>JBAMNC010000662.1:0-667569 GCA_037902135.1 Cetoscarus ocellatus | reverse complement strand
CTTCATTGTTTTATAGTCTTAAGTCCCACACTCTGGTACTGATGAGGCCCACATAAGCCAGAAAAAAATATTTTCAATGACACCAGTGCACACTGTCCTGTTATGTGTTAACTGTGCTGCAGACCACCTGTGAGGAGGACACACTTAAGGGCACTTAAGGGGCAGTGTGAACAGGAGACAAAGGTCAATGATGGTCACTGTAAAATCTACTTGAGATAGTTTTGTACACCATACTCTTTTTCAGGTGCATTATCAGGAACTTTTATATTTTTTTTTCACATCAGTGAAGTACATTGGACTAAAATGTTTTCTTGTCGGTCTGTGTAAAACATTGATTAAGTGAATTGCTTTGACTCAATGGGAGAGGCCTGATAATGACATCTAATTTGGGTGAACTGATCCTTTAACTTTTTTTTTTTTTCACTGTCATCTCTGAGCCAGTACAACTGCAAGCAGCTATTTCAATGGAGCTGTTCTGCTGCTGTTATCATGTTATATTGATGCTTGTGAACATTGTGCTCCTTAGTGGACGGTGTTTCTGGACTTATAAAATGCAGCTGCATTCTTACTAACATGTCTTAATAAACTTTTCAATGTTCTTTGTTCTAATTAGTGTTGTTTTAAGACAAGCTCTTCAAATAAACATCTGTTCAAAATCTTACTGTAGTTATGGCTTGTTTACATGGACTACATTATCCTAGGATGCAGTGCGATATTTCCCTGTACACATCATAAATATTAGTATTATGGTTTCTGATCACTGCATGTAATTTGTGCAGGTTGCTGTGAGTTTTTTTTTTTCTGTACAGCTAAACTACAGAAAACAGCTGTCCAAAAATGGGATTAAGTGTATACATTACAAAGTAACCCGTTACCCACCGGAGTTCTTCAGAGAACTATACCAAGCTTCTTGAGAATGGGACATGGCTGTATCACACTTTCTGAAGTAGGAATATTATGTTATGCTCAAACACAAAAAAAACTGAATTCTTCTGATCGTGACTTGGATACATGAGTCAGTGTAAATAAGTCAATATCAGCACAATATCATTTTTTGTCCACTGGAGTTTGTAATACTAGCGTATTTGAGATTTTTTTTAAGGTACTTTTCAACCACAAAGTGCTCACATAATTAGAAATAAATCTAATTCAGAAAAGGCACGTGAGGTTGAATGTTGGTGACTACTATCTTTTGTCTTTTTCTGACTTTTATGTATTGGTATTTTTTTATTTTGTATTGTTATCAACCACTCTTATGTCCTGCCCCAATAAATGTTATCTACTGTATTAAGAGTAGGAAGGAACTGGCTTGTCTTTCTGTTCATTATCCAAATCACTCCTTACTTGTCAGTTGTCTCTTTATGACTTTATAAAAAACAGATGTCAAAGTTCCCATTTAACTTCATCTGGTTTTGGCACACTTTTGGTCAGCTGTTAAAAAAACAGCATGTAACAAGAAAGCATTCGGAGAGCGCAAACCTCTGCCAAGGTAGCTCACATATTGCTGTTATATCAATAAGCAATAGTTCCATGATAAAGTTACCATCATAATACGATTCCTTGACCCTGAAAAACCACACCCAGCACTCAGAATAATGTTGATATCATTATTGGTTAGACAGTTATTGAGCAAAAAATGATTGTTCTATAATGGCTGTTAACTGGATCACCACCAAAATCTACTCATTTTTAAATTGGGCCATTACCAACATCTCCTGAAAGTTTCAGCAAAATCTGCCCAGTAGTTTTTGCATAATCTTGCTAACAGAAAAACTTGTTCTTGTTTTGTCTAAATGCAACATTTAAGTTTGGCCAGTGCTTCAAAAGGTGTGAGCTTTATGGGTGCAAGAGGTTTGCAAGTGGTGTTGTAAGAAGGCATTTACAATAAGTGAAAATCTAAAACATCACTGAAATTACATTTAAATAAATATAACATACGTTTGCACTTGATTATATGTTTTAAAAGAAGATTTAACTTACATGTAAGTTTTATTTAATTTGTACTGTTAAAGCAATACAGTAAAGGTCATACTTTAAGTGGAACTGAATTAACTGTTACTGGTGATATTTAGATGAAAACTTCGCCCATTCACTTCCTGTTATTGAGAATTTATTAGTGTAAGTAGAGAGTTTGGTATGTCAACAGATACGTTTCCAATGATAATTTTACAAAAGAAAACATTGGTGTGAAAGTGAGATCTTGGGTCTCATGTTACATCTGTTTGACACTTTTGGAGGGTTGAAGATCATTTTCAGGCCATAGTTTGGGCTCTAGCGCACTTAAGCTTTTGAGGCACACTTTAGCCTTTTTTACTCTCTTGCACATAACTCATGATCAATACATCCTACAATGCTTATTTCTAAAATAATTAAAAACTTTAGGTCTTTGGTGTCAATGAGATCTCTTACAATAAACTACCTTATAGCAGGTTATGAACCATCAGAGATGCTTCGACCCACTGGGGTTGATCAGTACAACGTGTGGGTTTGGTAGTCCCAACAGTAAAGAACAGGAGGTGGTTAATAAATAAATAAATAAAAATAATAACAAAAAAGGGGAATTTTTCATTTTTTAAACTTGAGACACAATGTAAGTTTAACATTCTAACCATTATTGTTAAATCTCCAGTGCAGATTGTGTTTGTTAGTTTCTTTAAATTGTCCCCTGGTGCTTTATATGAATAAGTCACATGAGTGAACATAAGCCCATCTGACCTCTTGACAAAAGTTTTATGCTAGCTTATACATAAATTTAGCTAGCAAGATTAAACTTTACTCAAATTGAAGCTAATACCTTTCACCTTTTGGTACATGCTCACTTGTAAAAAAAAAAAAAAAGTTATACAGACCAACAAAAATTGAAAAATGTCTTTCACACTCACGTTTTTTTTGTGTGTTTGATCCACAAAAATGTTTGATAAAAATGACCATGGCATCAGGCAAATAACACACATGAGCATAATGAAACAACAAGCTATGGTTTGAATAAGTGTGATGTGACAACTAACCCAGGTCTCCCCTATTTAATATCAGGACTGCTTTAGATAATGAAAGCACTGATAATATTTGGAGCAACACCTCATCCTTGAATGGTATACTGCTCCAATACAACGCAGGAAAAAACTGGTTTAAGAAAAAAATCAATAAAATATTTTTCAACACTACAAAATTCATCAAGTTCAACAATTCAAATTTAAGTGAACTATTTGACATCAACCCAACATCCCATTGTTATCACAGAACACATATTTTGTCGTTAAACTGTTGAGATGAATAATATTTACCATTAAAATTTGTAAAATAAGACTGCTTTGTGGTTTTGAGATAAAACATTGAATAATAATGAAAACAATGTGAACTGTTAATGTGAATTTAGATATTTATAGCTCCTGACTTTGGTGCAGTGATACTGTACTTATATTGTAAAGTCCATGTTTTACTGTTCTCATATGATATTTCTAATGGAATGACTCTTGACCAATCAGACTGCTTGGTATAAACAACTGTTGTAAAACAGAGTGGTGCAGAGATTATGCCTTTTTGTAGACTAGCCAGGAGGTCAGCATCTCTGCCGGTTGTTGCTGCTGCTATAAAAGTCTGTGGCGAACAAAAATACAGGAATCTTACATTTGATGTTTGATGTAACTTTCATGAGATATTCGGCTAATGTGTAATCAATGAGAGTAAAAAAAAATATTTTGCGCTATTTTGGATCCACAACATGGCAATTCAACTTGAAATCAGCTTCCACAGTTCCAACAAATATCCCCATGTTGTAACCTCTTGTTTGAGAATTTCCTCTTGATCTAATGAAATGATCAAGTCGGTGCCCATGGCTATGGCCATGGTGTTTGTGTTATCATTTAGTAAAAAATCAATCAGATGATACAATTAAAGGGTCCCTTACCATGATTGTAGTCCTTGTTAGTGGTTTGTTATCAACCATCCTTTTAAAACGCAATAACGGTAAAAAATAAGAAATTGGATGTGTATATTGTATGCATGTGTTCACCACAAACCTTATTCCAGGTACTTATCAGAAAAACTATTCTGAAATTTTTGACTCATTCCTGCACCTGTAAATATTCTACATTTGTCAAAATGAAAATTGATTTGGATTGCTCAAAATCCATTTTTCAATCAGATTCAATAAATTTCTCATCAATAGATGGCGGTGGAGATTTTTTTATTTCTAAACATTAGGTCAGGGGTTAGCAACTGGTGACCAGAGGCCACATCTGGCCCTCCACCTCACTCAGTGTAGTGTAGTCATTTTAAAAGAAAAAAAAAAAAGTTACCAGAAAGAAAACGTGAATCTTTAAAATGTGGTATAACCTATAATACCAATTCAACACTGCACAAATTAGGATGTCATTAAAATTCTGTTTAACCACGACATTATGTGTTTTTTACCTCTGCCAAGGAGGTTATGTTTTTGCCGGCGTTTATCTATCTGTCCGTCTGTTTGTCTGTCTGTCTGTTTGTTTGTGTTCAAAATAACTTGAAAAGTTCTGAACTGATTTGGATGAAATTTTAAGGAATTGTCGGGAATGGGATATGGAAGAACTGATAAAATTTTGGGAGTGATCTGGATCACTGTCTGGATCCAGTAATTTTTTAAAGGATTCTTTAACATTGCCAGATAGGACCATTTTCGCCAAAGTGGACCGAAGCTGCTTGGCAGAGGTCTGCGCTCTCTGAGTGCTTTTCTAGTTTTGCATGTGTTTGAAGACAGTGCTATGCAATTGTTGTTTCTATTAATCTATTTTTATGAAGAATAAGAATAAAACAATAAAACTAGAAAAGCACTCAGAGAGGGCAGACCTCCGCCAAGGTGATCCGGATCAGTCCCAAAATTTAATCAGTTCTTCCATATCCCATTTCCAACAATTCCTGAAAATTTCATCCAAATCCATTCAGAACTTTTCAAGTTATTTTGAACACAACAAACAAACAAACAAACAAACAGACAGACAGATAAACGTTGGCAAAAACATAACCTCCTTGGCGGAGGTAAAAAAACACTGTATTTAGAAAGAAATGGTAAAGGTGAAATATTTGTACTTCAAAAGCTGTATACACTTATTGTTTTATTGCATTTTAAAGGAAGCCTTGATTGTCTTTAAGTCTGTGTCAGGTTAATTGAATAATTATCATTATTCAGTTTAAATACAGACCTAAATGTTTGCAGAATCAATTTTGTTTGTTCATTATTTCCTCTCATTGATGTTATCTGACAGTGTGTAACAATGTGGCTCCCATGCAGTGAAAAATAGTTCATATGGCCCTCGTTACTATTTGGGTTGCCCATCCCTGCATTAGGTAATGGTGGTTAACGCTCTCATCGGAAGCTGTAATGACATGTTTAACCACTAGGTGTCACTCTTTGAAAGTGTCATTAATGCCCTTTACAGTAGATGATGGAGAGCCACTGATCCCTGACTGATGTTCAGGAATTGAAGAATCCTGACAAAAATGTTAACCATCACTTCATTGTCAGGACAACATGGGCCTGGCCTCCTAAAACACTAACACTGTATCATCCACACAAAATGTCTGAGAAAATAAAAACTCCCATGTTGAGAGAATCACAGAGGATACAATGTGAGTGTGACCTTGAGATGAATTCCTCTCAAAAGGCCTCCACACGTCAATACAAACTCTCTGAAATCTTCAAGGACTTCATCTTGCTTCCACGTGGTGACTCAGAGCTGCCATCTCCTACACTGTTTATTTATACATTACTGAACACCTTCATTTAGAGCTTTTTTTTATTCAACATAGACGGAGAACAAAGGAGTAGTTTAAATCTACTGATATAACAATATCATGAAGATGGTACATTTTAAAAACAATGTGCAGTTTGATACATAAATCACACACACAACATTTTATGAAAACCTAAATCTACAGCAGAAAAAAATACCCAAAGATGTCAATATGGCACTTTAAACTGTTAGTTTCACAGACCTTAAACATATAAAATATCACACATAGTTTACTTACAGAGGCATAACCCCCTCTGTTTTCAACAGAGGACAAATGACTCTCCAAAAGTCTTCCACTAAGTTAACACTATTCTAAAATACACACTTATAAAAATGACCGCTTCAGTAACGTCTTATATTACTCTTTCACTGATTAGCAGAAGATTAAAGCTCTACATGATAAGAGACTACATTTACATGTTTACAAATCAGAAGGTTCTGCTGCCAAAAAGCATTTTGTTACAACATTAAGACAGAATATAACAGAAGTGGGACAGAAACACCTTAATTAATCCCTTCATGGTCTGTGTAGCAGTTAGTACATTTGGTCTCTGTGGACCAATAGCAGCCTCAGATCTGTCATGGTGGGGCCTGCTGATACGTCTGAGAATAGAGTCTCACATTACATGTGCTGGTCCCCCTTCTCAAAGAGGAGATAAAAAGACAATGGTGTTTGTATAAAAGATAGTAACTGTAACTCTTCTTTAGTATTCTATATTATCTACATGAGGTGATTATGGGGCATCGATTTCCAAAGAAGATCCTACCTGGTTTTGAACTCTGACTAATACAAGATATGTGAACAAGGACAGTCTTAAGGAAAGTTCCCATGTCTCCCAGCCATGACACCATTCTCATGTCTGTGTTATAGACATAAGATAGTAAAGGCAGGGAGGCGTGTTTAGTAGAAAAAATTATAGCAGGGGGGACATCTAGCCTGAACCTGTCAAAGGGTTAAATATTGTAAAATTAATTCCATCTTGATCTCCACTTTAAAAAAATCTGTTGATAGTTTTCTCATGATATCACACACTAATGGGACGCTCCCCTGGTGGGCAAGGAATGCCTCCCTCTGCTTTCCATTATGGAAAAATGTAACAGTCTCAGTTGCCAACTGCGTGTTTTAACCACAGACTGTACAAAGAATTAGGTGAAGCAATGTGACATCAGCTGTTTGATTGTCTAGGAAGCCTTTGGAACGTTGTCGGACCCAATCCCTGGACGTTGCCATGCTACTCTGGATCAACCTACTGACAGATAGAGAGGCAGGACTTAAGGCCGTCTGATCAATAGTGACAACAGGGGGGCTGCAGCACTGTCAGTCATGTCCCTGACTATCCAAAAGTGGACTTCCTCAATAAAATAAAATAAAATGGGCACAATATATAAAAATCCCCCCCCATAGTGAAAGTCTTCAGGTATGTTGACTATTTACACAGAAGCTGTTTGTTAAACCAGGCAACAATAAGTTTATAAAGGCTTTAAAAAACATCTATTCCCTTCACGGCAAGTTTTCATTATTTGAATTAAAGATGTTTACCTATTCAGCAGATGCACTGATTAGAGTGGAGACGAGCTTGAATTGTACTTCTACAGAGCCCTATCTAACAGAAAAAAACAACAGGCACAGATAGTGGATTGTTGTCACACGTTGTCACTGTTACCATCAAAGACGGCAGTGCCAAACCAGCCTCAGGCTTCACCTAATCCTGACATTGAATTCAGTCTTAACATAATCAGAATATCACCTCATCTGACTGAATTTCAGCACCAGGACACTGACTGGAAGTGACACCGATAGTGATTCTTATACTATCAATTGATAACATTACCAAGCTAATGTTAGCAATAACATTTATCCAAACACACTAAAAATACATACAACATGTTTAAAGATCCCGTTTTGCACCCTAGCAGTGGTGTAAGGGGGAATGATTCTCCAGTATTATGGTTTGTAAACATACATCCTGGTTTAAGTGACACAAAATGAAGTCTCAGGAGCTGTGTTAGTGTCCAAAGTGCTTTAAACTTACAGGTAACATCAGCATCTCTGCTTCCCTGAAATTTTCATGCAAACTCGTCTCATTCTGTAAAGATACAAAATCAAAAAGCCAGCACTGCAGCTCCAAACCGTGGTCAGTGTTAATTAAACATCTTGTTGTCCCTCCGGTCGTCTGCTGTGGTCAAGAGTCTAAAACCTATTAGAGACACAATTCCACTATGGCCTACTGAAATGAATGGTATTGTGTGTGTGACACAGAGGGCTCTGTCTGTATGGACCAAAAATTGCAGGACCCCTGATAAATGGTTATAGATTTATGTAAATGTTGGCGCCTCCAGTGGACAAAGTAGTTCCCTTTGACCATTTTCTGGTGTTCTGCTCACACAATAAGTATTCTCCAACACAAAGTCCCTTCATATTAAATCTAACAATCCAATGTATTTTACTTATGTGGAATCTTTGCTGTAAGACAAAGAAAAGCAGTATGCTCTTATTCACTTGATATCATGCCTAACATGATGCAGTGGTCTTTAATAAAACAAATCAAACTACTGTTGGTCCTATTTTCTTCTGCAGCTCAAACAATGAGATCATTACAAATACCAGTCTGTTTCATAACCAGATCAGAAGTATGCACTAAGGCTAATGATGACACGATGAATGAATTAAAGATTAACACATTAATTGGTTAAGAGAATCAGAGAATTGTCACATAAAAGCATGAGCACCAACTGTTACCAGAGGCTACATCTGAAAGTCGAATGTGGTCATCCAGCTTGGGCAAGAGTTTAGTGCAGGCTGTTAAGGATCTATTTTCAGCTGCAGATATTGACCATCAGAGGAGGGAGTTAAGTACTGCAATTATACATCAGCAGCTAATGCAATAGAACCACTACTGAGCTTTAAATTTACGACTTTGAGACGAAATTGGGAGCATGACAGCCAATTTTTCATGTGTATGCTAACTGGAGGTAGAGCACAGTATCTTGTAACTCACCTGCTACCTTTCTCTTTGACTTAATTTGAAATATTAAATGATACAATACACCGAGAGCAAAGATTTGTGCATTTGTATGCAACTGTAGCTCCGCAATAATCTGCACTTGTTCCCAGAGTGATTTCTCTTTTGGTCCTGCCATGTTCTCTACTTTTTGTGTGCATTATCACCATCCATCAATCCATTATCTATTCCACTTGTGCCTTTTTGGGGTAATTGGGAGCTTAGGTCTGTCTCGACTGACACTGGGGCAAGAGGCAGGATACACCCTGGACAGACTGCTAGACAACCACAGCCAACATGTACAGACAGACAAACTTTTGACACTGACTGTTACATAAGGGCAACTGAGAGCCACCAGTAAATCTAAGCAGCAAGTTTTTGGTCTGTGACAGGAGAAGTGAGTTAGCATTTTAGCACTTCTGATTCCCTCAAGTTTATCACAACATGAAATACATTTGTCATTGCTCCAAAGGATTTCTGTCTTTTAAGGACAATTAGTTGCTTTACTGACGGCTACAGACTTTGTCAGGGACATTAAACATCATCATTTATGACTGTCTTTACAAAACAATGTAAGACACACAACTGGCACAGTCATGAACACTGACTTGATCAGGTAACACTTAAAAGGAAGTATTTTAAAGAGGAGGTAAGTGCATGAAATAAAGAAAATGAAAGCCGGGTACTGTCAGCGCTGGTGTCCGAAATGTTGCAGTTCTAGAATAACCTTTAATTAGGGTTAAAAAGGGGCGGAAAATTTCTGTGAACTTTCCAGAATTTTTCCATGGGAAGTTAGGCTTGGGACTTTTGGAAATATTCCAAACTGGAAACTTTCCATGGGATTTATGGGATTCATGACAACTGATGAGAATTTATGGAAATCAACTGGAAACTGGGGGTTCTTTAAACAAATTGTATCATATCCAAACATAAAAGGAAACATTTTGTTTTGTCATAGACAACCTTGCAAAATAATATTTTGAAAACATTACATTTCAACAGGCTGATTTGTAAGTGGAACTTTATCAAGTTTTCATTATTCTGTTGAAGAATCAAGTTCAGCTTCACTACATGTGGTGCACGGTCTCAAATGTGTGGCTTCTGTAGTCTTTTGCTCTGGGCTCAAAAATGTGGCCTCACTAGTTGAAGGTTCTCGAATCATACGGTCATGTCATGGAGGAATGTACAGTGCATGTAGGGGCGTGGCCTCAATACTACTGCAGTAAGCAGTGTGCTGTGTGCATGTGATTGAGGAATAACAGATATTCCTAAGTATACTGGCATGAAATCTCATTGTTTTAGTCAACATTATGCTAAAATTTACTTTCCCGAACTATATTTAAAATCCTTGTTTAGGGCTAGATGAAGGAATGAGCACGATTTGGAATTGGCCTACAAATATAAATCACCCCTACACTATTCCCTTTTTTATGGCTTACTGGGAAGCATGGATTTAAAAATGCACTTTTAACAGCTGGCCCAATAGTTTTAACATGTGGGATCATCTTCTGCACCCATTCTATCACTCAAATCCTCAAATAATACCTCCAGGTATTACTCAGAGACTTGCAGGCACTGTTGCTTCATAGCAGAGCAATCACAGGGCCTGTGGTCTACATTGTTTTGAGGTGTAGCTACACTTTTGAGGAGGTGCACTCCAGACTATTTGTTAGTTCAGGTCAACACTGGCCTATGGAGCATGCAACGGCATAGATTTGACACAGAAATGCAAATCAGGTTTTAGACTGCAGGAAATGAAAAGTTAATGGTTTTGTACAAATTCTTAATCTTTTCCCCTCAATGTCACCAGCCTCTGTGTTAAACTGTAAACTGTAAACGAGGAGCTGCTGTCTGACAAAAAAGAGCTTTATATTCTCGATGTTTTAGGGAAAAAAGTGATCTTTCCAACAACACTAGACTACTCCTTTGACATTAATCAAACAGTGTAAAAATACATTGGAGTGAAAATGTGTGAATCCTGCCGGTGAGGTGACATTGTTCCCAAAATCTACCAGATGCTCCAGCCTCTTACTGCTGCCTCAGTGAATCATGTGATGCCTGTAAACTTGATGTAGCTTGGACTGACAGAGGTGTTCTGGACGTCTGTCACACATAATGTTCTCGATGGTTGATGAACACTCGGTCTGTTCCACTCTGATGACACACCCACTCCAGGCGGGCAGGCTGCTTGGTGGGTGGGCTCTTTACTGCAGGGGGTCCTGGCCTTGAAGCAGGTGGGTTCTGCCCTTCAGGAAGCTCGTACCTGTGCTCTGCCCTGCGAGTCTGCACAATAATAATAATAATGAAAAAACAGTTGAGGTCTCATTGTTTAAGCCCACTCAGTACTTAGTATTTTCGTCAGTAGAAACAAGATCAGTAATGTCTTTGGGCCTCTTTCTAGGCAAGACTAAAAAGTCAGAGGTTATAAAAGCCTGAGTTGAGCTGAGTACATGTATTAAAATTTAAAATGTCTTACATATTGAATGAGTGGAGCTATAAGGGCTCCTGCTTAATAAACATACAGTATGATCAGTCAGAGTAAGCACTATATATAAACTTGAACCTCTTTCTGTTGTGTTAGTACTTGTGGTGACGATGTAACATGATGATTCAGATGAAGCTAATGCCCTGTTGTGATATTAGGAAAGAGGTAGGGGAGAGGGGGTTACCTGACAGAGCCAGGCCACTTGTGATGCGTGGACACCCAGCGGAACAGCCGGTGCTCTCCCGCTGTGGGGAGGAGGTGGCTTGTGTGTCGGAGGAAGGTCAATACTTTACAGAAAAAGAAAGTGAGAGAAAGAAATAACAATATGGAGAGAATCTCTGCACTGAACCCCAGATAAAGAAAAGTCTGTAATTAGAAAGAGCCAGCATGAAACAATTAGTTTAATGATATTTTCTGCTGTGTGAAAATCCAATTATTGGATAAATTCAGAGAGGGGCTGTTGAAGGGGAAAACCTCTGAGTCAGATATTACAATCCTGATGGAATGATAATGATGTCATTTGGGATTTTTCAATTTGAAAAATGTAATTTTGTATCATTCATGCAGTGAAAAAGTGTGAAATTATAATAATGTGACTATTTATCAAGAAGGGAGGATCAGAAAGATGATTTCCAGTTGCACAAAAGACAGTTTATCTTCCAGCATGTCTGCAGTTGTACCCTTTCCTTTCATTTCCATGTGAAAACATATACAGAGCTTACTGCATTTTAATATTTAACCTTTTTTTCATGACTGAAAGTTCCATATTTTATTTATTAAAAAAAAAGTTTAAACCTTCATTCAGATGTCCCCAGGACATATTTCAGAAGTTTCCTGGCTAACAATTCACTCAGATGTTGAATCATGCCTATAAACGTCTCTGTTCATCCATTAATTTAGCTTGTTGCTGAGTGTACAAATCATCATGATAACAGCCCACTGAGGACAAAAGTAACTGAATACAAAGAATTACTTTGATTAGTAGTTGTAAAATTGTCACTGTTTAGAAATTGTAAAAAATGATTAATGTGCCACATGCCTTAATAATGTTTACTATCCAGTGCTTAATATCTGAACTGACTGCCTAGGCCAATAACAGGGAAAAGGTAAAGCTGTATGGAGCCCAGCATCATGGAGGGGCCTAAAAAGAGTAAGCAAAGGTGTGGTCGATTCTAACTTCAGGCAACAAAGGCCTCTTTAGAAACTAAATACTTACCATTTCCTATTAGAACAACAAACGTTAACATATTTCCATGTAGCTTTTTTCAAATTGTAGACCATCTCTTTTGAAATTGGTCTGAGCCTTAATTTTTCTCATTTTCATGATGTTGTCGGCTTAGCAAACCAGAATCAGACAACTTTCTTTTCTTTTTAAATGTATTACATTGACAGAGATGCTCACTGGCAGTTTGGCATCCATGTGTTGCCCCTTCACATGATGAAAACTCTGAAGATCCTAGAAAGTATTACACTACTGCCTGGATCTTGGCTTTTAGATCTAGAATGACCTTATGCTAGAATGAATCAGAGGTCCATTTGGGGTCGTTCAGGGGCCCAGCCATTGCTATGGGCGGCCCTGCTGACTACTCTAATTGACAAGAGTGTAACAAGGATATTTGTGACTAAAGGGATAAAAAGTCAGGATATATCAAAGTTTTATGCAAAAACTTCACAATTATTCTTAAGTTTTGTGTCTTACTAATCTACCAGCTTTATTTAAGCACAGTCTGTAACATCTCTTCTACATTTCCAAGCAGTGGGATCCTCTGACAAAGACACCACTCTTATCCACAGAGTTTAGATTATTTAAGAACACTGATACAAGAGTGATTTGACTTTTATAAATTAAAGCAAAATAGAGGATATTTGACTGAGGCTCTAAAATCCCTTATAAAACCACATTAGGATACTTAATTCTTAATGTGAGTTTGTCATTCACTGAAATCCTAATCCATAACTAAACCCAAACCTACATATTGACCTTGACCATTCTTAAAATGATGTCATGACAGGCATTGATTTTCTAACGCTGTACATCACTGATGCTGCTCTTTCTCTTTCATACTCAGGATAGGAGGCAGTCAGAGATTACACTTGGTGCTCTCAGCGTCTCAATGTCCTACACTCATGTCAGTGTGTGATGAAGGAGAGGGGCGAGTCCTGTGTCCACCCGCCCCCTCAGTCATCCCACTGGGACTTCTAGCCACGGTCACACTTAAGATGCTAAGTTTGTCGTGGCATTGACCACAGACCAACACGTGGCCTGATTCACCATCCTGTAAGCTGTCGGTGTGGAGATGCAGGGCCCACACTCATGTACAGATGCTGAACATTTTTCCTCTGAGTTTACGCTGTTTTCAATCAGCAAAGTCTGAAAGTATCTATGACAGACAATGTCATAGATACTTTCTATGACATTGTCAGACAGCATCAAACTCAGTGTGGGACATTAGCTGCTGTAAAAGTCATTTCTTCATGAAGACGGTGCTGTTACAAAAGTTAGGACATAAAATTTTACAGATGTCATTTTGTTTTGAATAAAGACATAAATGTCTTTGTTTATGAGAGGGGCTTTCGTTCAGGACAAAGATATTTCAGCTAATGCCTCACAGCTTTACAAGGGCCAGATAGTAAAAACACAGTGATGAGTAAAGAGGCAGGGATGACTTTTGGGGTTATGTGCTTTGTAGAAATTTTTGTAGAAGCAAAAAAGGTTAATGAGAGATAGTGACACATAGCCTTAGAACCATAACCTCCAAACATAAAAGGTGAATTCTTGAGCCAGAAAAGAGATTTGTGCAAAGTTTGACAGAGATCCCTCAAAGAAGTCTCAAGATATCAAGCTCACAAGCAGAGGGTGAGCATTAGGGTTGGATGATAGACCTTTGACCTTGTCTAGTAACATGTTATCAAATCATTCTATAGTAAAGGCGGTCATTTGGGTAAAATCTGAAGAAAATTCTGAAAATTCTGTTTAAGATGTGACACTGACAAGCAGAAGATGAACATTCTTGAGCCCCCATGCTCTAATGCAGCGATGTGCAGAATGCAGCCTGGGGGCCACATGCGGCCCTCCCTCTCACTCAATGTGGCCCACAAGTTAATTTCAAACATCAATGAACTTTAAACATCAAGGAAAACAGAAAAAAAAAATCTGCCATAAAAGTCTTGAAAATTGAAATGTGTCCTTAAAAATCTTTGGTTTTATATAAAACATGTTTAATTCTTTTCAAGAAATTGGCAGTGTAACTGACATCTCATTTCTTAAAAAAAAAAAAAAAACATGGGTATGCACCACTTAATGTATTTGTACAAGTTAAAAAAGGTGTCTGAGTAAAAATTATATTTGAAATAACAGTAAATATTACGTTTATTATACTAAAAATAGTTTTATTTGTCCTGTATTACAAATTCCGCTCATGAATAAACTCTTTTGGTATATGTTTTAACTAAAATCATTAATGTTGGTATAGTTATTTTTTAGAAAAGCTATATGTTACATTCATTGAATTAAGTATGTATATGTTAAATAAAGCAGCTCGCAGTTGGTGTGTGGCCTTCAAACTGTTAAGATGAAGTTAATGTGGCCTCCAAGTGGCCAAAGTTGCCCATCCCTGCATTAATTCATGGAGGGATACAATCATCGACACGTGATGCATATGTACCATTCAAACACTGAGTAAACACTTCTTGACATTTTTTGAGGGTTACCAAGAACTGTTTCCAATTTGGTACCTATTCTTTATTCTAAGATGGGTTCGATAAGGCATACAATTTTCTGTTCCACGTTTCATTTCCTAACATGAATCTTGCAGGATCAAATCAAAAATTGAGAAAATTACTGCCTTAAAGTTTTAAATATGTTTGAAGATGTGCTCTGCCAACAGAGCACCAGGCTACAGTATTTGTAATAAAACACATCAAACAAAATTATTAGAGGAGGATCACAGGTAGCGGTGGTAGCTGTAGCACTGCCTTGTCATGCATAGATAAAAACAAGACATTCATATTTCACAAATGTTTTTTAGATGAGTCCAGAGAGTGCCCCTTCACCGCATTTTACTGTGAAAAGACCTTGAAGTGCAGAAACTCTGTTCACTTAAAGGATAAGTTCGGTTTTTTTGACACCCGGACCTTATTTTTAGGATTAAATACGCTCGTAGACTCACCCAGACAATTTTGGCGGAGCTCGGAGCCGTTTTCGAGCAATTTAGATCTATCCAACGGCGTTTTTCTCTCATGCCGTAGTAGCAGACGGGGCCAGAAATTGTATTTTGGGGGGCATCAATATGTGTTTCCTCTGGTCTCAAGTCCCACTCTGAGCAGCAAAGGCACTCCTCCTCTGTTGTGTTTGCCGTGCAATGTCCACAACAACACCACCAGTTAGCCCCCATTCGTGGACGTGCAGTGGTTGCTTGTTCTCTGGCCAGCTGTTCGGCTCTTTCCCTCTGCATCCTCCTTTCAAATAGCTCCTCGTCGGTATATTCTGGCTCAAAACGATGCAGGCATCCATTATACTCAAAGTCGTCGTCAGACACTTCTACATCGGATAAATATTCCGCCATGTTGCACAAAAATAGCCGTGTAGCCGTGTAGCCTAGCAACAACAGCGGCTCTACTCATGTTCTTGTCTGTGACGTCACCAAAAGTTACCCATCCTTGTAAAGCCCCGGATGACCATAACAACAAAGTTGAGCTGACATGGTGGTAACACTGGCCATTCATTTATAAAATGTAGCTGAAATGAGCGAGTTTCGCAGCAGATAATGTCTGATTTAGGGGCTTCGATTTCTGGCCCCGTCTGCTACTACGGCATGAGAGAAAAACGCGGTCGGATGGATCTAAATTGCTCGAAAACGGCTCCGAGCTCCGCCAAAATTGTCTGTGTGAGTGTACGAGCGTAATCCTAAAAATAAAAAACCGAACTTATCCTTTAAGGGATGAATGAGCTGGAAGAGAGAGAAGGAGGGCCGTCACTGTGAATGGTACAAAAAAAGTTGGGGACCACTTCAGTAGAGTATACTAGGGATATCAGGGTCACAAGAGTTCATGAGCAAAGGATGAATATGGGGCCTCATGACCCAGACCTTAAACCAGTGACCTTGAAAATGTGATCAATCTATCCTTAATTAAGACTGGACATTTGAGGAAATTATGGAGTGTCCTTGAGATATCCAGCTAACAAGGTGGCATCCATAAGCAAAGGATCATGGCTTCATGACCTTGACCTTAAACCTTTGACCTGGTGCATCTTGAGTAAAAGAGGACATTCATAAAAAGTTGAAAGAAAATGCCTGAAATGATTTATGCACTCGAAAGCAAGGGTTAACACGATACTTCATGATCTAGCCTTCTGACTGGAAAAACCTGATAAGTTCATCCTTGGGTCACACAGATGATTTGTGCAAAGCTTGTAGGAAATTTCTTCAAAGGTTGTTTAGATTTTCCATTCATAAGAAGGTCCCCCAAACTGGGAAAAAAGGCCTCTGTTCGGCTTGGTGAATCAAGTGAGTGCTTAGAGTTTTCTTTTATTGACCTTAAAAGCTGTTTTTATGAGAGCCTGTTAAAATACAGTAGTTATGTGGTTATTTTGCTTCCATTCATTAATGCACACATTCCCTCCATTTCTTTCATTCTTTTCTTGATCTGTTTTCATCCAGGCAGCAGCAGTGACAGTGATGAGATGTCTCTGAGTGATGAGGATGATGAAGATGGTCCAGATATCCCAGCATGCACTCCTCTTGCTGCCTTTTTGTCTTTCAAGCAGGAAACTGAAAGGAGGAGGGCCTCGCAGGTTCAGTTGGAGACAACAGGAAAGGTAACAGATTATTATTTTTAATTTTCAGACATTACAGGCACATGTGTCTAAATTGCACAAATGCATTTGCAGGTGTCTGCAGCATCTTATAAAGTATTCAAAGTTAGCAATTATTCAGCTATAAATTAAAGTGAAAAACATATAAAAGTCTAAAACACAAAATTATAAGGCATTAAATTTAAGAGCTGGGATTTCAATTTTAATATTCTCCTTTTCTCTGGCAACATTACTTTTGTTCATCTCTGATGCAAATAGTCTAATTGTGTATTGCTTGTGTGCTGGCCTTTGATTCATTTTTTCCTAATTAAATCTCACATTGTATTAGTCAGTTTGCTAAATTTCCCTTGATTTGTTCCCACTCTGAAATCTGAATTAAACCTCATTGAGGATTTTTACACACTTATTCTGTTCATGTGCAAACTAACTGTCAACACATAAATATTGTTTCCCCGTAACATAACACAACCTCCTAACCCTCCAAGCAATGGTGAAAGTACTGTTTTTAAGGATTTTTCATTATTAATGTGTACCTGAGGACCTGAAATTAGTACCCTTCACTTGCCAAATCAAGAGAGACAGAGTCTTAGAATATTTGAAGAGTCTTGAATAGGTCTTTCAAATTTAATTTCACATTTTTTTTTATAATACCTTGTGCAGTGTTTGGAAAAATGCTGATTTCTTCTGTTTACATGATATGTTTATGTTCACACCTCAATCTGACAGCTGTGAATAACCAAGCAATGATTATCATCTGATGCATTTACATACACACTGCTAATATGGTTTTTGGAAAAAACGTAGTTACATGATTACTTCAGTTTGATTTCTTTCCACAAGTACATGATGTTAAAAAATCAAACTGCTGCTACCCTGCTAAAACAAATAGGTTCTAAACTTCATGTGCACCCCATCCTGGACATTTCCTAGATTCTTTTTAAAGAATTAGCCACTTCTAAAATGTTGCTTCTTTAACAATGTTTAGTTTTTCTCCTTTGCTTCCACTTTGTACTTATCTCATGCGTAGATGTACGATTAAGAGAAACGAAATTTAAAGAGATTGCATGCCCAAAAAGAAGAGGATAATTTGCCTAAAAGATAGGTGTGTTGATCTGATCTTCTGTTATCTGATAATGGCCTCTATATTATGCTATTTACACGACTTCTTGAGTAAGCATGTAACTCCAGGAGTCAGGCACTGATTGGTTCTTTCGTGCACATTCAAACATGTTCCATCTCTCACTTTTGGTCAAAAGTCTGACTGGTACTCATTAAAGTTTCTGTACTTTAGAAACCCATCAAAATTATTCTCCTGAGCTTGATAGATAGAAGGGCCTTGTAATGGCCTTTACTTTGGCCTCTGTATTTCTTAAACTATTCCTGCATGTGATATGTTGATGTTAGTTCCCTAAATAGGAGTGTGTGTCTATACTACCCAGCTGTCCGAGTCTCCCCTGGTGGCCGTGATGTCCCACTTGCTCACCTTTCTGGAGCAGTACTCGCACTTCCAGCAGCTGCAGCAGCAAGCAGACCAGTACCGCATCCAACTGAAGAGGCACCGGGTCCAACACCGCAGGCAAATGAAGGCCCTGCGAGCCTCCTACCGCCAGCGACTCCATGACAAGAACAGCATCATCAACAGCCTGGAGGAGGCCATCAGCCAGCAGCAAAGCCCCAGCCCACTCAGTGAGGGTGAGGAGAAGTGAAGGAAAGAGGAGAGAAGGAGACAAAGGCTGGGGGAAGGGGGCAATTAAGGTGCAGAAATAATGGCTTTGTCGTGGGTGTTGGGATGATGAAAATCAGGGGAAGGTTGGGGTTATGTGACAGGTTTAATAACCTTGCACATGAACGGAGGACCAAGTGTAAAAATAGAAGCAGAAAGGCCTCAGGGGGCTTTGATTTAAATCAATGTGAGACCTGAGATTGGATGAGATAATCTAATGTATGAAGATGGATTAGGATGATGATGAAATTAGACAGGCAATATCACATGCTTGCCACAACACGTGTCAGTCCATAGGGGTTGAAACATAGATGATCTGTTATACCCTCTGATTTAAGGCCCTTTAAACCAAGCAGTCCAGTTTGGTCTTGTACAGATTGGTATGGTAAACCTTGATTATTTCTTGCATCTCCATTGCCAACCATACCCTTGCTTGGTACGCAGAGATGCAAGCTTTGTCATGATCGCCATGTCAGCTACCAAAAAGGTTAGACCTCATTTCGCAGCATGACTCAGTGAGAGCAGTGATCATCAAACTGGGTGGCCAGGGGACCACATCAGGCCACCTACAGCTTCCTTTTTGACCCCCGGAGTATTATTAAATTCAGAAAAAATGTGCATGGACAAATTTTGTAGTGGTTTTGTTTGCAACAAAAGGGTACAACGTGGAGGTGAAATACTTCAGTAAGCATTACTTGACATTGCCTATGTGTCCACCAACTATAACACAACACATTCAAAATGATAAGTACATTTTTGGAGGACAGAAGGGCAACTTTTCATCTCTTATAAATCAAGTGTATCTTTGTGCAAACTTAAACAAATGAGCATGGGGTGGATGAATGTTAACAACAAGGAAAGGGTACTACTGGTTTTTAGATTATTTAGCTTAGACAGAGCGGGAATACAGAAGGATCAGGGGTATTCAGGTTATAAAACGAGAATGTATTTTATGAGGAATTTGACAGAATATGGGCTCTTTTAAACCAACTTCCCATGATTTCCCCACAATGAATCATTCAGTTTTGTAGCAGGGATATAGCCATCCCTAGCCTCCGCGTAGAGCCATCTTCTTTTGAGCTTTATCTGTAGGATATCAGAAAAGCAGGATGATACAGATCAGTTAATCTTGTATCTTTGTTAATTTTTGACAGTGAAAAAGCTAACAAATGTACATCATATCCCTACCAGACTGGACTGGGCTGCTTTGCTGGAGTGCATCAACTTTCTGATCTCAGAAAAATGTCCCAAACATTCAAAAGTCATCAATTCTTGAAACAGTGTCTCAGAGAGTTCACTTGTCTTCCATGCTGGCTCACACTTGATTGGATCCTTGGTCTTCTCTTATATAAGAGGAGCAGACTGATTAAATTTTGGTTCTCGTGTTTGAGCTTCAGACATCTGTATCTGCTGTCTTTCAGATGTGACCAGATGGCTCTCTGACCTCAGTGCAGCAGGCCAGACCAGACTGCACTTGTTCATGTGAAATGGTTGTTAACAAGTGCACAGCTCCATGAAGCTTCAGACTCTTGTCCTTATGTGGACTTTCATGTTGTACTAGAAATATCAAGATGTGCTTGAAAACCCAGACTCCTTTTTCTATATGACTCTCAATTGTGTAGGGGTTGTTAGAGCAGAGGAGCTCATGCGCACTGATTCTCATTAGTCACAGAATGAGATACATGCGTACAAGGCGAGTGTGTGTTTGGTACTTGGATAGTGACTCCGTGGCTCTCTGTCGTAAATAAATTATGTCTGAGAGTGCTGTTTTATTCCCCGCAAATGCACTTACAAGACCTGGCACATGCAAGGCTCCACGTGTACTTGTGTCAGACTAAAAATAGCCGGGAGTCCTCATCCTTGTGCCTGAGGACTTTTTGTTTACTGTAGCTAACGTGCTGGCTAAGTGGAGGAGGGATGCTGTGACAGTTTGATGTGCAGGAATTCCCCTGAGTGTGCATGTTGGCTCAACTGCAATCAGCCATTTTAATGTGAATGAATAAATAGCTGCTGCTCCCATTCAGCAGCTTCCACTTTTTTTAACATGTACTTCCTGTTTCCCAGCTGCTGTTTAAATTTTACAAAGCAAACTCAGTTCATTTTCAGGCTAGAACAGAACATAGATTTTCCACGTTTTTCTGCAAACACGTTTTCATCGACCTCCCCAATGCACAGCTGCAGCTTCTCTGCCATTTTTCATTTCCTTTTGCTGTTGTCTTCCTGGCACAGTCGCCTGTCTCTGCACCTTTCTGACACAGCAAACCCGACATGACTACCTTATAGAAGCCATTTGAGGCTCTGCGATTAAAACATGTGACATAGCCGGATAAATGTTTGAGGAAGTATAAAAGAAGAAGATGCTGTTGGGCATGCTGCTCAGGTTGCTGATAAACATATACAGGAGTTCATATATATGTGATTCTCCTGCACGTGAGAAGCTGCCATGATCTTAATATACTGCCTGAGACGTTTCCCCTGGAGACTTCAGAGTGAAAAGGCAGCAATGATAATGTTAACCTCCAGGGTAATGTGCTGTGACTAGACTGTTTATGGAAGGGGCTTCAAGTGCATATTTAATGTTCATTAATATTACACAAACACACTCACAGCACCTCCAGCGGTTTGCAGAGATTAGTCATATCTTAAAAAGATTACTTATAGAAAACAGGTCAGAGCAGGTGCAGGAGGATAGTCAGAGGTATTATTTCTCGGTAATGGATGTTTGAATGAAGGTTTAAGATGCCCAGAATAGAAGTTAGATTGTTTACCTTTGGTCTGACATAAGTGCTCATTAAGGCGGCTCAATTAGTTCCAACTTCAGAATTATCTTGTACAGGGGTGTGGCATAAAAACATGAAAACAGGCAGGACCTAATAATATTTAATATGAAAATGACGCTTTTAAAAATAAGCAGTGCTTCTCAGCCAGCATGCAGACAGTTTTATTCCTCCATGACAGCTGTGGTAGGGCCAAATGCATCATATTTCAGGGTACTTGTTCTGTCTGTCCAGGGAACTTTTCTCTATAAACTTTGCACAAACGTTCACTCAGACTGGACAAATTAAACCTATGACTTGAGGTCAATGGTCAGGGTCATTTGCCCCCCTTAGTGGTGAGTCCTGCATCCTAGGAACACTGAGAGGGAATTCCTTCAGACTTTAAACAAATGTCCACTTTGACTCAGGGATGAAATAATTAGATTTTTAAGGTATTTGTGCCTCATCCTCATTCTTTGGCTGTGAGTGCTGTTTACAAGAAAGTGTTGGATTTTTCTCAAACTCTTAATGAATTTCTCCCCTGACACAAGTCTGGCTTAAGTTGATTTTTGTGGTCAAAGATTAAAGTCATTTGGTCTCATGCTCATCCTGTGATTGCCATATTTAAAAAAAAAAAAAAAAACTCTTGGAGGGAATTACTTTACTCTTTGCACAAGTGTCCTAAATAAATCAAGGTTGGCCTATTTGATTTTGAACAGCTTTTCTCTGCATATATGCCCACCCTGACACAAGTCTGACTTATTCGATTTTGAAGGTCAAAGTCATTGGGTCTAATGTTTATCTGTTGGTTGTGAAAACAATCTCTAAAGAATGCATTAAGGCATTTGTCTTTAACCTTTGCACAGCTGTCCACACTGAAAAGCATGAGTCATTTATGTGGTCAGAGATCACAGTCATGGGGCTTCATGTTCATCCCTTGCTTTTGATTTCCATGACTGAAGGTCAAAGTCATAAGGTCATGTGTTTTTCCCTTACTTCTGAGCACCATACCTCAAAAATTCTTTTAAGGCATTTTCTTTAACTTCCACCAATGTCCACTTCCCCCCACTGTTGAACTTCAAAAATTTGAAGGTCAAAGGTCAAGATCACCAGGCTTCACATCCAGTCTTTGCATGTAAATACTACCTGATAGAGCATTCTTCAATTAAGAATATTTTGCCAGATTTTCTTTCAACATTGGCCACGCTAATGTAAGGATGAACATACTAGAGTTTTAGATGCACTGGCACCATTTTTTTAAGGCACACCTTAAACCAAGCGATGAATCCAAGACACACCCTATTTCATGGAAAATAGCCTTTTCAGTGTGAGCAGTAGTATATTATCAGTCTGTTCCACAAGTTCATATTCATCCACAAATGCGTTGGAAAATATGTCAAACAAAAGTTTTACAAATGAAATATGTATCAACAAAATTATCCAATGTTTATATCCAGAGAAAATGTAAAATTCAGTCCGTCCTCAGTAAGTGATGAGCTGTATTAATAACACTGGTTTTATCACATTTCCAAGGCACACCTAGACCTGTCCCCCTGCCATACCGTTTACGAGCCATTGCACCAGCTCACTGTCACCCCCAAATTTTGTTACAAAACAGTTACCGACATCACGAAAGAAATACGATTTCTGCCATCACCCTCTCACAAAAACCACCTAGCCTATCTTCTTGACACACTCCTGTACTTATTTTGTTCAGTGATTTTATTTCCATGAGGGCATATAACTAGAAGTCTGTAGGTTTAGGTTTTCCTGGATAGAGGCCTGAGTATGATTATCATGCTTGCACATCATTTCATGCAGTCAGGAGATGCACAAGCTAACATATGAGTTACTCTCAGATGGATCTGTGAGAGTATAGTGGTTGTTTTGATTTGAGTCAGGATAAACACACACAAACACAGGTACTATGTTAAACAAGATAAACAGTTAATAGACATATACACTGAAATTTAAAGCCCATATGCTCTCTGTGATTTTTTACAGCATCTCATACTAGTATGACAATTCTGGATAGTTTTACAGAAGATTTTTCTCATATCTTTCTGACTAAGTTCTCTGGCTGATAACAGTGATGCTTTTTAATGAAGATGCCTCTAATGTTTTTGTTTATTTCCCTGCCACAGGGGAGCCCAGCAGTGATGGAGGAGCGGGGGTTCACAAACTGGTGGAGTCTCTGTACGGTCTGCAGGGTGAGAGGAGTAAGCTGAGAGGAGAGCTGCGTCTGCTGCACTCACAGCTGGAGCAGCAGAACAAAGACAGACACTCTCGTATACAGGCCTTTCAACAGCAGGTAAGCAGCTGTTTGTTTCACTGATCCTACATAATGTGTCATTGAAAAACCTGCCTTAATCCCTTTAATCTATATATATCATAATAAATGAATAAACTTCTGTAGCAGTTGATTTTATTTAGAATTTACTCTAAATTTTCTAACGTAAATAACATAAAACCTCTACATGTAATTCTTAAATATTTACTTTGAATAATAAAATGGTTTTGCATTTCTTCATAAATATATGATGACTATCATCTGCATATGAAGTATGCAAATGTGTTAAATGTTTAATGCGGCCCTGTGTAATCTACCCTCTTCTGCCGCATAAGCCCACTTTTCTTTGCAGAAAATACTCTTCATCTCATGACACTTTCTTGTATTTATAATAAAAGTTAGATTTTAAATTACAGAGCAGCGCACAACCTTTCGATATTCCTCGCATTCTTTCTTGCTGTCTTTTCTTTTTTTTTGTTTGTTTGTCTTTTTGTTTGTATTTTGTTAAGTTCTTTCTTTAAAATTTGTTTCATCAGTGCCCAGATTTTATCTAATTGATCATATTTCCACAAGGACCATGTTCCTGTGACATCACACTCAGGGTGGGAAGCCTTGGTGTTTTTATCACATTGTGCTGTTGTGTCATTCATCACTTAAACCTCTAATTAGTCATTATTCAACCACCTTCTTGTTAGCATTTATGTTTGATTATCACAGATACATTTGAAAAGATTCGGCTTTTCATTTTTATTGTTAGGTAGATCTGATTGCAGCTAGTGGCTCATAAACATGATTCTTGACTGAAATAAGGAAGAATCTCTCTCTGTATTAATCCTATTGGTCTTCGTTCTTGCTGCTGATTATTTGAGTAACAATAAAACCAAAACAGCTGTCTAAAAGGCAACATTTGTATGACCAGGCAGGGCAACTTTATTTAAAGAGCACCATTCGTATAGCATATAGCAATTTAAAGTGCTTTATAGAGTTTAAAAAATACATTGTGACATTAAAAGAATTGAATACATAACAGTATCAAACATAAGACAATAAAATATGATAAGTCTCCAGATAAAAAGGGGACATATAACATAAAATAAATGTACATTTAATTATAAGCGCAGAGAAATGAGCTGCAGCTGTCTGATGGATTATTATTTATATTTATTAACATTATTATTATCATTACTGCACCAAGATTTCTGGCTTGATTTGTAGGTTTAATGCCTCTAAGTCTAGATAAAGACCGTCTTTTAATCTCCCCTCTTTAGTGCAAAAAACAAGAGTTTTAGTTTTCTCTTTATTTAAATGTTAGAAAATCTGGCACATCCACTCAATGATTTCTTCAACACATAAACAAACATCACAGACTATAACAGTAGGGTTTCCCACCATAAGCTTGCTGTCACAGGAACATAGCCACAGTGGGGATATGGTTTTGCAACTAGCTGTAATGTCTTCCAAAACTTTTTTAATGTTTGGTTTAGTATAATCTAGCACAAGTCAATCCTTTATTATAAAAAGAACATAACAGAACTGTATAGCTTTTACTTCAGAAATGTGATTATGTAATGAGCATTAACATGTCTATTTTCTCAGGTCAAATGTGTAATGTTGTAATTTCTGTACAGATTGATGAGCTCAAGACTTGTATAGAGGAGCGAGAAGAGGAGCTGACCAGACTCAGAACAGCCACCGTAAGTGCTGTGAACTACAGTGAATCATTTGTCATCAGCAAATCTTCACGCCTTCTGATTCAAATAATTTGCAACTGAAATGCCAAACAACTCAGCACGTCTTATAGACTTTGAGACTCTCTGTGAGGTATTCTTGTTTTGATGCATTTCTTAATTTCATGCTGGCCTTCTTGTCTTGTGTTTGCTTCAGGGGGCCACAGACTCTGAGAAGCGGGTGCTGTGTCTGTCAGCAGAGAACGAGAGTCTGAAGCAGAGTCTGAGCGTGACCCAGGGCCTTCTTCAGCAGCTGTCAGCCATCCCATCTCAGTCCAGCACCATGCTCATTAAGGTGAGGCTTATAACCATCACTGAAAGCTATCAAAGAAGCAACCGCCAGCCACTGCTGAAATAAAAACATGCATTTTCATTTTCAGGAGAACGAAAACCTCCGCAGCAGAGTGCAGCAGCTGGAGATGTCTCTTCACCAGCGTGCTGAGCAGCTCACACAGCTGGAGCGACAGAGCGAGCAGAGCGAGTGGAGGAGAGGAGAGGAGCTGAGGAAACGAGAGGAGCGAGTGAGGGAGCTGCAGCTAGAGTTAGACAGAGAGAGAGGGAAGGAACCAGTGGTGAAGGTAAAGTGATTCTCCTCCTTATTTTTACAGTGCAGATATAGAGGCAGGGTCAACATATGGGTGTGACGTTCAAAGGGCCCATGGGTGACAGAGGCCCATTAAAATTCAAAAATAGTTGCAATAGGATGTTTTTCCATTTCAATTTATCACGTTTGGCAATGAGAGATAACTGTCTCCACTCTTTGCTGTAAATAATAAAAACTATCATCTCCTGGTGTTTCTTGGTTATTTTACAAATAGATGTAAGATTTTAGCCAGCCTCTGTATAAATCTATATTTGTATATACACATACATCCATCCAGATAGTGACAAAGAGACTAAAAATAAGAATTTATGATAGCTACAAACGCATGGATGCCCAGATCATAAATCTGTCCTCATCATATTTGTCTTTGCTGAATATAGATTCAACCAATTAATCTTTATTAGTATAGCACCATATTTGTCTTTGTTTAATATGAATTATAAAAGGTAAGCCCCTTGAGAAATCATTTTCAAAAGGGATCTCATGTCTATATGATTGTGAAGGTAGTTACTGTGGATGTATAGTCAATACAACAACGGATGCAGAGATCAATCTAATATTAAAATTAACATCTATAATGATTATGAACCAGAGAGGACTGATATATATAGCAGCAGCTATTTGAACTGCCATTAATTTGGGTTTAACTGGTCTAAAAGTCTGAATTTATGGTACATGGTGTCATTTGTGTTGATGGTTGATTTAGGATAAAGCACATGGAGTCGAGTGGGTCCATGCAGCAGGTCATCCATGATTGTTTGTCATGGCCATACTAATGTATGTGTAATGTTTGCAGGAACTACCTTGTATTTAATTTTGTTGATCGCTTTAAAGTTAATATCAGGGATTGTAATGATAATGCAATGGGGCTAAAATAATGACCAAATAATTGTAACTGTAGTTATTGAAGCTTCATAAGTCCACAGCGGCAGGCGGTCTACACCAAGGATCCCAAGCGACCTACAAGACAAGAACCAGTGACGAGTATCGTATTTCTGATCTTAACAGGAAAGCTCCTGATTAAATAATAATGAGATTTTCCTTTCTTTCTTCTCAGTATGTCACCAAGACAGTGGAAGTGGAATCACCTGCAACGTTAAAACATCTGACCAAAGCCAGACAGAGGAACGAACTGCTGTCTGAAAAGCTGTTCAATCAGAATGAGCGGTGCAAACAGCTGGAGGAACAAATAAGGAAGTCCGATGAGCACAGCTGTAATCTGCAGCACAAGGTAACAAACAATATAATTATATAAGTGTGCTGCAGGTAGACACATATAGATTTGTGTACTGTAATCTGATTGTATTGAAAATCATGCGCCATGAAAATACAGATCAACCATCATTTAATAAATAGTAACTGACGGCTGTAAATAAACAAGATTGTCTGCAGATCCCAGGTAATCCTTTTAATGCTGTCAACTTTTATTTGAAAACTGCAGACACACATCTGACAAAGCCCAGAAGGAGGTTAAAGAGTCTTATCTCATTCAGAAAACAGAAAATCAAACAATAGAAACTAAAACACAGAAAGAGAAAGTCTTCTCTTCCCAGCAGGAATTCACAAACTGGATCAATTTCATTGACAGATGAACTCATTAGAGTGCAGAAGCTGCACAGATTGAACCAGCCAAGCTGACAGATTGACAAATTGCTCTGCTGAATCATTTTTCAGATTGCAGCGTATGAAAGAGAAATCAGCACACTGAGAGAGGAGCTCCTGAAGGAGATCGGACACCTGGAGGAGAGGAAGGAGGAGGCTGTGAAGGCTGCTGCCAACTGCTCAGCTGAGCACTTTCAGGACCTGCAGGAACAATTCTTCAGTGAGTTATATGTTCAGTGACAATGACTAAACCTGAACTGACAAATTTGGTGACCAAGAGGGTAGAGCTGGGAAATGCATTCACTTGCATTTCTCAACCAAGATTAGAAGATTACTCTGCTACATGAAACAAAGTGCTTTTTTGGCAGCAAGTGCTGTTTTGGCACTTTGCAGCCCTCTGCACTAAAACAATCCTTTTTAAGCTTCATTATCGTGTTTTTGAAAATTAATTATCTGGAAAAAATATTGAAATATATAGAATATCACCATTCAGCTAAAAGAATATTGAGATATGAATTTTTGTCCCTATTGCCCAGCCCTAATATCAGGTGAAAGCTATCCGATTTTCACAAGCAGTGCATTTCTAATATTTTTAGCCTTTGTATTCTGTCAGCCTTACAGAGGCGCCTGACAGCCCTTCCTCCAACTCTACGCTCTATGAAGACCGACTACACCAGCCTGAGGAGCCAGATTCGAAACTTCTCAGACTTTTACGGATCAGCTATAAATGAAGCAAAGAAACAGGTACATAAAATCACATTTCATCACGACACTGATCCCTGTGTTTGTTAGAGTAGAGATGAGTATGACATAAAAAGGACACAGGGTTTTTTATTTTGCTTTTTCTGCCTTGCAGATTTCAGCAGTTATCAGTGAGATGTCTGAAGCAAACAAAGACCTCCTGGAGAAATACAGGAAGGAGGTGGGACTTCGCCGAAAGTACCATGAGCAGCTGGTGGAGCTCAAAGGTAAGAGAGAGGAACAAAACGAAAATCTGCTCTGAAAACAGGAATTATCGAGTCAATGCTGCCCTTTGGTTTGTAGGAAACATCCGCGTGCTGTGCCGTGTGAAGCCTGTTCTGAAGGAGGACCAGCGTGAGGAGGGTCAATCTGTGGTGGTGACGACAGACCCCAACAACGAATCCTCACTCAACGTGCTGAACAAAGGCAAGGGTCGTATGTTTGAGCTGGACAAAGTGTTCCATCCCCAGGCCACACAGGAGGAGGTATGAAAATAAATAACACACAGACATACTGAACAGATACAGGAAACACATTTGCAGCAGGAACTCTGATCCCTTGTTTTTCTTGAACAGGTTTTCCAGGAGATTGAACCTCTTGTGACATCTTGTATTGATGGGTACCATGTCTGCATATTTGCCTATGGACAGACAGGCTCTGGAAAAACATACACAATGGAGGTATTTTAACTATTTTAAAAGTAAAATGATATTATTGGTGCATAAATTCATCTCTTGTCACTTCAGTATATCACCCATGTTTTATGTTGCTCAACTTCACCAATACAAGATAAATAAGTTCATACTTCAATAAATGCAAACCCCAATTCCACTGAAGTTGGGACCTTATGCATTGAAGACAAGATATTTAATATTCAAACTGATTTACTGAATTGTTTATTTGCCAGTGTTCACTTGTGTCAAATTTGATGTCTGCAACACATTCCAAGAAAGCTGAGACAGGGGCATGTTTACCACTGTGTGAAATCACCATTTCTTTCAACAACCCTCATTAAGCATTCAGGAACTGAGAACACTAGTTTCAGTTTCTCAGTGTTGTTGTTTATTTTACTTCATAATGCACCACACATTTTCAATGGGAGAAAGGTCTGGATTGGAGGCCCTCCAGTCTAGTACCTGCACTCTTTTATTACGAAGCCACACCGTTGTAACATGTTCAGAATGTGGCTTGGCATTGTCTTTCTGAAATTGTCCCTGAAAAGGACATTGCTTGGATGGCAGAATATGTTGTAGTAGAGTTAGAAGTCATCAGTGTTTACTCTACTGGTCATGTCCACAGCAAAAGAGAGGCATCACTGACTACACGTTTGTCACACCAAGGATTTAAAACCAGATCACTTGGATTTAAATTCATGTGCTTTATCTAACCTTTTGTTTCCAGGGCAGTAGTGAAAACCCTGGCATCAACCAGCGAGCCTTAAAGCAGCTCTTCAGTGTGATTGAGGAGCGGAAGGACATGTGGTCATACACTGTCACCGTCAGCTCAGTGGAGATCTACAACGAGGTGCTAAGGTATAGTAAGCTGTGTGTCTCATAACATGGCCTCCAGTACTTATAAACAGTGGTCATTTTTGTTTTTTTGTTTTTTGGGGGGTTCTCAGGGACCTGCTGAGTAAGGACGGAGAGAAGCTGGACATAAAGATCAACCCAGATGGAACTGGACAGCTTCATGTCCCGGGCCTTAGGGTCATAGAGGTTAAGAGCTTCCAGCACATCAAGAAGGTGATACAGACGGTCTTAAGCCTTAAAAACTGGCTGGAAAAAGTTACTGCTCATTGTTTCTCACTTTTGTTCTAATTTTGCCAGATTTTAGCCCAGGCCAGAAGGAACAGGATCACCTTTGGCACTCAGATGAACCAGCACAGCTCCCGCTCCCATGCTCTGCTCTGTATCACCGTTCAGGGCACTGACCTCGCCAGTGGGTCCAAAACCACGGGTCAGTCAGACATGCATGTCTTTTTTGTGAGAAAACTGTAAAAATGGATACTGTGTATTTGCGTTTGTTTGTATTAAAACTCTCATTATGGGAGCAGACAAACATTAATGCAGACCTCTTTTTATGACAGATGAAAGTAAATAATACCATCAGTTATATATGTCTTTTTATTGTTGTAGATACTGGCTGGTTGGTAGGTATTAGATATTCAGATTGTTTATATTTTCTCCTGCAAAGATTATTCATTTGTTCTAGGCATATTTCAATCAATCAATCGTTATTGTATAGCAGTTCATAACAAGTTTTATTGCAAGGCACTTTACAATAGAGCAGGCTGAAGCCATACTCTTCATCTTATAGATACACATATATGCATATATATAAATACATTTAAATATAAGTATTTGTATATACACATACATAAATCCAGAGATGTAAACAGCCAGGCAGAGACAAAGGGAGTAAAATCACATTGTATCTGCTGAGGATAGACTCAATCATTTAATCTTTATTTATACAGCACCATATTTGTTGAATATAAATTTATTAGAGGTAAGCCCCTTGAGATGTGACCTTTCAGTCATGTTTATATAGTTGTAAAAATATTAACAATGGATGTATAATTAATGTGACCATGGATAGAGAGATCAATCTAATATTAACATTAACATCTATAATGAATATAATCTGGAGAGGAATGGTGTTGATTAATATAGCAGCATGTATCTGAACTACCATTAAGATGGTAGGTAGGAATTTATGTTAAATAATGTAATGTCTGTTGATGCAGGATAAAGCACATGGATGCAGGACCATGCAGCAGGTCATCCATGATTGTTTTTCACAGACATACTAATGTATGTGTGCTGATTGCAGGAACTACTGCAACTCCTGTTATCTGTCTTGGCTTCTTGCACATCTAAAGAGCAAAATCAACAAAAAGATAAAGTACTACTGCTTTGTCGACATGGTGCCAACATTCAGACAAACTGAAAGCTCTCACAAGAGCTTTAAAACTAATGTTGACATTCAGATGTATTGTCCCATCTTCTCTGACTGAACATGTTTTCCTCTCTCCTTTCATATGAATAAACGTCTCTGTCCTCAGGTAAATTAAACCTGGTGGATCTGGCTGGCTCGGAGAGAGTCTGGAAGTCTGGTGCGGAGGGCGAGAGGCTGAAGGAGGCTCAAAATATAAACCGCTCCCTGCTGGCTCTGGGGGACGTCATTCAGGCACTGAGGGCCCGGCAGACTCACATCCCCTTCAGGAACTCACGCCTCACATACCTGTTACAAGACTCCCTGGGCAAAGGCAGCAAGACTGTCATGGTGGTGCAGGTGAGATGTCTGTTAGCCTTAAAGTTGTGACATCTCTGTCTTAAATGATTCTCTTTAGTCTTAACTTGCTTATTTTCTTTTCCTGTGAAAGGTCTCTGCTCTGGAGAGTAATGTAGGAGAGACTTTGTGTTCGCTGAAGTTCGCCCAGAGGGTGTGCAAAGTGGAGCTGGGTCCTGCAGCCAGGAAGATCGAATCTGGTGGAGGACAATGCGACTGAATCAGATGTCAAAATCTTGAATGCATCAGACAGATTTACAAGCTCCTCTACAAACCATTCATAAGATTACAGTATCCTAAACAACAGAAATCTCAAGGGCTAAATCTGTGGAGGACAGGCACCAACCTCAGTGTCAGGTATCTGAACAACAGGCCTCCTCCTTGCCATTTCTGCTTCTAACAACCCTTTATCATTCAATAATCTGCATGCAGGAGGATTTATTCCTCACTCTGAGTGCCAAACAACCTGCAACTCCCCCAACATCGAGGACTTGATGCTTCCTTGAAACACAAAAGCTTGGTTTGTATTTGTTGTTGATGAAATACTTAAATCAGGAGTCTTCTTCTTACTGGCCTCACTAGGCTGTTTTGCAGTATTTTCAAACCTTTGCTCTGAAAAGTCTCCAGAGCCACAAAAATATCAACGTTTGACTTTTAGCCATATTAAGTCATCTCGCTTTAAATGTCTGTACTTGTGAGCTTCATCTCCAGTGTGGTATATTTTTGAAGGTTATTGCGTGTTGCAGAGTCTGTATTTGTAGAGAGTACGGGCTATAATCCATTTCTATGACACTTTAGTCACATATGATGTAGTTTCAGTGGACTTCAAAGAGCTGTGATTTACCGCTTTTAGATTCCTTTAGAGCCTCGATAATTTGCCTTTAGAGTAAAGAGGAGAGCAGTTGAATGGATCAGGTGGCCTTTTATGTATGAACTGTAATAACGTGAACAGTGCAATATCATCTCATGAAGGAGACAGTTTGGGCCTACATGGACAAAAGATGCACTTTATGGTGAAAGGAGAGGTTTAGATGAGGGGCTTGCAATAGATATCACTAGTGAATGTCAAACCAAAAACCGCGTGTTGTTATCTGTTCTATTTAACACCAAGTGGATCAAAACTTACTTTTGATTCAAGTGTAGCAAAACATTCATGTTGCAGTATCTATTATAAAGGTCACCTCATGACAGAATGATTTACATTTGATTTTCTGAATAAATATCACATATCTAACAAAAAGTGTCTTCTGTCTTCTGAGATCAAGTCACAAAAGATGTTTTCGATGTAACTCGCTGTTTCACCCTTATTTCCTACTTACATCTATCTCTGCAGCTTGTGCACATTACCATGTATCAGTCATACAAACATTAGATATTGGTTACTCTGATTAAATAATAACCAAATACAGGACAGATCTGAAACTTAAACAGACAACTGAGCCTTTAGTGTTCAGGTAATATTCAAGATTCCCTGTGTCTCCACCACATTTCTTAGTATAACCAGTGTTTAAGTCAAAGAAACACAATTGAAGACATGTTTCCAACTCTTTTATGTATGAATTCATGCAAGGTCTGTTTGTATTTTTTTATCCTTCAGCTTTCTCTTTAAGCTTGTAAAAAGACACTGGCCTACAAACACACACACACTCACACACCCTTTTTAGTTACATCTCATGGGAAAACCCATTAAGAGCGAAACAGGAATCCTCAGTTTCTAACCTCTCTATATAAAAAAATGCACTGCAGCAACTTGAGATGATTTACTTGTTTCAGCATTCAGACCGGCTTTGACTGGCTCTTCATCTGAAATCTCCTCTTATCTGCTTCTGTTTTCGTGGATTTGTCTCTTCATTGACAAACTTGAGGCACTTCAGATGATTTTGAAACAAACTTAAACCTTTTTGGTAAACATGTGGCAGAAAACATTTCTTGGAAACTGATGAAGTAATCATTTTATGTTAGGCAACTTTAACATTTTATAAGGGTGCTGTTTGACCATCACACTTAAAAAAAAAATGGATGAGGAATCTTCCTCACTGTAGTGGAGTATTCTTCTGTGAAATCAAGTAATCAAGCAACCTTGTTAATGTAATGGTATGACATGAAAAAATGATCAAGCCCAGCGGGTAAATGGTAGCCCTGAGCCACATGCAGCCCCATTCCTCACTGAACGCAGCCCGAAAGTCACTTTTAGGTATCAAAGATGTAAACTTGAGGACCTAACAAGAATCTGTCAAGAAAAAAATATATATCAAAATCTTTAATTACTTATACTCATTTCATTGCAATAAATCAATATTATTTAGGTAGCGGTTTCTCTTTAACTACTTAATGAATGACAGATGTTTTAGAAGAAACAGAAATTTAAGTATTATATACTTTATGTTTAATATTCTTCTAATTTAGAAGCATATTAGGGCCACTCTTAAAAACAGAAACATTAAAAAAGGATCTGTTAAGCTAACTATAAGGTAAAAAAATTGAGAAACCTAATTTATTTTTTTGGTTTAAAAAGACAAATCTGCAAGAAAAAAAAAATCTGAATATCTAAATTTGAAAAAATAAATTTCAATTAAATTTTATATTAATAAACTTGGAAATTTTGTCTTGCATCAGCACAATGTGCTGTAGTTCTTGTTGGACAAACAATATCACCTCATCTAAATCAGTGCATCGTTCTCTTCTGAATCTGAATTTAAGAAAATGTCTCTTCAAAGTCTGGACGAGGAGGATATTGTGATGATTCTGGGCTACAACTACAAGTATTTTCTTTTTACTCAGTCCAAATAAAAAGTATCTGTTGATCAGGCTTTTAAATGTGAGCACGAAATGAGGCAAATGGCTTCATTTGGTATGATTTTTTTCTCCACGAAATAGGCCATTTTATACCTTGGATTCTCAAAAATGTCATGATGAGTTTCTCCTTATTTTACAGCTCTTTACACTGAAATATTTTGAGTCTATTGTCTAGAGAATTTGACTTTAAGATAAAAAATAAACTTGAAAAATCACAGTTTTTCTTTTCTTGAGTTTCAATGCATTTCTGAAGCAATGTAAACTTGCTTTAACTGTGTTAGCAATACTATTTGCATTTGGGTTTGAACATCGAAATTCTGCTATGATAAAGTTTGATGAAAGCTATATTTAGTTTGTGTTCATAATAAAAATAATAGAATTTCAAAATTGTCTTGAGAGTGCTGCAGTTTTAAATAATTTGTCCCTTTGGCAATGAGACTAAAATCAATGTGGTCATCCTTGTGACAAAAGTCTCTGTGACAGGATTCATCTGTATGACAAATAAAGGCAAAAAGCATGAAAAGAAAACCCATCTTATGAAAAAAACACATTATTTTACTTGAAAATATAAAAATGTACAACATAACATAGATGGTAACATTATCACACATGAGCAGAGCACAGAAGCACATCTCCTGCGATAACACAGTGACACAAACAGGATATGAACAGATGACAAAGCGTAGCTCCTGTTCCTGTGGAGATGAGAGCAGCTGTCTCTTTGAGGAATTATATGGCAGCACAGTCCTTTTAAAACAAGGCCGTCCTCCTGTTTTGATCCATCACATCTTAGAATCAGTCAGAGTCTCCTCCCTCCGTTCCCACTGCACCCACCGCACTGGCCAGCTCCTCCTCGCTGCCTCGCAGACGATCTCCTGGACACAAAACAAACAGTCACGGTCAGTCTGATTCACTCATTTACTGCAGCGTTCAAACATTAGCTACGTTTAAGAAGAAGCTGCATATCAGTCATGACTCTGGTTAAGGCTGAGTGAATAATATTCATCATTTACATCCTGTGTATGCATATTCCTGCTGTCTTGGCTATAGATAGTGAACTGGGGAGGCAAATTTAGAGCAAAAATAATCAGCTTCTCTCACAGGAAACAGTCCACTGACACAATCTAATTTACATAAAAATGTTACAATAATATGAGCGTAAAGAAAGGGCTTATTGGAAATGTAAAGAGGCACTGTTTTTTTGTCTTATCTCCATTACATGTTAATAATAAAGTTGTGATCCGTTCAATAAATGAATGTAAATGGGGGCAGTGCACGTATAATCCACGTCAACCATTAAAACAATTGAACAACCTGTGCCGCCAAATGTGTTTGGAGTTCTCCCTGAAAGCTCCCCGCTATTTTTAGTCCATGAATCACACATGAGCGTAGGAATTACACCCACAGATGTTATCAGAAGGCGTCAAGCCTCGGCTGAGTCTGGGGACCACAAAGCAATTAGCCTAATAATTCACTCCCGGCTCAGACTTGCTTGTTTCTTGAAGTGTCAGGAAATTCAGAGAGAAGAAATGTGAAATACTGACGGATGAGCTCAGCGATGGCTCTTTGTGTTCTTCTCTCCAGCTTCTCAAGTTTCTTTGCCACATCACGCTTCAGATCCCTGAATTCAGAAAGACAAAAATCACATCTGAAAATCTGAGAAATATTTCTGGAGCTCCTGTGAGGAATTTATAGTGGAAAAAACTGTACTTATGACACTTAATGAGCTATAAGAGCATAAAGACCATCAACAACAAAATAAAGAATTTCTCTGCTGTTATTTAGGTGTCTGAAACTGCTGTTGAAGGGGAGGTTACACAAAGAGGTAAAAGGCAATCTGCAGAAACCATCCTTTACATTTATTATGAAGACTCCCAATCAGAGACACATTTGAGTGCTAAAAAGTAACATTTTTAGTTGTTGAAAACAGTGCTAACTTGGTCTTTTATATGAGTAGGCAGAGAGCTGAGAGTGCCAAAGACATCACAAACCAAACATTCCCAACAGAATCTCTTCAGTAATTAGCTTCAAGCATCACACATGTTCACAAATATCTCCAGGATGAAGATCTCACCAGTCTGGTTTCCTCGGGGCAAGGTTGGCCAAATCCTGTGGCAAGAAAACAATCAAATAAGCAAATGTTTTATCAACATAAGAAAAAGCCTAATGGCAGAGAGAGGCACTCACCACTTCTTCAATAATTGGCTCTGGATTAGCAGCTTCTAATTGGTCTCTTACTTTGTCCTCCACTGTAAACAAGGAACAATTGGAATTAGATGAAACGTATGAGTTTGACAGGGGCAGTGAAATTTGACATACTTTCAATAGAAAGCATGAAACTGATGTGCTTCATAGAGAGAGTATGTAAGGGCAATCACTCATTTCCAACACTAGTCCCTAACTGGACCTGTGAGTAAGACAAGATAGAAATGAACAAAGCTCTGGTTCCTTTGTTATCACTTTATCATCAGTTGTTACTGATAGTTTATCTAAATGTTCCAACGCATCAGTTAAATCATGGAAGTGGACAATATTGGCTTAGTAGACAAACACTGGCCACCGAAAAAATCCTGTAGCAAGAACATGTCAGTTTAAAATTGTCAACTGTGTCTGATGGGCTGTGCCATAAATCCCAAATTTATCACTACTGCAGTTTGAGCCTTCAAAATAAACCCTTCAGGACAGTCTCAATTTCTTGTAAAAAATAAAAATTCATATTTCTCGAGATGCAGGATTACGTCCTTGCTTTCACATCTTTTTAAGCGGTCAGATGAAGCTAAAGCTGGTTATAAGCTAACTTTATGTGGAGAAACAGAAGTTCTCTTGATGATCTTTTAGAGTCAGAAGAAAAAAATCAAATGTGATGAATAAAATATAAGGGCCAACATAGGCGACGACACTGTAAGCAATCGCTTTACACTATCTCATTCTCCCATTAAGGGACGATACTGATGTTAAACCAATGCTGGTGTGTATCCATAGTGTTGACCACAGTGTCTAATACCCTTTATGCAAGCATCTAGTAACCCTTCTGTATCACAGAAGAGATCTTTTTTAGAGTAATCTACTATATATTGTGAACGATTAGACAACCTCAGATTTGTTTTCTCACCAGCCATGGGAAAAAATGTAGGTATAGTGGTACTCTTGCGCAAAATAAAGACAAGCAAAAGATATAAGTCATTAGCTACATTGTTATTCCAAACACTGGCCTGATATTCATAACTGGTGCATCTCTAAAAGTTTTGTATGCAATAATAGTACTCTCCTGGGAGAGGCTGAGGTCTTTGCAATATATCAATTAAATGGATTTATTCCCGGTTTCTTTGTTGTGGAAGATTTAATTTTTTTTTTTTTTCAATGACTTACTCTGTTGCTCATTTTGTTCGCCCTGGTCTCCAGGTCACCCTGCCCACATTTTTCCAACAGAGACACAACAGCTGAACAGTTTCCACTGTTTTTGTCATGGTAGGGTCTGCTTATTTCACACTGGCATTTTTCCAGCCTTTTATTTTTAATTATACTGAATAATGATTAGAGAGGTTTTATATTAATATTTTGTGAAAATAGTTCATTAAAGTAGCTTTAAAAGTCTATTTGGACAAGTTTTCCTAAATCAAGACGACGCAAAAAACCTGCACATCTTTCCTTAAAAAAACAACAGCAAGCACTTTAAACCCACTGGGAAGTACAACAATTATTAGTATGACATCTGTATCGGCTGATATCGGTCAGAAAGTAAAATGTAATTATTGGCTAAATATTGACATTCTTGTGGATATTTACAGCCGATGAATCAGGCATACATATCGGTCATATATTGGCCAAATACACAACTGTACCATACTGTGCACCTCATCATCACTGCATGTTCACATCAGGTATGGGAGCATATGCTGGTTTGGCACTTTGTCGCTTTAACCATAAGGTATCCTTTGAGCAGACCACTCTACAATGCATGTGGTCCAACCCATCGGGTCCTGGGCACCCAGTATATGGTGAGCTGCATCAGGTTCAGGAAAGCGCCCCAGGTGCCCGTAGAAGTACAGCTGCTGCTCACATATCCAGCAGCTGACTTTTCCTATTCCCGCCCTCCTGATCAGTCAGCACTGGACACATGGTCCTGCCAACGATAACCAAAAAATCTGTCAAGGGGAAATACTCATGAAGGAGTTTAGCCGGCGTCTCTGGCCACTAGTCAGTGTCCAAGCCTTGCAAGAGCGTAACGGTAGGACCAGAGACCTGGCGACTCTGACTTTTGTCCGCATGCTCGGATACGGTGAGCGCCATACCGCCTTGTCCAGTGAACTCCTCGCCCCATAAGTCAGGCCAAGTGTGCCATTGATCTCAGCCTCACATTAGCACATATGAAAATCAAGAGTATGAATTTTTTAAAACTTAAACGTTGTTTTTGTTCTTTTACATCCGTTCCTTGCACTAATAGACAGGCACATTAAAACTAACAATTAAATCTTCATACAGACATTGTGCTCTTGCAGAAAATAGACGATGTTTCGGAGTACTCACCTGATGCAGGTTTGGCTTTGGGCACCTGTCTCTCCTTTAACTCTTCATCCTCTGGAGTGTAGTTCCTCAGCTTCAGCTCTCTGTGGAGAGAAATACACACCAGTGTCACTACAAATTTTACCAGTAAGCCTGATAGTGCACAAACACAGTAATACCACTATCCGTCCATATCAAAGGCCAACCTAATCCCCCATGCAGTCCAGGAGGGGGCAGTGTAGGCAAATATATTCCTCCAAAGATGACTCGGTATAAAAGACCATCTGCACCGTACACAGCTGCACTCCAATGTCCAAGGGGATCCTGGGATAATGTCCCTCTTTATCCCCCATGAACACATCTGATTAACATGTTCCACCTGCGCCTGGGCACAGACTTGCAGCACACCCCTGAGGAATGCTCTCCTTGATGTCGTATTATGCCGTCTTTCATCACAGCTCAGCGCAGGGGGAATTCTTGGCAAGTTTCAGCTGACATCTCTGCAGATCACGCAGAGTCCAGAGTCAGAGGTAAACTATTGTCTGACCAGGCGCGCGGCAGGACGGTTATCAGCTGTTGTGAGCTTAACATGCATTTGTGATGGAGCTGAAGAGGGTACACTGCTGATACATTAATCACACCCCCCGCTGCCAGCAGACACAGTCATGCCTTGTATGGGTAAGAGCAGGAATGCTAGTCATGTTCTGTCTGCTGAGCGACGTCCACTCTTCGTCCACACATCCATCTCTCTGCCTCCTCGATCTAAAATATGTCATGCCAGGAACTTTATACCAGGGCTGAACAAAATGAAAAAAGTGACACTGCAATATGTTCTTTCTGTGTTATAAATAGTGACATGAGAACAATGCAGAAAGATGTTCATAATAAATGCTGTGAATGTCCAAAGGCTTAAATAAAGACAATCATTTGAATCTTACAATAAGGCAATGAGGATTTCTTTTCTACCTTTTCTTTTTTAAAATTAGATCATTATTTTGGATTTTACGTTGTAGTGTAAGACAATATTAAGCACATGAAATTCAAATATAACATAATACAATATATGATATGTTAATATGCATGTGGGTGACAAGACTTTTATGTTTGGGCCCCTGTAGAAGCCATACCCTCTGTCCAAAACCCAGAGACTTTCTTTAGAGCTGGATCAGCATCTTTGGGTCTTTATGACACAAAATGGAAATCCATGTGCTTGATCATTAAGCAACAACTTGCAGCATTGAACATGACATTTCATGCTACCACCACAAGGGGATATGATGTAGGTGATTTTTTACATGTAAAATAATTTGTAATTTGAAGGCTCACAACAGCCATGTCCTTCAACGTTAATTGAAACCTAAAATAACTTTTCATCATCAAGGTCTCCTGTGGTTGTAACCCGATGATTAAGTAAATTAACTCTAAGTACGACCTCGGGAAGAGGACAATAAAAATAAGCTGAATATTTGTTATATTATCAAAAATGGCAGATTTCCTGTTTATGTTAGGGAACGAGTGCTGCTGATTTTTAATGGATCCCAGGGAGCAGCATCTGCTTACTAAATCAGATCTTAGGCTTTATCTTAAACACCGTCTAAATTATGGCCAGTTGGTAAATTCTTAAGGGCGCTACTGAGGCATCGACCGAGTCCATGGATAAGAGACCCCAATTTTTTTGAAAGTCCAGATATACTGTATATTTTCATGGCTTTTTGAGCCTGTCAGGCCCTCAGAAGTCAAACACTGGCCTGACATTTAGAAAGAAAATTAGGTTCTCGACCCATGGTCTATGCGTGGGCCCAGAAATACACATTAGGGGCACCTGTGGACCTGTGGGTAAGTCTGCATGCCCAACAAACAGAAGCTAAGGTCCTCGAAGAGGGCGGCTCCAACCAGTTTCTCTCAACTGAGTGTCATTTCCCACTTCTTAGATCCCTGCTTACAACTTCATTTACTGTTTCTGCAAAGATGGCATTAACGAACCCCCTTAGATGAATTTGAAAGAATCAATGCAGGCTTTAGCAATGACTATATGCAAAATGTTTGTGAAACTGTGAGCTTTTCTTTTTTTCCCCTAAATTTGAAACAATAACTCTGAGAGTAAATGAGCTTGAATTTCATCCACGAGCATGAAAGTAGTATTTGGGGAATTAGAGTGTAAAATGTAGGCTAGCAGAGCTATGTTGCCTTAAACGTTTTTTCCTGATTTACTGTAACAAACCCACATTTTTGGCATGCGTATATTTTTCAAACGCTCATAGTTGGATAACAGAATTCAGATTAATAAGTCTGCTGATAGCTGAGCAATTAGTCAGGCCCATCTACAGAGATTTGTGGACTGTATGGATTAAAATACAGCCTTGTGCTTTGCCTTATGTCTTCCTTACTTTCTTACCCTCCTTCTCACTTGATCCATAGTCACCCTACTGGATCCAATAAGGCAAGAAAAGGTTTGAGGTTACCTGACCCACTGTTTCTTTTCTGCATGTCCCCACTGTCTCTCTCTGGCTTCCTACTATTATCCACTTTTCTGTCCTCTATGAATAAAGGCAAAAGCCCCCCCAAAATCTTGAAAGATTAAGAGCATAAATATCATCAAAATCTCATTAATCACCATGTTAAGGTGCATTATGTAAAGATGCAGAGAATGAGTGACTACCAGGAAAAGTCCATTATACGGTAACCTTTGATTACTTTTTCTATTTTAATAAAATAGATATTTTCATCAAAAGCTGGTCCTCTGTTGGGACAAGTTTTGGCAGGCTCCATGATGATATTTTTTTTTCTTTTTCAGAAATTGTGGCACTAAAGAAGGACATGGGTAAACAAAAATAAAGGATGTGAAAACACATTTAAAATAACTTGAACAGACCAGTTGTGATGGCAATCAGAATTGATTTTTAACCTTAAATGGCTGCTGAACTAAAGGTCAGCAGTACTCAAACATCAGTACTTCCTCATGGAACAATATCAAATTTGGTTTTCATACCAACTCTGCCTGCAAATGTAAAAATATTTCTTTCTTTGAACAAATTACAGACGAGGGGGCAGATAGAGAAGCAAAGCTCTCTTTAGTCCCAGCACTAACAGCAGAAGGTAAACAGTCTGTTCATGAAAGTATCCTGCTGTCAAACTTTGACATTAATCCTTTTCTTTACTGTCTGTTAATTGAATGCTGCCGGTATTGTAGAGTGTGCACACACATTTCCTCTTTACAAAAACTACTGCATCAAAGAGAGCGAGTGATAAATTCAGAGTGCTGATGAAAGTGTTCAAAAGTGTTTATAGAGGACTGTGGCAGAGGAGGAGGTGCAGCACAGTGTTTGAATATTTACACTGAAATCAAGCTACTTGACTACATCACTGCAAAAATGTCCCCAAACAACAAGCAACTTTGAGCTTTAAACAGAGGTTTAGTAATGTAAGTGTTAAAAGGGGTAATGTTCCCCTTTAAACCTCTTTAAACATATATTGATATTTCCTTCTTTCTAAAAATAGATGAAAAAATAAACACAGATTTTCCCCACTTTATCTAGGTCCTGTTTGCACAATTACTAACAATGACTACTGTCCATTTTGTTTGTTTGGATATCGTGTGATAAACCTCAACACTTTAACCTTCAAATGCACAATAGAAACTGTGGGATAAGCAACACTTCAGAATTCATACAGAGGTGGTTTTGGGATACCTTCATCCAGGTTGGGTTGGTAGTCTAAAAATGAAATGTGGAAAACTTCCATATCTCGAAATTTTAACAAATCCTTTTAAAAAATTCCTGGATCTGCGACTGCATTCATATCACTACCAAAATCTATTGACAGCTACTTCCATGTGTCATGACCAACATTCCCAGAAAATGCAATCAAAATCCATTGCAAACTTTTTACACTATCTTGCTCACAGACAAACCAACAAATAGACAAACACGTGCAAACACATAACCTCCTTGGCAGAGGTAATAATATAAACATGGTATGGAACATTCACTCAACAGTCACTCAATTGGTTGAATACCTGCTATCAACTAGCAGCTGGAGGATAAGCTACTATCCAAAACAAATATTCTGAATTTTATAAATTATTGATGAAAACTGTTTTGATATTGCATTATATCAGTACAGTACTGCAATTTAAAATGTCATGATATATTGTGTTTATACTGTATGACATCTCTTTTATATATCCTCATTCCTATCCTTTTTCATCTGATATTGTTTACTACAAATATTAAGAAAATGCATTAAAGTCACAAAGTTGTACATCTCTATTGAAAACCCTTGATGAGATGTAAAAAAGACTCAACCTCCCTACCATTTACCTCTCGTTTCATTCAAAATACAAAAGCATTAGTCCTGTAATGTGTAAGAAAAATTAATCAATGACACTGAGTTATTGATACCTATATTTTTTGAAAAATATGTTGTTACATAGCCAAAGCTGAAGCACGATTTGTCCAGGTGTAACTGTTTTACATCTTAATCCTGAGAATAACTCATTTAAACAGCAGAAATTCCTCGGCAAATACACCAATTGTTTTGTTGCCTCATGCCTTGGTTTAGCAATCTGATCACCCATGAAAATTTAATACCATTCACAACGAAACACAACACTCAAACCCTGCTACAAATGTGAGTCTTGCTAAACGAAACAGACTTAATGAAGCACAGTGCATTCAAAAGTGACCTTTACCTCTGCATGTAAATGTCTAAATCAGGCTGTGATACTCTGCAGCTATTCTCATGCTCATGAGAGAGATCTGTGCTGTTGGGCTGGAGGAAAAACAGCGGCACTCCCTCAGTGCCGTCGGTTCAAAGTCATTAAATATAAACAATGGAAAAAGGTCCTGTGGGACAGGAAAGATGGCTGCTCCTTCCTACTGACTAGCACACAAAGTCGAGTGAGATGCAGGATATTTGAGCAGCTATTAACACGGGGCTGCCATCCAGCCTTGTGTAAACACGGTGTGTCACAACCTGAACTGAGACAGACACTGTGTTACAAGAAGATGGTGTTCAGATTGAGGGCAGATAAATGAGCTTGTGCCGTGGTGATGTACTTCCAGATCAATTTCAGCTCTGTTTGGGGACTAAAATCAGCCTCTGCTCTAAGGGGCAGTAACAGTGAATGACTATTAAAGAAAGTGTTGACATTTTTTTGTTTGACTTTTCATAAACCAACCTGTGCCTCTCTGTAGTTGTCTCTTCTAGCGAAGCCTTCTTCTTCTCTGGCTCTGCATCATCTTCTCGGCCCTGGTAAATCAACACAAAACAACTTGTTAACCAAATCGTGAAGTTAGAGCTTTAAAGACTTTTTACTCTGTGATAGAGAAACACAGAAACTTTATATAATGCCCTTATTTACACAAATGCTGCCCAACATCAGCTCCGAGTGCGGTCTTAAATGGTTAACCAATGCATCAGCCCAGAGTGAGAAACAGTAAAGATGATGTACTGGACTGGCATTCAATAGGAAAAGATACATTAGCATTTGTAGGCTGCTTGTTTAGCTCTGTTTTTTTCTGACATTTTGCTTTAAAAACAATTAAGTAAGTAAAAATGGATACTAAATAAATCTGAACCTGAAAGAACCACCTGTAAAATATAATGAGTAAAATAAGCATAGAGAAACCACTTTAGACTTGAGCTGTGACTAAACTTAGGCTGATTACTTCGGGCAAATATAATCATAATTATTTTGATTAATGCTAAGATCAGAATAATTAAATTCAATTTCTCATTGATTTTACATCTTCATCACAAGCATATACATTTATTAAACTTAAAAAAGACTGTAAATTATGGCTGAACAACACAGTTTTTCCACTATAGTTGAGCTGTGCATGTGTGTGATAATGCATCATAGATTTGCGATGTAATTCACATGACCTGATTCACATAATGCAAACACTTCAGTGCAGTTTAATAGGAACTGGAGTTGCCAGTTTTCTTGTTTTTGGTTACTAATAATCAATGAAAGTCTGTCTAATACCAGCCTGAGTAGGTAGAGATCAAAACGTTGCTCATTCAGAGACTGTGCATGCCCTGTAAGCAGGTTACAACAGCAGACACTGCTGCAGCCACAGACACACTGGCGTGACACACGAGGCAGACTCGCCCAGTACACAATCTGTTAGTGGCACAACTGTTGAACACTGTAATTATTTAATTATCACCGGGGGGGTGTGCTGCTGTGTGTGAGTCACAGGAAAGTTCCCGTAAACTTGACGTACCTCTGACATTGTTAGATATGAATGATGACTCTTATTTCTCTCTCTCCACATTTCCTCCTCCTACTCTGTGTGTGCATGTGAGTGTATCTGCCTGCTTGACTTAGTGTGAGACAAAAGCAGCAGTGGATTTAGATTTTAGTTATAAAAATTAAAAAAAAAAAACAAATAACAGTGTCCCAAATAAGACAAGAAAATGTAATCAATTTACATTAAAATAAAAAACGAAATTGTCTTGTTTAGTTCAGTTATTTTACTAGAAAAATTACAATCTATATTGCATGAAGAAGAAATATAATGTCAAGTTTTCTCAAGTGGTTCAGCCTCTCTGTAAACCTTTCAGCATTACAACCATTTTTATTTTAATAAATAAAGTTATATATGACAGTGATAAACAAAAACAAGATCACTATGTTCTTAAAAGCAGTGGTGATGTACTCTTGTGGACAAAGTATGAGCAGAAAACACTAAAAAATGCCCTAGTGAGAAAGACTAACACATAAACAAAAAAAAGGTTTAACAAATCATGCAGAAATCAGTTGATATTGCTTGTTTGTTTAGCTGAGTTACAACTCGAAAAGATATTGAAACTCTATTAATTGCCCAGCACTACACTATTAAAACTAGTTCTGCAGTAGCCTTGCAGCATTTCTAAAAATCATCATATTGACCCCAAGAGAAAAGTAGCAACAATGGATATTGAACCCCTCCCGTCTTGCATTTTCCTGAAGAGGCTTCCTGTTCACCTGCTAGAACAATTCAGAGGACTGACTCACACTTGAAATGCAGCACAAAAGGAAAACTACACAGGCCTTTAGGAATGTCAACAGTCGTTTATCAAAAATTTGTTAGTGAAGCCAGCATGTCTCTGTTCAACAGCAGTTTAGTAAAACACATTCTGGTTTCACTGCCAGAAACAGAGGCTCACACACTGAACAGACTTTCCTGTTGAGCCAAGATTTTGAGTCAAGAACCGAGATGTTTGGGCAGAAAAGCTGTGTAGTGTTTGAATGTTCAACACAAAGAGAGGCTCCACCGAGGCACAGCGGAAATCCTACTACAATGACCCGCTCTCAGTCCAGCAGATCCACAAGTCGATTTTTTTTTTTTTAATTTACAGTTTTTTGGGGCTTTTTGCCTTATTTAAGGTGAGATATCGGACAGTTAAGGAAATTAAGAGCAAGAGTGGGAAAAATTAGCCACAAGTCAGACTGAGATTCAGGCTGCATGCTTGGAGGACTCTGACCTTGGTATACGGAGTGATCAAACTGCTGGACCATCAGCACCCTTTGTCTGTGTGTTCATATGAAAATATGATGATAACTATATTGAATAGAATTAGCTTTACACACATCATTGCAATCCTCATTAAATGAGAAAAGAAAACATTTTTTCGGCACAAAACATTCATTGTAACTGTGTAAGTACTTAAGCCAGGGACGTCATAGAGGTAGAGAAGCTAGGACAGTTTAAGGCAATGATTTGCATGATTCCTAAAATCACTGAAACACAAGTCGGTGATTTCCCTATGATTATCCGAGATTGTCTGGCAAATGGTTACCACAACATACAAATTTATTGTTGGTTGCCAAGCTAGAATATGTGCTGCACTGACTATGGAATTGCAAAATTCCATAGTAAGTGCGATGTAATTCACATGACCTGATTCACATACCCCAAATGCTCATGATTTGCACAAATTTAAAAAATATAGTGGTTTGTGCTTTTCTCCGGGCAAGGTGGGAGGCCCAAAACTCCAAATGAGTGATAGGGGAAACACTGCAAGTGATTTTTCTTGATCAAATCATTAACCCACTCTCACTCTGACTCCCACTCAGAGCCTTTCGGTCCATGCTGATGGATAAACAGCGTGAGACCTTTGAACAGTGCCTGTGTTTCTGAATTGTTATTTATGTTAAAGCCTCTGCACTTCATTGCAAGACACCTTGAAATCACAAAAATGTGTATTTAACTTACTGTATATTGTCACTTTTCAAAATTGTTTTCATGACGTGTGCGGCTGACCTCTTGGCCAGGTCACCCTTGAGAAAGAGATTTTGATCTCAGTTGGTTTAATCTGGTTAAATAATTAAATAAACAAATAATATGAGAAGACTTTCCTCACAGTGTGCAAGAAAAAATGACTCTTTGACATCTCGGTGATGCTAATGCTATACATTGCTGTACATGGTGCCAAACCTTTCACATTATTAAAAGAATTGTGGGAGAAAACAAGCTACAAAAGCAGCGTGGGGTCATCAAACACAACAAACAGTTTGTTTATACCAACATAGTTTCCCAACACACTGCCGCTTTGATTAGGCACTATTTTGAGACACGGCACAGCCTACGTGTCCTTCTGCCAGCAGTGCTGACTAGTTTGCTTCGCAAAAGGAAACAGCCACTACCAAACGGGATAAATTGATGATTTTTGCAGTGAGTATGTATATTTACTTTGGATACTTTAGAATACTTGTATGAACTGGATAAAACACAGGAGAAACTTCTGTAGCTGGAGAGTCAACAGGTCTGAACTGAAAATGGTGGAATCTGCTATGGGACCTGGAGAACCGAAGAAACACAAGATACCTGTTGATTCAGGTGAATAAATCATAAGCTCATGTTATTAAACCGGAAGAAATAAGAGTGTGACTATGAGAAATCACTTCAGGATGTTTCAGGATGATTCAGGGTGTCCGGGATCAAAGGATACTATCGGCTATTATACGTTTGTTCTCATCACGCAGAGCTTCCTTGCTTTAAAGGACATTAATAATTGTAAGGACCAGACTCACTGTTTTACAAACTGCAAGGAGAGGAAAAAAATGAAAGTACATCTTCACAGTAAGTATTCAGCTCATAGTGATTGTTTATTTTGTAAAGACAGAAGCCATGGATTCAATAATAATAATAATAAGTTTACTTCATGATAGCACACAGTGTGTTCATTGTTGAGGATAAACTGAGCAATAAAATCATCCTTTGTCAAAATTACTGTTCTTGATCAGCAGGATAATCCTTAAACATTCATACATGTGGCTAATCTTTATTTGGGATGAAGCATTATTTGTGTATTCAGCAAAATTCAAGTAAGGCTGTAGTTTCATCATCACCCTGCTTGAGGAAAAACATGTAGGCTGTGTCGTGTCTCAAAATAGTGCCTAATCAAAGCAGTGGCGTAGTGGAAAATTATGTGGATATAAACAAACTGTTCTGTAGCGTGTGATGACCCCATGTTGGTTTTGTAGCTTGTTTCCTTACACAACTCATTTCATATCGCTAAACGTTTGACACCATGCAAAGCAAAGTTTAAAATTAGAGTCTCTCCTGAGATTTCTGAATGAGGAGAGAGCTGAGCTGTGACACTGTGGCATACATTCAGGTACATGCCATGTACCTCACACAACCCCACTTCAAAAAACCCAAACTATCCCTTTAGGCTTCAAAGAGTTTTCCAGGAGTGTTGCTTCAGCCCCTCAATCTGGGGCCATGCCTCATACTGAGAGGCTGTTTTCTTGCTGCTGCTTCTTACAGCCCACAAACGAAATTTCAATAGCAATTCCACATTGCTTTTGCTATGATAACACTGAAAAGTCTGCAGGGAAGCCTTGATTTGATGAATAAATATCCGAAGAAAAAAAGTAACACAATGTAATTTAATCATCATAATTATCAGCTCTAGTATTAAATCTAAACATTGTAAGAGTAAAAGCATGCAAGGTAAAGTGTGGAGGTCTGTCATTACTAACTTTTTTTTATACTCTATGACATTCTTTTTGGATGTAATTGAGGGGACATGGCATTTTTAAGGGCTAAATAACTAAGAAGGGTCAGCAGACAGACATCAAAAATCAACTCACAAGACACACTTTGATTGGTGAGCCTGTCCTGATTTTACTTAAAAATTGATCGTAGTTTTTTCGTTTTGATACTTACAATTCTTCCAAAAGTATTTTTAGACAATAAGACTTCTATCAAATGAATGCTATGTTTTACATTTTTCTATTTTTCAAACAGGTCTTTGCCTGACACTTTTAACCAGCCTGTTGTTTGTTTTTGATATTTTTATTTCATAGCTGTACTTATAAAAAACGTTCTAACTTAAAAACATGCCCTATGAATGAAGTTTTTTTTCTTTAAATATATTGCTGTTGATGTTGGACTTCTTTTAGCTTAATTCACTTTATCGTTGTTTCTCTGAGTGAAGTCGATGCAAGTTAGCGTATCCTCTCTACAGCCAATGGTTAGCATTTGTGTAAACACCTGTACAAATTTAAGCCACGGGAGCGTTATCTCTATAATTATTCATGAACTAAACCTTACTCTCACATCGAAACTTTCTCTGGCAGCATAAAACGCAAAACCGCAAACAAACGCCACCCCTTCATCAAACCAATGCTACCATTAGCATCAAGCTAACAGCTAATGTCACTTTATTCAACAAGAAAGCTTTTCTAGGACTCATTATTAATTTCCTTCAAACCACATATCAAAAACATAGACACTCACATGCAGCTGTTTGTCTCTGAGTGCTTTTAGCCTCTCTTTTCTCTTCAGAGCCTGCTCCTGTAGGGATCCAACATTCGGCTCCATGTTTATCTACACACGCCGCTCAGTTCTCTCTGTAATCAATTAACCATCCTGGCTGAGGATGGGAAAACGACTGTCGAGGACATCGATTGTATTGGCTTGTTTTCTGATCATGTGATTTTATTGTGTTTTGTTAACATTTTTCTGTGAAGAACATTTCATAAATGTGTGAAGCATTAAAGATAATAATTTCATTAACTATTGTTTATAGTTTTTTCACAGTCTAAACCAGACAAACTTAAATTGATATTTGCAGGGGAATAGTACTTGACTTTATTTGACCTCCAGACTCTAACAATCAGTTTTGATTGACTGGTTGATTCGAAAGACCTTTGAAGACATAATGATGGTCTATAAAACGACCTATACAATCAGGGGAATCCATACAGACTGGCACAATGTCCCGCCTGTTGATAATGCCACTGTTAGGTCCTGATTAGGAATGTAGGCCATCACCATGGAAATACAGCTGCCTCGAGCCTCCCCGTGTCCATTATGACTATTTAATGACTGTGAGATAACCCTGGTTTTGTTTAAGACACTTCCAAAGAAAAAGATCGGAACTAAAAGATAAAACATGACTAACAACAACAAAAAATAAAAATAAATACATAAAAAGTTACACCTCAATAACAACACAATTTTTCATATTGTATTTTCCTAGTTCCTGTTATAGAACAAGCTGCCACATTTTTTACATTTATGTAATTCAATTTTATTTTATTTTACATAATGTTATTTTAATATGGTTTGTTTTATTTTACTTCATTTTATTTTATATATTTTTCTTAAACTAAAACACATGCTAAACATGTAGATTAGTAGTATGGTCCATGAAATATATTTGCAGATTTTGCATAAATGTTAGTAGTTTGTTTTTGTTTTTTTGTGAAAGAAAACATAAGAGCTCATTTCTTTTTTCAAATGTATTGCAAATGAATGATAATGTGAAGATGATATTAACATTTATCTCGTTGCAGTGGTTTCAGCCACCAAAAATAAAGATATAGAGATAAATTCACTTTGGCACTGATGATCTTGTTTGTGTTGCTCTAAAGATGGGTGCCACTCCTTAAGCTTGGTGTTGGTTCAGCACTTAAATGGCTCCAGTGGAAGGCCCATGTCTTAGCATGTCTGAGCAGCCACAGTTAAAGAGGTCCTGTTTTACTTTTTTCTTTTAGATTTATAAGTCCCTCAAGTCTCTTCCACACTTCAACATGCAAGACAGCAAAGTCTGAAGCATTGAGATTCCCTCTGTAATCATTGCCAGTAGTTGCATGAAATGATTGACTTTCCAAATTGACCTTAAGACGTCCTACCAATGTTTTATCATGTATTCAAGCCTCTCTGTTCCAAGTAGCAAGCCCAATGCAGAGCAAAGACTGTTGAAAGAATACGGAGCCATTGAAAATTGGTGCTGAACTAACCTGTAATTTACCACAGAGTAGATAGGTTGACCAGTTAGAGCAGACTTGGCCTACATGGGGGAAGAGGGCTTTAAAGTGACAAGAGCTCTGACAGAGAGTACCAGACAGGATAAGAATAAAGGTGTATTAGGGATTAAGTTTGTGGAAAAAGAGTAGGTGTTTCTTTTTAAACGTAAGTGATTGTGAACATACTATAGCAGTGACTGAAATCAAGTATATAAACCCAAGTCGAGGCAAAATATGGCCACTTTGATTCAGAGCACAGTGCTGGAAAGGCTGAAGCCTCATCCACCTGCTGGCAGGGGTGTGGTCAAACATAGATCAATAGTTTTTAAACTAAAACAGCATGTTCTGAGCACGGGCTGAAACAGAGGGTTTATAGGCATGCCAAAATCCAAGATGAGTGTATGCTGAAGCAAGAAAGTTAAGTGTGTTCTGGGGATATCTAAGACCAATGTAAGCATCTTGAAAAGCAGTTTGATATGTAACTTCGATCGTGGGGCACTTTTAATCGGCCCACATGAAAGTCCAAAAGCATTGAATACAGCTAACATTATAATGTTGCACTTCTGCTTGACTGATGAAGAAACACAAATGGACCATGGCAGAAAATATCAAAAATCACATCAATTCATTCACTATCTGCTGTATGGGTTAACAAAAGTAATTTTAATCATCTTTCAGCACTAACACTACAACAAGGTTTTACACCTTTGTGCAGTTTGCTCTTGTTTATTGTCTGAATGGGAAGATGAGTTATTAGCATTTCCCCTCTTCTGCATGGTGTTTTTTTTACCCTGACAAGGGCCCATGGTCACATAAAATCTATCTGGCTACCTGAAACCCCAAACTTTAAGTGATGTATAATTTTGTTTGGTTTATCCTTGTATTTTTCTGCATGCGTCCCATAATTAAAATAGTTTGGACACCCCATTAAATGCATATATCCAGTGCACCAGCAAGAAGGTAAAACAGTTTCTGAGGTTTACATGTGCTCTTTTATTTGAGGTCATTTTTCTGCTGTACACAAAAAGCTAGAATAGAACTAGACACGTGTTATTTACTGATTTTTTCAATGATCAATTCTAATTATCTTTGTTATGTCTTTTGCATCTATTAGGCAGCCAGTTAAAGATTAACCCTCCTTGTTGGGCTCGTGCATCTGTTGGTTTGTGTCTACACCTTTAAGACTGCCAGCCTACCTGTGAGCATGATCCACTCTCACCTCTGGCTCTTCCTTGTGAACAGTCAGACTCTGGAGTTGATGATAAGTCGCACACAGAGGACTGTACACTGTGCACCTCCACTCTGTGAATGTGAGCAGCGCACTCACCCCTCGCCTCTGGAGCGGATGGCATGTGTCGCTTCCGTGGGAACTCTCTCCAATAGGAATCATACAGCCTCAAAGTCGCAGTAAACGCGGACATGGGTGTTTCTCCAGGCGTGCATTTCCACGCATCTTTGTTCCTGGTCATACAGTATCGTCAGTGATCGTCCAGTCATAGTCTCCCCCAAAATGTATAGCTTTTTCACGCCTGTTTGATAACTTTGCGTGCGGCGACAGAGTCTGTGTGGATTATTTGCAGGAATGGTTGACGGGAGCGTACCGCGTCCTGCTGCTGCTGCTGCCTTTAGGAAACAACTTCAAACAGCGCTGGCTTTCTTCTTAACCAGTTTCATGATTTATTAAAAAACGGAGACAATGAGCAACCACAAGGGCGGCGGGATGGCATCGAAGGAGAGGCTGTACGAGCTGTGGATGCTGTACTACACAAAGGTGAGTGCGGAAGAGCTGGCGGTGACACCTGTTGTTGCACAAGGTGTCATGGTGTAAAAAGTGACCATGTGAAGTGAGGAGTAGGTCTTTGGCTGTAGTAAACGGAAAAGGGCACATCTGAAAAAGAAAGCAACCGTTATACGTTTTCTTTGTAAAGTCAAAATTCTCTTCAAATGAAACAAAGTATTGTATTTATTCGTCTTCACTGTCTGTCACTATGACAGTCACAGACGTGTACGGCGGAAGACGCTAGTTAACATGGTCACTGTTTACACCGTGACACCAGTCCTCGTTTGTGAAGTTTATAAGGTCAACAAACCAACAATCTCTAAAACGGTTGTTTTGGTGAACTTGTGTCGTTTATTAGAAACAGAAAAACACGGAAGTGGGTCACTTTTGCCTGTTTGTGCACGCGCTGTTTATTTACTTTGTGTTGGAGGCTGCCGTGCGCGCGCTGGGGAAGTATATCCTAATCATGAACGCATCACTGTCATTCCTGCTTATGTTGAGTTGTACTGGTTTTTGAGGCTTATTGACATTTGAAGTGGAGCTTGTTTGACAATGTACCTGCCATACAGGTGGTGCTGAAGCTAGCCTACTTCCTGTTCCTGTTTGTCCCTGTCTCCTTATCAAAAGCAGGACACATTTATACTGTAATGGAGCAGGGGTCGTCAATCTGTAGATCAGAAATCAACTACATTTGTACAAGGGCCATTTTTTTCCCTTGAAGAATGCTGTGGGTGCAGAAATTAAAATAAACTGAAATGATAAAACTATTCAGTCTAATAAACTTGTATTGTTTTCATCCACAATGGATGTACATCTCCACCTTTTAAAGAAAGATCAGTCCCTATCCTCCAAACCAATGCCAGTCACATGGGTGAGGCTAAGATATTTTAGCTGCTTATTTTTGAAGCTGTCATTTATCATTTACTAAAATCCAAGTTATTAACAGCATATAGACCCCAATGCATACAGGGGAAAAGACAATAATACAAGAAACTAGAAGTGCTCAGAGAGGACAAACCTCCGCCAAGGCATTTCCAACATTGTTAGGTGAGTTATTATCAAAAATGTGAAATACTGCCCTATCTCACACTGTTATCAAATCCTTGAAAACATTCCAGGATCCACATCCAGATTTGGATCACCACCCAAATCTAATCAAATTGCCCTTGTGCCATGACCAACATTTCCTGAAAATGTTATCAAAATCCATAGAGAACCTATTGAGCAATTTAAGTGGCAACCCGCCCTATCTTGCAGTGTTAAAAAATCCTTGAAAAAATTTCCTTGATCTACATCCAGATTCAGATCACAGCTAAAATCTAATTGATTGGTCCTTGCTCCCTTTTCAACTCATCCTTTAAATGTCCATAAATTAACAAACTAACAAACAGCAACAAAAACATAACCTTGCTAGAGTTAATAAATTAATGAAAGTTAATATAGCAACAAGTGAACCATGATGAACCAATTTCGTGTTAATTCAACTTGTCCATTATTTGGTTTGACACTAAAATTCTCGTACTTCTGGTTGAATATCTGCTAATAATGTGTAAATGGATCAAACATTAAATTACTTCTGTTAGAATTGTTTCAATATCAGTTGTTTTGAGTGGCTTATTAGTTGTATATTTGACAAAATAAAGATAACAAAAAACTGTGAAATTATTTTTTAATCCTTACATTTTCTAAATTTGACAGCGTGTTTAGGGCTAGATTGGAAGCTGTGTGGGGCCTGATTTGGCCCTTGGGCCACCAGCTGATGATCACTGCTGTATCTCAATCAGTCAATTTAGACATTTCCAGTAGATCTTGAAGACTTGATGTTGTGGTCTTCATCTGACACACATAATGGGCCTTTTCACTAATCCATGACAAACATGGATCTGGTGATAGGAGCTGCTTTGTCAGATAAATTGGGTCTAACTAACTTCCCTTCACCCCATTAGTTTTAAGAATTAACAAGATCTTTAGACTGATTAGAACGGGTTTTAATTTCCATTGTTACCGTCTTCGACTCTCAGTCATGAGTTTTGTTTTGTATTTGGCTGCACAAGTTGTAAAATGCAAATGTAGGTAAGATTAGGAAATGAGCACTGAAAACTAAGTTTTTGGTTTAGGGTTCATAGTGGATTTGAGTGAGTCGATCCAGCTTTCTCCATTTGCATCAAAGGGGATCTTCAGTTGAAAGAGGCTGGTGACCACTGTTTTGGGGTCTATTTTGTATTCAGGGAGGAGCTGTTTTCTCTCTTACAACCTTGAACATGTTTATCACTTGCAGCTCAGTTCCCATTCTAGTTCAGCCCAATATGAAATGAGAAACAATATCTGCATTTCTCTCTTGTTTTGAAATTCAACCTGATTAGCTGATATGTTAATCAGATTATCAAATTGTTTTGTGCATTGTTTAGGTTCCAAATGTTCTCTCCCTGTGGGTGTGGCTGCAGCTCATGCCTTTTGCTGTTCATGTAAATGCAATAACTTGGTAATACTCACTAAGACAAATTAAAAAGATAAGGATGTGACACACCCTTTTCATGTTTGCCCCCTGTAGGAGGATAAAAATGATGGCTGGGAATACATAAGTATTACTATTTAATGTGTGTGCAATCTGCTTCCATGCCTGAGGACAGAGAAAACAAGACGTGACGTCTTTCCAAGTTTGCATGCACTGTGTGTTGACTGTGGGGCTCAAAGACGCCCTTCTGGGGATGAACAGGGCTGGTTGCTTGATCAGGATGAGGCTATTAGGACATATTTCATCATGTATTTGTATTTGATTTAGACTTAAATGCTTTTAACCTGGTAGAGTTAAATGCTACCCACTGAAATGCCTTTAAGCTCCCCTGAGAATTGTTTTAACTGGTTATGAAATAGTCTGAATTTATCACTGATGACTCTGTATGACATGTAAAAGTAAATCACACTGTCAGCAAAAGGAGAAGTGATATGTTATTATCTTTAATGCTGAAAACCAATGTAGCAGGGCAGGTGTCAGACAAAGTGAAAAACTGCTGTGACAGTGTTTCTATATGTGATACATCTGACTATCAAAAAATTAGATTAGAAACAAACGTAGACTTGTACAGGGCAAAATCTGCAATGTGATGGATTGCTTTGTACACATGAGGTGCCAAAATCTGCAAACAAAAGTGTCTTTCAGGAGCTTTAAAGACACTGTGAGGAGTTCTTTACTGATTACTGATCTGAAAACAATATTTAGGTCCTATAGAAAAATAAAAAAATATATTATGTTGTGTATCCCTAATTTTTAAGATTGATTGGTGAGTTTCTATCAAAAATTTGGAAAAGTTCCTCTATCTCGCAGTGTTAAGAAATCCTTTAAACAATCCTGGATTGGCAGTTTCCCCACTGAAATTATATCACTTCTTCCTTGTGCCATGACCAACATTCCTTTCATCACAATCTGTTTGTCCAGCTCAAAGAGTGTCAGTGAGTGACACATTTTAAAGCAATTAAAATTTAAAGTGAGATTTTAACTTAAAAACGCCTTTGTTAAACCTGCAGAGACGACAGGTACCGTGTTGTCCAAAGGAGGTGACAAAATCAACAAAACAGAAAGTTTCTCACAGAAGCTTGAAGCAGCTTGGTTTCACAATTATGCCCAAGAAGCAGTTAACCCTTATTTTAGATCATGGTGGTTGTTGATCAGACTCTGTTGCTTTGCCTCTGAGCAGCTAACATTGTGAGCAACCGTAGATGACCCCAGCTGTCTTGCTTCTTCTACAGTCTTTGAACAAAAGACACAATCCACTTGTGTGTGTAGGTGTGTATGCTTTGAGTCAAACTGACAGACGGCTGTCAAGCATCTCCATGTGAAGCCACTTCCTTATTCAGCTGCCTCCAGGGCTCAGAACCTAAGCATTAACTTTATATCTTTACTCATTTTCCTGCAAAGACTTTTACACGGATTTCCAACTTTTCTTGGTGGAGAATTTGCCTGTTTCCAAATGACCTGCCAGTTTTGCCAAGCTGTGATGAAGGATTGCATTGAGCTGAGAATTAAACGCCACCACCTGATGTGACTCAGAGCAGCACAATAGGCAGCAGAAAAGGCAGCAGAACCACTTCAGAAAACAATAACCTGCCTCTCCTTTACACTTCAACATGCCACTGTGTGCACTGTTTTTGTTGTCTGCCTGTTTGTCAAGTTGACACAAACAATAACCTTCCTTAACCTCATGTATCTCCTCTTAGATTCACTGTTTTCTGACTTCTGACTTGCCACAGACCAAACTTATAAATTCAGAAGTAGAGACCTGGGTTTTATGTATAAGGTTTTTTGTTAGGGCTGTAAATAAGCCTGACTCTCTGTTTGACTCACAGCTTACACACCCAGGCAGCTGTCTTTGCACCCAGCATATCAAAACTTAAGGCAGTAAATATTTCAGTTATGAGAGTCTATGCTTATTACAGATAATCTCCAGACCCTTTCATGTTATTTGTGCCTTTTACATTTTTTTTTTTTTTTACATATTCTAAGGATGAAAAAATGACTACCAGTGATTCCAACATTTTTTGTTTACATAGAATATCTCAGCCATCATTCTCTTGGTAAGAAAGCAAGACTTGTTTGAACTTGTCAGTGAAAAAGGAGCTCAGCTTCCCCCGATTGTGCAAGAAATCACACACCCGGCGCAAGATTGTTAGATCAGCTGAGCTTCAGGACTGTTGTGTGATGTTGAAAAGCTATTGTCAGATTAAAATGTAACATTTTCTGTTCAAATGACCAAACAGACAGGCATGCAGGGACAGAAGAACAATAGAGGACTTACACCTTTTTCAGAGATTATGTGTTTTTATGAATACAACACCATATCTACTATTATGAGCTCAGATTAATTCATTTAATTATTGAAACAGATCTGTAAGGAACCGCATGATTGCTTATTATTTTTAGTAACTAAATGCCTCTTGGTTGTCAAGCTTTTATCGTGTTGAGTATGTGTGAGGCCATCACACTGTAAAATTAAGGATCAGTATCAGTACTGGGTGATAAAACCTAAATACCAAGTAAATTTATGACTATTTATTATTATTATTATGATTATTATTATTATTATTATTAACTTATTTATTTTTTTATTTATTATTTTTACTTTGTGGTAATGGTACTATATTGTGCTATTGCAAATAAAAGTGGTCATACATATAATAGCATTTTCATGGGCTAAAATCCCTTTCCCCCCACAAGCAAGCCAGTGATACTGAGCTCATAGTTGTGTATAAAGTCACACAACAAAGTTTTGTAAGTGTCCGAGTGTCCACAGAGACTTAGAGTCCGTCCCAATTCTACCCTTTAGCCCTTGTCTTACCCCTTACCCCTTGGTTTTGCGCATTCACGTCTAGTGAAAGGGTGTCCCAATTCTCCGTTGGGCTAAGGGGGAGGGCTAAGACGAAGGGCTACACAGCCCTTGAAACGAAGACAGACTGGAACCTCACTTGAAAGGAAGGGGTATGAGAATTTCCCATAATACACCGCGCCCGCTGACAAGAAGGCAGAGCAGAGACCAAAGGAAGCGCATAATTATAAGTAATTATTAAATTATCAAGTAAATATTAATCATGTTTTGAATTGTTGGTCGTATTTTAAAATTTCTTCTTAAAACGAGATAGCTTTCGCAGCTGTAGCTATGGCTATTGTTGCATCTGCCTACGACACAACCTTGAGCTGCTCTGGGTGATGACATAGCGGGAATCGAGTGGTGTCTCGTTTCTCAGGAGCGTGTTTTCACCCCTTCCCCTTGGCCCTCAATACAGAGGGCTAAGGGGAAGGGGTAGACAAAGGGATAAGATGAAGGGGAAGGACTAAGGGTTAGAATAGGGATTCACCTTTAGTGTTGTAGCTGTAACTGAAAATGTGGTTTTAATGTGATTTAATTAGTTGTTTAAGATGCTATAATGGACACAAAAAGTTCTGGTTCTGAATAATCAATTGTGGGACAGAGTCTGTGATGACATAATAAAGACTTTTTTCAAAGCAAGCTAGTTTACTTTATGTTGCAGATATTTACAGACATTAAACTTGGAGAGGAGAGCTCACATGCTTACCATATTGATGTGCAGCAATGTATGTTCACTGTAGACACAAACAATGCTCAGTGCCGTTTAGTGGTGCCTATGTGTGTTTCTGATTATGTGCCTGCCTTCCTCTGCTCATTATCAGAGGGAAACATAAAAAAGATGTGACTCAAACTAGGCTGTCCGTGTCACACATCACTTTAATACAATACATTTATATACCTGCTACCAAGGCTGGTAGCTTGAGACTGAGAGTTATCTGTGTGGCATAGCCCTCTTAGTGAGCTACATCATAACTTGTGTCTTAACTGGTAATGATGGTCTCACAAGAATCTGTTTTTAAGTATCAGGTTTTGTGTTTGTACATGTGATTGCAGTTTTCCTGACATCAGAAACTTTGATACTGCAGTATTCTAGTTTCTAGAAACCTCTTTATGCTACATGAGATCTCCAATAGAAACCTGGATTCTGTGTCATGTAAATGCCTTGTGCTAGTTTCTGCTTCTAGTTCCTAGCTTTCTAAAACAGTCTACAAACCTTTGAGACACCTGCGCAAATATGAGGATGTGATTAGAAACCAGGATACTGGTATTATCAAGCATAGAGGGAAACTAGTAACTGGGTTTCTTGCTGTGCATGGAAAGGCCACATCCTGAAGATGATCAAAACCAGGATACTGCTCATAACCGGATACTCAGGTCCATGTAAAAATGATTAATGTGAAAAGCTACATTGATAGAACAAAACACAACATGAAAACCAACATTGTCAGAAAATAAAACTTATCACACATTAGCATGATAGTTTCCATCCATGCTTATCCCTTATGGTGTTGCTGGGACTGGAGCCTATCCCAGCCGACATAGGGCAATAGGCGGGGTTACTCCCTAGACCAGTTTCCAGCCAATCGCAGGGCTACATAGAGAGAGAGACAACCATTCACACACTAACCCACAAATTAGAGTCCCTAATTTACTTAACAAGTATGTTTTTTGGTCTGAGGGAAGAAATCGGGACGCCCAGGGAGAACCCATGAATGCACATGGAGAACATGCAAACTCCACACAGTAAGGTCCTGTCCAACAAGTCCAGCAAACTTCTTCCTGTGCGGTATGCGCACTACCTGCTGCACCACCATGCCACCCTGCATGATAACTTATGTTGTTATATTGTTCAAAAACATGTTGACTGTGATAAAGGTAAAGGCAGACATTTGGAAGACTGTGGCCTGTTCACAGACTTCGATGTAATCCATGTTTAGATTGGGGCATGGTGAAGCTGCAGCAACTGAAATTCTTTTTAATCACTTAGACTATGCAGAATAAGTAATGGGTTTGACCCTCTTGAGTTTGTGTTGTTTCTCATTGATCAGCTGGGGCACAGATTTACAAAAAGCCAAGGGCATATTCACAGGCAAAGTATCCAAGTACCTTCCACTTCTTTTAATGTGTTCCAACTGGAGTTGCAGAAAAACTCTTCCTAAAATAGCCAAGTGTTAATCAGTGTAAATCAAAACTCTGCTGTCTTTTTTATCAGATAACAGATATGGACACACACAGAGCAGTCTGATGTAATCACTGAGTTAGTAACATGTCTTCTCTCATCCTGTCTATCGTTTTGGATGTGCTTGTTCTCTTCCCAAAGTCATTATACACTCATGCAGACTACAGGCTGTACTTTGAGTTTGAACACAGTTTCATCAGGTTTGTTTGGTTTTGTTTCATTATGTGATTGAGCTACAGTTTTCTTTGAGGTCCTGTTTGCAGATAATTTCAACAATTGTCTCTTAGTGGTTGACTATTGTTCACTCTAGGATTAATATCATTGCAAGTGTTGATTCTTTATTATCTAAATCAAGATTCCTGGTTTACAGTAACACATAACAAGAAAATCCAGCACAAACAAAGGAAAGTTAACTAGACAGTCAGTATGAATTAATCACATTAATACACTAATGCTGGATAATGTGGGAGCAGATTAAGGTGAATTGTCTTTCCGGAGGTAACACTGACATGTGACCGCAGCATCTGGGGATTGAGACGCCAGGCATTACAGTTAATTGACAACTGAGCCTCCACTGATTCCCTGTATTTTGTTTTATAACTTGTTTAATTTAGATTATAATCAGGGTTTTCTTGTTAATTATGCAACTGACTGATAGATTCAGCTGTGTGAGATTCATTGTAATTGAGTGTAATTGTCTTAAATTAACTGCTAATGTGGGGAATGTTTCTACACAAACATCATGCATCACTATAAAACAATACAGCAAATCAAAACATTTTACGTCAATGTTTCTGCAAAAATTTGAGACTTGTCTGCTTGGGGTCATTTATTTGACGGATGATTGTAATTTTTACAGTTAGGCAGACAAAAAAACACTTAAAGATCTTAACTTTTGCTGTGTTTCATATTTTTTAAGCAAGCACGATTTACTATAATATGAAACCCTTAAAAGGAATCCTGCAAATTAAGACACCTTGACCTAATTGTAGGACTAATTTTCAATGCATGTTGGGCATTCATGTGAAGTGGTTGCATTGTTTGTTGTCCTTTCACAGTTGTGCTTATTTTATTCTGCATTGTAACTTATCTCTTTTTGTCATAACTACTGCACTCAGGTTAAAAGTAAAAAGGCCTCAATGATGATCCTTCATAGGAAAAGATGTGAGCAGAAGACCAATGCAGCCATACCCAGAGTGTATTGCACAACTATGGCAGTTCTCATATATGTATTCTGGTATTTGCTTATAATTTTGAACTATAGACACTAATATGCAAGGTCCCACCTTAAGATACAGGTACATTAAGCAATGGGATGCCAATACCAGTGTTTGGTGATGATACAGACTCAAGTACTTCAACTCTTATTCATAAAATCAGGCCTATACTGACTATGTACCTCTGAACTGTCAAGAGGAGCATTGAGGAACATCTGATAAAAAATATACTGTCAATTCATGAATTGTAAAGATATTACTAGTGTTTCCCACATTTATAATTAAGGCAGTCACCTTAAAGAGCTAATATTCTGCTTTTTCTTTTTAGTTTTATATCCCCTTCAGTGTGTCCAACACGTCTTCTCTGTGGGATGGAGCACCCCTGTTAACAAGAAAAAAAACCTGTGGCATTATGACCTCTCCCTCTCCCCCTCTGTGCTGCAGCAGCTGCCTTAAACGTCTCATTCCTCCAGCCCCCCGAATAGACCTACCAGTGTGATGTCCTACCATTGTCTCACCATCAGTTTAAGCCCATTGGTTCATGATAGCCAGCCCATAAGAGAGCATAGACGTTAGAATGAATAATGAATGCTGAGTTGTTGACAATGCGGTGCTGAACAGACAAATTGCCACAGAGTAGACCTCTAAACCATTTAGATCAAACAGAGCTCAAGTAGGGAAGGGAGCCTTAAACAGGCAGGATCTCTAGCAGAGTGTCTCAGACAGAGAATAAAGTACTGTCAGCGAAACTCTTGATTTCCATCACTGGAGCTTCTTCTGATCATACTTACAAGTTAGAAAGTTGCAAACAGGTTGTATTTTAATTGATGAAAACATTGAAAACTTTACAGCTCTGTTGATTTTATACTTTCTCCATGCTTCTCCTTTAGTATAAATGTGTTGCATGCTATACATTTAGCTTTGTGATAACTGAGGCTGCCAACAACACCCCATTTGCAACAGGTGGGATTTATGCTTTTCAACTTTAAGTCAAAATCAGCACAGAATCTGTAGAACATGTGCATGATGCAACAAGCCAGCCACCACCTTGACAAGGGATTTCCTCCCTCAGACATTTGTATTATCAAGTTGTAATATTTGCTTTCTGTATTAGTGGGCACTAAGGTTTAAGTATTTGTACTTGGTCTGAAAAAATGCTTTTGGTGCATCCCTACTAAGCACATGTGGTCAAAACACAGTTTCAGCTGTGCCCTGATAACTGAGCCAAAACACTGGAGCAAATGGAATACAAGTCATAATTTAGACTGAATGTGAGAAAATAGAGGCATCTCTTTCAGCTGCTAAACATCACTTTTTATACTGTGGTCTGTCTGGATGAGAAATAATCTATGATCATCCTGTGATTATTAGCTTTAGTGACTGCTGGATCCAGTAATTAAAGCCTGCAGAGGAAGAAACAGACCACAGTGGCAACCCCGCTGTCACCCGTCCACACAGCTGTGAAACCACCTCCTTACTTCTGCTTACAAAGGAGACAGAACGAGTCACATTTAGCTCCTTTTGTTTCCATGCCATCAGTTATTATCCTGTTAATGTGTCTCATTTACTGATGATGCTATGATTCATGTGGTTTATAATCTGCACTGAGAGATGAAACAACAACATCATCCCTGCAGCTCCCTGTGGCTCCTATGAGCCCTGTGACTGAATTCCCTGGTGCGCCTCCATCTCCCTGTTTACCAACACAAGGACCGACCAGGAAAAATCAAAGTGCTCTTTGCTTTTGCTCGTGCAGGAAGCCGGAGCAAAGCTGAATGCCAAGCAGCAGAGAGCGGCACAGCTGCCTGGTCATGTGCAAAAGAAACAGAGATAAATTGACACTGTCTGTAAAGAGCAGCATCTCATGGATGGCTTCTTACATGTGATCTTATTTGATGCCATCTAGTGCCTTTAATTTTTCTTTAGTAAGCAATAAAAGACTGATGAAGAGGCAAAGATGAGCAGGGAATGTGTACTGCTAGGGTCCAAGATAGTAATGACTAGCCTAAGTGCAGGCTAGTATAATGAGTCCTTGGGGTCTTTAAGCTGAAACACAAAATGATTGTTAAAATTTTAACTGTTTTGAAACTGTGAGGCGACCCACGCATGAGAACAACTATTACAGATGGGACAGTTTTGTTCTTATAGTGTGTGCGGTGTGCCACATGGCGATCAACACAGAACACGTCAACAAACTCACCAACAACCACAGTCCCTATTTTTGCAATTTGAAATCTTGTGCAAATTAGATACGCTTCCTTTGGTTGGAAATTGGGAAGCAGGACGATCTTCAGATACATTGAACTAGGATATGATGTATTTCCCAGTTCTGACGTTCATGTTCTGAGGTAAATATCACGAAACAATTCATGCAGACGACAAACTAAATGTCATAAGCAGTTAGCTTCCTGGGGCATCCATAGTTGTATTTTGCTCTCACTCCTCTTTTTGTAGGTTTCACAAGATTTTTGATATGTTTCACAAGACATGAATGTAAAAGGTTGTGTTGTTGCCACAAATCAGTAAATTGGTTCTTCATTTCTGATGTCCATCTAACTTTATGCGTCACGTTTACTTTGTCACCATGGCCATATTTTTTACTTCAGTTTGCTCTCTTTCCAAATCACTATTTGTGACAAATTCCCACACATCAGGATTCCTGATTGTAAATAGTAAACATGTTTGGTATTTGTGATTTCACATAGGGCAGACCCAATCCTCTTGTGAGGGGAGGATAAAATCACTCGTCAAACCACAGGATAATCAGGATTTGCAGGACTGTCAGATAAACTGGCCTTTGTGAGCATTAACTTAATTTTTAAATTTTTTCTCTTAATAAACAGTGCCCTAAAAATGATTACAAGTCTTGCACAAGTGACTTAATTTGATATTTACAACTGTGTGCAATGACGACTCGGATATTTAAACCAAGCATGACTAAATGAGTTCTGCTTTGTAGTTTTGATGGAATAGGAAGTGCAATTTTTCTGTTCCCTGTTACGAAAACATGCTGTAGTGTAATAGGTATCTCTGAGCTGGGAGAATGTTTAAAGCCTTTTTTAAGTAGGCATAAAATGACAATAAACGGGAAGTGAGTCAATTTGGGGAAATAGAAGTAAAACCTGAGAAATACAATAGGTGTATGTGTACTGCAAAAGGTAGAGCTTTGCTTTGACTCGTGTTAAACATTTCCCTAAAACCATCAGAAAGATTTTGCTTTAAGTTTTCTGGTCAACTGATTAAAGCTTTAACTCAAGTTCATTTTAGATCCACCTGTATTCACAGTCCGTCTGAGACACTGCTAGAGCTCCTGCTACTTTATGACCCCCCTTTCCTATGTGGACCCAGTGTGCTCTGATTGGTTTACCCATTTGCTCTGTGGTAATTGGTCAGTTCAGCGCTGCTCTGCGCCATGTTTCCTGAAACTCTGCATAGATTCTACCATCTCTGCTCTGCATTTGCCACTGTGGGCCAATGGATTTATTGGTGACAACCGTGGGAGGTCACACTGGTATGTCTATTTGTTAGGGCAAGGGGAACAAGCCATTTTAGTCAGCCACTGGTGGTGTGAAGAGGGAGGAAGGAGAAGTCCTGATGCTGCATTGTCTTGTGCATTATGCAGAATAGACAAGGAAAATACAATAAGAGGCACATAAAACTAGAAAAAGAAGCATAGAAAGGGCTCTGAAGCCTACTGAATGACATTTTCATATCTTTTATAAAAGGAAAACTAAGCCCTACCAGGTCACTGAAATACTGTATATGGAAATATCTCACTATGTCAGCCTCACTCCTCTCCTCTCTCATCTGTTGCATTTTGGCAGAAACATCAGACGTACAGTAAGGAGATTTAATAGATTTTAGGAAAAATGGCTTGCAAATAATCTGGTGAACCTTTATTCTCATGTTTCTTGTTTGCAAGATTTACACTGGTACCAACAGATAAAATACTCTGCCGCTTTTAGTATCTGACCTAAATAATATTGATTTTATAGTGCCAAACTGATAACCTATTTTCCTCACAGTGAGGAGACTGGGATTCGTTTATTTTTATGACAGCAACAGGAATGTTACACTTTATGAAAACTTTGAACAAGTATTAATGTATTCTTATATATTCATTTTATATATTTACAAGATGAATTGGTTTTCAGTGTCTGACTGTATTACTTTGGTAGCATCACTCACCATCTGCTGTCACAGTGAACTCTTGTTTAACTACTCTGATTTAGCAAATCAGCATTTAGCCTGTGGGGTATTGTCAAAGCTTCAGGTATTTTCTGTTAAGCTTTTTAAATCAGTTATCTCTGCTGATAAATGTTCTCATACAATTTTGTCGAAGTGAGGCAGAACACCTTTAGTATTAATTCACCTGTTGACAAATTGTGGTGTGATTCCAAGTTTTTGTTGCTTTAAATCATTTCTGGGAAGTTTATCTGTCGTTGCAACACAGCAGACAAGGTGAAAGCTTTTTTTTTTTTTTTTTTTTTTTTTAAATCATGGTTAAGTTATTACCTCCTGAAAAATTAGCTGTGCATAGATTGCCTGCAGTCTCAGATGTTGGACAAAATTAATTTACAGTATATCCAACTGCTTAGCCACTGCAGTTAGCTTCCTCAAAGCAACTGATATCTGTGACTGTAAACACATGCTAGCATTGACCTGAACTATGTAGTTCAGCCTCAAGGCCTCAAGGATTGTTACTGTGAATAGGTCCATTGTCACATACCCAGTCTAGCTGGCTTAGTCTTGATCATTCCAATATTGAACTCAAGGATTACATAGGCCCATCCTGCACATCTTGGTCATGACCAGACAGGGAACAGATCATAGTTTAAGATTTTGATGAATGCGTTTTCTAGGACAACCCTGGATGCCACCCCCACCCCTATTGTGTCCTTGCCTCTCTTAATTTGAGTATTGTTCATGAAATGTCAGAGGCAAGGATACTGAGTCTTGTCTGCTCAGCTGTCAGCTCTCCAATATTACGCTCTTGCCAAGAAAGAGACAAGTAAGAGAAGCATTATCACATGAGCCATTACAAGTGTAAACATTATTGACTCACTCTGGTCTCTTAATAAAAGTAGCAATTCAGGAACTATTAAGGCATCAGCACTGTTTAACACCAACACTGGAAAAAAATAACAGAATAATACTCAACCTTTATTGTCAAAAATGCAAGATTTTCTTGCTTCAGTTTTGGCAAAGTATGTGCGTAGATTTTTTAAGCATATTTGCAAGATCTGACATTATTTTAAAAACTTGTGTGCCAGATTTGTAAATAAAGTTGCAGTGAAGTAGATAAAGGCATGTGAAATAATGGTGGTTTTCAAACTGGGACACTATTATCCCTTTTATATGACATTCAGCACATCAGCTGGAAACACTTAGGTCTTTTTTCACTCACTAAACTGCGTCAGTGACACACACATTGTGTCCACATAGAGATGAATTTCATTGTTTCTCCAGCACATTGTTCATTAGTTTCTCCTTTTCATTTTTTCTGTTTTCATGGTGGGAGGTTTTCATCGTGGCCTCTTTCATTTTTGCTAAAAACTTGCAGTGGAACCAAAAGAGGAAAGGGTTTGACGATGAGGCAGAGTATGAAGGAAATAAGCTTCAGTTAAAGTGACATGTCATTTCCTGGTTGCTGTCTTGGTGTTTGAAGACAAGAGAGGAGCGAGCCAGAGAGTCTGATGTGCAGCATCTGAGGAAAAACAGTGAAGGCTTCATCTGAGACCACCGGGTTCACTGGAACCTGGGACCCAGCTCAGCCGTATACCATGAGAGATGGACTGGCTCATAAGTCAATGCCAGTTGGTAATGTACCTTTTAGCATCCTTGCAGGTTTGGAGGTAACAAATTAAAAGTGTTTTAGAGGTAGAGCATTAGTATTTATCTGTTGCAGTAAAGCTACTTTATGTATGTAGGTTAAAGTTTTCTGTTTTAAATGTTTGTCTCTCTGCAGCTTTAAGGTCACCCACATCATCTGTAGCATTACAGTCATTTCTCATTTGTTTGCAGGATAAGGGGAAGTATCAGATTATTCGTAGTACCGTGTGCTATTTACACCGCTGAATCTTATTGTGTGAAATGAGTCAGTCAGTCTGGAGCAGCTCATACTCTCCCATAGACTGTCTGCTCTACCAAAGCTGGGTCAAGAATATACATAAAAATATGATTTTTGTGCACTTAGTTTGATCTCTTGTCTTGATTGTTTGCCTCCATCACTTTTTTATTTTTTACTTTTATTTAAAAGTATTAATTGACAGAATAAGGTTAAGTTGATCATTTTTCTTGCCTTATGCTCAGTGAGAGAGAGAAAGTGGCAGGATATGTTGCACTGCAGAGACTGATTACTGCTCAGATAATGGCTGATGTATGTAAACATCCTTGTACAAATGAAACTGTCTTGGATTGATTTGAGAAAAACATGTTGTGATGCATAAAAGTCTCAAGCTTTATTCTGCTGCATACCAAGTTATGAAAGTAAATTTGAACTTCTGATTAAACTGTTCTCGAAAAAACAAACTGTCCTGTTTTGTAAAAGGAAAGAATTGGCTCATATGTTCCTGTGTTACATCTCAATGCAACATCCTGTTGTAAAAAACAGGTCATATGGTTTGGTTGTTGCTATAATTTCAGCCACAGAGTTTCAGATTGAAAAGTCCAACCTTTGGAGAAGTTAAAAATATTTTAACAAAACTATAGATCATGCTCCATCAATACACTAGTCTGCCTAAAACTTTAATATATATTCAGTGCTGTCATGTTTACCAAGTGATTTGAAGAGGTATCTTAAACACCCATTCCTGGTGCTATTTGATGGCCTGACATTTATGCCTCTGTGTTTTGCCTTTATATTGTACATCACTGAGATGAAATGGGGGGACTTGGTATTCCCTTCTCTGTGCTGGCCTCTGAAGCTGTAACAGAGCCTTAGGAGTTAGATTTGAATTGATACCAGTGTTATCATTGATTATGCTTATTTAAACAGTTGTTTATCAATTCCCTTATGTATTTCTTTGAATTTTTATGTGGAAAAAAAGAAGGCCTATTCAGGTGGAGCTGAGGCAGAGACTGTTGGGGATTTTGAAGTAGAGTTGTACAAGGTGCAGGGCAAAAGTATAAACATGACTCACAGTAACTGCTCTGCTAGTGTACAAAAAGAACAGGCACAGAAGGGGATGTACATTGAAGGGGTACAACAGCTCCATGTAATTTAAAGGTGCAGTATGCAATTTGTCTTTTGTGTCACTTGCCCAAAAAATATGATTACCTGTCAACATCTGGGAGTACAACCATGGAAGGGAGGGGGGAAGTAAAAATGTGTCCACTGCAGTCTCAGCCAAATAACATACCCCAGCTTATAGGCATATTGGAGGAAAGCAAGCCTCAAAAATAGTGTAGGTGATTGTTTGCTATTTTCAACATCTTAACAATGGCTCACTTTCCATGAACAAGCTGTTTTGTTTTGGTACTACCTTGGCACAGTCATCAAGTGTTGGTTTGAGATTGTTTAACAGAAAGTAGATTTAAACATAGTTGAATGGTGTTCATTAAATCTTCAGTTTCATAGAAATAGTTTTGTTTTTTCTTTTATCTCAGACATCTATTTTTCACATACCTTGACATGTTTTGGCGTAAACTTCCGCCTTCCTCAGAATGGTCACTTGTTGGTAGATGTGAAGCGTCTTATCAACTGGTGTTATGGAAGCGTGACCCTCCCGTCAATTTTTTTGACAGGTCGATCACGCCTCTCACTGTCAGTTCACCTCTCCAGGACGCTGCTCCAAGTGTGTGAGAGTATGTATGCCCCCACATCCCTGTTCATTGTCCCTGGCCCCATTGCCTTATTTCAATTGCTTCCCTAATCCAGCGCTGTTGCTTGTTGTAAGATACATTTTAATGTATGAAGTAATTTAACAGGTCCCTTTTAAGAGTGGCAGTAATATAGGATAGTTGTAAAAACATTTCTGTAGTAATAAATCAATTTAAAATGAGGGTTAATGGGGCTCAAGAGGTCTTAAGGAACTGTGGTTTATTTTACCTCCCGTCAAAACAAGATTCATTGGATTCGTTTTCTCATTACAGGATGTTGCTGTTTTATTTTTTTTTTCTATACACTGTGATTAAATAAGACAGTATCCCAGTATCCCTTAAGTGTGGAGTGCCTCACATGTTTTCTCCTCCTTCTTGCAGAAAGATGTGGGTTATCTGCAACAGTGGCTGGAGGCGTTCGTGGCGTCCTTTGAGAAGCTTATTGATGTGCAGTCACTGGAACCCCGAAGGTTAGTATTATCACCTATTTACTTTACAAACTCACAGAGCCAAGAGGTTCCCACCAGCTTTTATTCTCCAAAGCAGTATGATCTTTCACCCCTGCAGAGATACCTTTCTGACATGTTTACATATTGAGTAAACGCAGCCCTTATTGCCTCTTTGCTACTGCCTCGCCCGCCCCTCCTTTATCACATCTGTCTGTCCCCCTTCTCTGCTCCTAGGCTGGAGGAGTGCAGCTCTGAGGTGCCCCTGCTCCCTAGGGAGGTCTTGCTGTTCCTCAGCACCCAGCTATGGCACAGTGCTGTGCACCTCACCACCGTCAGCGAACACAACAGCAGCACCCCTCACCCCCTGCTGCTCATCAAGTTCTTCATTATTGTGTGCAGGTGAGGGCTCAGTCTTTTGAGTGTAAGATTTATTGTAATGATTGTAAACATGGCAAAAGTGAGACTGATGAACCACTTTAGCCATGTATGGATGATGTTACCATTATAAACAGGCAATTATCAGTTAAGTGATTGCATTCACATGGCATCACACACTCAAAATGCTCTTCTGGATGGCAAGAAATGCGTTTCTCTGCTTTATGCCATGGAGAAGTTGGCAGTCTAGGTTGCTATCCATGTGTTTAAAACAGGTTATTTTTTATTGAATGACAGAATGCATTAATGATGTCCCCATCATGAAATTATAATTTTACAAATCCTCAGCTCAGAGAGAGAAGCAACAGTGGGTTAATGCTGTCAGATGCTCGTCTGTGCCAGTAAGACAATGACAAAAGCAAAGAACAGGCTTTTACTAACCCCAATTTAATTTTGTGATAACTTCACTTAAGTATTACTTCCCTGATGAAATAAATGTCCTGAACCAGGACTGAAGGTGAAAGCAGATACTGATCTTGTCACTGTTAATAAATTGCATAGATGAACTAATATTCACTGATGTTTTGATGATGAAAGACTGTTCCTCCAGAAAAAGCAGCATAATTAATCCAAACCCATTGAAAATACATAATTCAGTTATATACCTTTAGATTTTCATTCTGGCAGTGGTGTAAGGTGGAGGATTCTCTTATATTACTGTATATAAACAAACCTGTAGTGACATTCTGGCAAAGATTGTGCTCTTTTAAACACTTAAATAATGTCCTGGGTGCAGCCCCAAATGTCCTATACTGATTTATGTTAATAGCTCTGTTTTCATGTGATGTAAACATTTGTGCCTTTGTTGTGATGTAAAAGAAGCCAGTGATGCCGCTCCACACAGTGGTGTAGGCAAGGCAACACTTTTAGTCTTCAAGTCCTCCAAGCTAATCAGCTTGACAGTCAGTGCTCCTCATTGACTGATAGCAATGAGGAGCATCACTAGGTAGTAGAGGATGTACAAACCCCAATTCCAATGAAGGTGTGATGTTTTGGAAAATTAAATAAAACCAGAATACTATGAGATGTATTCTGGTCTAATTCACCCTGCCCCAGCTTTCTTGAAATGTGTTGCAGGCATTAAATTCTGATGATTGAATGTTTGCAAAAAAACAATGAAGTCTATCACTTTGAACATTGAATATCTTTTTTTTTAATTTATTTATTTTTTATTGAGTTATATTCTTTAATTCATGGATTCTTAAAAAAAAAAAACACAACAAAAAAGTCATCGAATATCTTGTCCTTGTTCTGTATTCAATTGAATGTAGGTTGAAAAGGTTTTGCAAAGTCTTGGTACTTGTTTTTTATTTACATTTTACACAATGTCCCAACTTCATTGGAACTGGGGCTTTTCGTTACCGACTTTTTGATGCAAGAATTGAGACTAGTCTTTGTCAGGAAGTTGACCTGTGCTGTTGGTGGATTTACTTTGTTGTTATTGCCAGGTTAAGTAAGCATCTGGCACATTTTCTGTCTGAACGCTGAGCTGCTTGGCTTTGTCTCTACTTTCAGGAATATGGAGAACATTGACCCAGACAAAACCCCTGGGTTTGTTTTTGAGACGATCAAGCTTTTAAATTTCTGTTTGGACCAGGTAAGAACATTTTTAACCTTGGTTTAAACAAGACACTTATTTTAGTGTTTCATGTTTGGGTTTCAGCTCCACAGTGTATCAAGTTCATCATAAATGCAAGGATTGTTTTGTGCCGTTTAGTTAAAGTATGCAAAAAAACACGAGACAGAGAACTACACAGAAGAACCCAGTTTATAATATGTGTCATCCTCAGAATAACAGACTATGTTTAAAGATGAGTAGTTGTGTGACCAACCTTTTATTCACTTATATTGTATTTGCTGGATGGTTAAGTCAACATATGAATGAGTTCCAATCTTTATCTTGTTTATGTTCCTTAGTTGAAAAAGGGACAAGGGGAGCAGTTGTCTCTGCAGCAGGTTGTGCAGCATGGACTAGTGCTGTGTGAGAGTCTCTTTGACCCTTATCAGACATGGAGGAGATGCCTGGCAGGGTGAGTGTGTGCTGTTTAACCCTGCAGATCGTCTGTGTGAATATGTGGGAGGTGGAATTTTACCACAACTGACAGAGCATCTCATCTAAACGTCTTGCCCAACCTTTGGTCTTTGTGTGTTGCAGGGAGGAGGTGAGCTTACTGGAGAGGAACAAGTATAAGTTCTCCCCGCTCGCCCTGCCGGAGGAGTTGCCTGCTCTCTTCCACGGTAAGACACTCCTGTCATCACTCTGATCCCTGTCAGACCTCACATACCACCAGAATCACACTGTTCCTGCTGCTACCCAAACACTGCCCAGAGTGCTCATGATTGAGTCCTAAAATGTTGGAATATCCCAAGCTAATTTTAAACATTCTTATGTGAATCCTCATGATGGGAGAAGACAAGTTATTCCTATCAGTTGATATTTAAGATTTACCCTAAAAACCTGATTATTCAGTTATTAACCAATGAGGTTACATCACAAAGTTCTGGGACTTTAAATCACAGCAACCTGCTTGATTTGAGATAATACGTCTGTAAACAACTGGGTTAATCTCTGTTTGGGCAAGCATTTCAGTGCGTCCGAATTTTTCAGGATTACTCTGTATTACGAGCTTTATTTGTTAACAGCTGATTGTGAAATACCAGGCTATTTAGCATGGATCAGGCTTTTGATGTTGGAGCAACTCTGGTCAGTAGAAGTGGAATCCTTTGTCCTTTTTGATTTCTTTATATTAAATCTAATTAATGGTCTTTTGGTTTCCCTATTGATTTTATGTAGCTAGAGTTTGAGTCAAACACAACCTTTAGGATTTAAAACATTTCATTTTAAAAAGACAGATTCTGTGCTGAAGAGCAAAAAAAAAAAAGTTTCCACCTGGATCTTACTTTGAAGCTTAGGAAGCTTAGTCAATACCACTGTTAATATGCGTAGACTTAGAAAAAAAAAAAAAAAAAAAAAAAGAAAAGAAATAAGCAGAACTAACTCCTGATGGCTGCCAAACAATGAAAGTACTGTAATAGATCAAGAAGGAGGGCTGAGGTGGTTTTTGTGGTCATGTGACAAGTAGAAATCACCTATCTGTAATAGCGTAGGTGCATTTTCTGTAACAAATTTTGAGGTCTCAATGACGAAACCCCCTCTTAACAGACTTAAGGTGGTTTTACACTTACAGCTCAGTTGCTTTGTTCTGTTTTAGATGAAAAAAAAAAATTGCATTTCTCCTTTGAATCATTTCATGTTCACATGACAGTATTTTATAATGGGCCAAGTCTGGGCCAAAGGGCCGGACCTGGCCACATATCATCATCAGTGTTTCCATGAGTTTGAGTTGTGCTGGGCAGTGGGGAAGAAAGCTGGCAGGTTAACCTACTCACAGAACTATAATATAAGATAACAACAATAGCAGAAATTAAATTTTCCATGTTATATTATAAACAGGAGCAAATTTGTCAATGTAGGACACCCCGTACGATACAAGTATAAGCTAAAAAACTTTGTACACGAAAAAAAGAGGCTTTTAATCCTTGCTGGCGTACCATAGGAGACACCTGGTATCATGGGAACTTATTACAATGCAACACTTACAAAGGTGTCCGCAGAGACACTGTCAGCAATGTGGCAAGGCAGAGAGCAGTTTTAAAAAAATATATATACTCCTGCTTGAATGAGCTGGATTAATGAAGTCTGGGAATCTTAACAACTTTTTGAATCAGTTCATATTGTGGAGTCCTGTGGTGATCTGCTGTAGAGACGATGAGTAATGTTACCCTGTTGATCTTTCAATCTCTTCCAGATGAAAAACACTTCATATACTAGGTGTTTAATTGTCTCACATGGAAGCATATCTAGGCATGTCATTGTATTTACAGTAAAAAATACACATTTTGATAGTCAAAGCCACTACCACTTCTTGAGGGGGCACAGTCAGACACAGCTCACAGTTTACACAAAAACTGTCTTTTTTAAACAGGCTGGAACAGAGAAGGTTATAGGCATGACAAAATCCAACATCTGAGTGGATTTTAAGGCAAGAAACTTCAAAATGGTTTATGTGGGCAACTGGAATTCGATTCCTGACTATCAAAGCCTGGAGCATGAAAATATTTTCATAGTTGTTAACATGGTTTTGATCAGAGTAGCTTATTCCTCTAACTATAAAACACTGAATGGAGAGTGGATGTTTCATAACTTACCAATTTTGTGTAATAAAGAGGCTTTGGGCTATGCATACATTTGTGTGATTTTGTTGAGAATGAGACACTGAGACCACGTACATGCTCCAGTCTGTGAAGATCATGCCACAAGGGGGTTAAGCTGGAAAAAAGTACAGTTCATCATATTGCCCAAAAAGCTAGCAATATGTCCATATTTTCTGCTATTTCTCTCAATGATATCTATTATTTCATGCCATTGTCTCTTGTATGTATGTTTACAGAAAGTCTCCAGGAAAGCGAGAAGATCCCAGAGCTCCTCACACTTAGATTGGTTCATCTCCAGGGGGCAGTCATCAGTGGTGTAAAGGTCATTCACCGTATCTATCCTCTTCAACAGTCAATGTTTCACAGTCTGTGGAAACACCACTATTGCAAACAAAAGAAGATTTTTAATGAGGGAAAAACTTTTTCCTCTTCCTCTTTTTTCAGAAGAATGGCCTTCTTTCCATCACCCCTCACTCTGTTGAGGATCTGTTTACTGTTCTGCGGGCCTGGTGCTGCCAGACCTCCATTGAACCAAAAGACGCACAGGTCCCGCGGCTGACCCTGCAGTGCCTAACTGCAATGATCCATCTCCTGCACTCAAGCAGCCCTGCAGAGCGACAGGTGGAGATCAGAACAATACTAGAAAGCTTCTTCCAGCTCCTCAATTGGAACCGTCCACCAAGCACTGAGGAGCAGGACAGACGGAGCTGGGAGGACAGGCTGATCACCCTGCAGAGCCAAATGTTAAGTAAGAACAGAAGCATCAGTTCTCAAGTTTGTCTTAGACTTAAGCATTCATTGTTTAAATCTCTATTTATCAGGCTAAAAAAAAGTGGTCATTCCAGCCACATGGGGATATAGCAATTTGTCAACATCCATTTTGTATTATGTATGAACTTTTAGCTGCTGTTCCTGAGATCCTGCAGTGTCCTGACAGACCTGTGCTGCAGGCAGTGTTTCTGAACAACAACTGCTTTGAACACATCCTCAGGCTGGTTCAGAACAGCAAGGTCAGAGCCCCGTCTGAAAAAACCTGTTTGTCCGCTCCGTTCTTATGTCAATTTGCCAGTCTGTCACCCTTTTTTGTTTTATATATGTCAACACTGTCTCCCCCATCTCTGTCCGAATACCACATCTGTTCTTCTACATATTTTCATTCGGTAAATATGAAGTAAAAAAAACAAACCAAAAAAACACACAGTTCCTTCTGCATCTGTGAAGAGTCTAGGACCAGATCTGTCTCCATTCACCACTTTCACATGGTGGCCATTTTCCTCTTGGATCATACTCAGGGTGGGAAGCTAAATGCTGTGTAATGTTTTATTGTTGTGTTTCAGTTTTTGAGTCCGATACATTAAGGGTGTCCACCAATAATTATGATCATTCAAGTTCTTGATCAACAAGCAATGAATAGAGACAAACCAGAGGCAATATGCTTTTTTTTCTTAGTTGATACAAAATGGTCTACCTGTGGCCAATAACCAGTTGCTGACTCCACAGCACAAGCTCAAGTGTATTTTAGATTATCTGCAGTAAGATAAGATTTAAATGAGCATGTGGCTTACCTCACTTTCCCTTTGGTCACCTAGGTAAAAGTAACGTTGGCAAGAATTGTTTGCATTTTATTTGGTTACAAACATAGCCACCAAACTGTAAATTTAGCAAACAGCCTCTAGCTAACAGGTATATAATGTTGCTAATAGCTAAATGATGGCGCAACCTTTTGTCTCACCTTAGATATTGAATAAAGGTTTCACTTGCTTCATCAATAAACCGGATAGCAATGGCAAGAATTTAATCAAATTACAAGATGGCAATAAGCTACAAGTGTATAAGGCCTGTCTCGAGAATAAATTTTTTTTAAAAAGGACCAAAACATTTAAAAACAAACTAGATTTTTTTTAGTTTGGAAAGTCAGACCGTAATGAAAACAAATTAAAAATAAAAAAAAATATTGACTTTATAAACTGACATTTTCTGCCCAGTTTTGCTCTTGTACTTGAGAGACTCACACAATGCTACCATGTTTCCCTTTGAATGGCCTCAAATTACAAAAATGTCTCTTCAAAGTCTGGGTGCTAAGGATATTATCATGATTCTTGACTAAAACTATGAGTGTTTCTTTAATACTGAGTCCAAGTGGGCCAAAAATAAGCTGATCAGACTCTCAACTGGAGGCATTATATGAGGAAAACGGCCTCGGTTGGTTTGAATTTTTTACACTCAATAGTACACAAACATGAGATACATATAATATGTATGAAAATATAACAACTGTCTTTATGTGAATACGAATCAAAAATACTATGTACATGAATAAATAGGAAACTGATGCTCTGCGGTTCTTTTTTCTTCTTATACAGTATAAAAGATTATCAAATATAGAACAAATAAATGAAATAAGCAAAATATATGTGGGATTGAATCCGCATGCAAAAATGGTCTTACATTATACCTTCATTTGCACCTAAGATGATATTCAAATTCAAGATACTCTGGTTGACAAAATATTTCCACACCAATAAAGGATTTTAGATCCTTTAATACATAATTGATCTGAGAGTAAGCTCTATTTTTGTGAATGGTTAATGACAAGGATTTGTCATAATCTTAACTCATGCTTTAAGATTGTGATACATATGTTTATGCTATTTGCATATAATAAAACCTGAAACATAGCAGTTTTACATTAAAACAGCATTTATACCCTGAGGATGAAGTGGCCGTTGTGTGAATATGGTCAGTTATCGTAGACAGATGACTTTGTTTGTCTAATTTTGTATTTTTCTGTGTTGTCTGTGCCTGCATGTGTCCGCCTCTGCAGCTCTTTCAGAGCAAAAGGTGCAGGCCGGAGCATGAGGTTGTGAGTGACCTCACTACGTGTTTACTCACAGAGGTTGAAGTGGACCAGGTACTTCCCCTGCTTGGTGTATGAAATTGATCTGTCAGCAGGAAACTCAGCCTTCTCTACACGTTTAAGCTGCTCTGAACTATTTAAACAGGAAGCTTAAGGCAGGAAGTCTTGTTTACTTATATAATGAAACAGGTAGCATGAAGAAGTTTGCACAGTTATACATGATACTTATCTCAAAGCCCTTTAATATTTTTTCAATCTTGGATAAGGTTGCACATAAGCCATGCTTGAGGAGATTTACTGATGTGGCTGTTGTTTGCTGAAACTGAATTCAAGCTAGAATTCATTTATAGGCTGGATTCATATTTCCTCGTGGGAGTATCGATTAATATCACTCATAATTACAGGCTGAATTTCCTGTTGACAACACTGGGGAATAAAAAATGATGTTGTGTGTTTTCATTATGCATGAAACTTATTTATTACATTGCATGTCCTTTCTTCTCCTTGTTTTCTGGCTGTTCTGGCACAGTCATGCTTGTTCTTAGGGCCTGATCTAAGACCTGGCCTTACCCTGGATTTGATATGGCCTAATTATCAGCATTAGTTGGGAGTTTCTTCAGTGTTTTGTTTTTCCTTTTTGGTTATAGACTTTGGCTTTTTGCATGCTGGGATCAATCTGAAAAAAAAAACAAAGGAGGGATTGTTCAGTGGCTGGTACAGCACTCACTCACTTTGACCCACTATGCTCCAGTAATTGTGGTTTGGGGAAACATGTGGTGCGCTTTATCTTGCACTTTTCAGATTATCTTTACAAAACTCTTCTGTTTGGTCATGTTTGGCTTAAAAATTACTTTCTCTGTTTATTGTTGTGCACATGTGATGATGCGCTTTTTTATTTCTGCCCTGCTCTGACCAACTTAACCTCTTTTCTATGTAGGTGTTAGAGAGAGGATCCGACAGTATTACAGTAAACGCTTTGGGTGTCCTCACAGCTATAATGAGTAATTCACCCTCAGCTAAGGTAAGACTTATTGTGATTCAAGGGTCATATATCTGTCATATTAAACTTGAAGCCTACTATTCAGCTTTTTCCGTTCATTGAAGAAATCTCATTTTGTTACCTTCTGATGTATGGAAGTGTGCCAACCAGAGATCCCTAAGGAGCAGCTTTCTTCAGCCTATTTCTGTCTTTTTGCTCCTCAGGAGGTTTTCAAAGAGAGGATTGGTTACCCCCAGCTGTTTGATGTACTGAAAAGTCAAGGTCAACCCACTAAAAGGCTGCTGCAGGAGCTGATGAACATGGTAAAGCGCATATTTCCTCATTATCCCTACTGAGTGCAGAGACTGTAGAAGCCAGTTTCCTCTCTTTAATGACATTGTTCCTCTTTTAATTGTGTTGCTTGTTAAACTGAAGTTATGGCCCATGTCCATATCTTATTTCCATTCTCTTTTCTTCTCTCCATTGATTTTGTCTCCAGGCAGTGGAGGGCGAGCATGCCCACGCCCATCATCTTGGCATTAGTAATGACCAGCCTCTGCTACTGCTCCTGCAATGGCTGCCTGACCTGTCAGGTCAAAGGGACCTTCAGCTACTGGTGGCTCAGTGGTTGGCTGCAGTGTGTGGCGGCTCTTTATCTTGCCGCACCGTGGCTGTGGAAGCAGGCATGGTGGGGTCTCTGCTACAGGTTCTTTCCCAGCCACAGAATCTGGACAAGCAGTGTGCAGATGCCCTGCTTGGCCTCCTGCAGGACCTGGGCTCCCTGTGTCTGAGGCCAGAGGAGCTGAAGGGACTACTGCATCTGCTCAGAGTGGACCAGGACAATGGTGCTGGGATTGGTAAGGTGCACCCATACTGCACCCCTATCATCCGGGTGCTCTCAGCTATGGCGGCGAGAGAAGGTCAGGACAGTGCCCTGCAGTATTTTGATCTTACGTCCCCAGTGGCTGGCATCATGGTACCTACAATCCAGCGCTGGCCAAGTAGCGGGTTTGCCTTTCATGCCTGGCTCTGCCTTAACAAGGAGTTCCCCTCAGAGTTCTCAAACAACAGGAAACTTTCTGGAACATCCAGTAATGGAGCTCAACATGACATGGGAAAAGGACCACGCAGAAAACAACTCTACAGGTATTAACACAGCAGAGGTCACACTACATTTTTCTTTGTTACAGTTGCCATTGCATCAGGTTAGGCAGTCATGGTGACATAAAAACAGACATTACTGGCAACCCGAAGACACATTTTTACCACCAACTGGACAACATTGGAAAAAGGAGAGTTGGCAATATCAAGATGACGGCAAACGTATATACTGTATTACAGTACTGTACTGTGTTTGTCAAACAAATCATTTAGATGAATATTATTTTAGCTTGATGCTAAACAATAAAAGCAGTAAACCACCAGGTATCTGTTCCTCATCAACATTTTCTTTTGTTATTTATTGTGGTGGTCTCTCCTTAGTTGATCATAAAGGCAGATATTTTAAAAATTTGACAAACTTTTTCTCTGTTGCATAGTTCTGTCTTAATGCACTAACTTCATCCTTCTTTTGTTTTGCTGTTTTGTTTGTTTACATTTGTGACTCTCATTCAAGCAGAGATCTCTGTGCTGTCTTTGTACATAACCACAGACCTAATTTCCTGTTAACAACACTGAGGGATAAAAATGATGTAGTGTTTTTTCACGATGCCTGAAACGCGTTTGTTAGATTCCGCGTCCTTCCTTCTCTTTGTTTTCTAGCTGTTCTGGCACAGTCATGCTTGTTCTTAAGGCTCGGTCTAAGACCTTGCCTGACCCTGGATTTGATATGGCCTAATCATCAGCATAAGTTGGGAGTTTCTTCAGTGTTTTGTTTTTCCTTTTTGGTTATAGACTTTGGCTTTTTGCATGCTGGGATCAATCTGTAAAAAACAAAGGAGGGATTGTTCTATGGCTGGTACAGCATTCACTCTACCATTTTGGCAGAGTGCTCTGTGCTGTCTTTGGTCAAAGTCTCACATTGATAATAACTATTTTATCGAAAGCCAGTGCTTTAAAATTCCCCGATTGATGCCTTCCACTCACTTGCCTTCAAAGCAATGATGTCAAGTTAATGGGACAGGCAGCTGACATGAACATCAACACAGGAGTCTTGAAGTCATTATGACAGACAGGTGACAGAAACGATCAAAGGTGTGGGATAATTTTATATAAAATAAGGCAAACAGTGCAATGTGTAGTACCTGAATGTGTGTGATTTCTGGAAATACCAGAAACATGCTAAATTCATATTTAGCACAGCGCAACAATTAGTATCAGGCATGCCATGTGTCTGATGTTGTTGATACAGAAAATCTGTGCAGGCTTGCTTAATGTCAGTGTAAGGAATCCACAAGATAGATTGGGTGATCAATTATGTATCAGATCTATAAGCAGAGAAAATAAAGGTATTGACAAGAATAAAATCGTATAAATTCCTGAACCTAATCATCATTCACTATGACATACTTTGACACACTATACAAGATGAAATTACTGATTTTCAGGGCAGATTGTTCCCAAACCCCTTCGAATTGAGTATAACCCTGTTAAAATCATGTAGTCTGACATTGGCATAAAAGGGCTATGCTCTGTAGTCCACTTACTCTATGCCACAACAAAAGTGAATTAAATCATTTTTGTGCCATAGAGTAATTGTGCCAGAATACTCTCTTTTTCCTGCTGCCTCTTTTTATTTGCTGTGTGCCTCTAACAGGAGATATGGTTGTAATATCTTTTTTCTCAAACAATGCCGCATTGCCCATATTTTGAGTGATGTTTCCTTCCTTTTAAAGTTTCTTCACAGCAAGTGGCACCGGGCTGGAGGCCTTCTTCACCATGGATGGCATACTGGTTGTGGCTGTTTGCACTAAAAAAGACTACATGGCTGTTGCACTCCCTGAGCACCCACTAGCTGACTCATGTTGGGTGAGTTAAGATACATGAAGTGTAGCTTGAGTTTGTTGAACATTGGTCCTTGTTTGGCCTGTCCTAAACAAAAGCAGTTTAGATCAAGGAGAAAATTACAGATAATATTCCCTAGCAGTGCTGACTGGGCTTACGATCCTGAAGAATAATAGTTGTAGAAAATAAAAAAAAATCTCCTGCAGACAAAATATTTATAACAGGTCAGTGTGATTGAATGAAAGTTTTGAACTGTCCCTGTCTGACTTTTTTTCTCCATGTTGTTTTAGTTAGAAGTAAATTTTAAGTAGAAATGATGTAAAGTGTACAAGCCCTTTATTATTCTTTGCTTTACTCTCTAAACACAGCATTCAGTGACTATCGTCCACATCCCTGGTCACCTCCCATTTGGGAAGAACCATGTCACCATCTATATCGATGGTGAACAGCGTAAAAGTGCTTATCTTCGCTTTCCATCATTCAGCGAAGTAAGTGAAACTACATCTTAATGTTCCCTGGTCATTTGGACATTTTATTATATCAGAGTGGTTCCTTTCTTTCAGTCTAACTTCCTCTGTTTCCTTCCTCCCTGAATGAAGCCTTTTACTTCCTGCTGCATTGGCTCTGCAGGCCAGAGGACCACCATCACCACTACCTCCCCCAACCTTCCCATGTCTTCCTCCTCTAATCCAACATCACCAGAGTTCTCCTTCCCTACTCACACCCCCACCCTCTTAAGGTCCCAGTCCTTCCCAGCATCTTTAGCAGGAGGCCGTTGGGGGTCAATGGGAGACTCTCCGGTGCACACCATTACTGCAGGACTACAAGACACTGAGTGGGGGACGCCAACATCTCTAGATGGGCTCCTGGGCACCGCCTTCATCTGCAACCTGGCTCTGCAGCAGGCACAGACCAGAGCTCTACATGCTGCTGGTGGGTCACCCTCTGTTGCAATGCAAATATTGTCACACAAAGTCACACAAGGAAATAGGGACACATGATGACATGATGTTGCTGATCTGCAAGATGTCAGTATTGGCAGGTAATGCAAATTTCTGCTACTATTTACTACTCATAAATCGACCATGAGCAAGAACTTTATGAACTTTTAATCACAACTAAAAGAACCACCAAAGCTTATTTTCAGGTCTGAACTAGAGCTAGTTTATTTTTTTTCTCTTGAGAGGAATGTTATTTTAACAATTGGACATAATTGTCACAGTTAATTACCCTGCACACGTGTCCTTTGATTAGGATAATTATTTTGATTATTATTATTATAGCCTGTCATAGTAAGAGTGACTGGTACATTTTTGTACAGAAGAGATTGTATGTTCTTAAAAATGAGGAAAAATGTGAATGGTCTTATGGTTTTGGTTAAAACAAATTTAGAAATATGTACTGGCAATAATCTTATCATATACATCCCTACCCCAGAGAGCCAGTGAAAAGAATACTCCTGCAAGTATTGTTTTAATGTCCAACAAGTCTTGTTTGCATATTTCCTGGCCTACATTGGTTTCTGTTTTCCATTTCAGGCCCAAATCACGTGTCCTTATTCAAAGCGGATGGGGAGTTATCGGATATAAACAGTCGGCTCCTGCTCTACTACACTCCACAGGTGACCCTCTGAAACCTTAGGAGCACTTACATGATTTATTTCACTGCTCTTATCACTTAGATTATTATTAACAATATGTCCTATTTATTTCCACATGCTGTCCACAGGCCTTCAAGAGTCAGATTTGCCTCGACTTGTCACCCAATCACCAATATGATGGCAGGCTCACAGGACACAGGGTGGTCAATTGGGACATCAAGGTTGGGTATCAAACAGTCTGTCTATGATTTATGTAGGACTTGCAGAAACTGTCTGGTAAATCAAGCACATAGTCTTAATTTCAAAAGACATTTATTGCAGCATTATGAACCAGAATTTTATCAGGTCAACAGTTTGTGTAAAAGGGCAGAACAACAACTGAATAGGAAGCAATCAGTCAGTATCATGACATTAGAGGGCATACCATGAAGTGTTCTTAGCATAGAAAGGTTATTACCTCCACCAAGGAGGTTATGTTTTTGCCGGCGTTGGTTAGTTGTATGTCTGTTTGTTTGTCTGTTTGTGTTCAAGATAACTTGAAAAGTTATGGACGGATTTGGATGAAATTTTCAGGAAATGTGTGGAATGGGTTAAGGAAGAAATGATTAGATTTTGGGACTGATCCGGATCACCATCCGGACACAGGAATTTTTTGAAGGATTCTTTAACATTGCCAGATAGGACTGTTTTTGCCAAAGTGGACTGAAGCTTCTTGGCGGAGGTCTGCGCTCTCTGAGTGCTTTTCTAGTTGTTGAATGAGCTGGCTTGAGAAAGATTGAGGCTGTAGAAAAAGATAGTTGGTACATCAAAGCTGGTTATGAACTTCCTCTGTTAATTCAGTGTTTCAAGCAATGCACAAAAAGCAGGGTTTTTGACTCTTTTAGATTAATATTATGAGAAGCTTTTGCTTTAAAAACTCTGCTGCTGCTGTTGCACTGAAGGATACAGACACTGCAGATACAAAGCACAAGGCCAACATGAGTTACTTTTATCATTTGGAAACTTGTTGGTTTCTTTTATTACCTCCACCAAGGATGATATGTTTGGGCTGGCTGTTGTTAGTTTGTTTGTCAAAAGGATAACTCAAAAGGTTACAAGTATATTTTGATGAAATTTTCAGAAGAAGTGATTTGATCTAGGTGGTGACCTAAATCCAGATTTGTTAACCTTGGGAAACTGGGCAGTTTTTTCAAATTTTCTCTGATAACTCAATAACTTCTTTATGGATTTGGATCTCATTTTCAGGGACTTTTGGTCATGACACAAGGGAGAAGTGATCAGATTTTGGTGATGATCCAAATAAAGATGTGGATTCAGATTTTTTAAGGTTTTGTAACAGTGCAAGTTAGGGCAGTTTTCCACATTTTTGGCAATAGCTCACCCGGCAATTTTGATAATGCCTTGGCAAAGTTTTTTTCCTCTTGGAGTGCTTAAAGTTTCTGATGTGAAAACTTCACATAGTGCAACTCTTGAACTTAAGCAATGAAATATATTAACTTAGTAGTTTTATCAGGAACAGTTGATACACCTACATTTTTCCACTTAAGGTCTCATATTTTTCTCCGTTTCAACAAGTTTATGGTGGTCTTGGATGCTATTGAATGATATTTTTAAACTTTATTTCCTAAAAGTCCACTCAGATATTTGATTTTGGAGTGCCAATACACTTCTGTGTGTTATTCATGCTCAGAACAGACTGCTTGTTTGCAAAACCCACAAGCCATGTCTAACTGTGCCCCTCACAAGAAGTGGATGTGGCTTTGGCTTTCCAGTGCTGTGCTCTAATGTTTTCTTTGGTCACAGAGACAAGCTGTGAAATTTTTTCCCCAGTGGAGCTACAAGTTGGCTAAACAAACACCTGGCTTAGGGAATGTCACCCATCAGAGGGATTGTTAGGGGAAAGATTTCGTACGCTATTTGAGCACATTTTCATGCAACAGGAGTGGAGGATTGAATTTTCATGTTTGTAGACAGACCATGGGCATATCATATGTATTTTTTTTGTCAGAAAACTATTAAAAAGTGCATTTTGCATAACTTGTAGACTCTTAATGAAAAATTTGTATGTATGAATGTAAGGATTTGCCAAAACTAGTCATGTGGACTTGCCATGAAACACAAGGTTAACATGAGAAAGTTTGTGTTATTTCTGTAGATCTGTAATTTCTACACCCAATATGTCCTGATGACAGTAGCATAATAAAATGGCAAAACTTAAAGCATTATAATAATAACCATATTTATAGAGCACTTTTAAAAACAAAGGTTTACAAAGTGTTTTGACAACAGACAAGAACAGACATAGGAACAAAGCACAAGAATTCAAGCAATACAATAATCCTGCTGGTTTTAAGACGTAAGTCTGAACACCAACCAGGTTATGAGTCATCTAGCTGGGTCAAAAGAGGGCGGCTCCTATGACATAGTAAACTCTGGCCTTAGGCTCAATAGACATGGAGTACCCTAAAATCTTGCTTCATAGTACACCCTTTGACCTAAATCATCAAATTTACTAACAACTAACACCAGCTTCCTTACTAAGAGATTAATTATGATTATAGGCTACTGGAAATGAAAGTGGCATCTCTTATAAACTGTCATTTCTTGATGTCTTGAGGCTCCAAAACCATAAAAAAATATACACAAATAACCCCCCAAAATAGGATAATCCCCAAAAAATGAACAGTGTGAAAAAATGAGTTTACCTGGAAGTATCTGACTGCACATTGCCCTACTGTAAACTTGTCTCATGAAATAAATGTACAAAATAGTTTTCAATCTAAATAAGGGCCTGAAAATATCAACAGAGATGTGTCTATTTTGTTTACAACCTTTAACGTCTTTAAGATGTCACATGCTGGTTCAAGTCTCTCATTTCTTGTCCTGTTATTAATTTAATAAGTGATCAGTGAAAAGATGAGGATGAATATTTTTAATTTTTTTCTGCAGGATGTTGTAAATGTGGTAGGTGGAATGGGAGTTTTTCTGCCCCTGCTTGAGCAAGTCTGTGAGGTCGAGCAGGCGTACAATGGCGGACAGGAGATCTCAGACCTGCTGGGACCAGAGCTCACCTCCTCCAGAGGCCGTGCTGCTATGCTTCTTCCACTGAACAAGTCTGCAGGTCAGGTCATGTTTGGCTCAGATACTCCCTCTTTGGCTTGCATAACATTATATGCACAGATAAATTCTTTTGGCAAGGGATAGTTGAATCTGAAGACTTTAAGGCATTAGACCATGTGCCTTGAAAAATATGTTGTAGGTTTATGTTTGCAGTGTAAAACTTTAAGACTGTGGCGGAAATTATTCTGATTATTCAGATTTATATAGTGTATTTTAAAGATTTCAGTGGCATTTGAGGGCTAATTATGTTGTTGTTTCTGGTTTGGTGTGTTTGGTTGTGCACAAGTGCCAGATTCTAAATATGATGTTCTGTGAAGTTCAGACTTGTTTTGAGTCTCGGTGAGTCAGAGTGTGCACATGCTGTGTGATGCAAGAACAAAGAGGAAGTACTTGACAGTCAGATAAAATTCAAAAATACTTTACTACACATAAAGGGGAAAAAATACACACATTTTTCTTTTGCTCAAGTAGGGATTATTCTGGTCCTTTTTCTAATATTCTCTTTTAAAAACCTTCAGCAGACCAGAGGTTTTCAGCCTTTTACCTTTTTTTTGGTGCTTTTGAAGGTCCGTCTGGTTTTTCCTGCCAGGGACATGACATTTACTTCTCTTGTGGCCTGCAGACATAATTTACTTCACTAGCAGGATCAAAAACCCCTAGGTCCCAATTTTTAGCCTTAAGACCTAATGCCACCTCTTTGTTTAGTGAAAATCAAGTTTGAATTGTAATGCGTGTTTTTGTTTGTAGTGTAATATAAAATTTGGTAAGTCGTATTCTTTGAGTGATGTATTGGCATCCATGAAGAGAACAGATAAACAGTAATATATTTAATCCAAATGGTATAAAATAATTAAAACTCTTTATATATACTGTCAATAAATGACAAATACAAATAACTTTTAAGTCAAATCCATATAGGTCTAATGCCAAATGTCACACAGGCTCTATTATTGGAACTTAAGTGGAACTTCCGGGTTCCACTGGTGTTTTTTGGGACATGCACAATTTTGTTTATTTTATTTTATTTTATTTTTTTATTTGAACTCATCTATTGTATTAAGCCTATGTTGCTCCATTTAATCCAAATAATCACATTTAGTCCATTAAGGCCAAAAACTGATTTTTGATCAATGTACTCCCAGAAACGTTAGATCATGTGAAGTCTGATAGTACACTTTTAATTTAGGGGCCAGGTTTAAAATGTCTAGTTTTTCTAGCCTAAGCAAATGGTCCCACAAAATGGTTTTCCCTTGAAGCTAACACAGCACAAAAAAATTACATACACCAGAATCACTGTTGTCGGTAACCACTGGCATGTTACATATCAGGCCCTATAGTATGCTACAAATGCCCAGCCCAAAGGTTTTTTGGCATAAAGCGCAAGTGTCATCCCTGATTTCTACCTGAGGCACGTGTCATTTACACACCATAAAATGGCAAATGATACAGACCAAACAAGTATGTGTAGATTGCAAATGTCAGCCGCCTGACGCATACTGATTTAAAGAGAACCAGAGCTGACACTCTGATTGGTTTGATCTACCTTACCTCCAAGTCCAACCTTACCTTGTACCATGCATAATTAAGATGCATAATCCATCCCCTATGTGTCCTGCTTCTAGCTTTTCACCAAGAACGCCTTTCCTCAAAACAGCAAAATATAGACCGACACACCCCAAACGACTGTGTACCGGGCACTTTAAACAACATGCTTCATGCTGTCAAAATAGGGCCCATTGTGTTAACTCAAATAAGATTTACATTTTAGCATTTTGTTTGTTGCATTTTTAGAAACAGAATACTATGGATATAAAATAAGTTGTTGAAAATATTTGTAGCAGTGAAAGCATAAAATGATGTAATAATCTGACATCTTTTTCTGGTGTGTGTGCTCACCATTAGCTATGAGTATTTCTTTAGACCTGAGGACTAACAGCCAGCTCCTCAACATCAGTATATTCATGAAATATAGCATGGAAAATTGTAATATTATTACCTATTTGTGTAAAATGATTAATAGTATTAAATTAAATGTTCATTGTCATACAAAACGGATAATACCTATAAGCTTAGAGATGTCAAATAGATTATCTTGTGGTAAAATATTGCCGTCAGATTGTTGACAGTGCAAACCACTAACTTCTTTGAGCATTAACCAAAAAATATGCTTTTACTTTCAAATCAGTTAATTTAGCATTGTACTCAGCCCTGACCAGGTAAATCCCATAGAAGGTGTAAAGTGTTTTGAACATGTCATATATGATAAACCCACACCTTGCATCTTGTTCAAAAATATATCAACATATCTCAAAAACTGATAAATTGCTCTGCCCAAGAGATATGTGATGCTGATAACCTAAAGGAAACTCAAGTTATGAAATGAAATATTGATAAAGCCATACAAAAAATCTGTGGCAGCATACTTAGCGTCATCACACTAGGTAACTGAATTTTTGGCCTTATGTACTGACGTATGTGCATGTCAGATGCAAACAATAGAGATTAACAGAACAAACTGCCCCACAAAACTTAAACAAACATCTCATCATATGACAACTGATTCATCTCAAGACTTTATAGTGTCAACAAAGTGCAGCGTCATGTAAAAAAGAAAAACACTCTGAGTCAAACAGGAAACCTTGAAGTTATTTTGCCCTATTTTGTTCCTCAGAGGGCAGGCTGGAGAGAAACAGCATTGCTGCCTTCCTGTTGATGGTAAAAAACCTGATTCATCATCACCCTGTGAACCAGGAGAGCCTGCTGCACTGCCACGGGCCCAGCATGATCGGAGCGATGCTCAGCAAAGTGAGTAACTCTGCACAGCAGCTACTGTATCTGTTAGAAGAGCTAATTAACATCCAAAAGTGACTAGTTGACCTTTTCCTTTGTATTAATGCTGTGTAATCGCTGTGCAATGAATGGGTATGGCGTTGAGTACAGCAGTGGCTTTTTGTTTTGAAGGACAGGATCACATGCTTGTGTGGGGGAATTTATGCAGATTTCAGACTGTGAGCTCGATGTGACTGAGAACAAAGAGTATCAGCAACTGAATCTGCTGCTCGAGAATTCTTGATTGAAATTATGGAAATCATATGTAGATTAACCAAAACCATGAATTACTGATTATAAAAGAGGCATGAAAGACCAGCTAGTTGCAACAAACTGGTTCTACTTTTCAGTTTATAGTTCCATATTTTGTTAAAATATCTCAGCTCAAGGAGTCTCAACACTGCCAAAATGTAATCTCACCCATTAAAATTACTTAATTTTGTGCAAAACATATTTAAGTACACCAAAAAAGACACTATTACCTGACAAAAAAAGAGTATATAATATTCATGAAGTCTAACAAAGACATCACCCACCTCACCAAAACCACCAACCCAAAGGTCCTGTGGTGCATAAAATAAACCCTCTAATGGTTTTACACTACAGTATGTGTCCCTGTCCTGTACACAAATCCCCCAAACATTAGAAAAGACCTCCCTTGCCCCTGTTGCTCCTTCTGCCCTTTGTAAAATTTGTGCTCAGACAGTCTGTTTCAGGAAATTTACACTGACAATGATATTTGGGGATATATTACCTCCCCCCAGATAAAAGAGCTGGGTGTTTGTCCAGCCCACAGTTGGCCCCTGTGAAGAAAACACGTTAGGCATGTCTGTGCAGCTGCAGTAAACACTAGAGCGAAGCACCAAAAAGCCAAGGCCACATCCTCTTCTGGAGAGGGCCATGGTCAGACATAGTTCATGAGGATTTACTCTATAGCAGCCTATTTTGAGCATGGCTGAAACAGAGAACTTTACAGATGTACTAAAATACAATATTTAAGTGGATTTTCAGCATAAACTTTAGGAACGTGGAAATATTTTGCACCAGTGAAACTGCCTGAAAAAGAATAAAATATATGAACTCTAGAGAGCTCATTTACATGTCTCCTCTGCATGATAGATTACATCTATGTACATGCCAAAAAGTGCATGGCATCAGGAGTTCTCCCTCTTTCCTCTTGACAGCACCAGTAGCTGCCTGAAATGGCTTGTCCTCCTTCCCCGTCTGAATAGACCTACCAGTGTGTCTGCCTACCATGGTTTAGTCAGCAGTTTGAATCGATTGGTTAAGAGTGGCAAGCCCAGAGCAGACCATGACCATAGAATGTATGCAGAGTCATTGACAACATGGTGCAGAGCAGCGCTAAACTGACCATTTACCACTGAGATGACCAGTCAACCAATCAGATTAGACTGGGCCATGTGGGTAAGGGAGTCTTAAAGAGGCAGGATTGCTTACACATGTTCTCCAACAGACTGCAAATACAGCTGAATCAGAGGTTCTAAGTAAATGAGAACTAGAAGATTTTTGTGGACATATCTAGCAGTCATCAAAACTGAATATATAAACCTGGGCTAAGACAAAATACGGGCTCCTTAAAATAATTGTCTGCTTTTATCCACTTTCCCTTTTCTCTGTGACTGAAACTCTGATTAATGCATTCATTCGATCCAAGCTTAACTTCTGCAACAGCATCCTTCCTCAAAAGTCCTCCCTAAACTTTTGCCTGCCTTCTCTGCCACACCAGCCCCAGAGACCACAATTGTCCCATATGCCGAGATCCTCTATTGCTCCCTGTCCCGTACGACATCCAACTCTCCTCACCCACAAAGCCCAAACCACCTGGTCCTCACTGACAATGACAGCATGCTGCCTCAGTCACACAGCACTGAAAGCAGGCACCAGGCACTCCTCCCTGTCAAAGTTACTGCACTCTTCAACTATGAAACCACTGTCCTTTGGCGAAAAGTTACTCATAGTATATATAATGGCAGTGCAGGACGCTAATGTGTTTCAGGATATGTTGAAATGTATGGCATGAAGGTGGAGCATCCTGACAGGAAACTGTGTCTTAATAATCATGCAGTGTTGCTGAGTTTGTCTGTGGTGAAGACTATGGACACAAACACTTGATCTTCCTTTAAGTGTTGCTTAAATTAGATGTTGTACAAACCCTTGTGCTGGCAAAAAGTCTGAGTAAATGGAGGTTTATTTAAACACCAGCTCATTTAAACCCAAACTCACTTGAGCACACTTAAACACACACACTCTAACCCCTTCTCTGTGCCCCCTCTCCTGCAGGTTCCTGGCAGTATGATGGACATGAACGTATTAATGGCCTGTCAGCTGCTGCTCGAGCAGGTTTTCAGGGAGGGCAACAGTTTTCTCCTCCAGCAGCTCTACCAGCACCTGCTCTTTGATTTCCGCATCTGGACTAAAAGCCATTTTGCTGTCTCTCTTGGTGAGGCTTAAGCAGCTCTTGTGTTGTTGAGTAATGCACCTGTGAACCTTTTCATGTGTGTCTGAGCTGTTTGTGTCCCTTTTAATATGTAAGTGCAGCTTACAAAAAGCACTGTGGCACAAAACTGAATACATTAATGCTTCTGGTTCATGCACTGGATGAGATCAAAAGTAAATCTGTGCCTGGAGCTGCTCTTAGTACTTTGTTGAAAATGTACCTCTTTTAGTATGAGTGTGCATATTGGTTTGACATTTCTAAATGTCAAACTAAAGGAAGATGACAAAAGTTTTCTGTATCTATTAAAGCTCATGTGCAGTACCTGTCATCTGTGATCAACAAGGGAAAACAGCGCATGAAGAGGAAGTACGGTGTCCAGTATATTCTGGATACCATACGCACATACTACAGGTGAAACTCTGACATATTTGTTATCTATATTTAGACTAGATCTTCTTCATGATGTATGTACAGCACAGAAAATTATTTTTTTCTACAGCTTTTTGCAGAAATATTGTGTAATTTTTTTGGCTGCAGTATTGTCTGTTCTAGATTACATTCTTAACATGTATGATGATTGACTTTTGTTTTCCATCTCTGTAAATCAATTAATTGGTTCACAAACAGCATGCCATTAAATTACTCCTCTGCTCTGACTGAACACGTTTCCCAAGCCCACTGGTAGATGGCAGCATTTACAACTCAGTCAGATTTTCTGATACAGGTTTGCTGTACTGAACGTGGGAAATGGTAACGCACATGCAAAGAGTATACGTCTACTTAATGTTAATCCAATGACTTAAGAGGTAATCACAAATGTGACGGACAGAGGGGCTCGCAGCCCACATCAACACCAAAGAGGGGGAAAGATGAGGGGCTTTGTAATGCTAGGTGACCTGTGTAAATGAATTAACTTGAGCAAAAGTTTGAAACTTCAGGTTTTTGGTAAAAGTTTCAATTAAATCAACTTGGAGTTCATCAGTCAATGGATATTGTCAGTAGCAGCTAGCTTGTTACTAGAACGTAGTGTTTGTTTGCCAGTAAGTGACATTGCATCTTCTTTAACTTCACATATTGTCAGAATTAAAAAATGCTTTGTCTTATCTAGTAGGGAATTAATTGGTGGGTCAACAAACCAATCAGAGAGCCAATTAAGGGTCTATCACTATTCAAAATAGTGTCAAGAAACCAAAGCAGGAGGAGTTTTAATCCAAAGAGTTTGTTGGATTCATCAAGAAGGACAATAAATAACAAAAGTCTGTCTAATTTTTTTCTTTATTTTTATCTATTTCAAGGCATTGATATTAAGGTTCTTGAGAAAATAATTCTTGTCTATATTGTTGTCCACAGTGTGGAAAAAGATGGCAGTTCTCTGTCTGATGAGAAGCAGACGATCCAAACCTCCTTATTCGCTCTGTTGAAAGACTTCCTAAAGTCCCCAACACCAGAGGAGCTTCACAGCGTCCTGGCATACATCCTTACTGCAACAGAGGAGCAGCAGGTATGTTTTATCCTGCTCTCCCCCAGGATTTGTTGTTATTTGACCTTTTCAAAGTGATATTTAACTTCCCATCCTTAAGTTAACTCCCTTAGATCATCCACATTTCCTTTCTTAAATTCATGTTTTGCTATTCTGACCTTTCAGACTCTGTTCCTCTGTGATCTGCTTTAAACTTGCTTTACCTCCTAATTCACATATCTTGTTATTTTCTTATGATTTTTCCATGTGACTTGTGCCTCCTTCATGTAGGTGGTGAGGGCCTTGGATGTGCTGTATGACCTGTTGAGGAGCAGCCCTCCTCGAGAGCAGGTGCAGGCTGTGCTGCTTGAATGGGGCGTGGAGCAGCTGTACTGTTTACTGCTCACTCAGAACTTTGGAGACGAGGTCAGAGAAAGGGTTTTCAGGGTGAGGACAAACTTCTTCTCCGACTTTCCCTCCAGTGATTTTTACTTTATTTTTATTTTTTTTATTATTTTTTTTACTGCAGACTGTCATGTGAATTGTAAGACACAAAAAATATAGTTTCCCTTTTGAATTTTCAGGTTTTGTATAAAATCCTCAAAAGTGAGCGTGTGTCCGAACGTAATAAACAGCGCATCAAGCTGAGGGATTTTGGATATCTTGGCCTGGTGTTCTTCCTCGAAAACATCCCTGTAACCATGACAACAGTGCGATGTCTGTACGAGCAGGTCCTTGCTACAGGTAATGCTTCAACAGGTACTTGGAACAAACCAAAAAAGGAACATTTCTGTATAACAAAGCAGCTGAAATATTGCTTTTTTTTCACAAGAATGACTTAAAATCAAGCAAGAGTAAAAAGTCTGAAGAAGTTTGTTTCAGCCAACATGTTTTACAATATCACTGTGAACGCCAGCATAGAGCTGCTGTAAGATAAGGGTCTGATTTTAGACAAAATTATATTTATTCTGTCTCAGGATTTTAGTGATCATGGAATCCAATTAATAGTTGATCATGATTGTCTTTAACAACACAACAGCAATGTGAATGAACATTTTTCATTGCAAAGGTGATAAAGAGAGTGCTGATTTGATTTGCTGCCACTTCATCATTGCAACAAATTTTGTTTGCTTAATGGAAAAATCAACTGAATATACATCAAAATGAGGTCTGTCAAGAGTGTTATGACAAGTAAGTTTTGTGTACTCAATAAATGACTCTTACTTGAGTTTAAATGAAGTAGTTACTTAAAGAAACCATTGCCCTAAATCAGCTGCTGATTTCTTTTTTAGCATTGAAACAAAGCAAAGACGAAATTATGTTTTTCTTTTACGAAGAGCCTAATGACAAAGTCTTTAATATTTTATTTTTCTTACAGAGAATTTCTGGAAATACTGGAGTGCAGTTGTAGCAAATTTTATATAGTGGAGATATTCCTTATAACATGTGACAGAGATTTTACACATAATAAGTTAGCTCAAAAATAATCAGAAGCTGTATAGTAGGGCTGTCAGTATTAATGCGGTAATTACAAGGAGAGTCATTTTCAAAATAAAATTCAGCATTTTTTTCTGTAGCTCTACATGTTTGCTATTTTCTGTTTAAGTGTGTCATAGTAATGCAGCCAAAGCATCTTTCACAGTGACAACAAATATGGCTCCTTTGAACCTCTCATCCATTTTGAAAGTCACTTGTGAAAAATATTCTTTTCAATGTGTTTTTTTTTACATGTGCCCATGGCAAGTCAATGACCTTCTGTAAAATGCTGTGGAGTAAACTTGCTCTGATGATTGATACAAATTTGATTTTTGGACTACTGATGTTTTTATGTAGACTGCAGGGTCCCCAACCACCAAGCTGATGACTGGTAAAGGGCCATAGAACATTTGGTACTGGGCTGTAGAGAAACAAAAATAATTAATTACATTTCTATAGGCTGCTTTATTTTGAAAGTATGACTGGATCCTTGCTTTTCAGCCTGTGTGACTTTGATCATCTCTAAAAAAAAAGCAGCAATTTATATCAGTTACAAAGGTAAATTATTTGACAGCCCTACGTTATAGCTGTAAAAATGTTTTGAAAAGTGGTTTTCAGATTTATATAGCAATGTCAAATCCTGCTGTCTCACAGATGCCACCCCAAACTTCAGAGACCTGCTGGCTGTGGTCTCTCTGTCCCATCAGGCTGAACTCACTGTACGCTTAGATGTCTGTCGTAAGGTCAGTCTATGATCATTCACGAAAATGTTGTATCATATGAGGCATAGTCATGATCTCAGACTTCTTCTTCTTCTTCACTTTCCCTCAGCTCTTTCACCTGATCTACTCCAATGAAGATTACGTGAAGCAGCTCTCCAAGCAGCCAGGCTGGCAGGACATCCTCACAAAGCTCTATGTGAAAGAGTCGTTTGAGTACTGTCCTGCCAGCATCACAGACTCCGGCACTCATAGCTCCTTTGAACCAAACTACCGTCCAACACTGCGCAGGGATCAGTCTTTGGTCATAGAGGATGCAAACATCTTCCTGAGCTACAGAAACTCGCAGGACATGGAGGACGAGGAGGAGGATGATGGTGGTAGACGGGACATGTCTGAGGGGTTCTCTGATTTATCTCAGTCACCTCCTAGTGGAGGAGGAAGCACGCTTAAAAACTTCTCTGGCTCTCTTCATTTTAAGTCGTTTGACTCCGTGGAACAAGGGAGCCATTCATCTTTAATATCCAACGCGATGGATATCAATTCATCCCGCCCTGATGAGGAGGGGAGAGACTACCAGCCCCTCTCCCCTTTTGGCACATCACCCTTTGACTTGGAGCTAGGCAGTATGGGGGAGACAGGCACACACACTCCTGCTGGAAGTCTGACAAACACCCCATCTCCTCTGGAGTACTTCAAATCATTTCCACCTCTGAGACCGAGGAAGAGCTCCAGTCTGTCAAACGTACTCGATGATACAAGCTACGGGACAGACCCTCCTACTGGGGATACCATCTCTAACACATCAAACCCACAGGTACTGCTCTCTCTGCTCAGGATTAAGTTTGAACTGAATTTCATTTCATGGGGTTAACACAGTTTAACATAGTACACACCTGATGTGGTGTACATTTAGGGTGCATCCATGTTTTTAAGTAGATGGGATTTGTATGAAAGTGCTAATTATATTACAGCAGCATGTCAAGAGCTAACTCATTCAAAAGACTCCTCCAAATGCAGCCTTTATACCAAGTCCAACATAGGATCCATCCTTTGAATCCTCTGCCTTATCTATCCCAAGATTTATAGTGCACTTCTTTGTTTAGTTTCGGTCTACAGCAAAGGGATTCCCTCTCCTTCTGTCAATAGTGCAGTCAATGTTGTCAGTAGATGTCTGAATAAGCCTACCACTGTGACATCATACCACTGTTAACTCAGCAGTTTTAAGCCTATTGGATTTATTAGTCTTACGCTTGATATCAAACCTACAGCTTTTAAAATAACAAACTGTGTTACATTTTTACACATTTCATTTACTTTTAAAGTTTGTTTGCCCTTTCACAAAGCTGGTTTCATAAATCCACCTTTGTGGATTTAATGTTTGGAAATAAGAGTCATGGGTTTTGAATTAGCCTGTTGTGCAGCTGTCAAGTTTACTCAGCAACGGGGTGGTGCTGAGAAACATCAGGGTAAAGTGTGGGGTCAGCTGATGATGCAAACCAGGAATCCTCTGTGGGCTAGGCTGTCTAATTTCACATCTGCATGAGCTGATGAAACACAGTCTATAGCTATAACTCCTGTCCTCAGCTTGGCTTACAGGTTAACCGAGTCCAAAAAGTAAAGTATTCACACATAACCTAAAACTATCTATATGATATTACCAATGCATGTACCATATTCAGGGTTTCCCACACATATGACGTTTGGTGGGTCTGTCAGGCATATTTTGGTGTTATCACCATTTTTGCTAGAGAGAAACATTCACTTGATACTTTACTGTGCCCCAGCCAGCAGTGCAGTGTCTCATGTTACAAATAAAGCATCTTGTGCTGCTGACAAAATAGTTGTTTGTCGATTCTTGCTATTAATAATAGTCTGCACTCCAGCACTCTAGGATTATTGGTATTCATGTCTAAATGTATGAAAATGTATAAATTCATGAATGTATTCATTGGGTAGGATTTCCCAACCTTTCTGGCTTGCAACCCAAAATAGTAACACCAAGGACTCTAGACTCCCTCTTTATGACAGTTTAAAGAGTAACTGCATTACTAGTACCTTGTGCAAAAAATACAATTTAAGCTTTTTTGATGTATGACCTTCATGAAACATAAATCTTAATAATGACTATGTTTTTCTGTAAATCAAACCGTTTGAGATCATTCACAGTTTTATTGTTGTTGGAAAGCATCTTGCAACCCTCCTTTTGGTATCCCAAGACACTTAACCCCACTGCTGCGTCAGTTGTGTGTAAATGAGTATGAAAGGGTGTGAATGTGTTAGCTAATCTAATAGATAACTGGCATAGAGTATCTGAAACATCAGTGAGTGATTGTGAGAGTGAATGGGTGTGAAGGGCAGATGTGACCTGTGGTCTAAAGCTACTCTGAGTGGTCAAAGAGACTAGAAAAGTGATATGTAAGCTCAAATCCATTTAATTTTTAGGAAGCTTCTGCCGTCATAAGTATGGGGAGAGGGAGAAGTCCTGATGCTGCTTCTTGTTCATAGTAGTGCTCTATTACACAGAGTAGATATGTTAAACATCACAAAATGCATATAAAACTCAAAAAAGTAAAATACTGTATGGAATCTTGAAAAAAAAACTCATAGTGAAACAGGGCAAGACAAACCCACCACCCCAGCTTATACATACCCCTCTCAGTACAGAATATGTCTGTTGAAAATCCTGCCACAATATTCATTCATTCATTTTCTATACCGACTATCCCTTTCGGGGTTGCGGGGGGCTGGAGCCTATCCCAGCTGTCATTGGGCGAGAGGCGGGGTACACCCTGAACCGGTCGCCAGTCCATTGCAGGGCAACATGTAGAGACAGACAACCACTCACGCTCACACCCATACCTAAGGGCAATTTAGAGTGACCAATTAACCTAATGAGCATGTTTTTTGGTCTGTGGGAGGAAGCCGGAGTGCCCGGAGAGAACCCACGCATGCACGGGAAGAACATGCAAACTTCACACAGAAAGGCCCTGCAGGACCCGGGAATCGAACCGGGGACCTTCTTGCTGTGAGGCGCGTGCACTACCTGCTGCGCCAACGTGCCGCCCCTGCCACAATATATCAATACATAATCTATGTAAACAAATATATATGTATATATTAGAAATTGAATTTCAGTCTAAAGACTTTTCAGCTCTGATTTGCTTTTAGCCAACACTTGGCCTATCTTGTCAATGATTTCAAGTATGTGGCTGTTTTTATTGTAGTTGGTCATGAGTATTAGAAACTAAAGCTTTCAATGCAGGAATCTGATTGTCCAAATGTAGATCTACAGTTTTGTAGTATGTCCCAGTTTAGTCCTTACATCAAGATGAATCCTAACTTCAATGGTTTTGTTGTAGAGGTTTTTTTTTTTAATTGCCATTTAAGATCTCTTTTGTGAATAAGTTGTTTGTGCTTTAGCAGACCCCTGAAGAGGAGCTATGCAACCTTTTGACAAACATCATCTTCTCCGTGTTGTGGTGCCGCAGTGGGCCGGAGGGGACCGAGGATGTGGTGTGGAGAGAGAGAGGACAGGTGTTCTCTGTTCTCACCAAACTGGGCTCCTCGTCCCAACTTGTCCGCCCTCCTGATGAAATAAAACGCAGGTCAGTGAGAAAGATTTCAAGCAGTCTCCTCTAAGAAAACAGACACATAAAATGGAACTGAAGCTCTTGTGGTAAATAAATCTCATTTTGTGCCGTGTCACCCTCTGTTTACTTGTCCAACCATGATTCCGTTTAATTGCAGGAGAATTTAACAAAATATGTCTCTCACTTTATGTGCCAGTCTGTTAGAGATGATGCTGGAGTCGTCTCTGTCAGACCTGAGGGAGGCTCAGGGAGCGTCTCTGCCCTTCTGTCCCAGTCTGGTTCGGCTCCTGCGGCTGCTTCAGGACTTTTTGTTTGCCGAGGGTACAAATAACCACATGCTGTGGAGTGAGAAGGTACTCCACAGATTTTACTGAAAACATGTGTTCTGCTCTCAGTTTCTGTTTGGGCATCAAGTTATTCTGTCCATCCTGACATTCAGGATATTGGAATTTTGCATTCACATAAACCCCTCTATTTCAGCCCTTGTCCAAACAGGCTATATTGTATAAATCCTCATCAGATTACGGTGCTTAGCGAATTTATTGGACCACCACCCAATGTAAGGTTTATGTGACAGCTGACCTAAAGTAACAGCATTGGTAATTCCCAAAATCATTTTTTATGTTTCTGTAATTGTTAATGCACCAGTATGTAGAAGCTCTTTATACCATACTGATAATTTTAATGCTAAAATATAATTATTGTTGTCCATGAATTTTAAAATTTTCTGTTTTACAAAAAAAGCAGAAAATAGTAAAGTACATTATTTTTTTCTCTATTAATATGTCAAATTATAGTTATTTACCTGCATTCCTGAACAGGAAAAAAATAGTTTTAGTGGTTGAATGTTATGCCTGATTAATGTTTTACTTCTCAGAGAAGCCTAATGTGCTGGCTCAAATTTGGGTATAAAACGATGAATTCAGTTTGGAATTTGTCATTCATGTTCAAAATGTACGGCTAATTACAATTATATGTCAATATTATCTATATAAGTGGCATACACCCTGGTGATATCACCAGGGGAGAAAATCAAACTGAGTGTTAAGTACAAAAGAGCAGGAGAAGAGATTTTTTTCTTTATTTCGCATAATGTGAGGCCTTTAACTTGGTCACCTTAGTTCTGTGCTTGTCTTGTTTAATTAACTTTAATGTTTGTTTTTGGGTGTGAAATATATTAATATTAAACTCTTATGAAGGGAATATACTGTATTTGCTAATTGGTTGGATAATGAGTGATTATGATTGTTTAAATGAGAATAACCTTCAGTGTGTAACAGTATGGTCCTCTGGCAGGGACATTAGAACTAATGTGGCTCTTTAAATAACCAAAGTTCTCTATCCAAGTCTCAGAGCGAGACAATAAAGGTTATTGTCTTCTAAAAAAACAGCATAATGCTTTTGTTATTCTTCCATAACAGTATACCAAACAATTACAAAGGTCAAAGTGATTAATTTTCTGTTTAGATGTATAATAAATATTTGAATGTCAGATTAAGTTTTCAGGATGTAGCTTTGCACAGTGGATTTGTTGATATTGAAGGAGTGACCCAAGACAGTCATCACCCAGTGTTCATTCAGCTGGGTGCGGTGTTAATATCAGAGGAAATGTTCCTGTGCCTTCTGCAGGGTGGAGAGTCACAGATGGGTGTAGATGGCACCTGATCACATTTTTAATGCAGGTTAAGCTGTATTTGACATAGTAAATGGCTGTAGATTGTTGTTGATGCTACAAGGTGTGGGAACAGGTGGAGCCTTTCCTCTCTTTTGTTAACAGTTTTTGTTGCGTTGCAGATCTTCGAGGGGGTGGTGAACCTGCTGGACAGGTTAAAGGCTTGGCATAGCACCCCTGGCAACCCCGGGAACACCGAGCTTAAGGAGATGGCTCAAATCGGCTTGCGGATCATCACTGCATACATCCATCAGCAGCACTCACCGGTCAGAGACTTGTCACATCCACCACCAAAAATGTCAAATCTGTCTTTTACAACTCAAACACCTGTGTGTCTAAACTACAGAACATACATATTCTAGAGGGATTTACAGTATTTATTCAGCTTGATAAGCACCCCCAGATAAAGCCAGTTTAGAAATACCAGTCCTTCTATGGCTCTCTCCTCATAGACATTGCAGTCATTCCTCGGAGGGAGTGTTCAGTGTTAAAGGGCAGCTCCTCTCTGAGTTATGACTGATTCTAATGCTGCTCCTGCTGCAGGGTTGTGGGATAAAGTGAGTGGGTCATAAAAGCGAAATGACCATAAGGTTTTCCATAACTCTCTTATGCTGTTTGTTTTCCAAATGTCAGGTTTGAAATGAATTAATCTTAATTACACCATGACATAATAACTACATGACTCACTTAGAGAAAGATGAATACTTCATAAGAAGAGTGAGTAAGATGTGTAGAGTTGCATTCACCACTAGTTCTTTTGTTACAGACATTTATTAAGTAATTGTATCTTAGATTTACGCTTCATTTATGCTCCACCTATTTTTATGAAGGAAGACTTTCTAATTTATATACAGAGGATATAAATGGTTATCAAATATGATTCTATGTAGGCCAGCATCATATGAGAAAAATATACAATGTGCAGTAACATTGCTTGTGTTTCTATAGTCATAGTTTAACAAGAGTGTATATACTGTATGCTTTAGCTTGAGCCATTTCCATTAATACTACTCTGATATTTAGTGGAAAATACCTAGGTTAACTACCCAGATTATTCCTTGACCGCACTTGGCCATCACAGCAGGAAGTTTACATGTCAGTCAATGGAGGGGTGGGGAGGGAAATTTCAGTGTAAAAAAACCCTGCAGTCATGCAGCTCACCTGGGTAATTTCAGGATCATTTCTGGAGCAAAAGAAACTTTCCCTACATTAACCTGTCACTAATAGATTTTTGGGTGGCTTACAGTCAGCTTTACCTGCAGACCTATACCCACGAACCTCCCTGATAAAGCGCTCTGAAATCTTTTGCCAAATAACGCATTCTACCCAACATAGATCTGTTTCTTGTTTTTACCTAAAACTCACACAATTAAGCAAAATAACTGTACCCATTAACAGCAGTGTACCTTACCTCTCATCTGAGCTTTCCTTGAAGGTGGGAGCCCTTTCAGCCACTTCACTGATTGTTGTCAAGTACCTGATTAAACCCAACTTAAAAAATACTGAACTTTCCCTTTAAAGTTTTCTGTTTGCCTGATACAACTCAGATTTTTTTTATGTTTTTTTATGTTGAAGATTTCTTCAGTTTTCTGTATAGTTCTCGTAAACTCCCAGGATTTAGCAACAGGATAAAGATAATATGCAATTCTGTCATATTAAATGGGCAACATAGCTCACTGATAAGTAGATTTTCTTACAGAAAAAGAAAAAGGTTGTTATGCTTTGTGATGATCATGATCATTAAACAGGTAAATGGCTGCATCCAGGTCATTTAATAGCCAGATTTGGACCATACAAACACTAGCTGATATGGATCCTTGCCAGGATGGAAAAACCTTTTTGTTTGTGATATCTCTTTATTAACCGCCTCCTTAAGCTTTTTAGTTGGCATGGCAAATGATCCTCCTCTTGTTCTTCTCCAGGTGCGTGAAATGGCCTACTTGAAGCTCCACAGTCTTCTACAAACAGTGCTGTGCCTCAGCTGGGAGGAGGTGTGCTTCCTGCTCGGGCAGCTGGGCTCCTCCTTGTGGTCAGGAGGTGCAATAGATGGCAACAATTGTGGGAACGGAGAGACTTTCTCTCAGCTGGTCCCAATTGTGCGAACGCTGCTGGACCAGCATGCAGACCCTGTCGCCCTCCAAAACTTGCTGCCAAACTTGCCCATCACTAACGGTAGCGCCACCTTCGCTCAAGACCTGAAGGGGTACTGTCACACGCTGGAGTGGCAGGATTTCTTCCAACAGCAGGTCAGTGTTCTGGTCTGTGCAGTGTTTGGAGATTGTGCATTTAAAAATAGAGGGGATTTATCATAAGTTTAGGGAGGCTAGAGGACATCTCCTTCTGTGGTTAGACTAAACAAGTAAAATAAACCCTCGTCTCTTATATTCTGCTGACCCAGCTCTATGTTACATTAATGTACACATTCTGTAACCTTTCCTCCTGCTCTCCAGTTTCATCCTCTCAGGCGGCAGAGATGTATAATCTAAATTCTTAGAAATAATAAGTACAAGCTCTAAATTATGAAAAAAATAACCTCAAGATCCTGTGTTTTTTTGTTGGCCTTCTGCACATTTTAAGAAGTGATCCGTTCGTTCTCAGATCTGAAGCTGACATGTTTTATGACGGACACCAGACATGCTTAGCATTCTCTGGGAGGCCAGCTTATTCATGTCTGTGTGTGACAGTGCATGTTCATAAATCTGTTTTGTTTGGATTACTTCTGTATACAAGTCCTGTGGCGCATTAATCAGTGTAGTATAAATCTGGCTGCTATGACACTTTAGTCTAAGTGCATGAGCAGCACTGTTGGGCAAGTCACTCAGAAATGGAGAGAAATTAGTTTTTATTCAGCACTACTTTAAAAAAAAAAAATAGTATTCTGTGCTTGTTTTTAAGAGTGTTGGAAAGCCTCAAATAAATGGTAGTGGAAACACTGGTAACCCTTAACCTTTTCAAGAAACTGTTCTACAACAGCTTTAAAACATAGATTACAACACTCACCGATGTTCCTTGCATCTTGTATAAACACAAACAGAGAATATAATTTACTCCTCAAGAAGAGTTTGGAAACATTATTTCAGTTGATTATTGTTCCCTTTAAGTGATACCAGCTGGTTTATGTTTTATTTTGTTGGAAAGCTTGATTAATTACCTTTACAACAATATGCAACTCGTAAGGACCATATGTGTGTGGACTGAGCAACACAGCTAAAAGTGTGGGAAGCACCCAAAAGAAATGTGCCAAAATTCTCTCTTTCCCTGAAAGAAAGCCTATGAATCCCCATAGAAGCAAAGGTGAAGAACCAGTCTTCTTGGGGTGTCGTCTTCCTGGGTACCAGGACTGGTACCAGGGCTGACACCAAATAATGCTGCCACTCTGTGGACCAGAACAGCAGCTTCCAGTTGCAGGGGGTTTTGGCGCATTTTTGGGGGCACTGGCTCAAAAGTGTGCAATACAGAAGGAGACCAAACATATTCAGCAAGCGTAACAATGTATTTAACTGAATAAAGTTTACCCAATTATTAATCTATGGGATATCAGTATGCCTGCAGTGTTGAGTGTGAATATGTGAATAAGTAAAAGCCATTGAAGAGAATAAGAATAAGCAGGCCTGCTTTATAACCTCCTGATGTGCTGCAGTGCTGTGTTCAATCAGCTCCTCTCACCTGCAGACAGAGAAGTAAAGGCCACCCCTCAGGCTGTCACAGTTCAACAACTGCAGTGTTCAAGAATATAGTGTATACTGAATATGAAGAAGCTGATAGTATGTGTGTCTGACACATTTTAAATGTTTAATTTGGAAACACTGGGTCATTAAAAAGAGGCAAAATGATAAAATTATGTCATTGTTCAAATAATAAACCTGTGAAATGACCAGCACATAAACTATTAAATATCAATCAAAATGTGTTTAAGTGCTCGTCATGTCTTTTCAGTTGTGATGTCATGTTTTGATTTGAGGATAAGAAATTCAGGGATTATTTTTGATGGAGATAAATATGATAATATAAGTACTTAATTTCATAAACTATGGATTATTGTTTATGTATGAGAATTTCTTAAAATTAAGATACATACATTTGTTATTCATTTATGTCCTATTGTAAGACTAAGATCAAAGGTAGCTAATTAATTATACTAGAACAAGCAAAAATGTATGTATTGTGAAGGTTAATATTAATTATGATTTTTTTGCAAATACAATAATGATATTTGTGCTCCTTCCAATGCATTTTCAGTAATATTTACTGAATCATCAGGTTTTTTTGATTTGTGCTTTTTAATCATTTTGTATACATATTTTAAGTATCTGTCCATGGAGATGAGAATATTTTTTCATTTTCCTTTTTCACTTGTTTATAATAATTGTTTAAATTCATTAAGCTGTGTGCTGGCTTTAAAGGGCTTTTGGAAGTTTTATTTGTTTATGTGCTTTTATACAACATAATAGTTTAACTGTACTGTGTAATTTCATAGGAATAAGTGTAACCTAAATAGAACCAAAGAGTCTGAAGATGATATGTTGTCAGATTGCCTCTTAGACACTTATTTAAAAGGATGCTGTTTAGTAAACAGAAAGGTTTGTGTATTATAACTATCTTCTTTTAGAAATCATAGTATGTTGTCACTAAACATAAGGAAAGATATGGTTTAAGTGTCTGACCACACCTCTGAAAATCTGCTCCAGGTTCAGCCCACCATGGAGGTGTATGAGTTGGACACTTTTGGGAGGAGCCATGACATCATGTCCAATTTCTGGAACTCGTGCTTCGACGACCTGATGAGCACGGCTTTCAAACGAGACAAAGACAGATCAGACAGCAAAACCAAGTTTCAGGTTAAAATCTTCCTTCTGGCTTCATGTAGAAAACTGCTGTTGAGCATTTTCCTTCTGAAAAATATATTATTCATTTCATATATGACTGACCTGCTGGTTGTGTTTGTTTGTGTGTATGTAGGAGGTGATAGTGGACCCATACCTGAAGCGGGTGAGAAGTGAGAACAGCAGGTACTTCAGTGTGCAGAAGCAGATCTCCAGCCAGCAGGGGGTGGTGCTGCAGCACTGGAAAGCTCTTCGCAGGCTTTTGACCAGTGAGAGAGGAGCTTGGGCCAACAGGTGGGACTTTTTCAGAGTTACTGATACCTTTTTGGTAAAATATGTTTTGCTCAAAATTTTATTTAAGTAGGGATGCATTACATTGGATTTTTTTCAGATGTCAAATATGTCATAGTATGTCTGGACTTTAAATTATTTTAACTAATGCCTTCATCCTCCTTCTCTTACTGGAAAGAGCGGAAGTCCCTCATGTACTAAAATATACCTGTAACTCTTATTATGTCTGTCTATTTGTATTTTAAACAGACATTTATCGAGACAAGTTATGTTTGTCCTGCTATAAATGACATTTACAGACATTTATTATTGGATATTTGGATGTGAAATGTATGTTGATTACATATTTGATCGCTGCCTAAATGAACACCGATCGGGCTCAACATAATGACCCCTGACAGGTGAAGTGAATAACACTGATTACCTCTTCATCATGACACCTGTTAATGGGTGGGATATGCTAGGCATCAAATGAACAGGTTGTCCTCAAAGTTGATGCTTAAATGCTGGTTCTGATGGAAAGGTGTCAGAATACATTTCCACCTTTGCATATGGGCGTGTATAGCCGCAGGTCATTCAGCATGACAGGTTTCATACTGTTCTTCCTGATTTCATTAAACTCTTACTGTAAAACCAAGCCACAAAAGCTCTATTTAAAGTGTCAAACAACTTTGTCACTGTCTTACTGTCAGTGAGCTCTGTTGTGTACTAAACAAAAACATGGTTCATTTTATGTCTCCTATACCTTGAATGTAAAACATATTCCCCTGATTAAACATGTTTGTGGGTGGATTCCTGACAAAATCCTGAAATGATACAGAAAACAACTCTTCTTAATTAAAAGCAAAGATTACTAGCTGGGGTAGCTAGACCATAAACTTCAGAAAACACAACAACAACGAAAACAATAACAATAATATGGTTGTTAACTTTCTGCATTCTTACCAATCTATACCAATAGAATGCCCATAATATCATGCCTCCATAGACTCGAATTTCTTTCAAAGGTTGAATGAAAAAGGCAAAATGTATCCAAAACTATTCTGTCCTTTTTGCTGATATTTACTGCTGACTGTGTTTGAATTTTTTTTGTCTTTGACATATTATTCAGGATTCAGCCAGAGGTTAAACTGAAGCTGTCCAATGCAGAGACTTACTCAAAGATGCGTCTCAAACTAGTGCCCAACTACAACTATGATCCTCACAGTGAGGCCAGTGCTCAGAGAGACAACATGGGTAAAAACCTGATTATCTATGCTCTTTTGCCCATGTGAACAACATAATAGTGGCAGTGCATCAAAAATGTTGTTGTCTGATCCTCAGGAGCTGACAGTCCTCGTAGCTCTGAACCCCTCCCACTCGCTGTAGCAAAGGAGGCAAAAGTGAGCGACATGGAGGACGATCAGCTCGGAGAGGAAGATGTCGTCTTCTTGGATGACAAGTGAGTCCATATATCTTATCTCAACTGTGTATGGTTGATCCAAGTTTCATCACTGAAAGAAATATCACCAGTTTAGCCAGCCACAAGTGAACTCTTATCAACTTTTGATGCAAATTTTTTGGCATGAAAATAATTTTGACATTTGTTAGAGGTTAAAAATACTCACAGATTTAATCTTTTTTTTTTTTTTAAATAAGTAACTTGTTCTGCTGTGACCCAAAATACACAAAAGGAAGATACTTTAATTTTCATATTTTGTTACTGGTGCTGCAAATTGTGTGCACTGAAGTTGTTTTGAGGTTTAATTTGACCAACATCTAAAATCGATTGAACTTGTGGTTTGGTTAATCTTGACACTGAAAATCTTGAAACTATAAAATTATTCAAAGATTGTCTTTGTTTCATTTTTATGGGGCTGGAGGACTAAAATGTCTAAGATTTTTGTCGTCTGTGCAAAAATTTCTAATTGCATTTATTTTTTAGACATATTCATCCTGAATGAATAGATGTGTAGATATAGAAAGCAGATATATGTACTGTGAAGAAAGTGTTCAGTCACAATGGTTATGCTTTGTTATGTTAAGCATCACAGCAATTCTAAAATATTCATACAATTTTTACATATCAGTAAAATAAAATTCTGTTGCTATGGCTGCTCTGCCCTCTGGTCTAAGGATCAAATTCAACTAGTTTGTGATATTGATATCAAATGTTTTGTTGTTTAATGTTTTTTTAGCAGTACCCTCCACTTAATTCTTCATCCCTTTCAAAACAATGATGCCATGCTCTCATTGCAGGCAGTTAGCACAAACATCATATTAGGAAGTAACCATGGTAGACAAGAGACAAAAGTGGTCTTAAATGTGGCTTCATTTGACACAAAATCACGCCACTGGTTCAATAATCAGGGCGTGTTTCTGAGTGACATTAAGCATGGGTGGAAGTGCCAGCAACAAGATGAAATCTTTGTTAATGCCACACACAATAAACATCACAGATGCCATGTTTTCTGATGATGTTGACACACAAAACCTGTGAAAGCTGACTTTTTTCACGCAGTATAACGGGGCTCTTTAAGTTGATCAAGAATTGAATCAAGAGTCACTGACATGAAATCCTATTAATTCCAATCCCTATTCACTTCTAAAGAAAGTTACGAAGGTTGGAAGATATTTTTTCTCAAAAATGATGTTGCTGTTCTCTGAGACATAAAAAATATTATTTGTCCATTTTCTACCTTCAGATATGTTGTTTTTGCTAAATAGATTTGTTGATCAGAATTTTGTAGGGACGCTTGTTAATAGAAGATTGCTGGCCCAGGGGAAAATCAATCAATTCCAAACCCACATCAGGCCATTGCATGCAAACAGCCTGTAAGGGTTAAAGAGCAGACCTTAAACATATGTCAAATTCCTGAAATGTTATGCATTTACCATGTCAATGTGTATTGATCTATATCAGAGGAGGACCACTTTGATAACCAAGACGGCCTCATAATTTCTTTTTTCACTGCCACATTCCTACAACTGTCAGACTTCCTTAATAGGAAAATATGTAAATGAATAAAAGCAGCAAATACAAAGCTTTCCTAAAATGTATTTTACCAAAATGTATATAATTTAACTTAAACTCAAATGGCTTGCATAATTCAAAGACCTTGACACAGAATTAAAGCTAATTTAAGCTTCTTTTTAAATACAGTGAAACAGTGACTGTTACAGTTTTTTAAGGTACAAATATTTTACCTGCACCCTTTTCACAAAATGTAGTATTTACCTACACCTTATACTATATTCTAATGCTAAATTAAAAAGATACTTAGAGAAACTGTTATAGAGAAGTGCTTTTTTTAATTGCTTATTCCAGTTTGTGCACACATATGAATGAATCACATTCAGCAGCCTCTGTCATGTGTTTTGTCATGTTTACAACTTGTTGATTTTTGGATTGGACTTGAGGGCCACATTGAGCAAGGTGTAGGACCACATGTGGCTGCCGGTTGCCCACCCTGATCTATATACAGTTAAGATCATCTAAAATTTAATTATTCCTATGCTCTCAGGGCCGAGGGAGAAGACGAGAGCCAGAAAGAAAAACTGGTTCTGTCTGAAGACTGTGAACTCATCACAATTGTGGCAGTGGTGCCGGGTCGTCTGGAGGTCACCACACATCATCTTTACTTCTATGACGGCAGCAGTGAGAAAGAGGAGACAGAGGAAGGTTTGTAATCATAACCATCACACCTTTAAATTGATGTTCAAAGCATTTTATCTGAAGTTGTTATCATCTGTATCATCAGGAATCGGGTTTGACTTTAAGAGGCCTCTGTCCCAGCTCAGAGAAGTCCATCTGAGGCGCTACAACCTGCGACGGTCTGCACTGGAGCTTTTCTTCATAGACCAGGCTCATTACTTTATCAACTTCAAAAAGAAGGTGAAAATATCTCCCTGTGCTCTGTATGTATACATTATCATTGCTATGAAAGATCATGATCTTAACGTTTGCTTTTTTAGGTACGAAACAAAGTGTATTCAAGGATCCTGGGTCTGCGACCTCCAAATCTTTTCTACTTTGGCTCTCGCTCCCCACAAGAGCTACTGAAGGCGTCAGGCCTGACACAGGTATTCAATCCAGTTCTCTGTATATCAGTATTTCTCAGCTGGTCTAGCCACTGGACCCATCAATACTCTTAATTGACAAAACTGACTAAAATCGATAGATTATTTAAATTCCTCATATTATACACAAACAGAACTGTCATCTTTGACAGCAGCCTTCATGGGCAGTGAGATTTATTTCTATATGCCTATTTTATGACGGTTCACTGTAGAATGTGGTTTTAATCCCATTTCTGTTTGAAGAACAACAAAAAAAATCCATAATTCATACTTTCAGTGTCTGATTCATCATACAGTGGTAAATTGACAGCATTAAATCAAACTTAAAACTTCTTCTATTGTCATTTGCTGACTTTAACATTTAGCTGCCTTAATAATTCCTATAAATGAGATGCAGAAATAGTGTTTTTGTCAAACTGTCCAGTTACACATCTGTTACCCACATTTGGGTTTCAACCCACCAGCTGAACACCATGTCTGGATTTGAATGTCCTGATTTATGTATGAATGAGCTACGCTTATCAGATGCTTATGTGTTGAACAGAAATGGGTCTGCAGAGAAATCTCCAATTTTGAGTATTTGATGCAGTTGAACACCATCGCTGGACGCACTTACAATGACTTGTCTCAGTATCCTGTGGTAAGCACACTACCTCTCCTGTCAGTTTGTCAGTTCTTAATAAATTGTAAGACTTTAATGCATTTACAGTCTGGGAGTGCATGATGCTGATTTTTTTATATTGTATTCTCTTCAGTTCCCCTGGGTTTTGTGTGATTATACTTCTCCTATTCTGGATTTGGAGGACCCGTCAGTTTTCAGAGACCTGTCCAAACCCATCGGCGTGGTCAATCCTCGGCATGCACAAAACGTCAGAGAGAAGTAAGTGATTACTTTAAACAACCGTATTTCTGTGTAAAAATAATTAAAGACCAGTGGTCAAACTCATCATATACATGTGACAGCCAAATGCCCTGCTGTTTCAATATTTTACTACCGTGTTGAGGTTATTATATAAATGTACAGTATCATGTCTGTCATTTGGTGTCATCCCATTGCTTTCAGAATAATGATCAACCAATAGAAAATCTAACCTTGCACAGTAATCAGGCAGATCTATCTTGCAAAGCTCCAACCTACAACGATTGTGAGCATCCCAAAGCGACGTGTTTTACAAAGTGACTCATGTTCTGCAGCACAGTAGCTCCCGCCTACAACATTATCTGATTAGCCCGTAATAAATGTTGATTGAAGGATCCATTGTCCAATCACCTGCCGGACATGATTCTGAAAGGTTCTGCCCTCCCCAAACACTTTCTATGGGCTGTTTCTCAGATGGACTAATGAAATAAATTGAACAGTCCATCTGGTGTGTCAGGTTATGGAAAAACTTTGTAACATAAGCAGGACCATCACATACAGGTAAATAATTTTCCTAGCATTTAGGAATGCCAAGTTGATAATAATGAATCTGCTTCAAGTTTGTGTTTGATACTGTGTATATACATGTTTCTGCTCTTTGACCAGAGCATGTTGATTAGCTCATTAGCATTAAAACATGGTTACTGGTTCAAGCATTGTGCAGCTGAAAAGTCGATTGAATTTGATTTTATGTGGTGTAAGAAATAATGCAGATGGGATGGACAGATGAACAGAATTGGCTGTGATTTTTGTTTGGGCAGAGTTAGAGCATTAAATAGGGAGTGAAGGTGTGTGTCACATTGCCTGGGTGAGAGGTGGTAATCCACTATCTATGCTATCTGAATTTTCGTTCTAGTTCATGAGTTGAAAAGACATGAACTGATACACTGATTAATGTCCTGTAATTTTTTTAATGTCATTTGAAGGGGCTTTGGGAGCAGAAGAACATGACACCTTTACTAAACTCTCAGTTCACAGATTAATATGCTATGCCTCTTTAATGTCAGTGCCCCTTAAAATGCTCTGTTTTTTACTTCTTGGGGTTTATTATGTAATGGCTATACAGCTTCCACCTACATGTTTGGTTTTCCTGCCCGTCACAGGCAGATGCCGTGACTGTTGTGAAAGTCCATGTCTGTAACCCCTCTTCGCCCCCTCACATCATACATCGTTTAAGCAGCTAATCACAGCAGAGCTCATTATCATAGCTTCCTCAGACCCAAGCATTCCCAAAGGGCAGGAAAAAGAGCTACATCTGATCCTTTACAGAGACCATATTTTTAAGTTTTTTATTCTGCTTAATAGACACCCATGACATGATGTAAACAGTCTGACACACCAGGACAAGGGACCTTTGAATTCTGTCAGTCAGCAGCAAACGTTAGCATACCAACACATTATAATCATGAGGTTATGTGTTGGAGTAATAAAATCAGTTTCTTTTATGGGCACTATAAGACTGCACCACTGACACAGTCTGATATGCCCTTGATCGGTAATCAGAGGTTGCATGTTTGAACCCAGCTCCGGCTGTCACATGGCGATGTGTCCTTGGGCAAGACACTTAGCCCCAAGTTGCTCCCACTGCTTCATCAGTGGCTTGTAAATGGGCATGAAAAGATGTGAATGTGTTAGTTAATACTGACGGACAACTGACAAAGAAACTCCAATCATCAGTGCGTGAATGTGAAAGTGAATGGGTTTGAAAGGGGAGGTGTGACCTGCAGTGTAAAAGCTGCTTTGAGTAGTCTAAGAGACCAGAAAAGCACCATATAGCTCAAGTCTATATACAATTTACCATTTATTTTGTTATTGAAAGCCAACTGTTGTATTCACTAGTAAGTTCCTAATGGTGATGGTGATAGTGTTTGAATCAAGTATCCTTTCTATGTTTGTTTATAGGTATGAAAGCTTCGAGGACCCAACAGGCACCATTGACAAATTCCACTATGGCACACACTACTCTAATGCAGCAGGAGTCATGCACTACATGATCCGCATGGAGCCCTTCACAACTCTGCATATCCAGCTGCAGAGTGGCAGGTAGGAGCGCTAAATGGTGCTGCATACTTGATCCGCTTTCCTGCTCTTTCATGTTCTCATATTGGTGCTTTCTGTGATCGTTTAGGTTTGACTGTGCGGACAGACAGTTCCACTCTGTCGCAGCAGCCTGGCAGGCTCGCATGGAGAGTCCCGCAGACGTCAAAGAGCTAATCCCTGAGTTCTTTTACCTCCCAGAGTTTCTGCAGAACATGAACGGTGAGGGAAAGTCAACTGTTCAAACTAATCAAAAAAGCAGAACTTTTAAAGCTGATAACACATTATAGCCATTGTTTTTTAATGTAAGCTAGTACAATATTTCTGTCACATCTGTAGGCTTCGACCTGGGGCATTTGCAGATGTCACAGGAGGCTGTGACAGACGTTCTGCTGCCTCCCTGGGCAACATCGAGAGAAGACTTCATCAGGAAACACAGGAAAGCTTTGGTGAGTCCACATGACCAACCATAAACCTTGCACAATGGTCTGTTTTTGTCAGATGACTGTTTTTTAAGGAAACAACTTTGATTATGTCTAACTCTAGGAAAGTGAACATGTGTCAAGTCACCTCCATGAGTGGATCGATCTGATATTTGGTTGCAAGCAGAGAGGAGAAGAGGCAGTGAATGCACTCAATGTCTTCTACTACTGCACTTATGAAGGTATGGCAAAAGTATGTTTTACTGGAGATAAAAGCAGACGGTTGATATTTTACTTTAGGGTCCTCCTCAGCTGCCATTTTTATCTACTCTCAGATGAGTTATCTTGTAGTGATAGCTGAGTATTTTTTACGCTTAACTTTGTTTGATTTTGGTACTACCTTCTTTGTATTCCATTACAGTATACTTTGATAGTAACTCTTTAACGTAGGCAGGGGATCACAGTGTGGCTGCCTAAAATGACTGTAATATTGTCAGATCAACAAAGAAGGCGATAGTACAGCTGACTCTGGGTTTGTTGCTTTGTCACAGTAAGGAGACAAGTTTTGCTCAAGAGAATGAAACAAGCAACAAACAACATACTTTATAAAGCAGAGGGTAGATTAGGAAGTCATACAGCATTATGAAGGCAACAACAGGAGGCGTTTCATTTCTGTGTCGGGTACCCCTGTCGTGGCAGTACTCTGACCATTCAGTTGTGTCTATATGCCACCTTTTTGTCTCAGCCCTTAAGTAGCAAAGTATAACCCAGCTTCCATGTCAGCTCTTCCCTCAAAGGGGCAGAGCTGACACCATCTCAAGGCCTAAATATTTACAATTGACATATGTACACACACAAAAACCCTTTTCAAAAATACCATGTTACTCAGTTTCCTTACAAGTGAAAATGTGCTCAGCAAGAAACCAAATTCGGATTCTGATTCTTATGACACTTCCTCCTCCGTCTTCTTGTTTGTCTCCTCTGCAGGTGCAGTAGATCTGGATGCAATTGTTAATGAGACGGAGCGGAAAGCCCTTGAGGGAATAATCAGTAACTTTGGACAGACTCCCTGTCAGCTTCTCAAGGTACAACTTCTGGATAAAATTCAAGCAACTTTTTTTAGGTCTAGTGCAGGAGTTGATTCAATTAAATGCAAACTAAGACAAAAATGGTTACCAATCTCTGCCATAACTGGGTGTTAAATATTTTAGAACCAAATACATGTGTGGAAAGATACAGTGTGTATATAAGAGTAAAGGTAGATATATCAAGTAGAGACAATAGAGAAAAAAAACAATCATCAGTGAGTTTTCATACAACAGCATCACAGGGCAAGACTATCAAAGTTAACAAAAGTTCGTTGATCAATCAATCATTCATTCAATCATTTCATCAGTCTGTATTTATATAGCCTCAAATCACAACTAATGTTATCTCAAGACACTTTACAAAAGTGTAGGTCAGTGCTGTACTCCATCCATCCATCCATCCATCCATCCATCCATGCCTCAAATATTGATACCACTTATGCCTTTCGAAGTCTCAGGGTAGCTGGAGCTGATCCTGGCTGACATTGGGCGTGAGATGTGGTACACCCTGAACCTGTTTCCAGCCGACCAAATGTTATGATAAAGACCTAACAAAATAAGTCACAAGATTACCAAAACCAAAGATGAAAAACATTTCTTTTCATCAAAACTGAAACAAAAAATATACCTTGCTTTATGAAAAATAGGTTACTGAAACTATAATGAGTGATTATTAATCTTATTAAATATTCAGAATCTACAGCCAAAAGATCCTTAGTTTTATTCTATAACACAACCTATACTGGGTGACAGCTGGCCTACACCGTCCCCTACTCTTACAGATGGTCTAAGGCACTTGAGTTTTAGTTTTCAGTGGGCTCACTGAGGTTGAAGCTTTTGTCCTTTTTTATGCAACAAAATGTATTTTTAATTATATTTTTTAAAGAAGCTGCTTGAGGTCATTCTCTGGTCCATTCATAATACTAAGACAAAACTCAAACTTAGACTAAAACATATTAAAATTTAATCCAAAAGCTCTCTAACAAAATAAAAATCAATTGAAGAAACAAGTAAAGAAAATTAAAACTGAAATACAATGTGAAACCTTCCCCTAAAAAAAGGGGGAAAAAACCTTCCCTAATGCCCTGTAAGTTTTTCATTGATTGTAACAGGGTTAGCAATGAAACCACAGAAGTCATTTGAAAGGGCCTTTTAATGATAGACTTGACCAGAAATCTAAGTTAAAAAGTTATCCCTTGTATACTATAGATGGCAGCAAGCTCAATTGTATTCATATTTTCCTGAAGGAACCTCATCCTCCCCGGATGTCGGCTGAGAGCGCATCAAGGCGGCTGGCCCGTCTGGACACGCTGCCCCCCAACATCTTTGAGCAGCTCACAAAACTTCGACCATTCGTGGAGGTGGGTTAAAGAATGCATTTCAGTCCTGTTATAATCCTACGTATAATCAAGAATAAAAACTTAAACTGTGTAGCTTTGTACGAATGTTATCACATCAATGTTTTTGTGTTTCTCAGGTTGTGAGTGACGGCCTTCCTCTAGTCCAGGCTGTTGTACCAAAGAATCAAAACCGCTCCTTCATCATCCAGGGTTCAGACATACTGGTATGCTTCTTCAGAAAGGCCATGTTTTATAATAAACAAAAAACATTATCATAATAGAGGATTGATTGAAAGACAACTGAGTTTTTTTTTCCATAATATGACACCTCTGCAGGTAACTGTGAGCTCTAACGGGTTGATCGGGACTCACAGCTGGCTGCCGTATGACAAAAACATTGCCAACTACTTTACCTTCACCAAGGACCCAGCAATCACTAATCCCAAGTAAGTGCCTTAAGAATGTTTACAGATATATGTTATTACATTTTTAATTTATGCTTGGTACACCTCTTAAAACATCTTCAACCACAGCTGGTTTTATATGACATTTATCTAACTATACTTCTGTGAAGCCTCAAAGTTTATTAAACAATCTAATTTTTCCAAGAATAGATCTCAAATTAAACTGACCTTGAACATAGATCCCATTAACAGGAATTAAATCAGAGCTACTCTGATGCTTGGGTTAATGTTGGTTGTAATTAACTGATGTCATGACTGTTTAATGTGAATATTAAAAAGCTCCTCCACATTTAAAGTGCAGATAACTCCTTACTTCTTGTTCCTGACTTAACTTTGATCTTTGAAACAGGACGCAGCGTTTCTTAAGAGGACCTTTTGCTCAGGGGATGGAGATTAGCGCTCAGGTTCTGGTGGTGTCCAATGATGGGCGTCTGCTGTTCAGCGGAGGACACTGGGACTGCAGTCTGAGAGTCACACAACTGGGGAAGGGCAAGCTGGTGGGCAGGATCTGCAGACATATTGGTAAGCTCTTATAAACAAAATAAATGTTACAGACTTTTTTTCTGTTTTTAACTTAGACATCCAGAAGTTAATGGAGCTCAAAATGAATGTGTTCTTTTAAAACTAAGAATTAAGAATTGATGGCTAAATGAAAAAGAGTTAAAGTCATTATGTTTACACTTCAATCAATCAGTTGATCAGTCAAACTTTTTTAATGAGGCACTTTTCTGACATTTTCAGGTGCATTTTAAGGTGTTTAACAAGTGAGCAAGAAAAGTGATTGACAAGAAACAGAATTTTATTAGTAATTTAGAAAGTAATGCAAATCATCATAAGCACAGTACAATAAAAGATTAATATTAGAATTAACCAAAGAGAGACTGATTAAGGCAAAGCAGTAATACTGAAAAAAAAGTCAAGAAACATTAAAAGGTTAATGAGGTACAAAAAACTGTTAGACAGATAATCAAAATACTGTAAATGATGCATTATCAATTAATATGCTAAAGATAGTAATGAATCCTAAGATAAAAACCGGATACTTAAAACCCTAGTTCGAGCACTAAAATTTGACTGTGAAATAATAACATGGTGGTAATAATGATTATAAATTAAATTAAACATTGCTAACCATTTAATTACCTCATGAAGCATGTCTGAATGAATAACTTTTCTCTTGCATTTAGAGGTTTCTATATTCTCTGCTCCTCTGAGATCCTTTGAAAGATATTTTCACTGAATGGGAGCAAAACTGATAGCAGCATAATTTACTGTGATTTATTTATTTTGTTTTTTTTTAAATGTCCTGATTTGAAATAAAGCCAAAAAGGCAGAACTGTGCTCCACAAAGATTTAACTGAGTTTTTTTATTTTACCTCTATTTCCATTTAGAGTTCTGAAAAAATTGGTTATAAATCTCAAAAACTGATAACTTTCTCTCCAATGAGCCCTTCAATCTAAACATATTGAACTTGTTTTTGTTTCTTGAAGATGTTGTTACCTGTTTGGCTCTGGATCTCTGTGGCATCTACCTCATCTCAGGTTCAAGGGACACTTCCTGCATCGTATGGCAGGTTCTTCAGCAGGTAAACAACTCATACATTTATATTCCTTTACGCTTATGATTGTGCTTTTATATTGTCATAAGAAAACTGTCTTACATGCGCAGAGTGTAAATTCAGCCACCAGGGGGCTCTCAATCCAAACTATTACACAAAATGACATTGAAGATATTTCGGTGGTAGCATGCTGATTTTCCTGGTATGCATCCTGCTACCGAGCTACTTATGAACAACCTATAATGCCTCACCATGAGGCAAACTTTTATCACAAAAGTATTTATCTTAAATGTGTTCACCTTTTAAAGTTTTTTTGGCTAAAGAAACAAACAAATAAGCATAATCATTAATCACCCAATCACATTTGTGTACACTATTTCAATCATTTTAATCATCAGTCTATGGGCAGTATTTCTATATTTACAAACTCTATGTCATTCTGCACTGCCCCATGCTGACTCAGTTTCACTGCGCGCATTCATTTTAGCTGCGTTCCACGTAAACAAGACCATTATGAGTCTGTCATACCAGCTGCAATATAAAGACATGTCCTGCTGTAGCTATGAAAATAATGATTTCTCGAGCTTTGAAAAGTTTAGAAATAGGTTTAGTAATTTTTTTAAACTAAAAAAGACATCGTTTTAATTTCACCTTTTATTTGATGCCATTAATTCTTCTTCTTTTTCCTCCCTCAGGGTGGTTTCTCCTGCGGCCTGTCCCCTCGGCCTGTGCAGGTCCTCTGTGGACACGACCAGGAGGTCACGTGTGTGGCTATCAGCACTGAACTGGACATGGCTGTCTCAGGGTCAAAGGTCAGTAGCATCAATAACAAAAACATATTTGTGATGGATTTTTGATATCAAGTACCAAGGTCCCCATTTTTATATATCAGGTGCTTATAAGGCAAATTTGTTTTGCTGATAGGAGTTGGCACTCCTGCAATAAAACTAACAAATCTTACATTTAAGCTGGAGCCTTGTTCATGGGAACTTGGGTGATCATTACAGCAATTTACTGTTCAAGGCATGTCCATACAAATACATTTAAAACAAGAACAATCTGTAAGATCAGAGATCATTGATGAAATATATCAAATTGAGATAAATTGAATAAATCAAAGACATCCTCTCTAAAGTTTAACTGTTCTTCATAGTAAAAGTGCATCCTCCTGGACTGCCTTGGTTAAGTAAAGTGATAGATGTTGATACAAAAGAGTTTCTGTTGCCTCATGCTTTGGAAAAGAAAAAAATACATATATATCTTTGTAAACATGAAAAGTTGCAAAAAAACATACAAGGAATAGACAGTATCTCAGCAAGAAAAAAGAAGTAACTTCACTAAAAGAAATGCGGAAAAGCTAGTTAATTTCAAAGATTTACAAGAAAAGTTTTTTAAGCCTTGAGCAGAAAATAGGTAACAAAGTGATGATGTAGGACAATGGCATCACTATTTTATCATTCATACCTCCTTTAATATAGCATCAGAAATCACCAAAACCCACATTTATCTGGCGATAAATGCAGAAAACAACAATAAAAGACCTCTTCAAAGAAATCTTTTTGGAGCCTGTGCATACAAATGCCTTGATTTTCTCCTGTACACCCTCGGAGCTCTGATGCTGTGTGCTGGTGTTAAAATGATGTTCAATCTAAATAAAGACCTTATGTCTGAAAACACTGCCTGGATGTGCTCCAAGAAAACTGTGATGTGGTTCATTAGCAGAGAGAGAAAGATCCACACCAGCTTCAGGAAATAATCACAGAACATACACCATTTATGGGTATAAAGAGACGGATATTTGTGTCTTATAGCCAGTGGTTGTTCTTGGCTGAGGCTTCTGAAAGTACTAAAGCTTTCAAAACAGTGTTAGAATAACTACCCGTGAGTACATCTGGCTTTATTTGAAAAGTACTGGGTGCATAAAAAGTGAATGTTTATGCCATGTATACATACATTTTTAGGTACAGTTGCATCTCTCTTGAACCTCTGTTTTCATTTTCTGTGTGTCAGGACGGGACTGTTATCGTTCACACAGTCCGACGAGGGCAGTTCCTGCGAACGCTGCGGCCCCCAAGTGACAGCTGCATGCCCGCTCAGATCTCTGAGCTGCAGGTGGGCATGGAGGGTCACATCGTGGTGCAGACAGCACTGGAGGAACACTCACACAGACAGGTAACATCTATTTATCTGTCTGTCTGGCTGATCTATTTATCTGTTTATTTATACATCTATCAGTACACATACACATGTATTTTGTGTGTATGTATATAGACATTTATGTATAGTCAGTTGATAGTATGATAGTATAATGTTTGATTTTGTTTGAATTAAATAATTAAGTCTTGATTTTTTCAGACATAAATAAAAGTGATAATAACTAATAAAATGTTTATATTTATATAGATTGGGAAGTCAAATACTTGGTTAACAATTAATGGAGAGGGGGTGGGATTAAATAAGTTTTCACTTCTTCTCACTCCTTTTAAGACATAAAGCCTTTATCCAAGTGCTTATTTTTCTTTTTTTCTGTCTGTACTTCTGTTTCTGCCCAGTGTTATATGTTAACAATAACCATATTAATCAATCAATCAAACAATCAAATGTGGAGGACAGTATGTGTTAGACTTGCAGGTTAAACTCAGGCTTATGCTTGTATTGTTTGGATCCTAACAAAAACAAAGACGAATGCAAGAAAACAGAGACATAAAAAAACCTCAAAAACACTTCCTTGGCATCTCTGTTACAAATATCCTGATTCTGCTTCTTCCTGCAGGGCAAATACTCCATCTATGTTTACTCTGTGAATGGCTGTCTGCTGTCCTCGTCCAGCATGGAGGAGCAGGTGACCGCTCTCCACCTGGTGTCTGAGTACATCATCCTGGGCACCATGGAGGGCAGCATTCACATACGAGATTTGTACAGGTAGAAACAGAGTGAAAGCACACACACAGTGTGGTATGGTTTCAGGACTTTTTGGTTAAAATGATTCTCCTGGTTTTGTTCTTCTTGTACGGGGCCGCCTTTGCTGAGTGTTAATGTCAGTACAGAGACCGATGTCCACCACATGCAGTATTAGTTGTAGCAGTCATAGGGTTTTACTAGATCAGCATTCACTATTTATTCCAGCAAATAAAAGAGATCAATGGCATATTCACAAAAATAATGCTGATAATAAAATAAAATGCATCCAGAGATAAAACAGACTGGAAGGTTGCAGGTTGAAGCTTAACTCTTTATATGAGTGCACACTCAAAGACAACCCTTGAATTACTTTGTGACACCAGTACAAAAACAAAGTTGCTTACTTTCCACAAAAAGGAAAAAAGAAGCATCAAGACCAAGTCAAATCAAACCAACTCTCAACCAAGAGTTAAAATAAGTTCACGTTTACTGTCATAATAACAATACCATAATCTAATACCAATTAAATAAGTAAAATGCTCTGATTGTTATAATGAAAGGCAGGTTTTTTGTATGTGTACAGCTAATTTGCATCTGCACGGACTCTGTTCTCGCTGTTCTCTGTTCTCTGTTTGCACTGCATTGCAATTTACGCTGCACTTAAAATTACGTACTGCTACACTGCACTAAAGCTTAATTCTACAACTTGAACATTTCAAACTACCTCATTGTACATAAAAATTCTTGTTTTATGTAAATATTATTTATTCTGTTCTAAGCGTCTCGAGCCAGGTGCAACATAATTTCGTTCTGCAGTATACTGTTGGTATATAGTTTGATGACAATAAAGAAATCTTGAATCTTGAAAATGTATTAAACTAATTGTCTCTGCTGTAGATTAGCTCTTTTTTTTTTACAGATTCTCCTCAAGAGATGGGCAACTTTGGTGAACTTGAGCTCCATATTAATGTTGCTCTTACTCTCAGAGGGCCAAATTGTTTTATACCCTAAATAAAACAATCAAAAATAATAGTAATGTATAAAAAAAAAATCTCTTTCTTCATAATTTGAATATTTATCATAAATTAGTGATCTTGGTCACCTTTCGCCATTGTGGTTTTTTTTTTTTTTGTCATTTCTGATTTAAAAACAAACAAATAAAAATAACAATTGCCAATTATAAATCATTTATGTACTCTTTTTTTTTAATAGCATTTTTTTGCATTTCCTGAAAAAAGTAATTTTATAGATGTAAGGATTCTACTAGACCGCAAATCTGTAAAACTGTCATCAGAGTTTATGATGCCAATATATATATTTTAAGCTCAAAAGCAAGAAATAAAAAGCATCATTTAACTACCCAAATACAAGATTAAAGCCATTTAAACATATTTCAGTGTATGAACTTCTGGTTATTAAAGATGATTTGACTGAGTATTAAGTAATAAATTTAAGAATGACTTTAATACTGCTTTATAAAATACCTTCACAGAAAACATAAAATCAAATCCTATTTATTCATTTTTTGTGAAAAACAAATTAAACCATTATCAGATATTCAAGAAATGTTACCATTATTCATTTTGTAATTCCATGTCATTGTAGAGGAAAATCAGACTGCATTCTGTAATAAATTGTTTTTAGAGATTGTCTTGTGTTTTACAAGCTTTTTGGTTTTCAATCTATAAAAAACGCCAAATGTATCTTCCATGGTGTCTAATGTGGTAAATATCTTCTCATAAGTTCCATTACTGCTGTTTAGGCAGACGTTTTCCTTCTAAAACCATGTTAGCTGTCACTAAGTAAGTTATTTTTTTCAATAGAGTTAGCAAACTTCGAACAAATTCTTTTAATGAGATTTGTAAAACTGGGGAAGAAACTGTATCTGTTTGTATATAATTGAAAATCTGTTTGACTTTTGCTGTTTTTATTTGAAGGGCTGCCATGTCATTCCCACCCTCTCTCTCTGTTGTTTCCAACTTACTTCTGTCCTGTCCTCAGTATAACGCCACAAAACAAATCTAAAAAGAAAATTCTCCTCACTTGTTTACAGCCTGGATGCTCCAGTATCACCTCTGGCCTTAAAGGTTCCTGTGAGGAGTGTGTCCGTCACAAAAGAGTTCAGCCACATCCTGGTGGGACTGGAGGACGGGAAGTTAATCGTGGTGGGGGCAGGGAAGCCCGAGGAGGTGAGAAGCAGGAGATCAAGTGTTTATGATATGCAGAAACATTGAGCTGCTGCATGTTAGTATGTGTGAGAAGACGGGGGTTGTAATCTTATGCTAAGTACTTGTTGCAAAGCAGCTTTTTCAGATGATAATGGGTCGACTTTTAGCCTAAACGTCTCTGTTCTAGCCCTCCAGTAAAGATTAACATGCTCTCCCTCCTGCTTTCAGCTTCGCTCAGGACAATTCCCACGCCGCCTGTTCAGCACACGCCGCATCTCTCAGGTGTCTGCAGGTGAAACTGAATATAATCCCACTGAGAATGCTGGGAAATGAGATGAACAGTGTTGGAGGAATTCTGAGGACTCTGATACCTTCACCACCAAGGTGTTTCACCTGGTCTCCATCCTTTTCTCTACATGCTGAGAGATGACCTGCCCGCCTAAGCCCGTGATCTCTCTGAGAGAGAAACCATACACTGAGCACTTTCTTTATTCTTAAACCATTTGATGTTTTATTGTTTATTTCAGACAGGTTTGTGTACTGTTTTTAATCAGCATCATTCCAAAGAGGGGCCTTGTTTTTGTTGTAGGGAGAGGAGCTTGATTGTTGAGGTTAACTGAAGAGCTGAGTCATATTTCAGGGATGTGACTCATGAGACAAAGACAGAGTTACAGTGACTCTCTGAACTCTGCAGACTCTAGTTTCTTTTCTCAGCTGAGGAACAGCTGTAATCCCTGTGCCGTTGAATGTCCCAAAGCCATTGATTGGTGATGGCACCTTCTTAAAAACCTCCTGGACACTTGAAAAAATGACTGTAAAAGTTGCTCAAGATTTCTATATTGCAATACTGTTGAATACCACAAGAGGGTTGACTGTAAAGATGGACATGGGGGGAAAATGATCACTAGTGAAGCAATGTATGAGAGATATCTTGATCCTTTCACCACAAGTGCACCACAGCCTAAAAATCTGTTTTCCTTTAAGCTCTGAGATGTGTAAACCTGTTACAATTAAAGCAATATGTGCTTTAATGGTTAAGTATGTGAAATATATTCACTTTTTATCGAGATCATTGAGCTTGAATGCAGTGAAACTCAAGAAGAAAGCCATCTATGCCTTAAAAAAATCTGAAAAATACTTATGTACTCACCACTTTCCTCCTGTTGTATTTGATCTGAAAAGTGCCTTTTTAGCTTGTGTCTTGAGCCATGTATAAACACTGAACTCCAATCATTTACTTCTATGTGAAATCACATTTTATCCATTTTAAACATCTTTCTACTCTAACATGACTCAGACGTGGATAAAATGCTGTGATTTAGCTCAGTAAAACAGTCGACTGGATGCACATACTTACTGCTCTGGTGTGTTTTTTTACTGCATACAAAGATCTGAAAACATCTGATGACCATGAGACACGTGAGCCGTGAGGGAGCTTCAGAGGAATTCACTTCCTGCATGCTTCTTTTTACTGTGGTTAGGACAAAGCAGTTGTTATGCAGCATCATGGCAGAAGTAAAAGACAAAGATAAAGGGAAGTATGTGGATGATTAAAATACTCAGTCGTTTAGGTAAACAATAATCCATTATCTTTGCAAGTGACACTCGAAACACATGGAGGAGACAATCGTCGATTTGTTGGGTCGATAAATCTGCTTTAAAGCTTCTGTAAGAATTTATAGTTGGTGTTAATTCTGGCGGCTCCTGTGGTCACAGCAGCAGAACTATGATTATATATTTCAGTAAATGTGTAAAGAGTGTCTTTAACAGAACATCTTAAAGTACTTTCATATGCAGTGAGTGCCCACCAGCTATGTGTACGTTCTACCTGAAGGTTTGGTGTAAAGTCCACACTAAACCCCACAGTGAAACTAGTTGAGTTCCTACTTTTAGGTTGTGTCTTAGTTCAGTCGCATCACAGAGACATAAGGCTCATCTAATCTGGTAGTGTGTAACATTTAAACTAAGTGGAATATTGATACAGATATGATGTTTTAACCTATTTTTCCAATCAGCAAATTCAAACCTGAGGCAAATATTACGCACTAGATTTCCAAACAGACTCATTGCCAGAAAAAACTGTGTGACTGCTGTTAATTGGTATACAGCAACGGTAATGTGTGTAATCTGTGTCAAAATATTATAATGTGGAGGTAACTGAAGCATGCAGTCTTAATGCACAGACAAAGTCATATAAAAACAGGGGGCGTTTTTGAGGACATATCTATTTAGATTTCTGAGATCAATTGGATTGTCCCAGTAAGACTGTCTGACAAATAGAAACTCCAAATAGGCTTTTCATTATGTCATCGATGCCCTTTGTCTGTAAATCTGTCATCAAATCAAAATGGGTGACATTTAAAAGAATTTATCTACTGAACAGTGGGAGAACTTAATGGACCATTCAGACCAAACAAGATTTTTAATCAGGCTGTAAATACGTTTTTTTTCTGCTGTTAAAAAAGTGTCATGAAGTGCGTTTGTGCTGCCTCTGCAGGACACAAGAGAAACTGCAGTTTTTAGCACTTTAGCATTTTCTTCATTTTTCAACGCCTGAGGTTAGACCGTTGGACAGTTGACCTTAGACATAGGCAAGACCCTAAACTTCTGTATGAAACACGTGTGGACAAAGCAGATCCTCTTGTTTCTTTACCAGTGTATTACTTCCATAGTAGTGCTTTTATTCTCAAGAATGTTCCCTCATTTTCTTCAGTCAGTGAAATACTGTAACCTGGAACACCAGAGCAATCAGGTAGATCCAGCTGCTGTGCAAGATTAGAAATATTGTACACCATTCACCAAAACTCTTGGTGGTAGAAAATGTGAAAAAAAAGAGGATTTTCTCTGAAATCAATGTCACTTATGTTCATTGGAAAAATTCAGTTGTGATAACAACCACCATGCACATGGATCAGCAACAACTTCAAATGCTGCAGTTTGTACAGGTATGCTAGGCCAGTAGGAGGCTTTTACAAACAAGAGGCACATGCACACATACTCTCCCACAGAGCAATGACATGATAACAAGTCGACAAAATTAGCTTTTATCAGTCATTATTCTTGTAGCTGCCCATCTCCTAATACATGACTTTTGACCGTGACTGTACAGTGCATGCGTTTGAACACTTTTTTCATGGGGTCTGCATGAATGGTGACAGCTTGAGATGCACTGATTTCACACCTGACATCCACTATAATTCAATCACCATACGTACATCCCACTAGTTAGCAAGCTAATTATGCTGCAAGATTTTCTTCTAATTTCCTAAGCTTTGACTACCAGCTCTGCTCTGCATCAGTGCTGCACTCTTTCTTGTGACATGGGCTTTGGTAGATACTGCCTCATCATTCCTCATGTTATACATGTAAAATCTGTGAGGAGTGATGAGGTCAGACCATGCATGCAAAACTCAAAAGTGGATCCTGCTGCTGCAATAAATGATCTTAGTCAATACAAACGGCTTTCAGACTGAACAGCAATTGACTCAATGCCAAACAAGTAACACTTTTAGATTTTACAGGCAGGAACCTTGTTTTCAGATTTCCTTATTCTCAAGTAACTACACTACTCTCATTTAAACAAACAGCCAAAACGCAACTAAAGTGACTACTTTCTGCAGAAATCAATGTTTTGGAAAAGTGGCCTTTGAATGAAACTGACCCTGCAGCATGAACATGTTCAGGTAAAATATTGAAAACTTTATGCTTATTATTTTCTGGCGTTGCTCTTGAATTCAGCAAAATGTGGTTGATAAGAGTTTCTTCCCTTTAAATTCCACTATTCCTCCTCTCTATGAACCACAGTCAGCATCCTGAGGGTGATGGCCCATTACTGAAAAATGAGCCCTGATACTTGTGTGTGAACCACAGCAGGAAGGAAACTGATCCGCTACCATAATGCAGATCTTCCAGCTCTTCTACTGTAATCCCAGCCTTGCATGCGTCTGTGATGTTAACCCTGTTTGAGTTGAAAAGGTCACAGGGAGCAGAAGAACATTTAATGTGAAGAGAAGACTTTGATCTCCTGGTGGGCCGAACATCCTGTTGGCCTCCTCATAAACACCTCAGGGGGAACAATTCAGAGAGGGTTAGGTGGGCGATAAACCCGACCTGCAGACCCCCAGTCAAACAGAAACCACAGGACAGTGAATGAGGGAAGTGCAGAGGGAGGGTGAAGAGGGATGCAGGCACTCTGATGTGGCTTCCCTGACAATGGTGGGAGGGGTCGACACCTCGCTCTCGTTTATTGGCAGTCTCTCCCCCCTGACCTCTCAGGACCTCAGGGCAGGCTGAAGGGATGGATGTCATGAAACGCTGCAATTTGAAGTGTTGTTCAAGTTGTTCCTGCCAAGAGCAGCAACAACCCTCAAACAGGCCTCCGTCAACGACCTCAGGCCCCCCTCCCCATCTCTCCTTCTCAGCGTGTGTGGACAACATCATGATCTTTCTTTGCTTTTTGATTTGTCTCTGATAGAAAAAAGGGAAAGAGGCCTTAGAAAAAGGGGGGCTTGTATTCTTTCGTCAAAATCTGTTGGGCCTGTGTTCGTTTGATCATCTATTTGATGCTGAAGAGCATTAAAAAACAGTAAATCTGACAAAGAAGGCTGTGTTGTAAGACCAAAGGATATTAATGATACAATAAGATGTAATTCCATGTAAAATAATACAATAGAGGATGAGACTATGAAGCAAAATGTAATATAAGCTGATAGGCATTGATACAGGACAATACAGTATGAAACAACAGGAATCCTTAGTTGACAATACAATGCAGTATAATACGATACAATACAACACCAAATGAAAACGTGCAATAAAGGACGAGACAGCACCATACAAATCAATATAATATGATAAAGTACAAAATAGTAGGATACTTTAAAATATTGGCTGATACAATATGACATGATAAGATACAGGATCATACAAGATATGTGATATGATATGGTATGATTTGATACAATTTGACATGATACAACATGATTTGATACAACGCAATATACTGTGATATCATAAAGGCCAGCAAAATACAATTCATCATTGAATAATATGATATAGGTTGATTGAATGCAATCTGATACATTATGATTTTATAGGAGCATAATATAAGATCCGATATGAAATGATCTGATGAGGTATAATACAATACCTCATCAGATACAATATGATATGATACAATAAATATGGTACAATACAACAATGACCATCAATTGCAGATGCCCTGAATATTTCCAAATTTAAAAAATTGTGAGAAGGTAAACAGATGTTGTGGTTTTTTTTTTTTTATTTAGAAACTAAAACCACTTTTTAATGTGCTCCAAAAAATTGGAGAGTTTTCATGGTCAGTTTTCTTTTTTTTTACTGAACTGATGTTTGCTGTTATAGGCCCATTTTTAAACATACTGAAGTGTGTAAACATTACAGCAAAATTTATGAACGGACAACAGCAGAAATAAGATGCCAAAATGTCTCAGTTGCTCCCATGTGGTTGGCAGCAGTATTTGTGATAGGGACTGATCACTCCTTTACATTTATTTTGGGAGAAAATAAAAATATCAAGATAATAATATGTATATCGTACACGCATATATATATATATATATACCACTTCAAAATATTTAAAAGTCAAACTATACATTGTCTATAGAAGCAAAAAAAAGCCCATTGTAGAAATGTACTTGATTCCTGATGGAAAGGTTTACAATATGTATAATGTGAGGAGATACAACACAATTTAATAAGTTACAGGACAACAGTGGACATAGAATACGATATGATATTTTATGATATGACATGGCACAATATCATGTTGTTATATAAAATACAATACGATACAAATCCATGTTTACTAGAGATACAAAATGATATATGATTCAGTGTGATACAGTATAAAAGGATACAATATGGTTAAGACACACACAAAATACATTATGATATGAAACTATGATAAATGAAGATACCATACATTACACTATATGGCACTACATATGACAATAGTATACAATACAATAGTATACAATTTAACCCAATATGATACCATTTAATAAGATATAGGACAATAATAAACAAATGAACAACATTATACAATACAAAACAATAAAATACGATAAGCTACAATACTACAATATAGGAGGATAGTATTAGATATAGTATGAAACACTTAATGTGATAAATTGTAAAACAAAACTGAATGATGCAACATGGTCTAATACTATACAACATCATATAGTGAGTTACATAATAAAATGACACAAATTTATGTAACACAATACAATACCATATAATGCAATGAGGTACAAAACAATTTGGTACAACACAATTCAATATTTTTGATGATACTACTCAACAAAATATCATATACTATGATGATACCTTACAGTATAATACAATACAATACATATAAAAGAACACTTAGGCAATGTAGTGCAGTTAAATTTATGAAGTTGTACCGAAACAAAGGGGCCTGCTGATAGCCTGTAATGTGTGTAAGCTACACAGACAATTGAGATTAGTTAAAATTTTGGTCTTGGCAAAATTTCAGCGAGGGCTGAGTTATTGTGGATTGATTCAATTCTCTGAATATTAACTCTCAACTGGGAAAAGATCTGGTGTCAAAAACAAGTGTAAACGTGATGATTCAGTAAATCAAACACAGAGGTGTCACTGTGTGATCTTTAACTCTGAACTCTGATCCTCTATAAGTGACACTTGAGTCAATTACCCTGCCCATACTTCGGTACTGGACGATTACCAACAGATACATGCCCATGTCATGAAAACTGAAGAACAAATGTTTTTTGAGTGGAATGTACGTGTTCTAACAAAACGTGATTTCCTAATTTGAGCTAAGTTCCCCATAAATATAAAGTAAATAAATACAACAATGCTTACAGTGTTGATATAAAGTTAACACTTAAGTTGTTAAAAACATTCTTTGAGAGAGTTCAATTCTAACACTACATAGAAGTGAAGTATTAAAATCTTAATTCCAAAAAGAGTCAACAATTACACTTGGTGAGAGTTTAAGCACCAACTCTTTGGAAGTGTGAAAACAAGACTTTGTGGTGTGGACCCATATAGACGCATAAGAAGTGTTAATATTAACTCTGATAGTGTTCATTTGTCCATGCAAATCTTGCTGTGTAGACTTTACAGTCAGCAATGTAAAGCCTGGCTAATGTCTTGGCTCTATGCTCACAGGAGCAAGAGCTGATCATCATCACTGTAGATAAGTATTTACAACTGAAATTAATCTGAAACAGCCCATTCACCCCCCAAAATATAACATGATTCCTGTAATAATCAGCACTTAAGTACCTTTTTATAATGGTTTTTACATACAAATCCATATTTTTGATTGAGATAAGTACGTTGAAATTGATTCATTGTTTGTAGTAAATCAAAGATGGTTGGTGATCAATATTTCTCATAGAGCAAGTCATGGTTTTAAAATGAAGCTAAACATTCTACTGGTTTATGTCGAAGGTTGAGGTTAAAAAGGTCTGTATTTCTCACCACTCCTGGATTTTTCTGTGACTAAACCACAGCCCAGAGCTTTATCAGAGCAGCATCATCCTCTCATCCCTCTGCAGACTTTGAAGTGTAAACGTGGTATTGTGTCTGAGAGATCTCTCCATTTGTTTTCCTCTGAAGTCTGCAGACCCCCTGATGTGCATTCACTACTATTTACAAGGTGTGTCATTAGCCTGCGTTGGTTTTCTAATCTTTTGAGTGGCTGAGATCAAACATGTTCTTCTCTTTAAGAGCTTCTTGTTTGATTCACATGCTCTCTTTTCTCTGTGATAACAACTGATCACAGCTACATGTTACGATCTCTGTGGGGCTGTAAAATCCCAGTCACAGAAGTTTAGTGGCCTTATCCAGGGATTTATATGCAGCTCTTTAATTCATGTGGCACAAAAAAGCATTGAAATGCAACTCAAAACATGTTGTGTCTTCTGATATTCTTATGCTCCTCCGTTTAGTCCACTATTAAACTAAGATTACATGTAACAACACCCAGATTTTAATTCTTGTTACAACAACATACTTCTCACCTCGAAAATGTATTTAAACGTATTAAAATGTTCAGTTTACAAACCTTTATGTGTTTCATTTTGGCATTCTTCCACGCTTTTGACCTTAAAATGTTAAAATGTTTTTAAAAGAATGGTTGCAAACAAACTGCTACCAAGGACTACAAAATTCAGAATTTTGTTTTCAGTCTTGTGACCTGACTTTGTAAAGAAGGGGCAGGACTGGATAAGCTTTCTGTTTAATTCTGTCTGTTCTCAAACTGTTTTGTCATGTTGGCATACATGTGTATGTACATATATGTTTTCAATTACTTTGATGAACATACAGTTATATGGTGTACATATGTATTATTTTGTTTTGACGTTGTTTTTAAAGTTTGAAATAAATAATAAAATCAGATCAAATGCAATCAAAACAGAGGTTACAATGTGACTTTATGCGTTTGAAATGCGATTGCTGCTTCTAAGTTGAATGTTGCCATGTTGTAGTTCAATTATAGCCTGATATTAGCTTTTTACTCCCAGTGACTACATTTAAGCTTAAAAATGATGAAAGTTGGGGTCATTCATGAAGATTATCATGATAAGCAAAATGTATAAGTGTCATGAAATGTTGTTCACTTCAAATCTTATTATCAGGAATGATCCAAAAGACATTAAATTCCCAAAGGATTTTATTTGAGGGAACCAGCATAATGCTAACTTCCAGGTTGGCCTACAAAAACATGGCATCCCTGCTAAACATTTTTTTAAGGCATCGTGTCACCATTACCTTTGTGTGAAGGAACAAAGGAAAGATTATTGAAAAGAAGGCTTATCTTTCGGTTTGAGCACCAAATGTACATTTAATAAATAACTGATGACATAAAAACTTCTCAGTATCACATCTGAGTCCTGTATTTTCACCCCTTGTTGTATTTGAATCTTCAACACTTTTACTAAATTACCAGAGAAAGAAAAGATCTAAATCCTTGGAGATTTTGAACATGTGTGGCCCATTTTAGTGGACAGTTATAGCCACAATGCTGAAATGGTGCTTTGGAATAAAATGATTTGCAAATGTTTTTGACCTATATTCAGTTAAAACATTACAAAGCCAATATTTAATTTTCAAAGTTCAAACTGATAAGCTTCAGTGTTTGTTTGTTTTTTGCAAATATTCACATAATTGAATTTGATGCCTGCAAAATGTTACAAAAAAGCTAAGACAGTGTCATGTTTACCACTGTGCTACATCATCTTTCTTTGAACAACACTCAGTAAGCATTTGGGAACTGAGAACACAAATTGTTGAAGCTTTGTGCAGTGCCATTATACTTTATTTGCCCCCTTCCTGATTTCTTACTTTTTTGCATATTTGTCACACTTAAATGTTTCAGTTCATCACACAAATTTTAACATTAGACAAAGATAACCTGAGTAAATACAAAATGCAGTTTTTAAATGATAATTTTATTTATTAAGGGAAAAAAGCTCTCCAAACCTACATGACTCAATGTGAAAAAGTAATTGCCCCCCTTGTTAAATCATGAGTTAACTGTGATTAACCACATTTCTACCTCTGCCAAGGAGGTTATGTTTTTGCCGGCGATGGTTAGTTTGTTTGTCTGTTTGTCTGTTCGTTTGTGTTCAACATAACTTGAAAAGTTATGGACGAATTTGGATGAAATTTTCAGGAAATGTGTGGAATGGGATAAGGAAGAAATAATTAGATTTTGGGACTGATCCGGATCACCATCTGAATCCAGGAATTTTTTAAATGATTCTTTAACATTGCCAGATAGGACCATTTCCACCTAAGTGGACTGAAGCTGCTTGGCGGAGGTCTGCGCTCTCTGAGTGCTTTTCTAGTTTTGAAAGCTGAGCTCAATTTCACAGACCACACCCAGACCTGAATACTGCCAGACCTGTTGAAATCACTTTAATAGAACCTATCTGACAAAGTGAAGTAGGCTGCAAAATCTCAAAAGAAACACATCATGCCACAATCAAAAGAAATTCAAGAACAAATGAGAAACAAAGTGATTGAAATCTATCAGTCTGGAAAGGGTTACAAAGCCATTTCTAAGGCTTAAGGACTCCAGTGGAGTGGAGAAATGGAGAAAACTGGGAACAGTGGCAAACCTTCCCAGGAGTGGTCAGCCTACCAAAATTACACCAAGAGCACAACGACGACTCATCCATGATGTCACAAAAGAACAACATCTAAAGAACTGCAGGCCTCACTGGCCTCAGTTGAGGTCAGAGTTCATGACTCAACAATAAGAAAGAGACTGAGCAAAAATGGCATCATGGGAGAGTTCCAAGGCGAAAACCACTACTGACCAAAAAGAACACAAAGGCTTTTCTCACATTTGCCAAAAAAAAAAAAAAAATGAGCCCCAAGACTTTTGGAAAAATATTCTGTGAACTGACGAGACAAAAGTTGAACTTTTTGGAAGGTGTGCGTTCTGTTACATCTGGTGTAAAAACAACACAGCATTTGATAAAAAAAAAAAAAACATCATAGCAACAGTCAAACATGGTGGTGGAAGTGTGATGGTCTGGGGCTGCTTTGCTGCTTCAGGACCTGGAAGACTTGCAGTGATTGATGAAACCTGCCAGAAAATCCTGAAGGAGAACATTTGGCCATCAGTTTGTGACCTCAAGCTCAAGCTCACTTGGGTTATGCAACAGGACAATGACCCAAAACACTCTGGCATGTCCACCTCTGAATGGCTTTAAAAAAAAAAATTAAGGTTTTGGAGTGGCCAAGTCAAAGTCCGTACTTAAATCCAAATGAAATGCTGTAGTGTGACCTTAAACAGGCAGTTCATGCTCGAAAACCCTCCAATGTGGCTGAGTTAAAGCAATTCTGTGCAGAAGAGTGGGTCAAAATTCCTCCACAGCGATGTGAAAGACTCATTGCCAGTTATCGCAAACGCTTGATTGCAGTTATTGCTGCCAAGGGTGAAACAACCAGTTATTAGGTTCAGGGGAAAATTACTTTTTCACACAGGGTCGTGTAGGTTTGGAGAGCTTTTTTCCCTTAATAACTGAAATCATCATTTAAAAACTGCATTTTGTATTTACTCAGGTTATCTTTGTCTAATGTTAAAATTTGTGTGATGATCTGAAACATTTAAGTGTGACAAATATCCAAAAAAGTAAGAAATCAGGAAGGGGGCAAATACTTTTTCATGGCACTGTATCTGTAATTCTTTCTCGTGCTTGCTTGATGTACGACTTGAGTTGTTTAACGGTCCAGGGTGTCCATTGTCTTATTGTGCACATCATAATATTCAATGGGAGACAGATCTGGACTGTAGGCAGGTCTAGTACCTGCACTCTTTTATTACAAGGCCATGCTATTGTAACAGGTGTGGAAAGTGTCTTGGCATCATCTTACTTAAATAAGCAGGGACGTCCCTGAAAAAGACATTTGGGGTGTTGTTGCATTTGTAGATGAAGTTATGAACTGCGTTAACTTACAGAGGTTTTGCAAAGTTTCCTGAGCCCATGTGGTAATATTTTTCACAGAATGATGTTGGTTTTTAATGCAGTGCCACCTGAGGGATCGAAGGTCACTGGCATTCAGTATTAATTTTTTGTTCATCTTACTGCCAACATATAAAGATCTCCTTAGATTCTCTTAATCTTTTGATGATATTATAAAGTGCAGATGATGAAATCCCCAAATTCCTTGCAATTGTTGTTAAAGTGTTGGACTATTTGCTCACACAGTTGTTCACAAAGTAGTGAACCTCACCAAAAAAAACGAAGAAGTTGTTCGTTGTTGCGTATTCAATTGAATGTTGGCCAAAAATGATTTGCAAATCATTGTATTCTTTGTTTTATGTATGTTTTATACAATGTCCCAACTTCATTGGATTTGGGGTTTGCAGGAGTGATATTTGTAAGAGGTATTTATCAGGAGTTATGGGCATGAGAGTAAAAAGTGTGACAACCACCCCCAATCTCCCCTATTTGTGTGAACTCGAGCTATAATTTGACTTGAACTTGAATCAAATGTAAAATTAACTGTTCTTTCCTGGAGTGCAGTATTTAAGCTTTTATTCCACCCTATAATACTAGAGCTGATTCCACAGGGTCTGAGAATGATAAATCATTTATGTTCACACACACACACACACACAGTGGTCTGCCTCTCATTACATCGCGGGTCTCTGTCGCGTCGCAGGGATGCAGCCAATCAGAGAGCTGCAGTGAAAGCTGAGGAGATGGGAGGAGAAAAAGCTCAGTTGGAACTCGCTGGATCTTTTCCTGCTTCATCTGTTGCAAAGCTGCAGGAGAGGTGGCAGTCCTGTCCGCATCCTGCAGCCTCAAACAGAAGAAACTTTGTGTTCAGTCACACGGTAACAGCGGGGAGAGGGAAATGCGTCCACCGAGCTGTGACCGGGAGAAGCAGAGGACTACACAGGCTGCGCTCTGAAGCCACTTTCTGAAGCGTAAAATCATCTGATTATTTCTGGACTTAACGCGTCTGCGGAACCAGCACTTTCACGAAAAGTCGACCCTTTGGTGTCATGTGTATGAGCTGAAAGCTTTGAGGACAGCTTGTTTGCAGGCGAAAAACTTGTCTCAGTGATTTTCAGTCCAGTCTGTCAGCTCGAAGAGGAGGGATTTGGAGGCTGAAGACATGAAACTTTTTGGCATCTGCGCGCTTCTGCTGTTAAAAGTAAGCAACGTTAAACCATTTTCCTTCTGCTGTACAACAGTTTAAACCCTCTGCTTTGTTATTTGACGCTTTGTATCGTCATAATGCAACTTTTGGGAACTTCACCCACTCAGTGGAGTGTTGCCCCATTGTTCCCAGAGGAAATCTGGTTTCACACCACAGCCATATTTCATTAAGGCTGTCACATGGCGCCTGTTGGTCAATATGAGTTGTCATCCTGAAGTAACAATGGAAAGAGTGAGGGGGTTTCTGATTCATTGCCATCTGCTATTTCTTCTAAACAAAAGTGCAACCACACTCCTCCTTTATCCCTTCTTTCCCTCTGTATGAATACACAGACTGCTGCAGACTCCAACAACATCATTTTAGTAAGAGATAAAGAGAAACAACCAGAAACACCGGACAATGACAGACCCCATAGGGATGGGAAGAATATCGAGTTAAAGATACTTAAATATATCTCCAGTAAGACAGTGTGAGACAGTCATTTATATCAATATAACTAATCAAAATTCTGACTAAAGAAAATAGTAGTTACCAGGCTGAATTCTCAGCTGAAATATCTACAACAGAACCAATAACTTTAATGTGTTTATTGACCCGAAGACCATCTGTTTGAAATGTTTAGTCTAAACAAGTAACAATAATTTATTTATTATTTATATTGTTAAAGGTACAGCATTTTATTTGCCTAACTACACTGATGCTTGTTCAAAACCATGACATTAAAGTCAAAGTCCCTAAACACCTTATTTTGGGTATTTTATTATTTAAATGTTCAGAAATTGCAGGCAAAATCCTGCACAAATGTCTGGAATAAAACTGTGGAAATGTGGGAGAACAAGCAGGAGAACATAATTCTGGAGAAGGGAGATTTTTTTCCCATTGTCAACTTTAAAGAAAAAGACGAAATGTTAATGCAAAGGGACAAACTCATATTTAAGTTGAAATATGACAGTCAATTTATCATTTTAACATGATGCTTGACAGTGTAACACTTTTTCACAAAAGTATATATCAGCATGATTCAAGGTTTGTCAAATTTGATTTTGCCATTTCAACTTTTTTTCTCAAAGTGCATCATGAAAAAAAAAACTTCCTCCCCTCATCATTTTCGTCATGCTTGACCCGAATACTCGTCCATATGAAACACATGATATATATGAGCTTATGTAGCATTTTGATGAACTTGATGTACAACAGTTTTATCAAATGAAAATACACAATATCGGATTAATTGCTGAAATTAGATATGCTGATATTTCCAAACGTAGCCAATACCAATATATGAAACTTGTGTTTTTTTTACTCCAATTATACCAGCATATGAAAACAATTAAGGCATTTTTTATTACACTGACATCATATGAAAAATGTATTTTTGAAATCAAAAGTAAAACAAAGTTTCATCTGCCTCTTATGAGCTACAAACAGCAATGTTAAAACCTGACAGGAAGTTGGCCTTGTTTTTTTCAGGGAGGTTATGGTTGTAACTTTAGTTAAGTGGCAATGCACAACAGGGATGAATGATGTCACCATTTTTGTACTGACACTATTAACTTAATTTTTTTCAATAACAAACCCACTTGATTGCACATTGCAGATCGTGACTGTGATGCACACACATATACACACAGTGGGAAAGAACAGTAACACATTTCTTCATAAATCTCACTAATAAATTTGTAGCTTACTATTGCATTACCTGACTTTATAGTTTATTCTCCATAAGCACCCCCATTAACCTTGCAGTGCAGATGGACCTGGGTGATTCATTGTCTGAAACACGCAGGTCCATCTTGCCAAGCTCCAATCTCCTAAGACTTCACAGCCAAATGCCGGACGGCCCAAACAGGGAAGAGAGGCAGAAACTGAAGACGTGACAACAGGGGAAAGTGACTGCATGATTGAAAACAATGGCAGCTTCTGAAGCGGTCTCCGTGGATGCGACAATATCAGCGCTTTTATAAGAAATGGACTCAATTTCTTCTTTAAAAGGAGAGCAAAGAACGTCACTTAAGGCTTTTCTTACGGGAAATCATGTTTTTGCTCTTCTACTGACTGGGGATCACTGCTGGGAAACTGGGAGAGAATGTGACAATCCTTTGCGGACAATGTTGTTAGTCTATGGTAGTCATGGTTACTCAGTGATACCTGGTGAAATATGCTGTCCTCAGAAGTTTATCAGGAGAACTTGGCGGGGATTGTTGTTGACGAGGTTTGTATCACATATTGATGGTCAATGATACATCTGTGTGATATGAGTTAATGTAAGACGATAGCTTAAACTACATTTCAGTTGTTAGACTAACGCCTAACAACAGGGTCTAGCTGCTACGTCATGCTGTGGCTTGATATGGATTGGTCTGTGATGAGCGTGACTGGCAGAACAATCATCCACTCACCAGCTGTGGTTGTTTTTGAAGGTTCTGCCTTTGAAAACATTCTATATGGGCTCTTGTCCAGATGGACTATTGAAATATTTCTGTTGCAGATATATGGAGCTGTCTGACTGACATGTCAGGTTACGTCCTCATGTTTTTACCTCCAGAAGCCAATACCAGTATTTTTCATCAAGAACACAAAGACTTGCCTTTTTTAAAATTGACTTGCTGCTTGTAATGTGACAGTATATTGTTGTAAATAGTTGTAAAACAAGAAAAACAACATTTAACTCTTGAAGAATGAGTCTCTTGATTTTTAAATGTACCCATGCAGTGTCAATAAGGTGAAACCTTGTGGTACATTTGTGTATTTTACTGATATTACAGCCAATATATGACCAGTATGCATGGTCAATATATTGGCTCCAAATATCAGCAAAAATGTCAATATAGATTAATACTGATATTTAACTTTTTAGGCAGATATCTGCTGATGTCGATATTGTACTGCTAATATAGTGCATCCCTAGTTAAAGAATTAAGTTGGAGTAGGTTTTGGTGTTTTGAGTTTTATATTAGCAGGTTCTTACATTTCTGTTTTTGGTTTATGAAAAGGAAAACGTAGAGTGATTTTACTTTAGCAGCAAAAATACACTTTGCATATTGTGTACACAAAATCCAAAAACTGACTTTGATTATTTCAGTATATCAGCATATCAGCTAAAATGTGTCGAGAAATATTATGGTATAGTATAATGGATAAAAACAGTCATTATAATGGATCACTTAGAAGTAATTGTCAGAATTTAACAACAGGTTTGCAAAAATTCCATGAAGCTAATACTGATATATAAGGTTACAATTCTGGAAGTTAATATCAACAGATATTTCATATCATCTGACATCATAGTAATAAATTGAGACAGTACTGCCTATTCCACTATATGTTGGCACAAGTGTATAAATCTGCAGTTTGGGGATAATTCAAAAGTAATGATCACCCAGTTATGGGTGTACAAGATTTTGGCTTTTGTTGCAAAGCTAACAAGCTCACTCATCATATCAAAGTTTATAATTCTGGTATTGTGACCAACATTTCTTAATCATTTACAGAGAAAATAAATCAATATACAGTACACATACAACATGTATTGCCATTTAACTAATAGAATACTGAGATGTGTTTTTGTTCTCCAGCCCAAACACAGCACAGCAGCAGACAGTTTAGTCAAATGATTCACCCACATTGGTATTAATGATATATTTTGAGAACAAATGACATGATCCAGGGTGTTTGATTATGTACTATTAAGTCTGGATGGCTAAGAGAAGGAGGTCTCTGTCTCCTCTGCTGCAGACAATAATTTGACACTCATCCTCCTCAAAAAGCCCACAGGGTTCGTGGTCGTGTCCACACATGCTCATCAGAGTCACAGCACCATTTGTAAGATCAAAGTATGGAGATAAAACTCCAGATCTCACAGAGATGATGATGTGTATCTCCCCTTTACTTTACAATGCTGTGAGAACCATAAAGGTCATATTAGATGTTGTGTCTGATCTGCGTTTAAAAACAAAGATTTAAAGTTTGCTTCTTTATTCCAGTAAAAAGCATCGTTTGTGCTGAAAATTATTGTTTGATGACTCATGGAGATTCACAGTAATGGTTCTAGTCTTGTCTGGTCTGGTCTGAAGAGGCCCCACCATCTCCCTCATGAGATGTCAGGACCCATAGTTCTAAAAACATTAAACCACTTAATGATGTAACTTCTGAAGAAAAAAAACATATAAATTATTCTGGGAGGATATGGGTACTTTTTTGTGACTCCATTTGCTGTGATAACACTCAGACTTTGTGTATTTTTTTAAGGACCTCAAGAGCCTAACAAGTCATGAGATCACCAGCTTTTGTGTCCCAACATAACAAACAAAGTAAGCTAAGATCTCAAGAAAACAGCCTAAAGTTACTCATAGTTTCAGAATAAAAGAATAAAATAAAACCAGGGTTCCCACAGACGTTCAAAGAAGGCCTTGAATTTTGGACAATTTAAGGTTATTGTTTGTGGGTGACATGACATTTTAGACAGCAGTTTGACAAAAATACTTCATACTAGATTAAATTTACAGATTTGCTGGTGCCATGTCATTTTCTTTATTTTTCCTGTTGCTGATTTGTTTTTTCACTAGACAATTTACAGCAACCACATCAGCACTTACATCACTAATTGCGTGCATCCGTGGTATGTTTTAACCTGACACATTGACTGTTCAATTTGGGAAAAAGCCCATAGAAAGTGTTTGGGAATGGACAGAACCCTTCAGTTGCATATCCAGCAGGTGATTGGATGATGGTGCTGTCAGTCACATTGATTACGGCCAATCAAATAATGTAGTAGGTGGGCGCTACTGTCATGGTGTAAAATACAAATCTTGAGCCACCGAGTAGAACAAACTCTCACTAAAACATGTCAGAAGTGGAGCAAGAACATCCTTTAAATAGAGTAGTTTGCAGTGTTGTGATTTGTTTTTATTTAATCAAGAAATATGGTCCAGATCTGATAAAACTGCTACTGAAGCTGTTAGCATCTATGCTAATCTGTGCACAAGCAGTCACTTTTTGATGTCATCTCACTTGTAGCTCCCACCTCTTCCTACTTTGAAAGATGCTGATTGGGCCGTGCCACTTTGGGCCGAGCACAGTAATTGTAGATTGGAGCTTGGCAAGATGGACCTGCCTGAGTATAGACATTGAATCAGGTGGATCCAGCTGCACTGCAAAGTTAAGTATGTTTTGGTATTAGCTAAAATAAGTTTGGAAATAGTGACATATAGGATATTAGCAAAAATCCACTTTTGTGCATTCCTGATGTAGAAGTTTGTCTCTGAAGGGCTTTTGTACATCACAGGCTGTTTTTAAAAAATGTACTCAGTCACAGATTCATGACCCACTAAAAACTAGGGATGGGAATTAAAAAGATTTTATCGATACCAGTGCCTTCGTAGAATCTGCTCATTAATGTGGTTCTTTACGATGCCTGTGGATTTTCTGTGTGGACTAAAGTTGGCCTACACAGGTTTCATTGGCAACAGTGTTAAATGCCACTCCTGATATTCAATTCTGTGCTGCATAGATAAATGCCTCTGCAAGTTGCTGCCACTACAAGTTGTTCAGGAAGCATCTTTTTGTTGAAATTTAATCCAAAATTTTGACCACCTCAATTTTGAGCATGATGTCTTTGATTTTCAAGGCATGCAGAACGAAGTGGAAGGAACTGATAAGCAAGAAGACTAATGAATGATATCCTTTTCTTGAGGGAGCTGTTATTGATTCTCAACTAGAATTGTTTTTTTGATTCCCATCCCTACTAAAACAGCTCTGAAGACCAGCTTCTTGGTGCTAACCCACCATTTGAGAACCACTGATCTTCAGTCCAGTCTAAATACATCTCTCATTGAGAGCACATCCTCTGTTGAATTCCCTCTCTGAACTCTGACTGTCCGTATTTTACTGTAAAAGTTGCCACATTTGTTGCTCGGGGCAGTTCCTGGTGAAAAAGTTGCCCAGTTTTCAGCGTCGCTGGGGTCTGGATATCCGGAGGAAAGCAATTATCATCAATTTCTCCCAGTTTGTGGTTCTGTGTGTGTGTGTGTGTGTGTGTGTGTGTGTGTGTGTGTGTGTGTGTGTGCTTCTTTGGGGGTTTAGTTTGTTACCACAGTCATTTGAGTTTCCACAGAGCAGTTAGCAGAAATCTTCGGGGGGCAGAGCTCAGAATTATGTTGAATCTGAAACACTTGTCTGCTCTTTGGTGCTGTAGATTAAAAGTTAACGCTGTCTTGTTTGATTCAGGATTGTAGGTTTGGGAGCTCCAAATCTGAGTCTGAAAAAAGAGAAAAACCCTTGCCCTTTAATTTGTCCCTTCTGCTCCCTCGCACACTGATGACAGTTATCAGAGCAGCTCAGAAGACTTTCCCTCCACTGTCTCTGCTCTGGGGCCTCTGTCTGTAGCTGTCAAATTAGGGCCGGGAAATATATCCAACTTTCAAAATATATCAATATGTCTTCAAAGTAGATGTTCGGAAAGACAATATTGTTTAGATTACATCATATATATTCATTGAAAAGGTAGATGGAAGGCCAGAAAAATGCTTACAGTCACAAACCCCACTCCCAATGAAGTTGGATACTCAAAACGTAAATGAAAACAGAATAAAATGATTGCGAATCCTTTTCGACCTATAATCAATTGAATACACTACAAAGACAAGATATTTAATGTTCAAACTTATTAACTTCACTGTTTTATTGCAAATATTCACTTGTTTTAAATTTGATGCCTACAACATCCTTCAAGAAAGCGTGGACAGGGCCATGTTTAGTACTATGTTGCATCACCTTGCTTTAATTAACATAAACACGGCCAAGATCAGGATCTTCACTTGACACCCATGGAATACAGAAGTTACTATAATAAAAATATCAATAATCATAATAATAAAAATAATAATTATTATTGGGTCAAAAACTAGGCCAAAAAATCAGGTTAAAGTAATTTGTGATATTGAACCCCTTTGAGCCACAAAATGGCTGACCATCCGTCCATTATCTTTACTGCTTCTGGTGTGCTGAGGGGGCTGGTGTCTATTCCAACTGGCATTGGTGAAGAAGTGGGGTACACCCTGAAACCAATCACAGGGCCAACACAGAGAGACAACCATTCATACACATCCTCACTCACAGTTAGGAGTCACTAGTTAATCTATCAAGCATGTTTTGGTCTGTGGGAGGAAACTGGAGAGCTCAGGAAAAAGTTTATGCAAGCACAGAGGAGAACTCTTTAGTAATATAAATATCAGAAAACAAGAACCCAAGTACCCAGTAAAGGGTATCCAAGACTAGTATTACTGTTGTCATGGTATCAAACGGGTATCAATATTGTGTAATTCTTGATAGAAGTATATCAGAGTATATATGTCATAGGGAAGGGCAATATTATTAATCTAATTTCGGAAACACTTGGAAACGTGATTCCAGGTTATTATTTCAGCCCTTTAATCATAACACTTGCATTTTGTATTGTTTGAACGCCTGATACGTCATCATTACAACGAGGTTAAACTTGTATGGATGTTGCATTCTTGGAACGAGTAACAAAGTTAAACGTGTGGTTAGCACCCAAAAAACATGCCTAAGTCCCCCGCAACTGGAAGCTGGTGTTTAGGGTATGCAGAGTGGCAGCATTATCTGGTGTCAGCCCTGGTACCATTTCCAAACTTAGTACCAAGCTCTGTGAGACTGGTGACGTCAAAGACAGGCTGCAAAGTGGATGTCCCAAGAAGACAACACCACTTTTTTAGGGGCACTACCCACACATCATCTGAAGTAACATTTACAAACTTTTTTGAGCAGTATATATACAGGGAGAGAGAAAGAGAGGGACAGCATCCTATTGTGTGTTTGTTTTCACGCAGATTAGATTAACTGTGGAAACTCCAGCCTTCTCACTTCAAATGTGGTCCCACTTCAAAAGGGGAAGGAAAATGTTTCAGGCTCAGAAAGGCAGAAATAAAGTGTGTGTGTGTGTATGTGATCCCTGATGACTGAGTGACTCCGGCAGCCGTGGAGTTGAGAGCCTCATTGAAAGCCGCGCTCCTCGGTGGTCCGTCTGTTCTCACTGGGGAATCCCTGCAGATTGCAGCTTCTTACCTAAATGGAAAAAGCAACTGCAGCCCCCTTCATCCTCAGACTCTCTGTCCCACAGACAAGTCAGAAACTCTCAAACTTAAACATTAAAACTTAAACACAAAGAGAAAGTGAGACTCCAGCAGCTTCAGATGAATAACATTTGATATTTAGAAAATGAAAAAATGTGAGTTATTTAATAAAAGAGTAGACATGAATGTTAATGTGCAGAGTGGTTTATTTTCGCACCATATATGCTCAAAATAACGTACACCGCATTTTGTTAAATGTAGCAGCTGTTTTAGTAATAAACATTTGTGTCACATGACTTTGATCAACACTTAAGACTAAATTAAGTTTTTCTCGGTTTATTGAAATCAATGTATTTTAAGGTTTTATTTTTGCACTTTTATGCCTAAATTTGTCATAGAAAGGACAGTGAATAGCTTTGAGATCTGGGAAGGGAGAGTGGAAAATGATGTGCAGGAGAGGAGCCACAGGCCTGATTCAGACTCTGTAAATGGGGCACATGGAGAAAAAAACTGCAACTGTATAAGCAGAACATTGTTGGATTCCTAGTATCTGTCCTTGGTAATAAAACACTCTTCTGATTCTGATTTGAAGATAAAAGCTTAGTCATTCCTCCGCAGACTAAACCGCTGTTCACACAAGTTTCCAGTGGGAAAAAAAACTAAATATTTTACAGTACTCTGGGCACCCGTGGGTGAAATGCCAGGCTTTTACAGCTCCTGGTCTGAGCCCAGTTGGCCCTGTGGGAAGATTTTACAGAGCTTAACCATCCCAGACTCACACCAGTGGCTATAAAACACCAGGGCCCTCATTCATCGACAGTGTGGAGTAAATGTCCTATATTTGGTCTTGCACATAAATTCAGTGTCCAAATTTATCAAGCCTGTGGCTCCACAGTAGTGTGGATGGGTACTCAGTGTTGATCAATCCCACGCTCTTTAACAGGAGGCTCGTGTTCTGAGTCATTCGTACTCAGAGATGCCTTGAATGAACCATATCATTGCAGTCAGGCACAAACCTCCCATCTCCATTTTTTATGATATTCTTTTTTTTTTTCATAAAACAGTGCCAATGGTTACCTTCTATGTTGGGAAGTGGGTTTTACAAGCGTCTGACGAAACTGTATTGTAATCAGAACAAAACAATATTCATTTATTCAGTAGGAGAGTGTTTTTTTCATTTTCTGAAAAGTCACAAATTTGGAGATAGGAGGTTTGTGTCCACCAGCGACAATATTTGTTATCAACACACTCCTTTACAAAGCGTATGAATATTTTTCCTCACTGAGGAGAGCAAAGGAAAAGAGCCTCAGCAACCCAAATTATAGAGGCTGCTAAAATACAATGACATATGTAAATATTAGGCCTGCAGAGCATGAGAAAAACATGCAATGTGCAGTAACAATGTTCAATATTGAGATAACTATATGAATTAAGATAATTTCTCAAAAAATACAAACATAGATAAGCTAATACACAGTGTTTTGACCTATGCTGTTGTTCATGTTCACCAGTCTCAAGATGCCATTCGATTACAGTTATTAAGTTAACAATTTAATTCAATATCACGATGCGGCGCACTGAGTAGTAACTTTGATTTCCATATTACTGCACCATGGTGCTTTTTAGATAGAAAATGAAAGCATTTAGATAAATATGAACTTATTTTATTATTTAGAAATTGCTTTTGAGTTCAACTGTTGACAGAATCATTTCATTGCAACCAAAATAAATACATTTAATAGGTCTCAACTTCCTATACTTATTTTTTTCCTCTCCAAAAGAAATCTGATTTTGTAGTGTGGCAGCAGCCTCTGATAGATTAAACAATTACTGACTGTCTCTGCAGCGATGCACCTTCATCTATGTCCGCATCGATTCAAAGATAATTTTTGACACCCTTAGTTGCTATACTCCAAAACTTTGCTTGACAACATTCAGCAATGTTTTTTTAATTTATTGCAAGAAATTTGGTTGATTATTAATGATGTGTTTATTGTAAAATGATAAAATTAATTGCTAAGTACATATACAAATCTATATACAATAGATATATTATAAGATGTGAGAGGAAAAGCTTTAAGAAAGCCAAAAAACATGTTGCGATTCCATAAGCTCTGTGCAATAATCAGATTTTTTTGTTGTTCTCGCAATATGAACCTTTGCAATAACCACATAGCAACTTATTGTAAATTTTAAAAAAAATACGTTATATTGAGCTCAAGTGATGTTTCTTAAAGCACAATACAACAGCTCTGCTTTACACATTTTGATGTCAGATGGCTTTAGGCTGACCATCAATCAGGTTGTACTTTTTAATGGAGAAAACATGTTTTTGAGATTAATTTTAGATTCAGAAAAATGTTGAAATGAAATGTGTTCTGCAAAATATGAAGAACAGCATATGCACTCTAATTTGAGCTTTTATGCACTCTTTATCTTTTGTTGATTTGAAGAATTTTTTTTAAATCTTCACAGTTTTAAACAATTTTACAAAATGTTTCACAAATTACAATCTTTTCTCATATGCAGGCCTCATTTTCACTGTTCAGCCTCTAGATTCTGTAGGCAAACATGACTTTTCTCACATTTACACACATTTCTAAGTAAAAACGTGAGTTGACAAATGCTGCACTTGCTGTGTGATATTTTGTTGTTGTACATATCTATATGTACTGTTGATAAATGAAGGCCTGGAGACTCAAGCTGGAGGTACAGATAAAATAGGCTGAGTCACTGTCACCAAATATTTATCAGAGTGTAGATTTAGGGCTGGGAGAGGTTAGTGGAGGTTAGCAGAGAGCTACCAGGAAGCCTTTGTGCTGCGAGTTATTATGGTCCATGGCTCGGTCACAGTCTGCCAACTCCAAACATCCCAGTGGTCCCCGGCTGCTAAATCCTACCACCCTGTCAGCCAAAGCTCTGATCTGGAGTCTGCGGCTGCTGCTCAGGTATCATCGGGCTCCGCTGTGAGCGCCACACTCAGACTGGATGTTGTTTTTGGAAGGAGAGTCGAGAGTTTGAAGCTGTTCCTCCTGTGGTATCAGCAGGAGTGTTTTAGTGTTTTATGACCGGTATGGTGTGTGGTGTGTGTTTGAGGTGGCCTGTGGACCCATTTCATCTGGCCTGAATCTGGCCCTTTGAAAATCTATTTTAAAAAGGAAAAGAAAAGGGAGGTTTATTTATTGAATAACAAACGTTTATATCACTGACACATCACTTTAGGGCGAGTTATTGATACTGATAACTTCCTAAAATACTCTTAAAGTGAGGATGGCAATCAGAGAGTATTTTGAGATACCCTACAAAACTGACATGATATGCCAGCTCTCAACTAGTCTACACCTATTGCTCCAGTCCATTGACTGAAAAATGATGCAGTTTGAACCTTAGATCTCACAAAGTATATGGCAGAGAAAAGCAGCGTGACAGACCTCATCACAGAAGTCCTTTGAGGACATTTTTACCTTTGATTATGCTCTACTGTTCTGTGATAAGATGCACTTTTTTGCATTTTTGCTGGAGATTTAAAGAAATGAAGACTGGAAAACCAGCGTTTTTAAAAGCAGTGATCTAAAGAAAACAACCTGAATGTACTTGGTAGCCCAGCAAATAGGAGTAAAATTAAACAAATGGATGTGTGTCTTCTTAGGGCTTTCAAACAACATAGACTCTTTGCCACGTATCTTTTTCTAAGCACACATTTGTGAGCCACTGAAAACAGATCTGTGAACCCTCTGCTACTGGCACTGACACACGAATATAGCAAGAAGTCCACATGCAAGGAAGCTCTAAGTAGACAAATGTCTACTCATTTATTTTTCTTTTTTCTCATGAAACTGAGAAAATACATCTGTTTTTCTAAGATCTCATACATCTCCTTTTCATGAGATAACAATGCTGAATAGACAAAAATTTATACATGATCCCAGGAAATTAAGTCATTTAAAATGTATGCATACATGTCCTTTAGGGCTCCTGTACTGATGTGCTTTTTGAACGTCTTTGTCCTCTTGTTCTGTCATGTTTAGTTCCATATTTGAAGAGATCATACTGTGCTCTTTCCAGCTTTAAATGCACTTTAGTGTGTTTTATATGTCCTCTCTGTGTGATAGAGTACTTCTAACCACAAGACAAAAAGTCTGCAGCTTCTGGACTTCTCCCTCTTCCCCCGTTTACAGCACCAGTAGCTGCCTTAAAATACAGCTTATTCCCCACACCCAAATAGATCTACCAGTGTGATGTCCTACCATCATTCCATCAACAGTTTTAGCTCATTGGCTTGGGTTGCAGAACATAGACCACAGAATGACTGCAGAGCCAGAGTCGCTGAAAACATTGCATATAGCAGCGCTAAACTGACGGATCACTACAGCATAGACCTGTCAACATATCTGTGTGGACCTGGCCCACGTGGAGAAGGGGGTCTTAAAGTGACAGGAGCTCAACGTGAGTCTAAGACAGAGTGAGAATACAGGTGGATCAGGGGTACTCAGCATGTGAGATCCAGAGGGCTTATTTAACAAATGTGGTTGTGAAGATATTCTAGCAGTAACCACAATGGAATATATGAAGCAGAGTTGAGTTAAAATGTTTTTCTGAAGAAGATTTGAAAGATTTTCTGAAACTTTGGGTCACTGTTCCTCCTTTGGACATGGTGTTTCATAATGGTGCTTGACAGGTTGAGAATCATTGGTGCATACAGTTTCTTTAATTGCTTGGCATCAGTTTATTTTCTATTTATCTCCACCAAGGAGGGTATGTTTTGGCCTGCGGTTGTCTGTTTGTTTGTAAGGTTACACAAAAACTACTCAACAGATTGTGCTGGAATTTTCATGAGATGTCAGTAATGGCCCATCTTAAAAAATTAGCGAACAATAGTTTTTGCTCATTAATTGTAAAACTAATAATGATAGTATGATTCCAAGTGCTAGGGGTAGGTTTTCAGGGACAAGGAGTGAAAGTATGAAGGTTACTTCACCATGCAACTGTTGCTTATAGATGTAACAGCAACACGTGAGCTACCTTGGTTGAGCTTTGCGCTCTCGAAGTGCTGTCTAGTTTTCAATTGCTTTCCCTCGACATATTCTGTACTTTTTAAATAAACCAAGCCTGATATCTTAAGTTTGAAAAAGACTAATTGATCTTTTAATTTTACTCTGTAATCCACATCGAGTTAAAAGTGTTGACGCCTGTTTGTCTGTGTTGCCCAGACATAGTAAGGAGTGTCAAATTTAATAATACGTGTTGATGCAAAATGTATTTACATGGACAAAAGCTACTCTGTAGCTGTTAATCCTTAAATCTGGCATTTCTCGAGGAAAAAGTCCAGTTGAATGTGGCTGCTGGACAGGTTCACACATGTTGCCCTCCGTGTGTGTGTGTGTGTGTGTGTGTGTGTGTTGGCAGACTTCAGAGACAAAGAGAGACATCAGTGGCTTGTTTAGTTGTTACTTTTCCCCTTAGCAGGAGGTGAGTTGTTAGACATCTGTTTGTTCTCGTCAGCCCTCAGGCGGAGTGGGCCAATCTGCCCTTAAATGCGTGCATGTTTAAGATGCCGTCGTTCACCGCCTGGAGAAGGGGAGTGAGTGAAACACTGACCTTCATAAACACACCTGCAGGGCTCAGCCACTTCAAAGCACCCAAACAGACACTCTCATGCTGGGCAGCCTCAGATAACTGACACCCTCGCCTGGGGCTGGAACCGTCTCCTTTAGACGTCCCCCTCCTCCTTTTTTTCTGAAGTCATTAAATGCTCTCACACACACTGTACTCACACTAGGGTTGGGCATTACATTGAGTCTTTAAGATGAATCAGTAAAATTTAAAGGAGATGGGGGAAGGCGATATTGTTTTTATCAAAATAATTTATTTCAATTGTTATTGAAAATATAGATTGCAGACCTAATGCTTGGTAAAACTGGTAAAATCAACCAATCAAAAGCAGATCATTATCAGATGATATTTATCAACAGACACTTAATCGACTGACAAAAATGAACGCCTTGGTGATTGATATGATTATCTGTGATTGATTTTCCACAGAGCGCTTTCAGATTGTAAATAATTCCACACATTTGCTTACTCATCTTCTGTGTATAGTGCTCTGTCATTCTCTTAAATAAACTGGAAATGAATCCTCAGAACTCTGTTTTCAGTCCCAGAAGTTAAAGATATTAGCTTACTCAAAGCTGAAAACCACACTGAGACTGGTAGCATGAAAGCTAACCAACCAGCTGAATGTGCCACATAACTGCGCATTTTAGGTTAGCTTATTACAATAACTGTTAGAAGAAGGTTCGCACAAAATGTGTTACAATGTTACTCCAAGAAAAAGAAACTGAGATTAAGAAATTTAAAAAAAAATGTTGTCTGAATGTGTGTATGTTTTGCTGATGAAATTACATCAGTTACATATTGCAGCTCAGGGAAAATCTGAGACTTACTGCCTTATCTTTGTTGTACTGTTTGCGCTTTTTACCTTATTATATGGAGTATTCTGTTTCAATCTGTCAATCATTTTGTGAAGCAGTCGCCATTAATGAACACATGCAGTTGGTTGATGATCACATTGTGTAATTCAGTTTTCCATACTGTATACTTTTCACATTTCCCCTTTAGAGCTTTTGGTGTTTCTCTGTTAAGAAAACACCTAACTGGTTTTAAAATCACAAAGCATAACTGGTGATTGATAATAGGTTGGGCTAAATATTGAAAAAAATGGTCATTGCAATATTTTTTTTTTTTCATTTTTGATTGATATAGTAGGCTTATTTTTGCAGGAAACCACATTAAATAAATGGATGGTCAGTTGTTATGTACATAAACTAAATTCCACTAAATTAATTTTCATCATTGTATTATACTTCTTCAGTTATTTAATATTACAAATCCAAGTCCACTCCATCATAGAGCATGAGACCAAAAATTCAGTGTTAGTTTTATTAAGGTTTTTTATCTTAGCCAAATAGCAAAATTAGGTATCATTTACGCAGTGGTGTATAGTTTCATACAACCATTAGACTAACAAAAAGCACAATGGTTGTTCTTAGCATTTTTCTAAAAATGGAAACGTAATTTTACCCAGAGAAGTATTTTTATTTAGAATCTAAATCCATATTCATTCCATAAATTGGAAAATGTACTTAAACTGCTTCAGTGAATTTAAATAAGTTTAAATAGATTACAGTGCACTATGACTCTCCTTGGTTTGGTTTATGGTAACTTTGCCTCGTCTTGTTCCGGCCCTCATTCCTTCTTATATCTCAGTGTAGCGTGGAGGAAAAAGAGAAGAGGTGGAGAAAGAAAAAGTGGAGCAACAGTTTTTATAAGTTAAATTTTACAAATAAACTGGTTGCTCACAATTTTTTGGGGTTAAGGTCCTTGGCCATTTCTATCAAAGTTAAGGTTACATTTAGTCAGCATGACAGTGACGCAGAATTAAATCAGAATCAGAATCAGAATCAATTTTTATTGCCAAGTATGCGACATATACAAGGAAATTTGACTTCGGCAGTTGTTTTCTCTCTAGTACAGGAGGTAAATGAACAAGAAAATACACAAAACAAACACAGTACTAGAGAGCGCAGTACCGAGGCGGCCGTCCATGGCGCCATCTTAAGTAGCTATGGTCACTGTTGAGCTGTTACAGCAACACTTTTGTGCCCTAAACAGACCCTTTGTTTGTTCTTGCAGTCCATGTACCATCGCTGCGCAAACACTGTTACCATGCTCCATCAGGCTTGTGAGGGCGCCACTCTCTGCAGGTCGAGAATCATTTCAGCTGAGGACATCCTGTCTAACTGCTGAGGCTGATATAGAATAAAAACTACAGTTTTCTTGTTTTTGTAAGTCATAAAAATAAGGGAATAGGCGGTTATGGTTTATAAAGTTACGCAAAAGTAGAAGGCTGACGTGCTTCAGGTCACAGGACCAACATCGCAGACCTGCAATGAGACTTGAGCATTTGCACATTGCAACTGCAGTAGAAGTACAAAATAACATTCAGCCCTGATATACACTGTACATCATGTCACATTTCAGCAAAATAATACAAATTTAGGTCAATTTTTCCCAGCCTTTTTGAACACACACAGCCAGTCACCCACTGTGAATGAAGTGGGAGCGGAGGGGAAGATCTTTTTACTTCTTCCTTCCTCCTTTTCTGAGTGTTTTCCCTCACCCCTGTGTGTCTTATTCTTTCCACCAGTCTAAAGCCATCTGATTAAATCCAGCTTCTCCTGTTAGGAACCGACACCACTGCACAAGCTTTTAGGAATGTCACTTATATCCTTCATGTCATGAGCAAAGCTGGGTTCTCTATTATCATCACTTCAAGATAAGAACTCTGAGTACTTTAAGAGTAAAAATAGAGGGATACAGAGAGATAAAAAGGCAACTTTCAGTTCACTTTGTTCTCTGCTTCTTCAGGCTTAGATTTTTAGGACTTTGGTGGTCTTTTGAAGAACAGAAACATAATATGAAGAGGCAGAAGTGTCCTAGCACAGATATACTGGCAATGTTTGGACAAGTGGGTAAAGCAGGCCAAGTCCAAACAGTGACAACGTATTACTGACTTTAGACAGTTAAGAAATGTTCCTGCTAGTAATAGCTTTTTTTTGGTATTGATTACTTATTAATTTAATTTGAAATGAAATTGTACAAATGTTTGTGAAAAGGTGGTTGAAACTGAAGAGAAGCACAAGAAACTTCTCTATACATTTCTAGAATTTTTTGTGTAAATTACAAAGTGTGCAACAAGTACTTTTTTCAAATATCAGCAAGTGTGTCCAGCCAATAATTCATGAAGCATCTCTGATTTTAAACTTTAAATATGTTTGGTATTTACAAATTTGGGTCGGGCTGCCTTTGGCGTAATACACACTATAGCTTAAGAGCTCAGACCAGGAAACATAACTAAACTGAAGTTGACTAGTTTTACAACTCACAGATATATCAGATGCAAGCTTAGGAAGTTGATGGTCAGGGTACCAAAGTCTATTTATTGATGCATTACTTACAAAATGAGGTCAAGTTTGGTTATTAATTACTTAAAATCCAACGGTAAAGTATGCTTTGGTACCTTGAATGCTGGTTCAAGGTACCAAAGTGGTCTTTGATTTACTGTATTTTAAAAATTGATTAAGGTTTGAAAATCCTTATGTATGTCACCCACCTTAACTTCACAAAAAGAGTCGCAATGTTAAATTAAAGGAAAATAAGAGAGAATAGTTGGATTTATCACCTAATAAGTTACAAGTGCCATCAGTTTTCTCCTAAAACTGTTTGAATTTCACGAATGAGCTGTTAATATTTGGACAAAGGGTGAAAATGGTGAGGAGCCCTTGCTGTTCGACAGTTTTACCCTCTTATTTAATCATCGACAACCTTTTTACACTATTGAGACAGAGTGAAGAACATTTTAAACATGCATCTTAATCACTGAAAATTCGGGAATTGTACAGTATACGTCATATAAGATGCTAACTAAGAATTCGTTTGTCTTGGTCCCTTGAAATGCAATGAACTGACATGCCTTTCCTTCATTGTATTTGTACCTTTGTTCAGGTGTGTTATTCCCCTTAAACATATGGTGCGAAAAAAAATAAAAAAAATAATAGAATAACTTGTTTGGCCACAGCTTTAGCTATTCTTTCAAGAACAAAAATGTTTCTCATGATTCTGTTTTCTTAATTTAGAATTTTAATTCTAACCTTGTTTTTGTTTACTGCAGGTTTCCTTTGGAGATGCTTGTGCCAGTGGTAAGTTCACTGAGTCGGGACAGTGTTGCAGTACATGTCCTGCGGGCTACGGAGTGGAGGTAGAGTGTGGGAAAGAAGATACCAAGTGTGCACCATGTCCACAGGGTGAGCAGTCATCTTCTAATATTACTCATGAACAGTATGATTTACCTGTCTTATTATTATACTTGACATATGTGCAGAGATGATTTAGATTCACAATCTGCTGTGTCTAATTATTGCAGCTGATATTTGTGTGAGAACCAAAGGCTGACACTGATTTCCTCAATGATTCACAGGAACGTTTTCCTCATCTGAAGACCTCAGTGCTTGCCTTCCCTGCTCCAAATGTCCCCCGAGTGTTCCAAAACTGGCTTCTTGTTCTTCCACTGAAGACACACAATGCGAATGTGACAACGGCTACTTCTTTCATACAAACTATGCCATGTGTGCACCGTGCTCCAAGTGCAGACTGGGTCAGGGTGCTGTTCAAGAGTGTGGCCCTAAAGGAGACACCCTGTGCCAGGTCTGTGGCCCCGGGACGTATTCTGAAGACCACATTAGCACCAAACCCTGCCAGACCTGCACCCAGTGCTCAGACAGTGAGGTGGAGATTCGACACTGCATGCCAAACTCTGACACACTCTGCATGGGTGAGTTTGATCAAATATGAAGCCAGAAAGAAATCAGCTACTATTACTTATTATACTTTGCATGTTTGAAATAAAAAATCTGAAATGCACTCAACCTTCTGCTTGAAAAGTCCTCAACAAATGTGTTTATTTTTTTTTTTTAATTCACAGTCCAAACTGTTCTAGCATATCATATGTACACATTAGGTATGAAATGGCTGTGTTGAAGTAATGGAATGAGCAAAATGTGCTCCTAAGCTGTTTTAGTGGGAACAAATTGGCTCTTAGAGGTTGGAAAGTACTCAAAGGCAGACCAATGCATTCTTTTAACAGGATATCCCCACAATAAAGAAAATGTAGAATAGTATGAGCCTCATCTGTTTGAGATCTAATGGAGAGAGGGGCAGCGATAGTAAAAGATAAAAGACTGGGAGGCAGATAGGGAGTGGGAGGGTCTGCATGAACACAACGACATGTGGTCAACACCTGGATCCACACCTCATGTGAACGCTCTGTAACACTCTGAGCTAAAAAAACACGAGCAGTGAAGAAAAAGAGCCCAGTTAAGTGCTGTAATCCGACTGCTATGAGGCTGACAGGTCTTTAGGTCAACTGCTCTGAAGAACCTGAAGGCTGAGCGAGGCTGTTGACCCTGACAGCTCGTCCCACTCGCTCTCCGGGAGTAAGGTCATCTGTATACACTCCGGGCCCTTGTGCCGTAACCCCTTGACCCCAGAGAGGTCAGCGCAGTACCTTGTAGTGTTTGATCCCAAAATAGGCAAACCGCAGGAGGCTGGAAACGGGGGCAATGAAAGGTTTTGGAACCCCAGGAGAGCGGGATGACAGAGGGTATCATTACAGCAGGCGTGCAGGCTTTGTGGGATTATTTCTGGCTCTAATTTATGCTGCTCAGATGGGTTTCTGATGTACAGATGCAGTGATCCCCCTCCTGACACATTTATTTCTCTGTTAGATAAGAAGCTCCACATTCTAAGTCGTCCTGGTCTGGATGGGGCTGATGGGACACGAGACACTTCCAGCCTGCCTGGAGTTGAAGAGGTGACGTCTAAGGGGGAGGCCAGTCCTGCTCCCGGAACACCAAAGTTTACCCCGCAGGACGAGGGAGGCAGCAACAACATCCTTGCATATGTGTCGGTTCTGGCTGCTGTAGTGCTCGGCCTACTCGTTTATGTGGCTTATAAATGGTGAGATTTTTCTGGCAGGGATGGGTCTTTTTCCTTGTATGGATGTAACAATGGTAATAAAAAAGATTTGCCCTGTGGGTAGATTAACTGACACTTTTCTGCTCTCCTCTCAGCTGGACATCATGTAAACAGAAGAAGGCTCTGTCTAAGGCCCGGGCAGCCGAGTTGGGAATGTCTCCAGAGGGTGAAAAGCTCCAAAGTGACAGCGGTGTTTTTCTGGACTCTCACAGCCTACAGGACAACCAGCCCAGCAAAGGTGGGGTTTGCATACAGTCTTTGAGGCTAAACCAAAAAAAAAAAAAAAAACACCTTAGAGGCTTTAGGAGGTGTTTAAACAAGATTAACTGACATCTAGGCCTTTTTTAAAAAAATTATTTTTGTTTAAGGAAACCTTTTTTTAAACTGGTTTGACCAGAGTAAGATCAAGAATCTCTTTCATAAGGGAAAATCTGACCCAGCAAAGCAGCACGAACGAATTCAAGCAATGAGGAAAGAGAAAAAAAATCCAATGGCTATCTGAAGGCTAAAGACCTTAACCAACACTTATTATTCTGTCTTACAACCCCTTTGTTCATCTGCTAAATATTATTTTTGTAAAAGGCTTCCTCCATGAGGCTTAAAGCAGGGATCATCAACTGGCAGCCACATCAGGCCCTCAGAGTATTATCAAATTCTGAAAATGAGGCAGAAAAATTTGTTGTAGTTTTAAGGGTGTCTCTTTGCTATTCCATCCAACAAGTATTTACACAACCCCTAAAACAACTGCGACTGAAGCAAGCTGATCAGGAATCCCTTCATGTTCGATCTGTTGTACAGAAGTCCACCAGTCAGCCGACATTCAACCAGGATTATTCTAGACATACATGGACAAACATGACCGCCCCAGACAGACGTAGTCAGGGTATCTTAATTGGCCTCATGTGGCTGGCAGCCCTATAAGTGATAGGAATCTATCACTTTTAAAGGCAAAGGTACATTTAAATTAGAAACTAAATTCATAAATTATATGCTTATTAGACCACAATTTTATCATTTTATTTATTTCAAAATCTGGTTCTTGAAACAATGTCAAGAAAAAAACAGCCCTTGTACAAATGAAGTTGATGATAAATGGCTGAAAGTTTTCTAGAGTATTTTGGTTATTGCAGGACTGTTATTGTGTTAATATGTTTGCCTCTCATGTTATAGTACTTCTGTGTTCATCTACAGCGCCAGTAGCTGCTTGTAATGGCACATCCCTCTCCTTGGCTTCTAGAACAGACCCCAAATAGCAGATTTCAACAACTTTCCAGTATTTACTTTATTTCTGCTTCTTCCTGAGTCATTCTCTCTTAGCCACCATCTTTGCTTCTTAGCCTCAGCTATTGTGTAACACAGTAAAGAGATGGGAAAATGGCAAGGCAAGGCAAGTTTATTTGTAGAGCACAATTCGTACACAAGGTAGTTCAAAGTGCTTTACAGAACAAGAAAAATGCATTAAAATCACAATACAAAATAAAAACAAAAATAATCATTATAAAATGAACTTTAAAAGCGAAGAGTGCAGATGAGATCTTTTCAGTCATATGCACAGCTAAATGTCTTTCTTATGGCTAATTAACTTCCTTAAGCTAAGTGTAAACTCATGCTGTAAAGAAATATGCACTTTTTAGGAGACAACCATGGTTCGCTGCCAAACTTACATAGCAAAGTATGCCAGCAACTAGGGTGCTCTGAGGAAATAAGGGGACACCACTCTCTGTTGAAATTTATCCTACTATTGAAACAGTCAGAATCCGGGGGAACACCCACAAATCCTCACACCCCATCAGCACAGAGGGAAAAAAACAATAAAAACAATACCTAGAGGCTGCTCAGTGCCCATTTTGCACTATATCATTCATTAAAAATCAAATGTTAAGTTTATTTCATCTGACTGAAGCACAGAATTGAGTGGAAGAACACTGTGGCTTCAACTCGTCCACAACAGAGTGAGTTTGGTCACCTGTTGGAATTAGGATATAAACATATGTTTGTAATCACAATAAGGACAGTGATATTTGAATTTTAATGTTTCATATTTCATGTAACTTTTTATTTAAAGCATGAGATACTTTAAAAGTTTGTTCTCAACTCTGTAATACAATACAAACTGTTTTAAAAAAGGTCTATATATAGGCTTTCCTTTTTATAGACAATTCTTCATCTATAAAACAAATCAAAGTGCTTTACAAAGTAAAAAAAGCAAAACCTTTCTAGCATTATACACACCGAAGGAGAACAAACATACTTTATCATTAAAATACCCAGATTGAAAATAAAACGTCACTGTTCATTCAGTTGACATAATGTTACGTTCATCTATTGAAAAAGAGACAGAAGTTCTGCAGACCAGATGCTGCTACGAAGTCAATTTGATGTCACCGCAGACGTCATGTTTTGGGTCCTAGCCCTTATTTCTCTTTCTTTTTCTTTTTGTGTTTGCCTATTTAAACACTGTTAAGTAGTTTTAGGGCCACCATGACAATTGTAAATATTGATATCATTTTAAGTTTAACTTTTTGTCTCTTTGTCGCATAGATGTGGCATCTCATTTTCAAAAGGGACCTCATATCTATATGTTTGTAAAGATAGTTACTTTGGATGTATAATCAGTAATAACCATGGACAGAGAGATCAATCTAATATAAACATTAAGATCTATAATGAATATAGAGTGGAGAGGAATGATGTTGATTAATATAGCAGCATCTAGTTGAATTGCCATTAAACTGGGTTTAACTGGTGTAAAAGTATGAATTTATGTTAAATGATGTGATTTCTGTACTGGATCAACAGGTGATCCAGTTATATGGTCAATGATATTCGGGACAACAGTTTGGTCATAGTGTGGCATTATTCACATTATTCATCCAGTTTTTTGTAATGAAGAAAACAGTCTGATCAGCTTTAACAAAGTTTACTGTTGCTGCCTCATACCTGTTTGCTCATTGTTGCTCTTTGTAGTTGTATAAATCAGTTTCTTCATTCCTTTTTTTGTTTTTATTCTTGAAACTGTTCTCAACTCGTAAATTATTATCGATGTTTTTCGTTACAGTTTAACTCAGGGAGTGGCATTGTAATTTTGTTGTATTCTTGCACCCTGCAACCAAAACTGTGCAAGCGGTATTGGTGATGGATGGATGGATGGATGGAGGGATGTTGTAATGCAATTTAAAACTGTGACAACATAGCTTTGTTTTAATGATTGCATTTTATCACTTTGTAATATTAAAGCAATACCTGTAAGTTATTCAGAAGAAACAAAATCAAACAATAGCCTAATTTTGTTCATGTTTCCAAAAGGTACCAAGAGGGACAGCAAGCAGGATACTCGTCTGTACATCAACCTCCCCCCACACAGACAGGAAGAGGTAGAGCGCCTCCTACAGGAGGGAGGCGGCCGGGGGTGGAGGCAGCTGGGCGCAGCGCTTGGTTACGAGCCTGAACAGCTGGACCTGTTTGGGCGTGGAGAGGCCCCTGCTCACACGCTTCTCTCTAACTGGGCCCAGAAAGAAGGCTCCACTCTTGGACTGCTTTGCTCGGCTTTGACCCGCATTGAACGGCCTGACGTGATAACGGGGCTTAACTCTCCAACGCAGGGTGTTTCTGTGGTCTGACAGCCCCTCAAACACACTTATGAAACAAAGAGACTCAAGTGAAGAGCTGACATTGAGATGGGGAGGAGGCACTCTGATATTAAGCCCTCTGCCACTGCTGGAGGCTGCCAGCAGTGGTCGTGAATGAACACTTATTATTCAGTTTTACTTTAAAGAACAAAATATTCTTGTAACATTTTACTGTACCCATTTTGTAAGTAAACATAACTTTTTTTATGGAGTAAATAAGAAACCAAAATCTCTTGGGATGCTTCAGTGCCTTTTTACGACAAAACTTCAAATATGTGACCCAAAATGACCTTCACATACGCTTCAAGCATCAAACTAGCTGTAGGAAAAGTAGAAAAAAAAACGTGTTTACATGTGTTGCATAAGTGCAACTATCCTAAGCATTTTGTTTACAGTATCAGTCAATAATCAGAGGTATTTCGTTGCTCTCTCAGAATAAAAAAAAAAGTCTCCATGTGCTCATACAAACAAAATAGTTGGCAAAGATTCTTTAATTTCTGTTCTGGCTTGCCTCGTTTTATGAATCATATCCACAGCAGCCTCTTGTAGTCACTGTATCTCAGTTTCTTTCTGCCAAATGGAGATTGTTTCTACTCTCAAACAAAGTATCAATTTCCCTCTAACGGATCATATAAGAGCTCACGTGCATGTTTAAAAGAGGAGAAAACTCTGAAAAATTGAATCTGGGGTTTCCATGGCTAATTAAGATTTATTTTACATGTCGAATCAAAAGTTGGATCTTCTAAGCAGTCTCAGTTGTGTCTCTACTTGCTGTTGTCTTTCTAAGATTGCTCTTTTAAAATGTTGCTTTCATGTTATTTTTCCTGTTATGTGATTTGTCATGCTGTAATGTTGTTTAAAACTTTTCATACAACATGAAAATGAGGCATTTTGTAAATATGTCACCTTTTATTTTTTTAAGTATCATCTATAATTGTGAATATTTTAAATTCAACACGACCTAAAGAAATGGTTTAATGTGTAGTCAAAGGAAAAAAAAAGGAGCTGTTCATTTTGTCACTCTGATTTTTCATTCAGAACCAGTATGAATACAAATATATAAAAACATAAAAACACAGATCAGATCAATACTTGTGTCTATGAGGCCACAGGGTTTTAGTATTTAATGAATCTTTAGTTTTGACTCTGAGGCTTCAATCAATGTTCTTAAACTCTTTATATTTGTGGTCCTATTTGTGTCCTAATGATTCTTTGATGGCCTTAAAGAGTTTGATATTTTCACTGTCAAAAATGTTTGTTGTTGTGTATATATCCAAAACGTTGTGCCTCCATGTGATCTGAAGAGTTTTGTTCATTTAATAAATTACTTCCATTGGTCATGCAATGATATTATGGATGGCCTTATCTGTAAATTGAGAATAACAGCATAACTTTCTTAATTTTTTTACTGAATTGGGTCAAGTACGTTTGGTAAGTTTGTCGAGGTAACATGTGCAGTATGGCAGTGTCCATTAGAGGGCATCAATGGCGTTCCAAAGGCTCCTGACAAGGCTTCGTCCAATTCTTTTACAGTCTATGGCCATACTGTACATGCCTTCTCAACCAAAATTTAGCTAAACTTACTCACAGGAAGAGGCCATGTTGAAGCAGGATATAAGGCCATCTGACCCATAGCAACTCCACACAGACGTGTAGCTATGTCAATCATGTCCCTTATTTCTAAAATCACAAATCCTCAACAAAAAAAAAATGGGCGCGAGACAGAAAAAAAAATCCCCCTCCTGTATAGTGAACGCACACAGATGTATTACATTTTTAGGCGAAAGCCATTTATTGAAGAAGGCTGTAATTATCTCCGCCAAGGAGGTTATGTTTTTGCCAGTGTATGCTTGTCTGTTTGTTAGCAAGATTACGCAAAAAATACTGGATGGATTTTGCTGAAATTTTCAGAAGGTGTTGGTAATGGCCCAACTAAATAATGATTCGATTTTGGTGGTGATCTAGGTAACAGCCATTAGCGAACAATCGTTTTTGCTCAATAACTGTCTAACAATGATATCAGCATGATTCTGAGTGCTAGGTGTGGGTTTTCAGGGTCAAGGAATCATATTATGATGGTAACTTTATCATGTAACTATTGATTATAGTGTAACAGCAGTATGCAAACTACCTTGGCGGAGGTTTACGCTCTCCAAGTGCTTTCTATTTATGGTCATTTTGGCTGTAAGTACCACCTGTTTCCCGCACACAATCATAACACCTCCAGGGTTCCTGCAGCCACCCTCCAGTGAACACATGAAGAACTACACAGTTTTTGGCACTTATGCATGGCATTTCACCCCCAGAGGTTGCCGCTTGTATTGTAGCTTTGTCAAGAGGTCAGGCAGGGGTGGTTGTCATACATGAAACGCATTCACTGACAATGCAAATGTCAGATCTTATATTCTGCGTTTAAAAAAAAAATCACTACACTAAATGCCGAGCATATTAGAAAATGAAGTTGCCTGTCACTCTTTTTTCTTGTAACCAAAACCTGTGAATTAATGGTAACTATAGCGGGTCAGTGTCTTTGATAGTCAAATATTTGCACATAATATTAAATAATTTGCTGTGATTTTTTTTTAATTGTTGTTGAAATAATTCATTAAAAGGTAACCAGTCCCGCAAAAGTTTGAGCTTCTATCTAATTAATAGATAATTAAAGATGTTTAGATTAAATGTAATATAGATTAGAATAAGAAGTGTGACGACCAACCCCAGTCTCCCCTACTACATATGCAGACCTTAAAACATGTCTGTCCCTTACAGTAAAATATAAAGCCCAGCTGATGGCTTTCACAGGGCCTCTCCTTACCATATTGGAAACAAACTACCCTTTATTGACGGATTTAGTGTATAAGAACATGTCCGATCCAAAACCCCTGAGGGACATCTGCCAAGAGGTATTTAATAATTTGAGGATAAAATGAAAATAACAGCCCCTTTTCCAAAATATACAGGTTAAAAGTGTCCTCTTTCTCTCTGAGGCACAATCTGAATCTCTGCTCTGCCCTGAACTCAAATCTGTTAATGATCTCTTTGTGTTTAGTCCTAAGTGGTAGCAGGCATCGCAGAAGGCCTGAGGCACGGTTACATGCCGTCACATACTCCAGACGGGACTGCTTAACTGCGGTCTGGAGCACACAGGCATGGAGCTGAGGAATGTGCGCACACTGTGAGGGGGGTTTGGGATGGACGAGAGAGAGGGGAAGCTCTGCAGCGCCTCTTCACCCGTCACTGCTCTTCATGCATTTAGTGCATGGTGAACGTCTCTAATGGTGGGAAACAATCACTTTAAGTCCCTCCTCTTGCACCAAACTTCTGGCTCAAAAAATGGGCTTCAAAAAGCTGTGGCTGCATTCATCCCACGTGCATCCTTTTCAGAGGAAGGACCCCACCTAAACTGGGACTGGGCGTGCACTCCAGCACGCAATTAATCATCAAACGTTTTTGGGATCTGTTTAAGTCAATCAACACCCAAATGCATGTTATTATGGACCTGCATAACTCTCACTGCCAAAGTTTTCAGCCACAGTAATCATTTTTCAGTGATTGTTGCTGTCATAAATCACATCAGGTCTACTAGGCCAGTGATATTTTAACCCCCCGAGACCTTTTGTGTACATATGAGACTTTTTTACACAATAGTAATAATTTCTTCCAAACTAAGACATGTGGCCCCATTCACTTCACCTATAACACAAAATAGAAGTGCTCTGAGGGCACAAATCTCTGCCAAGGCATTTCCATTAATGTTGGGCAAGTTATTGTCAAACACGTTGAGATGTGCCCATCCTGCACTGTTAATGAATCCATGAAAAAGAAAATCTGGACCCACATCAAAATGTAGTCACATCTTTTATGTGTTGTGACCACTATTCCCTCAAAATGTCATTGAAAACCATTCATAGCTGTTTGAGTTATTTGTGAAACTGTGGAATACTGCCCTGTCTCTCAGTGTTAACAAGAACTTTCCTGCATCTGCATCCAGATTTGGATCACCACCAAAATTGTATCACTTTTCCCTTGTACCTTGAGCAACACCCCCAGAAAATTTAATCAAAATCAGTTCTTAACCTTCTGACTTATCCTGTCAACTAACAAACAAACTTACAAACACCTGCAAAAACATAACCTCCTTGGCAAAGGTAATTACACTCAACAGCGCAAATCAGAGATGGCCACCATCTTCACTCAAGTGCTGTGCAGCTAGTGCTAACACAAAACTTGGCCAGGTTCAAATTCTCCTTAAAGTTTGAAGTCATGCTGAACTATACTTGTTATTGCTTTCACTAAATATGTCATGAAAAGTAATCTAATTTTACTGATAATGACGTGCTACAGACAATAAAACAATAATTGAGATTAGCATTAAGAATGCAGAGGAGTGGCCAAAGTGTAATTTATTGCATCATGGTCAATAATAGCATCAGAAATAAGCTGTAGACTCCCTGCTGAGTTTAAGGCTATTAAATGCCCAGCCATGACTTCATATCAACAAAAATACACCACACTGAATTTATACTGAAATATCAAATAAGTGAGAAAGTGGAATACTGATGGAAATTTTACTTTCATATGACACAATTAGTGGGCTATATATATTTATTCTCTTAATAGAGGACATTTTTTGTTTTATTTAGAGGTGGAGACTTGTTTAAGAGGTAATGAGCATGTTCATACTTGCATATAATCTTTCTGAGACTTCTTAAAAGAAGTCTTACTTTTTTAACTTTACAGTCTGTGATTGCAGAAAGCAAAATGGAAATGGGTCCTGCTTTAGAGGCCTCACAATGACTAAAACCTCCTGTGTATGCTCTCTCTCTCTTTGTCTCAACCCTCTTCGTCTTGCTGGTCCCAGCAGATGGCTGTTTTTTTACAATTCCAGTTTTTGCCTGTTAAAAAGAGATACTTTTCTTCCCCGGTTGATAAAAGTGTTACCTTGATGGACCGATGTCAGTCAAGACCTGCTCTCTGTTCTTAATTAAATGAATCGTACTCCCATGCCGGCACTACCCTTACCTCTCATCCTAAAGTGTCCAGTCTTGCTTAAGAGTGAACTGATTACATTTTAAAGGGCATGAATTAAATGTCAAGGTCATTGGGCCACATGTCATCACTCACTTGTCAATGCAAAAATTAGACACTAAGGGATTTTGTCATACTTTGCTCAGAAACACATGAACTAAGATCATAGGCTTTATGATTATACTGTGCACATCAGTGCAGCATCTTGAGAATGTTTCAGGGATTTTTTCCCTTCCTTTTCTTCAAATATCCACTCTGACTCAGTCATGATCTGATGACATTTTTGATGGCCTAAATCAAAGATTGAAGTTGAACCGATGTTCATCCCTTTGTTGACAACTTCTCAAACTAAGGCACAGATAAACTCAGTAAAAAATATATAGCACAGGTTAAGGTCATGAGCCTCATGTTCATCCCTTGTTTATAAACACAATATTTCAAGAAAGTCTTCATGGATTTGCTTCAAACTTTGCACAAATGTCCACTCTGATTCAAGGAAAAAGATATCATATTTAGAAAGTACAAGGTCCAAGTCACTCTAACCTTAAATTTTGTTAGGTACATTATGTCTACCATTAACAATACCACTTCTACCCTTGTTAACCAGTCACTGTACTTTCACTGCTCGGTAATTGAATATCTCTTTGAAGAATAAGACTGCCACTTGCTAGTGTTGGTGAATGATGGCATTTGGTGCAATAAAATGAAAACAGATCCATTTTACAAAAAAGTTTATTATCCTTAAAATGTTTGTACACTCGGTATGACAATGTGCTTACACAATACTTACAGTAGAGTAGGGTGAAACTTACTTTGTACATAGAAAAATAATAAACAAAAACAAAAAAGGGAAACATATAATCTCCCTCACCACTGAAATAAAATAGAGGGCTGTGAGTCAGCTGCGACCTATTTTTGATGATGTGGGAGCTGCATCAGGAGTGCTGAGCTGGTGAGGCTGGGTGGGCTCATATTGGCGCTCCCGACCCTCTCTCCTGCATACAGCTTTGGTAATTTTACACATTATTTACACTTTCAATCATGAAATGATAGTCCTTTTACAAAGTGTCTGCTTATTTAAACATTCCGAAAAATCTATTTTTCAATATATTCACATAAAGTAATGTACATTATGTTGGAACTTTGTTTACTGCAATTTAATAGACTGCAACAAACTGTGACCTAATGCTAATGAAACAACCTCGACAACGGTAGAAACCTTAGAAATTAATGAGTGCAGCAAGGCCAGCCTAAGTTTCTCTACTGTCTCAAAAGGACATTTATATGATAAAAGAACCAGAACTCACAAGATGTTCAGAAACTATTAAAACTGCAACATTTTTCCTGTAAGAAGAGGAAACAGGACAGAACGAGTCAGGTACAGGGTTGAACAGGACACCAAGGAAAATGGATACATCACACCAAACATAGCATTCAAACCCTGCTCCCGTTATTTTACACGAATTGATAAAAGACATGGAAATATCATCCCTTATGCCACTGCCAATCTGCTGGTTACCGGCTGATCCCAAAGTGTGGTAAGAGTAAAAGCTAATCCCAGTGAGGGAGAATTAGCTGATGCAGGAGTTGTGGAAATTGAAGGAATTTCCATAAAGGATACAACGCTGACCTAAGCCTACATTATGCATTCATAAAACAACAGAGGCTCCAAAGTCCTGTGGTTAAGAAGGCAGGGTTTGAGGAGTGGAAGCTTGGACCTCCACAGCCCATTTAAAAGCAGCACCAGATACAGAGTCAGTGACGAGGAGGGGGTGGAAGTGTGCACAAGAAAAAGGATGTAAAAGGGAGTGGACTGTTATGTCAAAGAATGAAAAATTGATACCAAAAGCTGATTCCGCTGACAAAACCTTATTATGGGCTAGAAGAGATTAAAAAGTGGAATCGAGGTGATCATCTCTGGAACATTTAAGAGCCACATATGGAAAAAGAAATGCTTAAAATCAAACAGTCAGTGAAAACATAGTCTCTATAGCACCCCTCAGTGTCATCCTTTGAAAGCACTGCAACTCAGGCCCCTGTGCGAGGGTCCTGTCAGTCTCTAGAGCAGGGCTTCTTCTCGAAACACAGCATCTGGAGAGCTCCTTCGGCAGTAGCAGTGCAATTATTTTAGTCATAAATATGCATAACAAACTACTTCACGGTTCAGGCTCGCCAGTGTGTGAAAAGGAGTTGAATGGAAAGGCAGATCTGTGCTTGTCCCACATTAGCTAGTACACCTCTGTGTCCTCTTTGGGTCGGTACACTGAGCCAAATCGTTGCATGTACTTCTTTATGTACTCCTTGGTCTTGTGCTTCACATTTTCGTTACACTCGAGGTCCTCGGGATTCTTGCAAGCTTTCAATTCCTTATTCATGACTCCATGAGTAAGCTGGAAGAATGAGCAGAGATGGAGAAAAAAGTCAAAACATGGTTGCTGTCAGAGAGGACAAAACAATGCCATAAAAATATATATCTGCGAGTTTGTGACTATATTTAAAGCACAGTGTGTAAACTTTGTTCCCATTTAGAGCAGTAACAAAGATAATGTCTTTGGGACACTGTGTCAGCTCCACCCACTACTGCTGCTAGCTCAGTCTTGATGTCAAGACCCAGTCATCCACCAATCCATCCATCATGGGGGGGATGGTGCCGATCCCAGCTGACATTGAGCAGGGTTGAGGCAGGGTACACCTTGGACTGTTCACCAGTCAATCACAGGGCCACATAGAAAGACAGACTACCATTCACGCTTTCACCTACACCTGAGGGAAATTTAGGGTCACCAGTTAACTGAACTAGCATATTTTTGATCTATGGGAGGAAGCCAGAGTGCCCAGAGAAAACCAACTCATGCACGCAAAGAACTGCAAACTTCACACAGAAAGGCCCTCACAGCCACTGTGTCTCCCACACCCAAACAAATTAAAAAGAAAAAAATGAAAAAAAAAAATACACCACTGTTTTCATTTTATAACCAAATCCTCGTAATTAGCATGGAAAGCTGTTAAAAGCTGATAGATGAAACATTTTTGTAGCATAGGAGATTTGTTATTTCTGTAAACCCCTGGAGTACAGTTTTAATTTTTGTCCACAGTAAATGAACAATCAAGCAGCAGAGGTGGGAAGAGCTGAGCAATGCATCCCCTTTTGATTTGAAACTCTGGGCCACATTGTTATGGGAGTTGAGAGGTGGAGGGCTGGAATAGTGGTCAACCACAAGTAAGAAGAACAAAAATTGGTGAGATCCACAAACAGACTGGCAACTCCACAGTCATTTCCTGCTACCTTTTGTTTCAGTCTTTGATATCACATCCAGTGTTTCACGGTAACAATAATAATATTGGGTCTTGTCATGTCTGCTCTGTCGTGGCAGCCAACGTGATTACTCTGATCATTACAGCGATAAAAACTGAGGCTTTAAGATCATTCATTTTAAAAATCTTGTACATTGCGGCATTACCCTGCAAAATGTCTTCCTTGTGCCTTTAACTTTGTGATTTTGTCTTTTTAATTTGACAAAATAAACAAGTCTTTCTCATAATTACACCCATGTCCTCACTGTCCTGGTATGTCCGAGTGGCACTGAGTGCAAGCCACTCCCTACATAAACAAGTCCCTGATCCTCCAGCACAGAGGGGAAACAGAAGGCTGCCCTTTGAAGAAACTCGGCATGAAAAGTAGTTTTAGAGAGGAATGCATGAAACAAAAGAGGAAAAAGAGCGACACAATAGTTTACACATAAAATGTGTTTTCAGTCTCTTTTAGAGGCACAATGTAAAACGTTTGGCAGAAGACATAAGATGTGGGAGCTCTGCTCTTCAGCTCTCAGAAACAAGAGCTAAAAATATTTCCTTTATACTCAGAAGCTGACAAATGCCTTTATTGTGTTCTGACCACACAGAGGCCAGAGGTAAGGTTCAAAGATTTCCAGCATTACTGGAGGTCCATCCTGCACTTGTAAATGTCTCATTGTTTAATTTTACCTTCCTAGCCAGGTGTTTGAAGTCTTCTGTGTTGCTGATGCGTCCAAGTTTGCAGTCTGGCTTTCGATAAGGATTGAGACAAGTCACAATAAACTGGGACATCTGAAAAACACAAAATTCACACAAATGCTGATTAGACAGATTCAATAGTGAAAGACATAACATAATGCCATTATCAAAGTGGTGACACTTAATGTGGATATTTAAACTGAAAAAGATGCATGTCAGCACTCTAAAACGTTTTATTTCTTTAATCTGACTCACAGCCTTGCTACGTCATCACAAATCACTTTAGCATTTGAAACATAATTTAAGATAGTGTGAATGCAAGTTTAATGGCTTAAAGCGTTAACAGCAGGAAAGAGAAGAAGAAAATGGCAGTGAGATAACATTTGACAGCAATCAGAACAAACTGACAGAAATGAGTATCCTTGTTATTTTTTTTTTAATTCAGCTAATCAGGTATTCTGATGTCTTTTTTAAGTGACTGTGATTTTTTTCCATCTTAGGTTCATTATTGCATATCAGGTTATATCATATCATAAATTCCTGCAAACCGTATTGCTTTATAGCGCATTATGTTGCTATTCCCACTCCTGCCCTGAGTGCATTTGCCATCACAGAAGTACAATCAAAACATCTGGAGATGTTTTCTACAACATTGTAGAAAACAGGGTTTATTGTGTAGACTTACCTCTTTGCGAAATGTCTCTTTGCTCTTTTTAGCGAGTTCACTTGAAGTGTCTGCTTCAGCTGTCTTTGTGGAGAACTATAATCAAATAACAAAAATAAAATCATTAAACATATGTCTTACTTTAGATACAGCTCTTGTTTTATTTCGCTACCAGTCTGTCACAGGAAGGGCTGGGTGATATTGACCGATATTTCTATATCGATTTATTATTATTATTATTATTATTATTATTATTGTTGTTTTAGCTAAATGGCAATAGATGCTAAATATTTGTACAAATGTCTTAAAATAAGAAATTTCTTAAACATTTTAGCTTGGATAAAAATGTGTTTAAATTATTTAATAGAACATGAAATGATATTTTCACAATCAGCCTGTTCTTTAAAAAAGATCAACAAGCATCTTACTGTTAGTCGGTTTAATTGTATGCAATCATATAACTGAGCAACTGGCCTTCTGGGGGTGTGTATTGGCAAGAATCTGGCAATACAATACCTAAGGTGATACATGTGTGACATCCCGGTATTTCATGTATTGCAATACTATAAGCAGGGCTATGCTTCACTTTTTCCCCACTAAAAATTCATTTTAATATTTAAAACAAAGAATTGACAATATTATAAGTGTTAACAATACTGTTTCCAATCAGTGTTATTTTTGTAAAGCATGGTACCTGCTGCATTTATAATCTCTACTGTGTGTCCCACTGAAAAAAAAAAACAAATGTCCCAAATTTCTATAAATTACTGAATAATCAGATATCACGACATTGCACTGAAAACAAATCAATACTGTGCCCACAAAAATATTGCTACTTGTACTGACATTTTCTTACACCCCTGAGGCCAACCATTCCTTTAACAACAACAAAAACTATACCACTACTAAAAATGTTATCCTACCTTAATAACTAATAGATATTTCCTAAAAACTGATATTCTGCCTAGCCCTGGTCACAAGCTCAACCCCATCAATTCTTTTTTTTTTTTTTTTCAAACTTTCTGTAGCTAGAGTATGAGGCAGCATTTCCATCTCTTTTGAGCAAAAGTTACATTTTATTGTTCGATTCAGTTCCACCTGTGCATCAGCTCAATCAAACATGCAACTGGCAGCAATACAGTAGCTATCAAGGTCAGAGGGTTGTCGAACAGCACCTGCTCACAAACTACTTGATACAAAGCAGGGATATCCTGGCAGGATGCTGCCTGTTCGGCCGTAGCCTTCAACAGCAAGCGCAGGCAGACAACAGCTGACCACCCGTACTCACAACAAAGGGGTGAAGATCAAAAGCAAACACAGCACATTTATACAAACAAATGCGGTGCCAGCAATTCAGAATCAGTGACCTCTGAAGCCTCACAAGTGCAGGGCATGTGCTGTAGCCTCAAATGCTGGATATGACCAACACCCCAGTAGAAACACAAGAGGGGAAATAGTGCATGACCATGTAGCTGTTCTTGGCAGAAAACACTACATGAAAAGCGTAGATCTCATTCATTCAGTTTTTACTGCTTCTTCAACTCTCTTCCATTTTTCATCGAGACAAAAGGGACACTTGTGTTGGAGCAATGCAACACAAGAAACCACAATTAAATGAATGCTGGCTCTCCCAGATGGTTTCTGTTATCCTCAGAAGTCAGGGTAAAAATGAGGAGGGGAAAACAACCAAGGCAGAGGAAGGAGAGATGAGCTTAGCCATTCCTCCTCTTCGGCCTTGAGGCAGAGGGACAAACAGCTGAGGCGAGGGTGGGGGTGACTTGATTCTCTCTTTAAAGCTTTGTCTCCATGTAGATTCTGATGAAACGGTTTGACAAGGAGGAGTCATTGGTGAGGTCATAAAACTCTGTAAATATGGTGTCCTGCAGAGGCTTTTTTTCTGCTCTAACAGCTGAAAACAATCACTGCTGCAACATCTTCAAATACTTCAGCAAACAAGCACTGCAGTCATGTTTGTTATACACACAAACTTTCTGGAAACCAAATGCAGACGTTAGGATGATTCTCACATAAAAGACGATTTTCCTTGTTCCCTTTAATAAAAACTCACAGCTTTTTCGTTTAAACATTAATTTTGAAGCCTAATTACTTAAAAATCAAAATAGGATCATCTATCTATTCATCTAATGATTTTGTCAATTTTTCTCTCCATCTATCCATCCATTTATCAGTTTGGCTATTCTTCAATCAATCTATTCATTCACATATTTGTCTGTTAATCTATCTTTCCAACTGTTTAATAGTTCACCCATCTAAATATTACTTTATTCTTCCTTCCATCCATCTTCTGTCCATCTTTATTTCAAACTATATATCCTGTTATTTATCTTGTTCTTGATCTCAACAGGGAAGGAGTAGATGAGGTCCTCTGGGATGCCGTAGGAGTTTCCTTTAGCATACATTCCATCTGTCTGTCCATCTATCCGTTTACACGTCAATTTATTGATCTATCTTCTCCATCATTTGATCATCTACTCGTCATCTTTCTTTCCATCAATCTATCTTAACAGTCTGCCTAGGCATCCATCTATCTATTTATCTATCTATCTGTCTGACTATCAATCTATCTATCTATCCATCGAACTATTCATATATTCTTCTTCCTATTTATCTTCTGTCCATCTATCTTTCAAACTATATACCCTGCTATTCATTTATTCCACCAATCTATCAATCTCTCCACACTTCTGTCTCTTGATCTGTCTGTATTTTCACCATTTTTATATCTATCCATACATCTATCTATTTTTCTAACATCTGTTCATCTATCTGTCATTTTTTTAAAAAAACCTTTATCTTTCTATTTACCCGTCCATCTATCCTGCTGTCTGTCGATGTATTGGTCATTTCACTATCTTTCATCCATTTATCGACTGATCCATTCGAATGTCTGTTCATCTATCTATCTATCTAAACATAGCTCAATCTATCTGCCCTTTTGTCTATTTATCTGTCTATCTATCGCTCTGCTTGTTCATCCACTTATCCCTCTATTTGTCCATCTATCATTCTTTCCACTCTTCTATCTGTCAGCCCATCTATTCATCCATCTAAGCTTCTGTCTGTTTATCTATCTGTCCATGTGTTTTTTTTTACTTATCTGTCATTCTGGTTATCTACCATCAATCTACTCTACCATCTGTTTATCCATCTATCAGACTTTTTGTCTATCCAACACGCTGTCTGTCAATCTATCAAACACTCACCTTGGAGGGATTCTCATCATAGGTGGGTGTTCCCAGGTCCATTTCAGACTCGTGGTCCACACTGGTGTTATCGCTGCTTCCCTCCCAGGTCGGAGGGTCCCACTGCGTTTGCCTAATGTGAAGAAGGAAGTTAACTAGACAGAAATCTTGGCAGGGGGGTTTATAGGAGTCCTTGTACACACAGCAATACCAACCTGGTCACAATATGGTAGTAGTAAATCTTGCCCTCTGGGTCCCGAGCCACTTTCCAGTTGGGAGGTAGAACGATGGTTTTGGGTTTTGGGGGAGAAGGAGGAGGCAGGTCAATCACATTGTTGGGAACAATCATTTCCTGGATAGAGAAGGAAATAGAGAGTAAGTACTTGAAGAAAATCCACGTGGCTTTGGTGCTGGGAATTTGGCTTGTTGTTTCTGTAGGAGAGAGAATCGGAGTCATTTGAGCTGATTTTTTAAAACAGCACTTAGACACATTTACATTTTTTTTACAGCACATGGAGATAATCAACTAATTTCCTGAGATTGAATCACACCTTAAAAAGGAGCTTTGTCATTGTACACAAATGCTGAAGCTCCAAGGAGTTTCGTCATTTTGAATTATACTACCCTCTTGTGGCGGCATTGAAACCTTTTGCTCGTCTCAAAGTCAACCATAGCATCGAACAGATTCCCCTTAATGGCAAACATGCCCTGCGATGACAATAAATGTAAATCCTTTAATAAAATATTTTTCCTAATTTAACAACAAACACCATAAAGCCACTTCTAATATCCATTTTTCCATCCAGAATGCTATCCGCAGCTTTGATAATGATGCAGCTAATAAGCTAGTATAAAATACTTTGAGAACACTGTAATAACCACAAGCGCAGCTGCTACAGTCACACACTGCTAACAACTTGTCACTACTGAAAGTTAGCTCCCATTCATTGGGTGGCTGGTTGCAAGCATCTGTCAAGGACACAGTGATACAGACAGTTCAAGGGTGGTTTGCGTTGCTTTTTAAAAGCCTTCATCCCTAATTAAGTCATTATCATGCATTTACATAAAATTCTGTTGTTTTGTGAAGCAAAACACACATTTATAGCACTAATTTGATTAAAAAGACTCCTCACATAGAGAAAACAAGCAGAGGAAGGGAGTTTAAATACTGCTGAACTGTTTGATGAAACTTTGTATGGCTGCCATTCTTGGTCAGAAAAAAAAATCTGTTGATCTCAATGGGACAAACCTGGTTAAATAAAAAAATAAAAAATATCTCGGGGGGCTGGTCTGCTTGTCTTGTCCCCACAGGCTGACAGTTAAACTACTGCAAAATAAGACTGCAGCTTATATTCCAGATTTTACTGTATGTGTATCACTCTTCATGTCCTGCTTAAATATGAACAGTGTGCTAAAGAAACTATACAGTATGATCGTGTGAGTCTGTGTTTGTTACCTGTTGAACAGTTTGGGATGTGACAATGGTGGTAACTGTGCCACCCTGCTGCACCACCACCCCCTGCTGATGCCCGGGATATACAGGCTGGCCGTGCAGGTAGCTGGCCGTGGGTTCAGTGTAAGCCTACAGAAAAATAAAGTACAACTGAATCTGATTTTACTAGAGGAACTCAGGAGTCATGATAACCTGTCCCTAACTGGATTTTGCCCTGCAAATGTGACAGCTCTATTTTTTTTTGATCAACACAAAACCAAACTCATGCTGCTGTGCTTTTGCAGCCTAATGTGCAACGTATATATGACCTTTTTCAAGACTAAATAAAGTTTACATCTAGTTTTTTTTTAACGTATATTTTTGTCATGTAGAAATGATACTTTTTAATAAAACAATGTCTTTCTCATCACTTGATAAGAATTAGCGGCTCACATATTTGTAAGACTGGATTTCTCACCAGATATTATAAGTCATACTGTATCAACCAGTGAATAAATATTTACTGCTTGTTCTGATCTATCAGGAATAATGTAAAGTTTAGTTGGGCAATGCCTAAAAATAAAACCTCCAATGCTCAAGCTCAGTTCACAACATTTATCAATTTTCTTTCTTGCTTCAGTATCATTAAAAACATTAAATACAAATTTTACTTTGGGGTTAAAAACAGCTGTATTCTTGTCTTTTAAAAGTGCTCTGAGTACTTAAAGGAAAAGGGGAGTTTTTATACATGAACACTCAGAGTCGTTTTCAATCTGTTTCAGATTCAAGTTTTAGGGCACTTAACGCAAAAGTGCTTTTAAATATGATTTCTATGAAAAAGATTCAGAGTGAGTGATCTGAATGTTTAAAGTCAGCAGGATGCTTTTGGCTTAACACCTTATATTAGAAATAATATTTTAGTATTTGCCACTATAAACTAAATCAAACATCTTCTATTAACATATTGCTCATTAATTACCAACGTTTTGAAACTGAAGTAAAAAATTCCATTAGTTTGAGAAAACTGGCTCTAAATGAGAAGAAATCAAATTAAAGGTGTCTAATAAAAAATTAAATCGATATCTCTAATAGGGCTGAACGATACATTGTTTATCCACCACAATTGCCATGTGCACATGCACCATAGTTACAACACAGGAAGCGTGATGTTGGTCAAGTGACCTGCGGCTCATCCAGTTGCGACTTCTGTTGTTGAATAGGAAACAAAACACCTCCATTTTAAAACAAATTATCAATGAGAGTCAGACTGATATCTGCCTCAGTTTTCTGAAACCTGATCACACTGCATGCAGACATTGTGTCCCCTGCTTACAAGTTCATGCTGCAGACCACGCTGCTCCTGTCAGACACACAGGCATGATGGGTAAATGTTTAATTTCATGAGCACAACAGAGCTTTTTGCGAAAGTACTGCTGATTGCCAGTGCTCTGACCAAGTAAACGCAATTTTTCTACCATTCAAAATAAAATTATTTGGGTGAAACATATCCCATAACAAAAAAAAAAAATCATAACACAGCATGGGGGAGATCAATAAATGTTTGCTGCTCCATAAATCTAAATAAAAAAATATGAGTACATTTTGGCTACAAGATAAAATCTTAACTTTTTTGGTAAAGTTTACATTGATGTGGCATTGTTCAGTCAAGTTCACAAAATTAGAATTCCATTGATAACCTGGAAAATTTTGAGAGAAGATTTTGGGGCTCAAGGCTTTTTGCTTGACCACATTTAAAGAGCTGTTCACAATTTACTGGGATAAATACAAGCTGTTGTGATGTGTTAATTGCAAAGGCTCATATTTCAATGACTGTAAAATCACAATCAAATGTGCAGCTCTACTTAAGACACCAATAAGTGTGTTACAAATTAGCAAAAAAAAAATTCAACTGTTTGATTGAAATGCAAGGTTTTCAGATACTGTTTAGCCCTGATTCCTAACATGAGGTATTTAGTCAAAATTAAATAATTTTAGTGGTATCTAAGACAGAGAACTTAAAGACTTAAAAGCAATGTCAGATAAGAAAGTTCTCCTATGTCTGCGATATCTTACTTGTATAACAGGAGTGCTGGCCTGTGGGTAGGCGGTGGGGATGCTGTAGATGGTCTGGCATGGCTGGCCCTGGTAATAAATGGCCGTCTGTGTCTGAGGCTGTGCCGGTGCTGCTGCATACTGTTGTGTAGGCTGTGTCTGTACTGTCACTGCCTGCTGCGTGGTGGGGTCCCAGAGAGTGGTGTAGCTCTGCTGGCCTTGTACCTGAGCGGCTGACTGTGCCGGTACAGAGAGAACAGCTACACCTGAGTCTTGGGTTCCCACAGCCGACTGGGCGTACTGCTGGGGGTCTCCAGTGGTGAGGTTGGTGGTAGTGATGTGCTGAGAAAGATTTGGAGTGGTCTGGGAAGTAGAAGATGGGGAGGTAAGTGCAAGGTCTGGGATATGACGCTGAGGAGGCGTCTGTTCATAGTTCATGCTGGGTTCAACAGTAGGGGTAGGCAGCAGTACTTTTCCTGCGTTGGGATTGGAGGGATCCACAAAGGTCTGGATTGGGTATCCAGGGGGGTATGTGATGAAGCCAGGACTGGAGGTATAAGCCAGGGCAGGGTCATACGCCAGAGTCTGAAGTTGTTGCTGCTGCTGCTGTTGAAGCTGCTGTTGTTGTTTCTGCGCTTCTCGCTGAGCAACCTCCTGCTCAAACAGCTTTCTTCGTTCCTCTGTTGACAGCTTGTTACGCTCCTTACCAACTCCTCTGGGTGTTTTGTTGCTGTTAGATGAATCAAACCTTAAGACAGAGAACAGACAAACAACCATGAATGCAAAGACTTCTCCAAGGATATAAGGCTACATTACACCTGAAGGACAATCTGTAATGCCTCTTCAGTTGTGAACCTGCTTACCGCTCTTCAGCGCGCCGGCTCCTCTCATAGGATGAAGGTGGTGGTGATGCAGAGCGCCTCCTCCGTCTCTCAGAGCTACGTGGAGTTTTATCAGAGCCTCGATCACGATCTCTGTCACGATCTCTTTCTCGATCTCTGTCACGGTCTCTGTCTCTCTCTCTTTCTCGTTCCCTCTCCCTGTCCCAGTCTCGGTCATAGTCTCGCTCTCGCTCGCGTTCTCTCTCTTTGTCTCGTTCCCTCTCACGTTCTCTCTCACGTTCTCGACTACCTGAAGCTCTGCGTGGAGTGAGAGCTATGTCTCGATCTCGGATGCGATCTGTCAGAAAAACGAAGAGGTAGTGAGCAACAGGAAAGGTCACCTTTTTTTCCTCTTAGCCCCTTTGCCTAACACTCATGCTAATGGTAATTATATTCAATTAGGGATTACAAATGACGACAGAGAAATAACTTTGCTGCTGTGTTATCATCGACAACAGGCTGACATTCAGTGCCAACACAGATACAGTTTTCAAGAAAGGTCAACAGTGGCTGCACTTCATTCGTAAACTCAACGGTTTTGGAGTGTGTAGTTGGCTGATGACCATCTTTTATAATTTCATGGTACAGTCTGTTCTCACCTTTGTTTTTATCTCTTGGTTTGGGAGCCTTGCCTCATCCGACAAAGAGAGGCTTGAACATATTGTAAAAGCTGCCGGCAAAATCATTGGTGTTAAATTACCAGATCGGTCTGATATCTTCCGAGACAGAGTAAGATCCAAGGCTCGGGACATTCAGTGTCCTGACCATCCTCTTCATGTGGAATTTGATCTCCTGCCCTCAGGCAGGAGATCCAGGTTACCAACAGCCAAATCAAACAGGATGAAAAACTCTTCTATATTTCAAGCTATAACCAAGCTGGATGCAAAAATGAATCAGCTTGATTGACTTCAGTTGTATCACTCTTTGCAATTGTCATTAGGGATGGTTCCACCCCTGGTCTGCCCATGGATGTCTCTCTTGGTTAATGTGCTTGTGTGTTTTTGTTGTTGTGAATGACTTGATGTAACTGTATATTAATGTCTTTTTACCTGTCTGCAAACCAAATTTCTCTGAGGGGACAATAAAGTTAGAGTTGAAAGTTGAAAGGAACTCTAACAGACTGGTGAACTTAAAGTAAATCAATATCCTTAAGAAAAAAAGCTAGATTGTGCTAATTTGGCTGGTCATGCACAATTATCCCTGCCTGGTTGTTTGTTTCAGACCAGATGAGTTTATCTATAAAAGAGCAACAACAAGCTTTGGAATTGTGGAATTATTTTTTTTACCAGGGTAAACATAGGCTGTGTCTTATAAACCAGTGGCATCAATCCATATAAAATGCCAAGAGAGGTATTTGATAAAGTCAAATTAAAGGAAAAGTTCAACATTTTTAAAAGGGGGTTGTTCCACATGTAAATACATTCTTAATCCAAATCTGTTCCCCTGATCTAAATCCAATTGAGAACATTTGGAGATGGATGGCAAGGAAGTTCACAAAAATATTTGTCTCTCACCCCCATTTCTTCTTGCATTTGAAGCTCTACTTGGAACTCTCTTGAGATCCAACAGTGCAAAATGAAAATTCTTGCAATTTTTCAACTGGTCTTAGGATTGTGATCGGGAGAGTACATTACCAACAGAGGTGGTCATCTTTTCTGCCTCTGTAGGGGAGAACTAAAAAGAACCTAAGCTTTATGTTGCTGCTGTTGAGGCCATATGCACCAATCCAGAAAAAATACTGCAATGCTTTTACTAAGGCACACTTGTATCTGTACCTTGCAGTTTGCTGACCTGTAAACTGCAAGCCCATGTCATCAAACAAGGGCAGGTAACTTGGATTTCTCCTGTTCTCATGAAGACACATTTCTCCAAGTTGCACAAAGACACAAGCCATGGTTCCCATTTTATGTGTACTGAATAAAAACACACTGTATGTTGGTTGTTGAGGAGGAAAACTGAGCTAGAATAACAAAAGCTATCACCATTACTGTGCTGTATCAGCCAGATAATCCCTTAATACTTTAATTAATCTTAAATGTGGATGTAGTGATATCAGAATGTTGTGTCTGATGCCCAGAACTTTGTTTTTAGTCTGAAATATTCATTCAGTGTTGAAGTCTGTGTTGAAACTCACAGAGACCAACAGGATAAAAGCTAATCAGCTAAGCTTGACGAACAACACATTGCTACCTTCTGAAAACAAATTCAGGCAGAAAAGAATTGTTTGGCCTAATTTACCATTTGCTTCCTTTTCCATTTGACTCTTCTTTGGTATTCTGTACACCTCCTGCAAAGACAAAAACATCTCAGCTGTCAAACACTTTGTCGATAAACAGCAAACAGATGAAAACATTTCTTATTTCCACTGCATGTAAATATTTAACCATATGTAGCTGGGTTCACCTTCAGATCCTTCCAGCAGTCTAAAAGCCGTGCAGCCATGCCGCTGATGTCTAGAGCTGTGAGTTGGGTCTCTTGACTCCTGTCACTCTCCACATCTGAGACCCCTTCTTCTTCATCCTGAGAGGGAGTGCCCATCACTGATGGATCCAGAGGGGGCGCTGTGACCTCAGAAGGAACACTGCCGTCTGTGGTGTCAGAGCTTGGGGCAGCTTCAGTGGTTGATTCAACAGGTTTTACCTCACTGCAAGTAGGAGGAGGAGGGGGAGGAGGATCATCAGCCTCCTGTGCGTCTGCCAGGTCTTCTTTATTCTCTGATGGCTGTTCAGGTGGAGGATCAGTTGGATCTGCTTTGAAGGATTCACTCACTGACTCCTGATCTTTATCGCTGGGGTGCTCCTCTTCTTCTTTAACCTCTTCTGCCACCACCTGGTTGGTCTTTTCTTCCTCACTCTCCGGTTCTTCTTTAATCCCCTTCTGTTCTTCCACCTGACCCTCACTGGTATCTGATTTTTTTTCAGTTTCCTTTGCTGGATCAACCTCCATTTTTTCCTCAACCTCATCGGTTTGAGGTTGATGTTGACTGCTCGAATTTATCATAGCCTCTTCCTGTTTCTCCTCTTCGACAGACTCTTCAATCTGAACTGTTTTTGAATCTGCAGCCTCAGACCCTGGTTCCTCTTTCACCTGTTTCCCATCATGTGAGGATTCATCTTCTTCCTCATCGTCCTCCTCCTCCTCCTCATCTTCCTCCTTACCATCAGATGCTTTGCTAGCATCAGACAGTGCACTATCCAGACTGTTTTCACTGATTATTTTAAGACGGGGGTACACAGCAGGCTTGGAGGGGTCACCTTCCATTTCTGGCCCCAGTTTTGAGGATCCGTCTGGAGTGTTGAGGGGGGTTTGAGCTCTGGAAGTGTTTTCACTGGAGTAACCATCCATCTCTGCTGGCTGAGGGAGACTTTTTGTCTGAGCCCATCGCTGGATGAAGGTCAGGACTCTGCTCTCCTCTAGCATGTTCTTGGTAGAGATAGGCAGCACAGCCAAGGTCTTCATAATCTACAAAAAGAAAAATAAATAATCTAGGATTAGACTGGGTCTTACAGACTCCTAAAATTTCAGACTTTGAGGTAACTTCAGTGAAAGTATGTGATTTTTATCACCTCTAACTGAAGCTTGATGTTATTGGCACTGTTCCCTTTAGCTTCAGGAATCTCCACCATGAAAATCCACAGCAACGAAAGCCCATGATGGTCCAGAAACTGCTTCAGGCATGATGGATTTTGAGTATCCTATGCAACACAATATGAAATAAGTAATTTAAATGATACAAAAATGAATAAACTATATCAAGTATGATTAAACCCTTCAGGTCTTACTCGAATGAGTTTTAGGCAGGTGAGTTTTTGCTCCGTGGTTTCGACTCGGACCATCAGCCTGCAGAGAGACACCACCTGTTTCTCATCATAGAGGCCTTCTCCATTCTCCAGCAACGCCTCCAGCTCTTCATCGACCTATGAGTGATAAAATGATGACATCAGCTAATATGACACACTTTGTTGAAACTGGTGGAAAGACCCATTCAGCTTGCTAGGACTTTGAAATACTTTTGTCTTATTTTTGTGGCCTAAAAGTTGTGATTTTGCAGCAGCCTCTCTCAAATTGGAGGTAAAAGTTGCAGTGTTTTCAAGGACTTATTTTTTCAATCATAAGATCAAGCAAATTTGCAAAATAAGTTTAAAATAAGCAACCTTTAGTTTTCTATGTCGCACAAAATAGGCTCAACCTTGAAACAATTCTACTCTAAAATGTTTTCATTGCATGTAGATTTTAGACCTTAAAGTGCAGTGAAAGTTGATTTTAAGTGAAAATGATAAATGGGTTTTAAGCACTGTGAACAAGGAAAGTTAGTATTTCAATTAAATGAACTAAAAACACTTCTTGTTTCAGGCTGTTCAACCAAAAAAACAACAAAGATGCATCTCATTCTGGTTCAAATAACTTCACTCTGTACAGTAAATTAGGACAAAGAGATTGGTCAAAGTTGCAGAAAAGGTGCAGTGATCGGACAAGAGTGCAAAGTTGCACAAAGCTTGAGGACTGATTGAATTTGCTTTAACAGAGACAATCACAACAGTGTAATCTCTGGAAAGGACAACCTCTCATTTGCATACATAAAATATGGAGTTAACATCCTAATGATAAAATCCAGCATTCACTGATGCAAGATCACTGATTATGGTTCTAATGTTTGCTGCCAGTTGGCTGTAAACTTAAAAAATACAGATGTAAAAAAAAAAAGTAAAGTTTTGCTTTTGAATCAAATTATGGTCATAAAAAGATTAAGAATTGATTGTAAACATCCATGAATTAATTTGAATATACCTTCCCTTAAAACTTCTTTGCTTCAGTATATTTTCACCAGCAGCCCAGCCCAGCACAGCAAAATGTTGTTTGTATTTGTACAGCCCTCTCTCTCCCCCTCTGAGCACACTGGGCAGGTCTTTGGTTGTTTCTGGTGAGTTAGCTGGGTCTTTCATATGAAGATAATTATAGTTTGAATTTCATTTTGTTTTGGGTAGCCTATAGTGTGCCCATACCATTGTTATCTAATGCAAACATTACAAATGTGTGAGCTGTATATCTCAAACACATTTTATTGTGCTTTTTGAGTTGAATCATATTACCCAGACTCTTAAGTCAGACAGCAGCAGATCCTGAAATAAGGACCTTTCTATAAAAAACAAGGAATGTATTGTGAATTGTTAATTGGCTGAAATCAAAAACTGATTGTGTATCAAATTGTGACCCATAGAATCTGAAGTGAATCATAACCAATTTGAAGATTCACACCCTTATTAAAAAGACACCTGGTCTCAGTTAGAGATTGGAAAACTGACCGTGGTGAGAGCGCTCTTTCGACTGCGATCTTTCTTCATCTTCCCTCCAGCTGCCCGAACACTGACTCTGTTCTCCCCACCCAGGAAGCCTCTGCAGCTGGGTGCCCCACAAAAGCATTTCTGTGCTTCTTTGCTGTAGAAAGAGATAAACAAAAGTGAAATCCCCAAAGCTAAAACATAGAAAATATAATGGAAAAACTACTCTTTGTAGGTTCATCTGTATGAATATACTGATTAGTACTGTAATTGAATTAGTTCAACCACAGCATTAAATGCAAGTATATCGGAAACATAATCGAGAAGAGGCTGTACCCGTATCTCTGGAACTGGTAATCAAATGTCAGCTCTGTCCCTGCACTGACGGCTTTGGTTGTGAAGAAACCGACTCGAAGCTGGCCATTGACAGTCCACTAGAGCAAGACAAGAGTCAATACCAAGCTGTTCAGCTTTTACATCAACTTAAAGGAGTTTTAATATTCTTTCTTTTTAATACTGTACCTTTTGGGTCTCGCAGTTGGGCTCACAGCTGTGGTTCATAAACCGAGAGCAGTTACCCTTCAGTGTTGCATCAATAATCTGATGAGACAAAATCCAAATTCAACTGTATCTGTGAGCCACTTTAAATCATTCACTGGACCAAAGCAGGTCACATATGAATATTGGAATACTAATACTTACCTCATTATTTTTTAGGGACATGAAGTAGTAGTGGATGTTCTTATTGCGAGCATATTCTTTCACCCTTGTTTTGAACTCCTTGTGGTCCAAAACCTCTCCACAGTACTCCAGTACAAATGTGTTTCTGAAATTACAAGATAAGCAACCTCATCAGGGATGTTTTTCTCATCAGACAATTTAAGAATGATATCTTCATGCAAAGATTTAAATTCTTTCACAAACTAGCCTTTTGGCAGCATTCTTGTTGTTCATTAAACTGTCTATATCGTAAGAGAACAGATTTAAATGTTGACTTTTTCAAGGGCCAGTCTTGTTTTTATAGTGTCTTGCTGTTACAAAATAAGTGCAATTGAAAAACCCCAAGCAAGCCCACAACTATCAAACTACTAGCTGCTATGAAACCATCTCTAATTGTTGTATCAAAGGCAGTCTTACGCAGCCAGGTCTTTGGCTGCTCTGAGTCCCCAGCCCTTGTCTTCTGTGAGGATCACATCAAAATCTGCATGTTGTTTCATCTGAAAGCGTCGATTGGAGCAGTAGACCCCATTCAGGCACCGTGAGGAGCTGGAAAAAAAATCAAAATCACACAGCAGAATTTTCTGAATGACTACATTTGAAAGGTTAAAGACATAACTAGAATCATCACAAGTTCACCTGTTGTAATATAAACAGTGAGCTTGCACTGCAAGAAGCTGTCAGACAGAAACATTTTTAAATGGCAACAAGCTGTTGAATTTAAATAATGAATCATCGTTGGTGATTTATATCACTCAATTTATCTAATCATCTTGCACTTCAAAAAATCTTTTAGTCCATATTGACAATGTGAGGCAATTCTTACCAGCATCTTGATTTGGGAGTCAGAAATGTTAAGAAACGTTCTTTATGGTCTTGAATTTAAGATTAATTATTTATAATTACATTCTGTGACATACAGCATTCACCACTGTTATACATAAAAAAACAAAGTCTGACTTGACACAGGCTCACTGTCTCAGTCACAGTAGTGATGGTAAAAATGTCAGATCTAAGAAAATACTTGATGTTTATCAACATGCTTGCAAACCCATCCACCTGTGTCAAGACTGTAGCTGTAAACATATTCTGATTCTGCATATTATGTGATATTGGAGGAAACCAAAGGCACACAAGTGCACTCAGGCTGTATACATCTTCCTTATATGAAAGGAGACAATTTGGAGGTCAGGAATAATCATATACTCATCAATAATCAATAGAAATTTCAGATCAGATAATAACCAAAGAACTTTCTGATGACTACGTCCTGAGATGTTGGAGCAGCTGTTCATTACAGACAGTGCTCATGGTTGCGTCTTTGTTAGGTTTTTCAATAAAATACCACGATCTACTCATCAGACAGTATCTATTGAACAAAATACTAAACTAATAATAACTATTGCTATTGGTCTAAAAAATGATGGCATCATGCACAAAACTACAACCTTTTTGGGACAAATTTGTTCAGACTCTTGAAGAGACTTAACTTGAAGAGATTAACCAAAGACCTACAGATTGTGTACTTAGGCCTGATCCCCCCAAGGTATTACTCAAAAGACGGCAAAAAGGCCAAGAACTGGTTAGAAAGTGACTCCCTAAAGCAGCAATTTGGTTGGATATAGTAGAGGGGATTTTTTTCTATGGAAAAAATTGACACATTACTTAAAGAACAAAGCAAAGCCTCATGATCAATGCTAAGAAAAATGGAGATTTAAAAAAATGGGGATTAGTCATATAACACACTACATGTAACAACGTGTACAAAAACAATGTGAAGGGGCCTCCTCTCCCCACTGGTGGATTTGTTTTTATTTTATTTTTGGTTCATTTGAGTATGTTCTAGTTGTTGTTTTTACATGTTGATTTAATTAAAGTAGAAAAAAAGGATGACATGAAAATCCCTGACCATAGCCCCGCCTGTTTTCAGCCTCTCCCAGTTCTAATCAACCAGAGTGATGAAGAACACCTGTGTGAGTGAGCAGGGCCTTTAAATCAATGCTCCGATCATTATCCTCGGGGTTTTCCAAGTGAACAAGCTCATGGCTCCTGCTGACTCAGCATTATGGTGAGTTGTTTTTATACATCACATGTGTTTGCACTCAAATGAAGCAGCGGTGTCCTTAATTGTCATCACTGTGAATGCAGGGTGCTGCAACAACGAAGAGTAACCAGCTGCTGCCCCATTATAGTAGCTTCATTACAGAATGTCCTGACAGCAAACAATTCAGCAATGATAGCTGTTCACAATTAAAAGGGTTAATGTTGGACCTTGATCTTGTTGTTGCAATACTGCATAAGCATGGACAGGCTAGAAAACCAAGGTTGTTGGAAAATTAGGTTATCAGTAATATCACGAGTTCAAATGTGTTTTTGAAGTGTTGAAATATAACTTAGTAGTTTTTTGTAATGATCTATAAAAAATAACCTACCACTCAATCATCAGCAGCCGGTTTAAGCAATCTTCCCCACATGCTAATACTCCTTTTGCCCGCTCCTCTCTGGGCAGCACCGGGCACTCACATTGCATCCTCTTTATATCTCGATGAGACTTGCTTTTCTTCCTGCAAACACAATGCATAAGGCTTTAAACCTCAACCATTCAAAGTATAAAGAATTAACTGATTTGCTCCAGCTTAAATGACACTTTACCTCTCTGTCAGATACAGGTTCTCCTCAATCAAGTCGAAGTAAGGGGGCATCTTTTTAATTTTCGATGCTTCTTTCCATTTACTAGCGTCTTGGAAGTCTTGAAGAGTGAGTACTGGACGTTGCACCTCCACTCTGACGGGACTTTCCTTGGTAACTTCAGTATCTACTAGTCGCTCCCGCTTACCTTCAGGCCCAGCTTCTGCCTCGTTGTCTGAATCTGACTCCACCTCTGGACGCCTTTTCTTGGGAGGGCCACGGCCTCTGTGAGGTCTGAAAGAGTCTTCTCTTGGAGGGTCAGGCACAGCAGAGCCTCTGCTGTTGCTGCTTATTTCATGGCCTTGAACAAAGCTAGAGGACCCAGAGCTGTTCAGTCCACTGCATTCAACAGACATTTTAATGAGATTGAACTGTTTATCGCCACTGTAGTCATCATGGTCATTTGTTAGGGAGTCAGGATGGATTTCACCCACGGGATCATGAACATGGAGGTAGGATTTTTGGCTAACATGCATATTTGTGGATTCATGGTTCCAGGAGTTCTCACTCTGCATTTGTCCCTGGTTTGTGTGAGAGGTTCCAGTAAGTTTAGTGTTTGGTGTCTGAGGCCCATGACTACTGTCAGGCTGCTGGTATGTACTACTGGGCTGTTCTGAGTGGGAGAAATCCCAAACATGGCTAAATCCACTCCTGTCATTGACAGCGCCAGCTCCAGCGAGATCATGCCTTGATTGAGAGTGCATCATTTCACCTTTACTGATGAGATCACGTGGTTTGTGCTGCTCCTCACATTTACTGGAATTATTAGGATCTTGGGCAAGATCTGTGGTATTTTCATGGCCTCTGATCTGACTGGCTGAGTGAGGCTGGACGCTCATGGAGCTGGAACCTTCTGAGTGACTGGTGCTGTCAATCATATTACTCTGAGATTGACACAACATGCTGTTATTGGATGGATCATTGACTTGAACACACGGACCACTGGTTTTCACAAATGCACTGTTAGGAATATCCTGCCTCTGTTTGGGGACTTCAGCTGTGGAATTAGTATTTTGAAGTCCTGAACTATTGGTTGGGGTGCATGGCAAAGCTGCCATGTCCTGTGCATCGTCAGTTAGAGTAGTTGTCTTTGGCACCACCACCACAGAGTGCAATTGTTTTATAGCTTCATCGCAGTCTGAATCGTATTCCGAGTTATCACTATCGCTGACCTCACTCTGTCCTGATGGGTCCTGGTATAGCGACGTTCTCTTGGTTAGTTTGCTCTTATTTGTACTGATTTTGAATGTTATTTCAGTGTCACTGGCATTCATATTTTGCATCTTTAAAGCATTAAGGACCTGTGATGGCTCATTCATGTACAGAGTCTGGTCTGTGATGGTTTGAGATTCATATTGTTTTAAGTCACAGTGGCCAGTGCTGGTGCTTTCTTGTGCAGGCTCACTTTGGTCTTTGTATTTATCAGTCATAGATGTGCTGTCAGAGCCCACTTCTTGCTTGGATATCTCTGTCTGCTTCACCAGTTTGGAATGTGTATCAGCTTCTTGATGATAATTATCCTTATCCTCAGACTCTTGTTGGCTGTTGTCTTTAGAAACCTCGATTTTTTCAACACAGATCATTGTTTTTACAGCTGGCTTACTTTCTACACTAAGTGTCCTTTGTAAAGGATCAACTTCTAAGGAGTTCTGACCAACAATATCCCATCTGGACTTTTTGGTACTACTGCTACTCTTTTTAACTGTGTCTGTATTTTGCTGTTGGAGTGTCAGCTGATACTCAGAATCAGAGCATGTTAAATCAGAGCTAATTTGCACACTTGTGCCACACTGCTTGTTGATTGTTGAAGCTGTTTTTAGCTCAGACATTTCTGGTGAAGTGTTCTGCTGGACACCATGTGATTCAAGTAGGGACAGTGGTGAATGGTCGACAGCTTCCTTGTCCTGGCTGCACATCACACTTTCATTACTATGACATGAATTAATTACATCTGCAAATGTTTTCTCATGTGGAAGGTTGTTAGAGGAGGGGCTTTCCTTAACATTGTTCAAGTTTTCCAGGCTGGCATTTTTGTGTTTTAGACTTTCACCAGGGGATGCAGGTGAGGCATCGTCTGGTTTAACCTCACGGCTGGGTCTTCTGTCTTTTCGCTTGGATGGTGATTCTTGAACACTCTTCTCGTGGCATGAAAGCACCTCTTTAGCATCCTGAATCCTCAGTTCAGTTCCATTTCTTTGGGAGTCTGATTTTTCCTTTTCTCTCTGATGATAAAGGTCTGAAGTGTTTGTAACTGATGATGATTTGTTAGAACTTTGTAAAGTTTCACTTGATTGTCTATCATTTCCACTGGATTTCACGGATGATCTAGAGGGAGTCATTTGCTTCGAGTCCGACCTGTTGGTTTTCTTTTGGTAGTTGGAACATTTTTCATCTAAACTAGAGAGTTTGTCAGATGTCTGTGGTTTTCCTTTATGATCAGCCTCGGAGTCACTTGAACTGCTTTTGTGGCGTCTGTCATGTGTTTGAGAATGACTGCGTGTACTGGAAGAAGAGGATTTACTGTTGGTCTCAGACTTGTGATGGGAGCTAGATCTACGGTAGCTAGGGTCAGGCTCAGGAGAGTGCTTGCGTTGGGAGTCAGAGTCTGACAGTCGTTTAGAAGTTCTTTCAGATTTTGACGACTGTGTTTTTCTATCCATCTCAGAGGGATGAGGAGAATCTGAAGATTTAGAGGCTTTTTCAGATTTGGTGTAGGAAGATGATTTTGAGTCTTTATATGAGCTTCCATGAGCTGACGATCTGCTTGAGTCAGCTGTCCTTGTTCTTGTCTTCCTATGATCATCATCAGAGTCAGAACTGTCTCGGGCTCTGTCTCGAGATCGAGAACGTCTTCTGTCCCTGCGTGGAGAGCTCCTGTGTGATCTGCGATCAGAATCATGATAGTAAGACCGATCAGAGCGGGACCCTCTGTCATCTCGATACCTCTCTGATCTGGGGTGAGATGAACCTGTTCGAGATCCTCTAGATCTGGACCGTGATCTAGACCTGGACCTGCGGCGATCTTTATCTGATCTAGAGGATCGTGATGATGTGTGTCTAGAATCTCTGTCTGATCTGGAGTAACTTGAAGATCTTTCATGATTCTCTGAACGCTTTGAAGAAGTTTTGTCTTTTTCCTCCCCGCAAGACCCTGAGGAAGACTTCTTTACCTCTTTGCTTCTGCTTTCAGAATTTGTTTTACTTTTGGAGTCAACTAATCTGTGAGTGGAAGACATCTGTACTGAATCTCCATCTGATTCTGAGCCAGGATGCACACTATCAGACAGGGACCTTGTTTTCCTTTTGTATTCCTTACTGTCCTGCTCAGCATTGTTAGGGCTATCTTCATCTTTTCCTGAGGAAGCCACTGGCTTCTTGAGACTTGGGGTTACTTTTGTTTCTGAGGTTTCTACTTTAGCGTTCTCTGCAGGGCTGACACTGACGGCATTCTGAGGCTGGGGTTTTGGGAATTCATTTGCACCACTGTTTGATGATTTCTGCACAACCTCCAAGTCTGAAGAGTACAACTCATCTTGGACCACTAAAGTTGGTTTCTCTTCAGTCACAGAGACGCTGAGAATTTGCTTCTTGAAGTGTAGCTTTGCTAGGTCCGCTTTCAGTTTGGCAGCAGAGTTGAGTGTCTTTTGAGAAAGTTTATCTGCTGTTGATGTTGGCACCTTGAGTGACTGCTTTTGATCAACTTTAATCTTCCCTCCTCTATCTGAGGTTGATTGGGACGAGGCAGAGTGAGGATCCACAACAGACTTGTCAGTGCTGGGGGGGATGAAAAACAGGCTCTGCAGGGGCTTCTTGGTCTGTGCGAAGCTGAAGGACACTTTCTGGCGACCCTGATCCTCCAGGTTGACCTTCATCTTGGTCCCTTTGGGCAGGAGATGGTTGGACAGCATGACTCTGGGAGACAAGCTTTTGATTAGAGCTGCCTTAGACAGGCCCTCAACCTTTACCTACAATAAAAAGAATGCAAAAAAAATTAACCTTCAATCATTTTTTGTTTGCAATAGCATTTGTAATATGACTAAGTTGACATGAAGCTCATGGGACAGCAAGTATTTATACTTGTAAACTGTCTGTTGATACTTACTGAGGCACCACTCCCCTCCTCTCTGTGGTTACAGCATGAAGCCATTAAAAAGGAAAGGACAGATGGAAATGCAGTTACACAGCGCAAGCTGCTATACATGCAACTTTAAAATTATAAGGGGTTAATAAGAAACTCAAATTGCCAAGGTGACCTCACCAGAAAAAAAAAAGAGCCTCAACATTTTGTTTTGACTATATTTGATTTTGAAGTGTGAATCTTTAATTGTGCCTATCTCAATTGTCCACTCCTATTACTATGGATCTGGCCGTTCTTTCGCATTTCAAGCACAGAATATTCTCTAGACAGTTAAAACAAACTACTGCTATAGCTGTGTAAAAGGACTGAGTTACACAGCTACTTGAGTACAAAATTAAAAGACAAAACCTTTTATGTAATTTCAGAGACTGTCTTAATTATGCACCAATTGTTTTACTACTATTGCGTTTAAAATATCTATCTACTTAAAATCAAAAAATGTATCAATTTGGGTGTTTTTAAAATGCGACAAATACTGGGGATGGTTTTATGATTTTCAATATGTTAACAAAACACATGGATTTAGTACATTATGTGACATTTGTTTGGTTAAAGCACTTTGTTTGGATCTTTAGCATTATGTTTCCAAATATATGATACATAAACAACATCCGAAAAAGAATGCTATGATGACTTTTCTTTAATAATGTAATTAGTTTGTGGAACTAATCATTAACCTAAGTAAGCAGATATTTAATATTGAACAAAAATGATTTTTATAAAAACTATGAGGTCTCCTTCCAGGCTATAACCTTGCCAATTCACATAATGGAGCTTAATTAATCAAAAGCAACTTGCGTTGATGAACTAAATTAAGAAGCAGAGGAAGAAAAATCATAAAAAGTGAGAGCAAAGATTAAGTATTCAGTAAAGAATAATTTGTTTTTGTACCTCTTTTGTCCTATTAAAGTGTGTGTGTTCCTTAGGGTAGGCTCAATTTGGGTGCAGGACAAAAAATAGGTCATTTAATCCTTCAGGATTTCATTTTTCCTTTCTCTGTGACCTTCAAAAAGGAGACATTTCTGCAATGAATTTCTGCAGTAAAGCAAGGGCTATAAAAACCATATTACATTTCACAATAACTTAAACTTTGACAACATAAGATGTTTATTCCCAACACTACCCAAATCTTCTATACTGTATATATTATGTGTGAGCTTTTTGAGTACTAAGGGCCTGTGTCCATAGGCAGCAGTTTTTCCACTGGAAGTGCTGTCAACCTCAGTTTCAGAGTGATAATCACCAGTGCTTAACATTGCTGGGAAAAGATGACTCCAGCTCCCCTTGGTACTATCCATAATGCCACTTAAAATTGATCTGTGTCTGTCATAATTCCTTTTAAGCCACTGAGATATCACCCAGCAAACATGAAAACAAAGGATGTTATGTTCAACCACTAAAAGCAGTCGAGGACAAGGAAATAATTCCCTTGAGAACACAAGGGAGCTCATTTTCACCTCCTTCATTTTATGTTTACAAAGCGGAATTAATAAGTCTTGCCCCTTCTTGATTTTTTTACTGGTCGGTGAGGGAAAAACAACACTGATAAATGCAATGCCTATTTATGAGTTGGACTGTTTTAACTAAGAATGCTGAGAGTGCGGTGACAAAAAAAACAGCTGATGCTGCGGGTGTTATTGCGCTCAGTGTGGGTGATAAAATCCTGCATTATGTTGGTTTTGAATTGAAAAACAAGCGCTGACAACGGAAAAACCCAGGCTATGGACACAGGCCCTAAAGTAGCTAAGACCAAACACATGATCATATATAATATGTGTATGTTTTTGATTCATAGAAGTTGACTGGTAGTGATAAAACCAATGTAGTGTTTACAGTCTCTATAGCTATGAACAAAACACCTTTTCACATTTACCTAATATCTGTATTGAAAAGAATATGAGGGTAAAAATCTTTAATGTGTCAATAACAAAAAGATGAAAAAAATTGATACTTTTAACACGCTTGTTTCTTACTTGCCAAATTACTCTAAAAACATAAAAGATAAAGAGGTAATGTACTTTGATTCAGTGTTTAAACAATAAGAGTGCATCACAGACAGCAAACTCTTAAAATTATATCCAAACCTATACCAAACTATGACAAAAAACACGCAGTGTGGGCTGCACATTGTATGATCCCATACCTGATCTCAGACTTAAGCAGAGTGTCCATGAAGAAACACGTCTGAGATTAAAAGGCCTGAAGATGCTGCTGGCCAAGAAAAATCCAAATCAGAGAAAAGAGCCCTCCAATATGACGCCACACCTGACAACAAAACAAAGAAGAGTTGCGATGATTGTGCCTTCTATGTCCAAAACAGCTTAAAATTGATGTCAGCGAATACATGAAAACTACTCAAGACTTATTTTAATCAATGGAAGGATGGTATTGTATTACCGGTACATAATTCCACACTCTGTTGTGGTGTAAACAGCTTACGACTTTTAATTATGATTCTCTGGTTCTTTAGTGGTGAAGCCGTAACCTTGACCACCACTTCCTTCATGAGAAGTTAAGAAATAAAACAAATTTCCAAAAATCTTCAACCACTGAAGTTCATTAAATCAAAAAAAGCTGAACTTTGAGGCTGAAATTAATAAAAAAAATATGTGGCTTATTCAAAATACCAGAAACAAAAACGCATTAAAAAGCATAATGCAGAGGCCTGGTAGGACGTACATGCAAGCAAATTATTTTATACTGCTTCTTGCTAAAGTGGGCTGCCGGGGCAAACAAGACCTTTTCTGCTGGCCTCAACACAGTGTCATAAACTAATAATTCTTCATTTTATACACCTGTCTCATCAACATAACATTCATCATCATAACATTTCAATAACAAACTATCCTACATCATTACTATAAATTCACCAACTTAACCTCAAAGCCACTCTCGACCTTGGCTGCATTACTTCCAGTGAAGCTTGATTCATTTACAGCTATCGGGCGATCAGATTTCACTCCTGTATTGTTTCCGGGTCAAATAATCTGTCACAGGGCCTTAAGAACTTTTATTTCTCTCCACTGCTGTTAAAGTTAAGAGATGCTACAGTTTGGACTGTCATGGTGTTTGAGCAAGTCGAATTGACTTTGAAAAAGTGGGTGCATTCTTTGACACACTAGCTGGCCAAGCTGTTTGTCAGAGATTTGCTGGGGCCTGATTGGTCAGTGGGCTGAGCTAACAGTTCTGAAACTTACCAGTGGCTAGAGGTGTAAAAATATATTGATACACCAATATATTGCGATACATTTCGCACTGTATCGATTTTTATAGTCTTATAGACCAATGTTGATATTTCATTGGTTATTACTTAAAAGAAAATCAGAACATTTGTTTGGCTTTGTTGTTCAGCATTTGCTCACTAGTTGGTGGCAGGCTTTGCGGATTTCATGATTCCTGATTTATGAGTGCTTAGTGCAAAAGTTTGGCTGTGATGTACAGAAGCATGCTGAAAGTTTGCATGCTCTTTTGTTTTGTTTTAGGGTATTTTCATTCATGCTGATGCTAGACAATGAAGTGAGGGGTTGTTGTGAACTGGTCCTTGTTACCATGGTCATGACGTAGATTTCAGCTCTGAGACATTCCTTTGTGACACCGTATCCAGCCATAACATGGAAGAGACAGGCCTACGTTTTTGAATGGTTTATTTGGCATTTTTACCTCCACCAAGGAAGTTGTGTTATTTGCTGGTGTTTATAAGTACATTTAGTTAACAGGATAACTCAAGAAGTTATGAACTAAATTTGATGAAATTTCCAGGATAGATCATAAATGGGCCAAGGACCAATCGTTTCAATTTTGGTGGTTATCCAAAACTGGATGCGGGGGGAATTTTCATATGTTAACATTGAGCTATAGGGCAGTTGTCTACATTTACACAAGTGACTCAAAAAATTCTCAACTGATTTGAATGACATATTCAGGGAAAACGTGGCACAAGGGATAAGTAATTAGATTTTGGTGGTGATCTGAATTCGGATCCCTGATTTTTTTTTTTTAAGGATTTGTCATCAATGCAAAATAGTGCAGTTTCAACATTTTCGACGATAACTCAACAGACAATGTTGGAATGCCTTGGCAGAGGTTTGTGTTCTTAGAGCATCTCTTGTTTTATCTGAAGTGAGTGCATTTTATTGCTCTAAAGTGCTGAGTGTCAAGACTCTAAAGTAATTGAGAATATGATGAGATATTGAGTTATAGCTGATTTGGTTGTCAGGGGGTGATGTACTTGTGGTAGAAGGGCCAGGTTCAAAATGCATGGGAAGTCACAAGCTACTCATGTTAGCATTTCAATTTTGATTGCTGTCCTTGCATCTTGAACTTTGCACCAAAAACAGCTTTGTTTCTTGTAAATGAGATAATGAATTGAGACCTCAACAGAACTACACAAATGTGTGCATTATCACAGCAAAAAGTGGTACAACAAAACATTGCGATGGACATTTGAATACACCTGGCCATATTTCCCCCCATGGAAACGTGTGACTCACTGAAAACACAAACACAATTTTGGGTCCCACCAGCCACCAGTTGAGAACCGCGGGTACATAGACGACTTCTGCTGGCGGGTTTTTGTTATCTATCGTCGCAGGGGGGGAAAGGAAACCAGTTTCCACCAGCTATTTCTGTTTCAGACAAAGATTTAGTCTGTCTTAGCGTGGTTGCCTGTTTCTCTCCATTGTCTTCACTGCAAACCAGGAAAATGTAAAAGGTTAAATTCACCAACTGGTCAAAGAGAACATGGTTGATAATAGATGAAAACATGGATGCAGGGCGAGTATAGAGCACGCATCTCATTATATCACTGGTGCAGATCAAGCAAATGGTCTCGTAAAAACAAAGGCTTACTGTGCAACGAGTGCTTTGTTAAAATAGTCACCGGGAGCCCTCATGAAAACAGACGATGACAAGGCTGAATTAAATTAGAGCACTAAATACAGCATGGCCTGAGCGGGAGGAGTGGATACAGCCAAAACATGGCCTTTAAAAAGGATGTTTCTGACTCTACCAACTACCAAAGCGAGCAAAAAGATGTGTTTTGACTCACCAGTTTTATCAACTACAGAATTATACTCTGCTGAGAAGATATGCGTAACCACTGACATACGTAAAACGTGTTCAAATTATTTAACATTTACCTAACTATTTCACTGAGAGGCTTGTTTTGTAAGAATATCAAGCAGTTAGCATTATGTGTGGGCTAGCTAGCCGAGCTTCCGTAGGCCATCTTTAAAGATAGCGACAGCTCGTGTTGTGCAATGCAGCACTTGGGTTGATTTTGGGGTTTACCAATAGCAATAATGCTTAGAATTGCAACAGTGCGTTGTATTTGACGGTCTTTGACATTTTAAAAATGAAGGTAGAAATGTTGTTTGTTTGAAGACGACGGGCTAAGGAGCTCGACTCACATCAGCAGCTAACCCTAGCTTGTCTGGCTAACTCTCGCACTGAGGCTGGTGTTATGGATGAAGCAGTAACCGTGTTGACTGGTGACTTTCAGGCGTTAGCGTCTACAGATATGAAAGGCACAATGCCGCTGTTATTTTAATGTAATACCCTTCATAGGGGTCTTAAATGAATGAATCTTAAATGAAGACTTCAGCATTTTTAACATCTGTTGTAACAACGAATTACCAAAACGCATTCGGCCCAGAGTCACTGGTTGACACGGTCACTTGCTTAAACGCGACACCAACAGCCTAAGGGCTAACATTCCGGTTCACTTGTGGGCTACTTGATCGATCTTCGATCTGTAAGAAATGTGTAAGGTTGTTGTAATTACGATTTTCTCTATACAGGAGACATCGAGGTTTGTCTGCCTGCTGGCTTATTGATTTAACATCATGATTTGATTAGTAAACAGATCACAATGGAACAACTTTCAGCAGCCGGCTTTACTAGCATGCTAGCTAATGATGTTTTGTGTTGGAAGACAACTAAACCATGATAAAGTAATTGTTAAATAACAATACATAGTTCACAAAGTACTCACTTTTCAAAGTGCTCGAAGTCACAGAGTTCCCCCATCGTTGAAATCACCTGTAGTCGGCTCTCCCTTAGAAGATCAAGCACCAATATATTCCGACGTCAGATCCATACGGAGCTGTCGGAAATGATGGTCGGCTCGCAGGCTCTGCTGCTGCTGCTGCGCCTCAGCTTCAGCCTGAGTGTTGATACTTCAGAGCTAGCAGGAGCTCACGCAGTTAGCCAAGAATCTGGACACATATCTACACATCAAAGGGCCAGGATAGCTAAGCCCGAATACATATCTGGTTCTGATCAACCCTATAAATAACGATTGCACCAACACTCAGCTCCGTGCACATGTTTTTAATATTACCACTGTTTCTCACTGTGTTTCTCTGACTAAAGCTGCTGCTGTGTTCAACAACATCACATGATGCGGGTGTAGCGCTGGCGCCAACACTGGAGCGACCTGCAAACAAAATACCAAGTATGCTATTTATTTTAAACAGGAAGACTCTGCACTGTCTGAAATAACAAACATCACTTTATCACAGGGACATTCATTGACCCTTAGGAACTGTGGTGCGTATTTTACGCGCTTTTCATTCTTTTATTTTTTATCATTTTGGCTGTGTTCATGCACATGGCATGGATTTTGGCATGAATGCGTCTTTTTATTTGCATGACTTGTTCTATGGTCTGTGGAAGGAAACCAGAGTGCCCAGAGAGAACCTATGGATGCACGGGAAGAACATGCAAACTTCACACAGAAAGGCCCTGGCCCCTGACCCACATGGGGATCAAACTATCAACATTCTTGCTGTGAGGCACATGCACTACCTTCTGCACCACCCTGCCATCAGTGAAATGCATGCATTTTCAAACTGGGCTTTTGCCTTGGTATAGATAATTTTTACTTCTCTCAACCAGATGGTGTCATTTTTACTATATGAATATGAGTGTGGGTAGTTGGCAATGCACAAAAAGTAATAATGCATAGAACTCAATATTGCTTCTCATCATTGACAAATCCTAGGCTCTAATAATTCAACGCATAGAAACACTTTGCATGTGGTACACTGAAAGTAATTTACTTTTGTCCTCTACAAAAATGGTGACGTGACAAAAACCTTACATTTAAAGGGTAAATATCTTAAAAAATGTATTTCTTATGTGTATTATTAGTTTTGATGTTGATTTGAATATAAGGTCCATCAAAAGATCGAAATAAAATCAGTGTAGAATTTTTTTTATAGTTACCTTATGAAAAGCACATTTTTTGTGCTTAGCAGAGTGAGGGTGAGTATTTGACACAGAGTAGAAAAAATGCGTTAAAGTCAGCGTAGCTGCTAATCATTGACATATCCTAGAATGTCATAATAATAACAATAAAAAAACTCTTTGTGGGTAGTATTTTGAAAATAATACATTTTTTCCTGTTTTTTAAATCTGAAAACATGGTAGCATTATGACAAAACCTGGCTTGCAAATTGTTAAACTCTTTGAAAATGTTTTAGCATTTGGTGTCAACAATTCTGTCAGATGTAGGTTAAAAAAAATGCTCACTGGTAGACAGTTGACTTTCTTGCACATGTTCAGTACTCCAGCCAAACCACTAATTTGATTGAATAACTGTAAGTATTTTCCTAAATGGAAGATTTTCATACTTAGCTTCAATGTGACCAGTATTTTTATATGATAAAATACGGTATACTAGGGCTGTGAGATGTATACGGTTTAAAAAAACCCAACACTATTTTCAAACAACAGTATTGTTGATATCAACAGTGTTGATGTGCTAAAACAGCATTAAGTGAGCCACCATTAGGAATGCAAATGCTAAGGATACAAAACAGGTGGCAACAAAAGACTAAGCATCATCAATGTTTTAAACATTATGTCATTATGATGACTACATGAGACAAACCCAAACCTCAAACTTTTGTAGGCCTTTGCATCAAAACAATACTACAAAATAAGCTTCACTAACCTGTGTTTTAAAAAAAAATCTATGAGAAAGTATATATATATATATATATATATATATATATATATATATATATATATATATATATATATATGTATATGTATATATGTATATATGTATATATATGTGTGTATATATATATGTGTATATATATATATGTATATGTATATATATATATATATGAAAATAAGCTGCATACCATTCAGTAAACCATCCATCTTAGTCATTATAGTAGCCAAATTGAATAAATGCAGGCCCAAAGTATAAACAAAGTTTGAAACACAGGACTTTTACATGCATTAATACATCTTTACGCAGGAAAACTTCATGTCCATTTTCCTTTCCACTCAAATGTCATTTCTTTTAACTTAGGCTCCCAGTTAATATCTTCTCACCAAAAATAACCCACATTCATCCAGATTCTTTTTGCATCATGAAGAGCTGAAATGTCTGTTAGCCCTATGAATGTAGCACACTAATAAACTCCAGACTGGTAGTTGGGGTGAGACAACTCTGCTGACATTTTGAAGCTGGCCTTTGAAAAGAATAGGAGAGAATAGAAGAGGGCAAATATCACTGATATACTGGGCACAGTTAAGGGGACATGGAGAAAACCACCCTGCTCAGATTATACTAAAAATAAGCCAAGAGAAAGAAAGACGAATGGTACAAAGTTTTGGATGGACAATCGAAACCAGGTTAAAGAGGGTAGGATAGCTGACAAAAGTATGAGTAAAACAGTTCCGCTGTCTATTCTCCCACCATAGACACTGGAATAAGCAAAGATACTTATGAGATTTTAAAAAAGAGAAAAGTTTGAGTGAAGTGTAAAATTATATAAGTAGAAAATACAATCAGTTCATTAAAATATACACAGATGCATCCAAATCAGGGCAAAACAGGGTAGGTATGGTATTTGTAGTTCGAGAGTTAAATGTTGTCTTAAATAGAAGAATCGGTGATGATTTAGCAGTATACACAGGCGAGCTTCTGGCCATTTATATGGCATTGAACATGGTACAAGAAGTCAAGCCAGGTAAAGTGCAAATAGCATCAGACTCCAGCAGTGGATTGGGCAGTATTAAACATAGTCAGTCAAATTCAAGACAAGATATAATATTTGAGATAGCACATACGTTACAGGAAATAAAGACAGCAGGAGATGTAGAGGTCAAGTTAATTTGGGTTCCAGCACATATAGGATTTAAGGGGAATGAATTGGTGGTAAGTATGCCAAGCATGCAACAAGAATAGAACAAATATCAATGGTTGTGACAGAGGGTAAAACTGAAATTAAACGTATAGTGAAGTCAGAGATGAAGAAATGGCAGAAGCAATGGGTCAGAGAGAGCAGAGGTTGACAGTTTTACAGTATAACAAAAGAATGTTTAAGAAATGAGAGAAAGCCATAGGAGCAGCAAGGAAGAAGACATCATATTACACATAAGATTTAGTTATACAGGGTTAAATAGCACATTATTCATAATACAGAAACATGAAACGGGAAATTGTGAATATTGTGGGTCAGGAGAAGCAGTACATATCCTCTCCCAGTGTCCAAAGTACCGAACACAGAGATACACACTCAAAGCAACATTTCAGAGAAATAATATACCATTTATTGTAACAGAGTTATTTGGGAGAAATTCAGGTGATTGTGTTTAGGTTTTTTGTTGTGCTTTTGGAGGCAACAGGGCTTGTAAATACGTAGCGCATTCTGTATCTAATCCAGTCCAAAAGGTGGCAGTAGTGTACGTACAAGTGGTTTGCCAACCTGCATAAAACCAAAGAAGAAGAAAAAGAAGGCGGAACAGAAGAAGAAGTCATCAGCGGAAGAGGAGAGGATACGTTACAAGACTGAGGCAACGAGGGCCAGATCTCCTTCGTGACTCGGCTTTAATTTCCTTCTACAGCTTCTAGCACTCAGTTGTATAAAGAAGGAAGTGTACCAAGAGCAAGTGTAAGTGTCGTCGCTGGTCAGGTCGCTATATTTCCGTACTTAGAAAGAAGAAAATTCTCATCTTCGATTATCCGCGTCGGAGTGGTCCATGCTAACGCTGGAGGCCTGCTCGGCTACAGGGCCTCGTTCGACATTTTGGGGATTTTTGTTTGATTGGCGGTGACGTTTTTACTTCCCTCTATGTCTTGGCTTTTTTTGTATTGTCAACATTTGGTGTCCGTGGCTGTTATAGGTGTTTGGAGTTGCTAAACCTAGTGTGAACATTTAATTGTGGATTTGTAATAAAATGTAATAATTCTGTATGCGTCCGGGTGGAGGGCTGTCAGGGATATCGGAGATTGGTTTCTTGAAGACCCACTGGGCACCGAGGATTGGTGTTTTCTACGTGACAGTAAGTTTCTCTGCGAAACGAAGCACCGAGGATGGATTCAATTTGACTGTGCCTGTCTGTTTATTGCGGAGTGAATACTGTCTGCATGGGTACCTAGTTGACATTGGTGGATCATAAGGGCAAAAGCTCGCTTGATTTTAATTTCAGTATGATCACAGACCGTGAAGGCGGGGCCTCGCGATCCCGCTGACATTTTGGGTTGAAGCAGGAGGTGTCAGAAAAGTTACCACAGGGATAACTGGCTTGATCCTTCGATGTCGGCTCCTCCTGACATTGTGGAGCAGAATTCACTAAGCGTTGGATTGTTCACCCACTAATAGGGGACTCTGATGATGTGTTGTTGCAATAGTTCCTCTCATCTGTCAGGCCATCTGGTAGGTTATGCACGACATTTTTGCGATTAAGAATTGTTTTGTCTTGTCTGTATGTGAAAGGTCAGCAGGCTGGAATACATGCACTTTTGAGAGTATTTGTGAATAGGGCTGCAGTAATGATTATTTAGAAATCGATTTAAGGGCAGAGTACTGTTTCATCCAATCAATGACTCACTTTTTCATGTCTAAGCCTTCACGTTTCATAATAAGTGATACATGAGTAACATAGCTTATAGATGTCTTTTAAAACAGAGTGTGAGGCTCTGTCAGCATTATAGTTGACAGCATTAAGTCTAAATAAAAAAGTGATTTTCATATATTTTGTGTAAAAGGCATACCCAAAATCAAGCCCAAAATTTCAAGGCACAACATATTCAAGATAATGCAAAATAAATCATGTGTTGCAATATCTTGGCTGTCTGCACAAGCGTATCTATTTCTAGTATCAATAAATCTAATCATTCATTCTAAATTAGAAAAAAAAACTATTACCTTGAAAGTATTGCTTAAAAATAAAGTATGCTAAAATACATTTGAATTTTTTAAAATTTAAAATTTCAGCAATTTTCATTTAAGTTTACCTGACAGACTATTTGTCATAATTTTCCGAGCTTACAAATAGGAAGAAAAAAGTAATTATTTCACCCACCTTTTAATTCAGTTCACCACAAAATTTAATGATCAGTTTTACTAGGGGTGTATGCAAATATGAATAAAATTATGTATCACTTTTTTGTGTATGTGCCAATATCGTACTAATTTTAGTGCAATTTTTTTAATATTCAATAATTTTCAGAAATTTGGGGCATCTGTATTTTAGTGCAGCCTCCATTTTGGTTGACAGCAGTGATCCAGACATTTGATTCTCCCACTCCCCGTTTAATTTATCGTTTTTCTGGCTGGGACAGACAATAGAGTTCATCTTTGTTTTAGGTAAAATACCTAACTTAAAGAACACTGATGAAGAGCTGGATTTCAGAGCATATAATATTTTGTGATCTGAATATTAAAAAAATGACTCTAGTGATAAAAAAGGGATGTGTTGCCCTGTTTAAAATGTAGTATTTCACTATATATTGTAGTGTTACCCATGTATCGCAGTGTGTATTGTAGCACCAGATTCTTGTCAATGCCAACATCTTAAAATTCTACATATCGGTTCAATTCTTTTACTATTTCAGTATCAATTCGAGGTCATTTTCTTTGTTGTCAAAAGCAGGCTCACTCAGATTTTCTGTGTCAACGACAAACACAGGCCATTCTTTGTATTTAATACTGTGCAGTGTTGCCAAATGTTTCGACATGTTAATGTTTACACTCTTGCTTGAAATCACACAGGTACTGCTGGCATCATATTGTGTTATAAAGCTGCCCCTCAGACCATTTCAGTCCTCTACTGGACAACGTTGGGTAATTTGCAGCACATTTAACGACCACTTGAACCGAGTTCTTTTCAAAACCCTGCTCAGCAGTTTCTGTGTCAGGTAAACACATCCCAGTGTGTAGTGCAGTAACTTGGAAGTCAACAAATGGATGATCAAAGTCTTTGCCAAAACTTTGAAGTGTTGATTTTTATTGATTCGTTGCTGCAGCCCTATTAGTGATAATAGCATTTGATGACTTTGTGGAACTATGGTATAACTGAAATTGAGGATGTGAAGATAAGTTAATTGACTTGAGCCCTTTTCACACACGCAACCCTGATATTATCAGATAATGTCTGAGCAGCTTGCCCGGGTGTTTCACTGACATGGATGTTCACACTTGCTCCTCTCAGCAGGGACCTGCTGGACAGGACAGAAGTGGTGGAGGGGGGGCACTGGTCGGCAGAACCAGCAAAGCAGAGCTTTATGATGTGATCACAATTTATATTCTAACTTAAGTGTTACATGTTAAAACGCATATCAGCTGCATCGATTTGAAGAGTTGAGAGGAGCACTGAAGCACACAGAAGTGAGCATGAAGCAGCGTCGCTACATGCACGACGATTACACCAGAGGAAGAAAGCTTAAGGGTTTCGTTCGTACGCCTCGCTCACGTAACGTCTGGATGAAGTCAGCGTTGTTTTAAAGTGTGAATGGGGTTTTGATGGCTCAATATAGTGAATAATTTGTTTTCTAGAGCTTGACATAATTGGTGCTGGAACTACTGATAACTTTGCTGTAAGACTAGTCGGTATTCATGGTTAGTTTCTTTTTAACTTTTGCTAGCCAAACACCAAAATGTAGCAATAAAATAGAAAACCTAGTCATTGATTAGTCCTCTGCAGAATTATGGATTTGGGAAGGCAACTCACCATCAGTGCAGATGTAAGCAGTGTTCAGTAGCCTGAACTCCTTTTTCTCTTCTAGTTCATGAACAATGTGTGGATGACTTAAATTTCTCACCCCTACATATCCTGTTGTCAGTTGAACAAATCATGGATCTGTTCAAAAGTTGATCTTGAATTTGTGTCTCTGGAATTGTTTCAAGCATCTTTTGTCAGGAATGGTTTCTTTTGCCTGTGCAGTCCTTTATGTCACGTTGCAGTTTCAACACTGAAGTTTTAGAATTAATTTAAAGTTGATGCAAGCATTTATAGATGGTGGTGGCCCACCACTCCAAAAGAAGCACTGTGTACTTAAAATGTTGTATTGTGCTTGGTTTTTTAATGCCTTTTGGTGTGTTCCTCATATAGTTGCTCCTCTGCATGGTTGAGTACAGATATGTGCAAGACAACTCAGTCCTTAACATTGAGACTTCTTTCTTTCATGAGTAACTCTGGTAAATGCCTGAAACAGCTGAACCCCCCCCCAGTAGATCCACCACTGCAGTGTCTTACCACTTTTGTGTCAGTTCTTCAAGCCTGAGACAATGCCTTGTTCGATACCTTGGGATGACAAGCTGAGCATTGAGCACAGACTGTGAGAATGAATCAAAGGATGCAGAGCTGTTGAAAAAGGTGCTGTACTGACCAATTTCCATAGAGTTGATTGTCAGTCAATTAAAACAGACTGGGCCCATGTGGGGAAGGGTGCCTTGAAGTGACAGGGGCTTCATCAGACTGTCTCGTACACAGAGAAAATAGAGGTTGGCAGGGGCACACAGTATGTGAAAACTGGCAGGATTTTGAACTTAAAGGGACAAGGCAACATTTGTGCTGTTTTGTGTCTTGCCTCACTCCAGAGTCCATAACAAGCAGGTAGACATCATTCTTTTACTGTGCGTCCAGTAACAATGAAGAGACGGACAAAGCTTACTCACCGCTAGTTTGCTTTAGTTCAAACACTGGGATTCAATAGGTAGCGCCAGCCTCCCTCTGCCTACAGTTATCTGATAAACTCTTCAGCAACTCTAAACAATCCTGTTGGCTTATTGTGTTTTGTTTTTTACCCCTTTATGTTACATTATCTTCTATCCTCATATCTTCTGCCCCAAAACAGATGCTGTGTTTTATTGACCTTCTTCCATGGTGGTTTTTGTTAGAGATGTGACGTTTGCAAACGAGTCCACTCTTTTGAACAGCTCTTTTAGGTGAACGATGAGAACCAATTCATAATTGTGAATGAGCCGTTCGTTTGTGAGCCATTCTTAAATGCGAATTGCCTGCAAATTAAAGAATGGCTTGCAAACAGCTCACTCACAACTGCGAAATGGTTCTCATTTTCACTTAAAAGAGCTGTTGAAAAGATTGGACTTCTTCGCCAACGTCACATCTCTTGCGAAGAAAACCACTGCGGAAGTATGTCAACAAAACTAAGCCTCTGTTTAAGAGTAGAAGATCATACTAAGATCGCGTAACATAAAGGGGTAAAAAAGAGTCACAACAAGCACACAGGACCATTTAGAGTTGCTGAAGACTAATGGTGGGTGAGCTTTGTCCATCTCTTCCTTGAAAGAATGGTGTCTACTTGCTTGTCATGGACCCAGGAGTGAGGCAAGACATGAAAACAAATAATGTTGGTGTGTCCCTTTTAAGCAATGGTGAACATACTCTAGCAGTTTTTGTAGTTAAATATATAGACCCAATTAAATTAAAATATGGCCAATTTAAATTAAGGAATTCACGTTGTCTATGGACACTTGTTGTATTGCACCTGATTAAGAGTGACTTTAATTTTTGTGTCCTGGTTAGCCTATTGACAAATGTTCAGAATACTTGTTCATTTACTTACGTCTGGCTGACTACGTCCAACGTGTGTATTTCCTGAATCTGCCAATTACAGTTAAACTTAAGTAACTGTATAGGAATACCAGGGAATGACGCAGCAAGAAAACCTCTGGCAATAATCCTGTTTTACACCCTTCTGTCTGCAGGTGCTGTTGTTTGTGCGTCAGTATGGCAGTCGTCATCCGTTTACAGGGGCTGAATGTCACAGCAGGCACTGAGGATATTCGCAAGTTCTTCACTGGCCTCCAGATTCCATACGGAGGGGTGCATATTATAGGTGGGGAGCTAGAGGAGGCATTCATAATCTTTGCTTCGGATGAAGATGCAAGAAGAGCAATGAGAAGATCATTGGGTTGCATAAAGGGTTCACCTGTCACATTGCTCTTGAGCAGTAAAACAGAAATGCAGGACATGCTTGAAAAAAGCACCAGCACAGCACTAGAGCAAAAGAGGCGACCTGAAGAAAATGCAAGACGAGACGGAAAATCTATGGATCTTGAGGTGGGCAGGAGACCAGTCAGTACACCGGATCATCCTCCTCGCCCTCACCGCCAGGGGCCTTCTAGCAGCAATGATGACTTGTATTTGTTTCTACGAGGATTGCCATACACAGCGACTGAACAGGATATCCTTAACTTTTTCAGTGGTTTGGCTGTTGATGATATAATGTTGCTTAATAACGCACCTGGCACAGGTATTGTCAAATTTGCCACAAGTCAGGATGCATTTGAGGGCCTAAAGAGGGATAGGGAATACATAGGGTCAAGGTATGTGGAGGTATCCCGCCACAGAGGCCCTTATCTGGGAGGAGTTAGTGGTAACTTGCAAATGAATCGGAACAGGGATAACAACTCTGTCAGGGAGAGATCACCAATTCGCCACCAGAGAAACCCACAACATCATGCAAGGTCCAAATCACCAACTGTTGGTCCTGAGGAGGAATACTGTGTTTTGGTAGAAAATCTGGCTTACACTGTGGAAAAAATAGATATAAAAATACTTTTTAGCAAAGCAAATCTTAAGGATGACCAGATCCTGCACCTACTTAGCAGTGATGGGAGAAGAACGAGATGTGCATTTGTCCTGTTTAGGAGTCAGCGGGACTACTGTGATGCCTTATCCAATGAAAAAAGACTGTTTCAGAACCGATGGGTTATTACCCGCCCCATCTCAAGAGAAAAGATGATCAACCTGCTGGAGTCAAAGGACAAAAGTGACAAACCTTATGGTGACTCTGAAAGGGTTCAGGAGAGGCCTCCATCCTACCCAAGGGATGGTTATGACTCTGAGAGAGCCATGGGCATCAGTGACAGATCTTACCCAAGGGATGGTTATGACTCTGAAAGAGCCATGGGCATCAGTGACAGACCTTACCCAAGGGATGGTTATGACTCTGAGAGGGCCATGGGCATCAGTGACAGACCTTATCATAATACTGAAAGGATTCAGGAAAGGCCTTCATCTTACCCAGATGGTGGTTATGATTCTGAGAAATGTTGTCTGCTTGTGCAGAACCTGCCATCTGATGTGCGGAAAGACGAGATAATGAACTTCTTCCTTGGGTTTAATGTTACGGAGGACATGGTGTACATCATCGGGGGTCACAACGGTGATGGGGTTGGGAAGGCTTTGGTTCTGTTCCGATCTGAGGCGGAGGCTACGAGTGTTCTTTCTCTTGATGGACAAAGGTTTCTGGGGTCAGAAGTAATCCTGAAATGCATTACACGGTCTCAGATGCAGCAGTTGCGTTACAACCAATCAATGTCACAAACGCAAATGGGCCAAAACCCAGTGCAAAGAGGGGAGCAGTACTTTGGAAGTAGTGTGGCGTCTCATCGCCCTGATGACACAAAGTACCCTGACTACAGGATTCCTTCTGAAGGCCCACCACAAATGGGTCACTCATCTGTTCAACTTCATGGCGTCTCCAGTCATGAGCCATATGCAGGGGGTTCACGTAATTCACAAGACAGGGGGAATGGCTTTCGGGGCAACTATGATTCCCCAGTGCAGAGTCATGGAGGTCCCATTTGTGTACAGCTGCTTAACTTACCATTTCGGATCGAAAGGGCAGAAATCTACGACTTTTGCTATGGATATCGGATTATCCCAGGATCTGTACAACTACAGTTTGACCCAAGTGGACGACCTGACGGCACTGCAACTGCAGCGTTTGAGTCCCATCAGGAGGCCCTAAAAGCCATTCGGGAACTGAGTGGAAGGCCAATTGGTCCAAGAAAAATAGAACTAGTACTGATGTGAAAGTTAGTGTTTTTGATAAAACCTTATATTCCCAGTGTGTTGGACACTTGGACTGTAGATAAAGTAACTGGTCTTTGTTTCTTTTGAGCTTAATCTGGCATGACTTTGATTAGGAATGCAAAAAAACACTGATTTAAATGTAAAGTTTCGAAAAGACAAGTGTTGGGTTCCTTTGCTGTGCTTATTTTGTGCCAAAATACAAGTTTTATTCCACTAAGTATCACTCTAAGTCCAAATAAGAGAAGATGTTTTTATTTTTATTTCACTATGAGTATTGGGGGGGGGGGCTCTGTCAATAATACACTGAATTGTTCCATCTGTTCTTAAATCTTACTCATTTGCAAACAAATTCTGCTCAGTGTTATCTGCTTGTGTATTTCTGGAGTGCAGGAAATAAAACGGTACAACTAAAAACTGTGATGTTTGATTGTTTATGTAAATGATCAAGGTGTGTGTTAAAGTATTTGTTTTTCTTATTTATCCAGTGGTAAAGGAGTATATAACTTGTTAAATAGGTCTGCAAACCAGAAGCTGCTCCAAAATCAATTCAAGGAGGATTATCACCATGATATAACGTTTTGGGTGATAGGCCTTCATCAGACAGATGACCCCAAACCTCACATCAGCAGTGATAATCCTCACTAAATTGACTATGGAGCAGATTCTTGTGTGCCGACCTTTATCCTCTTTTGCAAGTATTTCTGTCTAGCAGCCAGTAATCAGGTTTTGGATGTGTGTGATTTCTTTCATTTTAAAAAATGAAACTTATAAAATGAAGGAATAAGGACAGAAACCATGATCATTTTGGGTTTCCATAATTTGCATTTTTAATATTGATCTTGCCATGCTTTCTGTTGAAGAACATTAAGGAAATATGCTTAAGAATCAGGCATAAATTAAAATTAAGACATTAGAGCAACCATTAGAGAAAGCTATTGAATCTGCTGTAAGGGATCTATTCCTAACAAGCCAGTCCCACCCACTTTTCCAGCCATTGTTTTTTGTGAAAGTTGAGCAGTACGTAGAAATATACTTGGTGTTGACTAAAAAACATGACGTCAGCAAAAACTAAGTGAATCATCATGGTAATGTATTTATCACATTGAAGTCAAAATGCATTTTGGCAAGATAAAAGGAGATTTTTGTTTCCATAGCCATAGAATTGTCTCTGTCACTAAAACCTTATTTTTAATAAAAGGTAGAAAAAGAAAGTCACTGGTGGTGTAAAAGAAAAACACCAGCAAGGTTATGTGGGATTATAATCCTCAAAGAAAAACTTCACGCCATCCCATTAATTTCATCACGTGTTTTTTTTTCCCCAGAAATGTGTCACTATCCGGTATTTATTTATTTTTTATTTACTAATTCTTCAAATGGCTAATTAAATGATGTAAACATCTAATTTTATTGGCCATGATTAGTCTAAAACTTGAACGAAAAAAATGTACCAGAAATTTTGACTCCATCAAGAAAGCTCATGGTCTTAGTGTTCTGGTCAATTTATTGAAGATCCAAGGATGAAGTGCTCTTGAATGTGTTGGAGATTTTTGAATGTTAGTAAAAGCAGCCAGATTTATGACAGTAGTTGCAGGGCACAACTCCAGATCAAAAGAGAGAAGAAAATAATTTTTTATTGCAGAAAAGTTAAGAGACCTATGAAAAACTGAATTTTACCCTGATATTTAACTTTTCTTCATCATTGTGAACTAGTATTTCTGTGAGTGATCACTTTAAAATAGCAGTGGCCATGATGTGAACCTTTTCCCATAATGTGGCCTTTCTGTAATTTTTTTCTCTGTCCCCAGTTTTTTTGGATTTTACTCTACAGGGATACATAAATATTTTTGTTGTCTCAATCCCAGCCTACTCCTTTATATTAGATAGATTAACTTGTCTCCTACAGGGAAATGGGTGTCTGAAGTAATCCAACACTTGTGCCATAAAATCCAACAAGACAGAATAAGTCAAAGTCCGTCACTTGGTCTTTGTTATGGTGTGTTCTCAAGTTTTTTTAGTGGCCCATCAGACCAGCCCTTTGTGAATTTTCTTGGGGAGCCACTGACTAAGATAATTTGATTATTTACAGTTTTACTAATTCGTGAGATAAATAAACTATGTTCCATACCATACAGAACAACACAGTCTTCAAAAGATTTTGAATAGAATAGAAAAGCCTTTATTGTCATTGCACCCTCCTACAGCACTTTTGGAGCTCTACCTACAGAACAAAGTACAGTTAAAAAAAAAAAAAAAAACAGTTTATAAATTCAAAACAAATCTAGCCAAAGATTTTCAGAAAACGCCAAATAAACGGTCTGAATTACAATGGAGTAGCACTGTATTCTCGCGAGTTGCTCCCTTTGTGTGCAAAGGATATCTTAATTTTTTAATTAAAATAAAATTAAGCCATGACAAAAACAGTTTGTATATAATGTTGTCAGCAACCCAAAAATCAGAGAAGAGGAAAATAAATAAATAAATAAAAACTGCAGATGATTTTTTGGAAGTTGTTTCCCGGAAGTGAAAGTTTTGGTTCCATCATGTCACCTGACACACGAAGAGGAGTGAGAGACGGAAAGCCACGCCGGGGGAGCCGACTTCAACCACAGGTAAACATTTAAACATAATAATATTTAATTTCACTGTTTAAAGGCCAAGAGGGGAAGCTGTTCTTTTACGCATCTATCTGTTTGTAGAGATAAGAGAGGTCGTGAAAGCCTTAGTTGTCTTTCTGGTCTCTGGAAACCAGTAAAACTTGTGTGCATCACTTTGCCGTAATATTGAACAATCAGACAGGTTGACTGAGTCGACGTGGTTTTACTCTTCAAGCGTTAATAAGAAAATATTTGCATAAAAGCAGTGATGGTACTTTTATCAGAGACGCTAACGGTCATGGTAGCATAAACGCACCATCATCACACGTCTGCCATTAAATGTGCAAAAAACAAAGGGAACTTTTCCATCATCTGCAAAAGTTTCTGCCTCATACAAAGTTCTGTCTTGAGCACTGGTGTAAGAACCTGTGTTTTCTAAGTGTTTATTTTTTAGGTTTATCATGAGTTCACAGTTGGTATATGAGTGAAGTTAGCTTAACAGTTAATCTAACGTTTTTTTCCAGTTAGCATGATGGAGCCAATGATAGGAGGCGTTGAACCGCTGCTGCCAACGACACAAGCGGCCTGAAGGTCCGCCCTCGTTACCAGGCAACGCATTCATGAACCTCACATTCAGATCAAGAGGAGGGTTTGTTACAGGGCTCGTCAGCTGTATTTGTAGAAGGGCCATTTTTTCATGACATATGCTAGGAAGGATAGATTTAAAAAAAAGTATAAAATGCTTGTCTAATCAATAAAATAGTAGTTTCATATTTTTATTTTTTCCAAACTTATTTCTCAGCCTTGAGAAGTAAAATCAGTCCCTATCACCCTTACTGCTGCCAAACACTTGAGGCTGTTGCCGTGTCTTGGCTGCTTCTCTCTGAGGCTGTCATGTTTTCCCTCACTGGCTTGAACTCCAGTAAACCCAAACTACTGGTTGACTATTGGCTAAAAATGGCTGACCAAATGTTAAAATTAAAATTTTTTGGGGGCTCCATTAATAGTTTTAAGGATTTAACATAAAAAAGAAACCCTTAATTGTACAACAAAATGTTTCCCCATCATATTTGATTGGAATTTGATCATATTCTGGGGGCAAAATGGGAAGCTGTAGGGGGCCTGTTGTGGCCCCTGGGCCACATGTTGATGAGCACTGGTTCGGTATCTTTAGTAAAATCAGTTTTGTTTTCTTCATACTTCAAACCATGACTGTTTATCAAGATTTGAGGTTTCACCTCTAGATTTCAGGTTTGGATAATATTGATATTTTGATATTTTTGTGTCTCTTCTAACTTCATCAAGCCATCAGTGAGTGCAATGTTAGATGCCAGGCCTTATGCTCACCAAGCCAATACCATTATACAGAGCCCTTGAGTATTATATGTTCTGACCACAAGATTTGTATTTAAAATGCTTTGTCAGAGTCGAGAGTAGACATTTCATTTCTCATGTCTAGCGTTTAACTTAACAAAATGCAGACTTATAACTGTTTGGAACCCTGGCAACAAAAAAATGGTTATAAACCCTCAGTACTGAATACGGTGTAGTTTTAAATTAAAATTGCCCTTTGTTTTGATGATGGTGAATATTGAAATTCATCAAACTTGTAAGCAAACTTATGCACAATGTCAAAATTTCACAAATACTCGGGCAACAATTGTAAACGTGCCTAGAACTGACCAGGAGCACTTTTTAAAATATTGCAAAGACATTTTTGTAAATATGATATTGGATCTTTGCTGATATTTGTTATGCCAATATTTCCAAACTCATATCAGATACTGATATTGATACAGACATTTTGTGCCAACAGCAGAAGTCTCAACCTAACTGTGAGCGACATGTTCCTTTATTGGTTACAGTCCACTGTGTTACAAAACGATGTGAAGCAAGAAAAACAACATTTTATACTTAAATAAATGAAACTTCTTTTTTTCTAAAAGTGATAGAGTGATGATTAGTTAAACCATCATGCTACATTGTACATTTTGCCAGTCATCAAATATATGAGACATTTGTGGCCAAGTTGTGTGGTCAAAATATCACTATTAAATTTTGGCAAAGATTTTCACATCTGCGGATACCGATAATCGCTTTTTTAGGCAATTATATGCCAATGTCAATATTGGTTTGATAAAATCATCCCTAATTAAGACAGTGCTTTTCATCACTCTTGTAAAGTGCCTATATTTTTTGATACTGCTGATCATTAAAATAATGGTGATTTATCATTTTGAAGACTTTGGTACTTAAGAGTTTAAAGAATTTTTTAATCTCAGTTAACATAAATGTTGCTAATGTTTCCTCGCCAGTTATTGTGTTGGAGTTATTCAGGCAAATTTTTAAAAATACTTAATATTATGTGCTTATGACTTCTGTGTTTGTTGCTGTTGTGTCAAACCGCTATCAGATGGAAAAGAGTAATATCAAAGTTGATAACTCTGGCATTGTAAAAAAATATATTTTAATTGCTTTACAAGGAAAAAAACAACATTTATATTGTTTTCACTACTCAGCTATGATTTTGGTCCATATAAAGGGAAAAATACATAAATATATGTGTATATATCCTTCTGTCACATAGGCCATGTCTTCAGTTAAGTTAAGCAACACCAAGCTTAATGAAAGTCCGTAAGTGTGCAGGTTTTTAACATGTTTGTTTCTTAATGACCCCAGGATGGAGGTATCAAGGAGGAGAATCTTCCAAAAACATCTGGAGCCTGCAAGACCTCTTCGCCGCTGCATCCATGTTGACATTGGTAAATACTGACCAAGATTTGTTTTAAATTTAGAGTAAAGATTTGATGTTGTTTTTGTATTATTAATAGCCATCTTATTTTATTATTTCATTGCTTTACTCAGAGCCCAACAAAAATACTGCAACATGTGCACAGGCAATGATTAAGGAAATAAATGAAGAGGTAAGTATGCAAAAGAAGGCTTCGTTATTATATTATGTAATATCTATTGATTATGCTAATATTGTCAGTGTAATTATAAATATATATTTTAATATACTAATTCATTATATTGAATGGAGTGTTATTTTAAATTTTTTGGTATTCATCATGTTTCATTATACCAATATTAAGAACATCTGCCACAATAACTGTTGTTTCCTCATCGATTAACTAACATGCTCTACAGACAGATATAGGAATAGAGCAATTCTTGAAGATTATCAAACTCCACAAACAGAAGGAAGGTAAGACTTTGTATTTCTGCTCATCTAACAGAGACACATTTTTTGTTAAAGATCATTTATTTAATCAGCAACATACCTTCACCTTTGTTTTGAAATTGTAATTTGAAGTGTATTGACTCTTGGTTTATAATTGACTTAGGAAGAATATCTTATTCAAGAGATTTTCTGATTGGTCTTGCAACTTGTCCTGAGGCCAGGAGGAAGCCACGGTACCTTCCGGAGCATCCCATTGTCTTAACTGAGGCAGTAAGTTGGGCTCTGAAAATAATATTTGATCTGAAAAACACTTACTATTTGGATTTAACTTTGTCTTTCATTTTACCAGAGGGATCTTGGGCACCTACGGCTGTATGAAATGAGGTGTAATGGAGAAATGTGAGTTTATTTAACTTTTGCAAATGAGGCTCAATATAAATAACATAATGTTAGTTTTCAGGGTTTCCTACCTATACATAATACTTGGATGGACCATCCAGGTACAGTTACGTCCTCCCAACCAAATGTATTTCTTCCTTTTTTCTTTTTATAAAAACATCTGGATGCCGTTATCATTTGTAATGAGAGACATCCAATAAAACTTCCTCTATAATGCAGCATTTATGGAACAATGATTCATGTAAAATATGAAGCTTTCCATCCAGGCAGGCTAACATTTTTCCTGCACTGTTGGCTGTCAATAAAATCATGAACCCCAGAAGTCTGGGATTATGGTTGTGGTACAAAACCTTGTGACAACAAGCGAATACAATAACAATAATACATTGTGAAGTACAGTACACCACAATGTATTATTGTTATATAAGTGACTTTATAGATTGTGCTGCTGATGAACACAGCCAGAAGAGTAGAAACACAGCAATAAAGCTGGGGCAACAGCCCCATCACACTCCCCAAAACTACTATCCAAGTATTTTTATTTTTGTGGCAAACTTTAAAAATTCTTTTCAGTATTTAACATAGCTTTAGACTATAGCTCATTTATATTTTAGCCTTGATTTTTTAAATGGTAACCATTAACTGATTACCTTATGTGCATGCATTAGTATGTTTACTATAATAAATCAACTGTGGAGTCTTTGCCTCTCAGTTCTACAAACTTCAAAAGGAAAAAGCAGTTTATGTACTTTTTTCTTTTTCAGGATGGAGGACAGACTTGACTCACCTTGAGAATATGCACAGGAGTTCGCCCCAAAGACTGTTTGTGTTGTTCCTTGTTTTTTTATTTTTTTCTTGAATTTAATTTAATTTGTTGCATTTTTCATTTGCATGTCATTATTTTATAACAGTTTGAAGTGAGATTGTAAAGATTAATAATAACACCAAACACTACTTTATTTACTAATGCGTGAGTACTGCCTACATTTGTGAGAGCTTTTTGCTGTGGTATTTATAATTTGTAAAAAGATAAAAAACAGCTCTGAAAAAAATATTGATGATGACTTGGTGGTAAGATTCTTACACTAAAAGGAGAGGCTAAAATGTCATTGAAAGCTGATACATTACAATTTCATGTAAATGAGTGCTGGAAGAACTGGCCAGGTGTGACAGGTCAAAACGGTACTTGGCACTCAGAGGAATTTCAGCAGTATTGTAATTACTAAACATGTTTACATGCTCTCCCATAAAACAGTTCATTTCAACAGTTTTGTGTGCTGGCATTTTCTTTCTGGCAAGTGGAATGAAGATTTGAAGCCAATTAATTTAAAAACATCAAACAAACTTTATTTATATAGCACTTTTCATACAAAAAATGTAGCACAAAGTGCTTTATAAACAGACAGATAAAAAGTCAGCATTGTAAAAGTTACTGTGCTATTGTTGTTACTAATCATTGACATATCCATGACTGTAATAATCCCCCCCAGAAAATGTCACTTTACTTTCAATATATTGCAATTATTTAATTTTTTTATTTTGTTTTTCAACAGAAAGTTGTGATGACATCACATACACGGGCGTTTAAAGGGTTTAAATTGTGAAAAATGTTGAAAGCTTTATGGTCATGATCAGGACTGAAGTGGATTAAAAGAATTATGAAGAAAAACAGTGGAAAATATTGACATGAGATACTTTTAGGATGTTTTGTGTTATCAGGTATGAGGGTTAAACTAGTAGATGGCATGATAAGTCAATTATAACAAATGACTGGTGAAATGACTAAGTAGTCATTTATTGTATTTTAGTATATATTTTTTTAATAATGGAGCTGTTATTAAAACAACTGCGCAGAGTTGGTTTTGACTGTGGTGGTGGGGCCAACACTAATCTTGTCATGGGGTCCAAAGTTTCTGGTGGCATCCATGGTGACAGCCTACATTAGACAAAATATAATCGAAAATCAGTGTTTTGTAAATCATTATAACTTGTGCTACTAGCTACTTAGAGTAATGTAACATGAATCTAATGTTACTTGCGACTGTAACACATTGTTGATAAAGAACCTTTATCTGAATTTTTAGGTGTTTTTATTTGAGGCTACTCAATGTTAATTCAAACACTGCATTTTTTTTATAAATACATTTTATTAATTTTCAGAACATAAACAATAAAACAACAACCAAGCGCTCTGCATTCACATCGATATCAAAGTACAAAAGAAAATATAGCACCATCCAAAATAAAATGATCTCATGTAACTCAAAACTGTCCTCACCCAGAACCCCACCCCTGCAATCCACCCCGTCTTCACAGCCCGCTCCGGTCCCTTGCCACCCCCATCCACTTCATCAGTCACCATATACATGCACTGTGCCATCTCCCAACCATGTACAGTAAAAGTAAAAAAGAAAAAATAATTAAAAAAATATGAAAGTTCACTGATACAATGGCATCATGTGACATTAAGGAAAAACAAATTTACATACACAAACAATAAAATAAAATAAAATAAAAAATATATACAATGAAAATATACATATGTAAGTATAAAAATACCTAAATGAAACAATTAAATCAAAACAAAATTAAAACAATGAGGGGGAGTTCTATAGTCAGGTGATAACCATAAACAGGTACATTACGTGCTGACCAGTCATCTAGAGGGAGTATTCCAGTCTAGGGTATATCTCCCCTTATTTACAGTGTCCCGAAGGGCTGGGGGTAAATACCTCAAAAAGGCTGACCATGTTCTATCAAACAAACAATCATCCCCTTCAAACACACGGCATTTTAATTCCATGTACCATATTAGACGGTGTACAGTCATTAAAGAAAAGTCAATATCTGGGAAAAGTTGAGCTTGAAGAATCCACTAAGAACTTTATTAACCTCTTGCTTCACATTATGTAGCTATTGTAAGGAGGAGCAAAAGATTAAACTGTAACCTCGATGTGTCAAATTGGTTTTAGAGATGACGTGTTCATTGGCAAGAGAGGACAATAAACCTTTTTACTGAACCACAAACATCAGTGTGTCAAGGGACTTTTACAACATGCTTCAGTTTCGAAATTAAGTCTATTCAGTACGTGACAAGAGGCACGAAAGGGTCTTTAACCTTTTTTTTTTCGCAAAACACTTAGAACAATTGAAGGACAATATATAAGCAAATGTATCGAGTAAATGCCAAAAATGGTATGTAAAACGATTTTAAAGTAAATTATGCATCAATTTCAAAATAAAACAATAGCACAAATGCTCTTGAAATAAAGTACTTACTACAATAATTGCTGCTATACAATAATATGTTGACTTGTCATGAGGTTTTCGTTTTCGTAAATATTAGTTTGGAAAGTCTTGGAAAGTATTTCCCTATGATTATGAAATTCGCGAACGAAAGAGCCTAAGTTGTTTCTTATGATACGTAGACTACATTTTGGACGTATTTGGTTTGGTTTATAATAATACTGCACACGTTTAATGACCCCCAAACATGAAAATGTTGTAATACACGGGAAAATACTTCAAATTTTATATTTAATATCTTACAATTTGGAGCGCTTTGGCCATATCTTGCGCCTGTTTACGCTGACAAAAGGCTTTCCCTGTTTGAGAGAGTGGCCATTCAGGAGGTGGATGTAACGCCTGTGACGTAAGTGGACGCCGTGTCATTGTGGACAGATGCCCATGCCCCACGTTACGGTGTCGACGTCAGATGGTGAGAAAGTGAAAAGTAAGTTGAATCCGAGGAAGCTGCGGTCTGTTCGCCCTCTTCTGAGCAGTGTTTGTGGAGTGTCTGCATCCACGGTGCTGTTGGCTTTAACTGAAGGTAAACGCTTAACTTCTCTGAACCCCGCCGTGGCTGTGAGCGGAACTGGCGTATGTGATGTCTGACAGAGGGACACGCTCGTAATATGAAAACGTATCTATCGATGGTGTGAATGAGCGGTGAAGGTCAGGATAACTCACTTTACGTTTGGTCAAACTTGCTTTTATTTTACATGTAACGTTCAGGTGTCACCAGAGGTTGACGTACTCGGTCACTGGCTCATTTTGTGTGGATTCAGCTGTTTCCAGGAAGATGGATTCAAAGGACGACATGAGGAACTCACCTTGCGGGAGGTGAGGAGCTCATCTGTCATTTCCTGATATTCTTGTTAAAAGAGTTAGTGATTTTAATTACAGTTCTGTATGTCTTTTAGTGTAGTTTAGTTCTGATCTTTTTTTGGAACATAGAAATGACCCGTCAGAAGTAAAATATAATAAATAACATCATATTACAACAAGATTGCAAGCTGTCGTTTAGTTTACATGTCCAAAAAGGAGTGGAAAGAACTTATCTAACCCCACCCCTCCTCTAAAAGTAATTGATTCTTTGTATCCAGCTCTCTTATAGATATAAACCACAACAATGGTTATGCTAGACACTTCCAAATCTATTGTCTGATACCCCTGGCATTACAAAAACAAATTATATGCAATGCCCTTAGTTATACTTGCACACAATTTAAGAGTCCTGTTAATGTTTCCTTTTCATCCAACTTTACATCCATGACCCAAAAGACCCATAACTTTGAAATGGGTGTTATTTACAAATGAGATAACAGAAACAAACTTACAAACTAAATGCATACATAAACACAATGGTTAACTGAAATGATACACAACAGCAGAGTGAATAATCAGCAATCGCACAAGTCAGGTTAAAGCCCGTCTTCATCTGTGTATCTGGTAAAATCCTCTTTTTGAATTAGGCTGTGTGTGGACCTTGCTTGAGCACCACATTAAAACTGTTTCAAAGTATCCCACAAGTTTACTCATTGTAAAATTTCAAGCAGATTCACAATCAGGAAATTACAGGGTGTGTGAGGAAATGAAGGTGGTGTGTTTTTCTAAGGAAGTCTTTTTCCTTCAAATTAAGCAAACATCCTGAATACCATAGTGGCCAGCTTTTTAATAAGATTTTCTTGAAATAACAGAATTCATAGCAAGAACACAAAATCAAATCTAAAACATTTAACATGTGACAAACAAATGTACAACTGACTCATACAAAAGCTTGCTATCTGTTGCCTTGTTTTAATCTTTATCAATCTATTTGTATATCTCCAAACCATAACAAACATTAACTCAACACAATTTGCAAAATAATTGGTCGATCCCATACTCATGATTCTATAAACATATTTATTGAGTTTTATTTTTTATGTTATTCATTTATTTTTATTTATTTATTTTCATTCCAAACCCAGCACAAATCTACTATGAGTACAGCACTTTACCACAACTGGCAACATTTACAGAGGCAAGAAATAACCTCTTTTAAGCAGTAGGAAATCTACCTAAGCTGTGCTGGGGTGTGAGTGGGTAGAGGTTTTTTTGTGCAAAGGATGTTGAATGTAATGTAATGTTAACATCGTACTATCTTGTTAAAACATTTTTGAGCTGCTTGCTGCCTATATATTGCTGCACTCTAGCATGCTAACATGATTGGTTATGTTTGTTAAGCTCACTGGCTATAAGCCTCCACAATTTCAGCTCTGCTCCTGTAATTACAGAATATTGTGAATAGCATTTCAGAGTGTAATGTTATTTGAGCAACTTCACAAGTAGCACCAGGGATGAATATTGCCATAAGAGCAGAAACACTTAAAAGATGAATCCATTCATGAAGTGGGGCAGGACGATTAATGTAAAATTAACATTTGTGCATAATGAATTTGGCTAGAAGCAAAATCAGGTTGATAAGTGAGAAAAATTATCATCTTTACTGCACTCATCAAGGCCACCAAACTTAACATTCAAGTTAAAACAGGCAGTGTAAGAGCAAACATTTTAACTGTAAAGGAGTTAACATCTCACAAAAAAGCAGAATAATCAGGACAGTTTTAGAAAACATTTTTCAAAAGGTTATTTCATGCCATTGACTGTCCTCTAATCATGTGATTAGATGATATTCAACAGGATAACATCTATCTGTTTGAAAAGACTTCTTTGCTTTGTTTTTTTTGTGTGAAAAGGATCATACTTCTGTCAGTATTACCAACAAAATGTCATCAATAGAGATGAGCATAAAAATATTGGTCCGTAAGATTCAACATAAACTCAAAGGCCCCACAAAATGAGACTTTTGTGTGTGGCTCCTAAACTACTGGACCGCCATAAAAAAAGGCAACATTACTGTCATTTACATTAAATATTAAACACTAAATAATCTGAAAGATGAACAGTCAGGTTATTAATGTGCCATTACAGAAATGCAGGAATGAATCACAGTCAAATGCTTATCTGGCTTAGTTTGACATTATTTTAAAGCAGGGGTTGCTGATCTTTTTCAGCCTGTGACCCCCAAAACAGCAGGATAGGGATTCGTTCTCAACTGTATGCAGTTTTTACACCATCCATTATTGGTGTGATTTGAAAACGTATGTTTTAACAGTCTTTTTGACATATTACCCTCATACCAGCAGAGAGCTCACCTAATGACTATGGTTTTATTATAAATTAAATTTATTTTATGTATGTATTCTTAAAATAATGGGTGAAATATGACACTTAGATTCATTTAAAAAATGTCACTGTTTTTGGAAAGTGTCTTGGGACCCCCTTCTGGTGTCTCGCAATCCTGCAGCCTCGGGAGTTGTTGAGAATCAGTGTTTTAAAGGATACATATGTATTAAACCAGACAGTGGACAATGAGTTTGATGGACTTGAGCTTTTTACACCGCAGGTCACTCTTGCTTTTAGACCTATTCATACTTCAGAGAAGATAAGATAAGATAAGATAAGATGAGATGAGATAAGATAAGATAAGATAAGAGGGAAAATTCAGGTGTTGCAGCAGTACAGGGCTAAGTACAGGAGTAAAGTAGCATGCATTAAGGTCAATGGAATAACATATAAAATAAAGATATAGATCACACTCAGAGGAGATTTTACCGCAGAGTCACCTTTTTGCACCCTTTTGACAGGGTAGTGACTTATCTGATGGCGGTAGACATACAGCAGTCTATCTAGTAAGGTTCAGTTGGCTGTGAGAAGTAAGATTGTGGATTACTGTGTTAAACTAAAGTGAAAAGAACCAGAGCGTTTGGTGGACACACCTTTACCCCTTAACCAAAGAAGTAGCTCATACTCTGATGATGCAATTTCAACTGTTTGGTCAAGTTTGTACATGTGGGATCTGTGCTATTGGACTGGAGTTCCTAAAAAAAAAAAAAGCAAAAAAAAAAGCATATTTCTCAAAAACAAAGCTTCTTGAGGCCAAAATGTAAAAACTGAATCTGCCAATCCATTCATGAAGTGGGGCAGGACGATTAATGTAAAATTAACATTTGTGCATAATGAATTTGGCTAGAAGCAAAATCAGGTTGATAAGTGAGAAAAATTATCATCTTTACTGCACTCATCAAGGCCACCAAACTTAACATTCAAGTTAAAACAGGCAGTGTAAGAGCAAACATTTTAACTGTAAAGGAGTTAACATCTCACAAAAAAGCAGAATAATCAGGACAGTTTTAGAAAACATTTTTCAAAAGGTTATTTCATGCCATTGACTGTCCTCTAATCATGTGATTAGATGATATTCAACAGGATAACATCTATCTGTTTGAAAAGACTTCTTTGCTTTGTTTTTTTTGTGTGAAAGGGATCATACTTCTGTCAGTATTACCAACAAAATGTCATCAATAGAGATGAGCATAAAAATATTGGTCCGTAAGATTCAACATAAACTCAAAGGCCCCACAAAATGAGACTTTTGTGTGTGGCTCCTAAACTACTGGACTGCCATAAAAAAAGGCAACATTACTGTCATTTACATTGAATATTAAACACTAAATAATCTGAAAGATGAACAGTCAGGTTATTAATGTGCCATTACAGAAATGCAGGAATGAATCACAGTCAAATGCTTATCTGGCTTAGTTTGACATTATTTTAAAGCAGGGGTTGCTGATCTTTTTCAGCCTGTGACCCCCAAAACAGCAGGATAGGGATTCGTTCTCAACTGTATGCAGTTTTTACACCATCCATTATTGGTGTGATTTGAAAACGTATGTTTTAACAGTCTTTTTGACATATTACCCTCATACCAGCAGAGAGCTCACCTAATGACTATGGTTTTATTATAAATTAAATTTATTTTATGTATGTATTCTTAAAATAATGGGTGAAATATGACACTTAGATTATTTAAAAAATGTCACTGTTTTTGGAAAGTGTCTTGGGACCCCCTTCTGGTGTCTCGCAATCCTGCAGCCTCGGGAGTTGTTGAGAATCAGTGTTTTAAAGGATACATATGTATTAAACCAGACAGTGGACAATGAGTTTGATGGACTTGAGCTTTTTACACCGCAGGTCACTCTTGCTTTTAGACCTATTCATACTTCAGAGAAGATAAGATAAGATAAGATAAGATGAGATGAGATAAGATAAGATAAGATAAGAGGGAAAATTCAGGTGTTGCAGCAGTACAGGGCTAAGTACAGGAGTAAAGTAGCATGCATTAAGGTCAATGGAATAACATATAAAATAAAGATATAGATCACACTCAGAGGAGATTTTACCGCAGAGTCACCTTTTTGCACCCTTTTGACAGGGTAGTGACTTATCTGATGGCGGTAGACATACAGCAGTCTATCTAGTAAGGTTCAGTTGGCTGTGAGAAGTAAGATTGGGGATTACTGTGTTAAACTAAAGTGAAAAGAACCAGAGCGTTTGGTGGACACACCTTTACCCCTAAACCAAAGAAGTAGCTCATACTCTGATGATGCAATTTCAACTGTTTGGTCAAGTTTGTACATGTGGGATCTGTGCTATTGGACTGGAGTTCCTAAAAAAAAAAAAAGCAAAAAAAAAAAGCATATTTCTCAAAAACAAAGCTTCTTGAGGCCAAAATGTAAAAACTGAATCTGCCAATCCATTCATGAAGTGGGGCAGGACGATTAATGTAAAATTAACATTTGTGCATAATGAATTTGGCTAGAAGCAAAATCAGGTTGATAAGTGAGAAAAATTATCATCTTTACTGCACTCATCAAGGCCACCAAACTTAACATTCAAGTTAAAACAGGCAGTGTAAGAGCAAACATTTTAACTGTAAAGGAGTTAACATCTCACAAAAAAGCAGAATAATCAGGACAGTTTTAGAAAACATTTTTCAAAAGGTTATTTCATGCCATTGACTGTCCTCTAATCATGTGATTAGATGATATTCAACAGGATAACATCTATCTGTTTGAAAAGACTTCTTTGCTTTGTTTTTTTTGTGTGAAAAGGATCATACTTCTGTCAGTATTACCAACAAAATGTCATCAATAGAGATGAGCATAAAAATATTGGTCCGTAAGATTCAACATAAACTCAAAGGCCCCACAAAATGAGACTTTTGTGTGTGGCTCCTAAACTACTGGACCGCCATAAAAAAAGGCAACATTACTGTCATTTACATTAAATATTAAACACTAAATAATCTGAAAGATGAACAGTCAGGTTATTAATGTGCCATTACAGAAATGCAGGAATGAATCACAGTCAAATGCTTATCTGGCTTAGTTTGACATTATTTTAAAGCAGGGGTTGCTGATCTTTTTCAGCCTGTGACCCCCAAAACAGCAGGATAGGGATTCATTCTCAACTGTATGCAGTTTTTACACCATCCATTATTGGTGTGATTTGAAAACGTATGTTTTAACAGTCTTTTTGACATATTACCCTCATACCAGCAGAGAGCTCACCTAATGACTATGGTTTTATTATAAATTAAATTTATTTTATGTATGTATTCTTAAAATAATGGGTGAAATATGACACTAAGATTATTTAAAAAATGTCACTGTTTTTGGAAAGTGTCTTGGGACCCCCTTCTGGTGTCTCGCAATCCTGCAGCCTCGGGAGTTGTTGAGAATCAGTGTTTTAAAGGATACATATGTATTAAACCAGACAGTGGACAATGAGTTTGATGGACTTGAGCTTTTTACACCGCAGGTCACTCTTGCTTTTAGACCTATTCATACTTCAGAGAAGATAAGATAAGATAAGATAAGATAAGATGAGATGAGATAAGATAAGATAAGATAAGAGGGAAAATTCAGGTGTTGCAGCAGTACAGGGCTAAGTACAGGAGTAAAGTAGCATGCATTAAGGTCAATGGAATAACATATAAAATAAAGATATAGATCACACTCAGAGGAGATTTTACCGCAGAGTCACCTTTTTGCACCCTTTTGACAGGGTAGTGACTTATCTGATGGCGGTAGACATACAGCAGTCTATCTAGTAAGGTTCAGTTGGCTGTGAGAAGTAAGATTGGGGATTACTGTGTTAAACTAAAGTGAAAAGAACCAGAGCGTTTGGTGGACACACCTTTACCCCTAAACCAAAGAAGTAGCTCATACTCTGATGATGCAATTTCAACTGTTTGGTCAAGTTTGTACATGTGGGATCTGTGCTATTGGACTGGAGTTCCTAAAAAAAAAAAAAGCAAAAAAAAAAAGCATATTTCTCAAAAACAAAGCTTCTTGAGGCCAAAATGTAAAAACTGAATCTGCCAATCCATTCATGAAGTGGGGCAGGACGATTAATGTAAAATTAACATTTGTGCATAATGAATTTGGCTAGAAGCAAAATCAGGTTGATAAGTGAGAAAAATTATCATCTTTACTGCACTCATCAAGGCCACCAAACTTAACATTCAAGTTAAAACAGGCAGTGTAAGAGCAAACATTTTAACTGTAAAGGAGTTAACATCTCACAAAAAAGCAGAATAATCAGGACAGTTTTAGAAAACATTTTTCAAAAGGTTATTTCATGCCATTGACTGTCCTCTAATCATGTGATTAGATGATATTCAACAGGATAACATCTATCTGTTTGAAAAGACTTCTTTGCTTTGTTTTTTTTGTGTGAAAAGGATCATACTTCTGTCAGTATTACCAACAAAATGTCATCAATAGAGATGAGCATAAAAATATTGGTCCGTAAGATTCAACATAAACTCAAAGGCCCCACAAAATGAGACTTTTGTGTGTGGCTCCTAAACTACTGGACCGCCATAAAAAAAGGCAACATTACTGTCATTTACATTAAATATTAAACACTAAATAATCTGAAAGATGAACAGTCAGGTTATTAATGTGCCATTACAGAAATGCAGGAATGAATCACAGTCAAATGCTTATCTGGCTTAGTTTGACATTATTTTAAAGCAGGGGTTGCTGATCTTTTTCAGCCTGTGACCCCCAAAACAGCAGGATAGGGATTCGTTCTCAACTGTATGCAGTTTTTACACCATCCATTATTGGTGTGATTTGAAAACGTATGTTTTAACAGTCTTTTTGACATATTACCCTCATACCAGCAGAGAGCTCACCTAATGACTATGGTTTTATTATAAATTAAATTTATTTTATGTATGTATTCTTAAAATAATGGGTGAAATATGACACTTAGATTCATTTAAAAAATGTCACTGTTTTTGGAAAGTGTCTTGGGACCCCCTTCTGGTGTCTCGCAATCCTGCAGCCTCGGGAGTTTTTGAGAATCAGTGTTTTAAAGGATACATATGTATTAAACCAGACAGTGGACAATGAGTTTGATGGACTTGAGCTTTTTACACCGCAGGTCACTCTTGCTTTTAGACCTATTCATACTTCAGAGAAGATAAGATAAGATAAGATAAGATAAGAGGGAAAATTCAGGTGTTGCAGCAGTACAGGGCTAAGTACAGGAGTAAAGTAGCATGCATTAAGGTCAATGGAATAACATATAAAATAAAGACATAGATCACACTCAGAGGAGATTTTACCGCAGAGTCACCTTTTTGCACCCTTTTGACAGGGTAGTGACTTATCTGATGGCGGTAGACATACAGCAGTCTATCTAGTAAGGTTCAGTTGGCTGTGAGAAGTAAGATTGGGGATTACTGTGTTAAACTAAAGTGAAAAGAACCAGAGCGTTTGGTGGACACACCTTTACCCCTAAACCAAGGAAGTAGCTCATACTCTGATGATGCAGTTTCAACTGTTTGGTCAAGTTTGTACATGTGGGATCTGTGCTATTGGACTGGAGTTCCTTAAAAAAAAAAAGCAAAAAAAAAAGCATATTTCTCAAAAACAAAGCTTCTTGAGGCCAAAATGTAAAAACTGAATATGCCAATCCATTCATTCATCCATTAAGTTCCAATAACTAAAAATCAAATTGGGCCACTGGGTTTACACCACCACCCAGTAGCCAACCAAAATAGATATAAAATACAAAAATGGCTCCAACAATAGTCTGTTTGTAGATCTGTGGATTTGTCAAAGACTATCCTATTTATTTATTTAGAACAACTTTATTTGATAGAGACAATACAAATTGCATAGTGTAGCCCCTGCCTATTACAAACAAGCTGTAGTAACTGATTTTTCACAGAAAGTGATAGTAGTCATTACTAGTTTCCATCTCCAGTTCCTAGTCAGGCTTTAGTAGAAGAAAGAAAGAGAGAAAAAAGGGAAAAAATATTAAAATTACATGCAACCAAATACTACAATCACAAATATTTATAAAATGTACAAGAAGACAACATATGGTAAATATTTACATTAAATTTTCACGAAATTTCAGCAAATACAGAATAGTCTAAAATGCTTGCATCTTTGATTTTGCTGTAGCCTCCTTTGATACTTAAGTTAAAAGTTTTTATATCATGTATTAACTTTATTTTTGTTGGCATTGTGTTCAGCATTTGAGAGCCTTTTATAGAGAAAGCTGACAGTCTCATGGAGGTCTTCTGATGTGCAATTTTACAATTACCCCTGGATGTACCTCTGATGTTCCTGCCACTGTTTGCCCAATGAAAAAGTTGCTTAAAATCTCTGGTGCTAAGTTGTGTAAACATTTAAAAAAAAACTGCTGAACTACTAATTACTGGCATGCTTCAGGGTAGCCAGTTTGGAAATAGTCTGCAGGGTTGTGTTATGTTTGCCTCCAATAACTTTCCATTCAGCCTGAATCAGTCAGGATTGATCGATTTACTTCTGCAAAAGTCAATGACTTTGTTGAACAACAAATCAATACAGTTTCATTTTAATGATCATTTTTTTCAGTGTTATCAATGAACATTTACTCTTTGACTGACATTGCAACTGTGCGGTTGACTTTTTGCTGCATTACCACTGTATTTAAAATTTGAAAGCCCGCCTTTGTCTGTTTGTCCTTACTCGCCTCTGTGGATAGTGTTATAATACCAACATGTATCCACTGGGAGGCGCTGTGGTACATGAATATAAGTGTTTGAAAACTATAAAAAAATCGGGAGTAAATTGTTGCTGCATAGCTTATCAGAAATCTAACAGTCAGAGCAAACATCAGGGTAAGAAAAAATCTTTTCACATTTTTCCACATCCTCTAACAATCATAATTGAGTTGAAGGAAATTAATTTGATGATAAAAAATGTATCTATGATTCCTCAGAAAACTGGGTCAGCAGCTAAATATCTAAATTTGTCTCTCTGTGATGTTTTCATACGAAAAATCTATTGCAAAAATGAAAGAAAGCCATTCATGCCCAGTATAACCCTTAACAGGCAAGCCAGTCAGCAGGTTGACCAACATATTTGCTTCCTGATTGAGTAATCCGAAAATAGAACCTGAAATGTTGCTAAATGAAGAGGCAGGAACACAATTTTACTAACAGATAATTTGTTGCAGATGTATTTTCTTGGTTGGAAGTCAAAGGGTTAAACAGAAGACAGGTCCTCTCTTTAAAATCACAATGATCCAGTATATTCTATCTGTAGTACACATACTCACACTTATTGTGTACAGTGATTAGGGATGGGAATCTAAAACCAATTCCCTCAAAGAGTTGATTTCATTTGTCTTTTAACTTAACAATTCCATCATCAATTCCTTTCCAGTGTTCTGCATAACTTGTAAATCAAGATGTCACGTTGTCATCAGAGGCAGTCAGTAAGAATGACAACAAAGACGTCAGAAATGTAATCATGGCAGACAGAGCGCAATGGTGGTTAAAATTTTGACTTAATTTTCAGCAGAAACATTAATTTTACTATTTTTGGTGAGTTGAAACACCGACCACTTGTGGAAGAGTTCATTTATGCAGTAGGGCATCGGAGATCAGGAGTGACATGCTTGACTTTATCTCCATTGAAAACCTGTGGAGGTGGCTTTCCCAAATCTTAAATACCTAGGAATCAACAGGGGAATTGTGTAAGAATTGGATCAATAAGCAGAACTGATAACTGCATTATCAGTTCCCAACCCAAACAGTGTTTTTGACTGATTTTATCAATATCTCAAAATATTACCACTTTATAAACAACGGTTAACACCCTAGATTTTATTAAACTAAGTATTGCCAAGATTTTACTGAATGGTTGGTGTTCTTTTAATTTTATAATTTTATCTTGGTCCATATTTTAAACAAAAGTTTATGAAAATGACCTGATTAAAAACAGAGGAAGGAAATTTCATTGTGCCAGAATGTGTTGTACCTGAAACATTATCAGGACTGAAAGACAGACTTCACTAGTAGAGGTTAGATTTGCAACATCATTAAGTAAGAAAGTATTCCTGGATTTAGCAACTGAGTCTACGGCTTTCATAATCTGATTTTGAGTCATTGGGAGAGGCACAAATACATTTCTCAAGCCTTTCTATCTTAAATTTCAAAATACACATAATGGAAAACCCCAAGTATCTTTCCATGGCTACATGACACATGTCTAGTAATAAATGTAACAAAATGTAGATTCAGTCTATTTATCACACTAACACTTAGATTTTTCATTTGTTGTCCTTCCTCTCTCTTCAGCAGTGTATTTGTGCACAACCCACACCTGGACTCCCTGAAGGAGGACATCCTCTACCACTTCAGTTTGGGAACTGGAACACACAACCTACCAAAAATGTTTGGTGATGTCAAAGTAATGATTTTAAGTGTGGTTAATACTTAAAAACAACATTCTCTCCAATATCATCTGTATCAGTGGTTCTCAGCTTGTCCAGCCTCAAAACCCACCACCTCATCTTTAATGAGAAACTGCAACCCACATTTTTTAACCTCTTAAATTTATTTGATGATAAATGTTTGGACCAGAAATGGGACAAAACATGGCTGATTGAAGAAACAAACAGAATGCAAAACACATTATTACAGAAAACCTGGAAGGATGTGCATTCTTACATTAGATTTATTTCCTTCCTTTGATGACATGAAAATCTAGGTTGTTTTAAGTGAATTTGAGAGATAAACACATTATCATGGGACATCAGCTTTGGTATCAAAGTTAAAAATATATACTGGTGTATCCATGTGTAGAACTTTTTTACAGCATCAACGTTTGCCCCCCGAAACATTCCAGACTCACATTCATGACCCTGAGAACATCTGAGAAACGCTCTTTAACCCACTTCAAGTATCAGTCAGTCAGTTGAGATCCGCTGTAAAGTTTTCACTCTGTGTTCTTCTCTTTCAGTTTGTCTGTGTTGGGGGCAGTCCCTGGAGAATGAAATCATTTATTAAGTACATCGCTACTGAGCTTAAAATGGAGGACCCCAACTCAGAGTACCCAAACATCTGTGCCGGAACAGATCGATATGCTATGTACAAAGTTGGCCCTGTGCTCTCTGTCAGTGTAAGTGAGAACAAAATTCCCTTTTTGAAACAAAAATTACTGCTGTGCTGAAGTAATTTTTGATTAAAAATACCCGCCTAGATATAGAAAAAATAAACAAGTCTTTTTTTTTTTGTAGCATGGGATGGGTATCCCCTCCATCTCCATAATGTTACATGAGCTAATAAAGCTCCTCCATCATGCACGTTGTACAGATGTGACTATAATACGCATTGGGACATCAGGCGGAGTAGGTGAGTGTATTATTTCATAAATACCTTTCTGTAACCCAGTTGCACCAACAATTGTTCATCTTTTGCAAACAGAAACAAAATGAATCAGTTGAAACTCATTGATACAACTAAACTGACTCTTGATTTTTATTTTTTATTTTCCTTGTTATGTAACTCATTCGATGAAACCCGCTGTTCTGTCAGGGGTGGGTGAGTGTGTGTGTGTGTGTGTTTGTTTGGGGTGGGGGTGGGGGTTATGTGTGTTTTTCAACTTTATTGTTTTATTTGGTTTGGCCTATGTGCCCGCTTTGTTGAATTGTCTTCTGAAAAGGTGAAAATGAATAAAAACATTTGAAACTTACAGATACAACCTACCCAGGTATTTACGTCCGTGTAGATTCTCATTCATCCTGGTCATGGTCATCTTGAAGATTAAAAAACAAGGCAACTGGACTGTGTTGAGTTTGTTGGAAAGACGTTTCACTTCTCATCCAAGAAGCTTCTTCAGTTCCAAATAGCAGGTGATGGAAGCAGATATTTATCTTGCTGAGGAGAAAACAACAACAAAGGAAGGGAGGAGTTGGAGAACAACTCAAAGAAACTCCTCACAGGGTGATGTAACCCCTGAGAGTCGTTACCCTGAATGGGTCGTTAACTCCCCCTGACATGTGAGGTGTTGTGGTCACATGTGCCCAGGTGTGAATGTTTGGAGAACTTCCTGGGGAGAGAGCTTAGCACTGCATTATATGTGTATGTTATACCCAGGTATTCTGAGTCATAAACCTGCTGAAGTTTCTAGACCCAATGTATTTCTAATTACCTCTGACAAAGAGGTTATGTTTTTGCTGGCGTTAGTTAGTTGTTAACAGGATAACTCAAAAAGTTATTACCAGAAATTGATGACATTTTCAGGGGATGTTGGTCATGGCACAAGGAACATGTGATTTGGTTTTGGTGGTGGATGTAGATCCAGGAATATTTTTCAAGAATTTGTTAATAGTGCGAGATACGGAAGTTTTCCACATTTTAGACAAAAACTTGCCTGACAATGTTTCAATGCAGAAATAACTCACTAAGGGTTTGTGTTCTCAGAGCACTTCTAGTTTGCTTTTAAAACAATGAACAAAAAGAAAGAATGCAAGAATAAAATCTCTTGACTTAATTGTTCTTCTTCATGTCTCATTGAGGCAGCAATCGAGCCGTCAGTCAGTTCCTCTGCATTACAACATCTGCCATTCATCACTGCCAGGATTATGGATAAACCAGTTTTATCATAGTCCATAAGGTGCATGTTATTGAGATGGGATTTCAGTTCATGGGAAAATAGTTCCAGATATAAAGTTGTTGTTCAAAGTGAGTTAAAGGATAATGCTGAATAGGGCCTGCATGTGTTTTAAGCAGCATTTGAATGAGTGGGCATAAAATACTTTAGAGAATTACTTTTTTAAAATGTCCCTCAGATTCAACCTGAGGTGGATTCAAATTGAAAACTTGTTGAAGTAATTTTACTGCTTGGGTTAATGAGTAAGGAGTGACACATCAATAAACATGCACATCTCTTTCATCTGTCTTTTTACCTCTCGATGCAACTCCCATGGGTTTAGCTGACTAAAATGACAGACTGCCTCATCTTGTACGCAGATCAACATCTCATTTGCTAATTCAGGGTTGTAGCTTGGCACACACAGTATTCTAACTGGTGTGCATAAGACAATAACTTTTGTGCATAAGATATAATTTTTTTCACTCATAGGGACTTGATGGGCTCTGTAATGATTAGCGTAAAAAACTCTTATACAATCTTGTACCACCAGAGGGAGCTGAATTACTGTGAAGTTTTGAACTGTTGCATCCTTGCAGTTTGAAGTGGACAGTAATGACTTTATTCTCTTCCAATACTTATTATTTTGTAATGTTTTGTTAAAAATACAATACAACACAATTTCTAGCATGGCTTTAGTGTATAATGTATTATCGGGTACAGCTGACATAACCAAACACATCCCAGTAGCCTAGTGGTCACGTTCACATCATTTACAGAGGCTGGTGTTCTCAAAGCCACTGGTCCGTGATCAAAATCAACTTGTGGCTCCTTTCCTTCATGTCATAACCCATTCTTACCTGTCTCTCTCTCACCCTACCCACTCCATCCTCTATAGTGATGTATTTGTGTACTTAGAGGGGTGGTGGGGTCAACATCAGGATAGGATACCCTTTGTGGACACTGAAGAAACGGGGTGGAGTGTGATCACTGTGACCACACTGAAATGATAGACTGTGGGAGAGAAGAAATTTGGTTTTAAAATATGACTGCAGCAGGATGATGGTTCAGACAAGGCCTCAGCAGAATCTGGTTGGTTCAGTGAACTCCTCCTCAGCTGATCACCAGAGCAGCAAGACAAGGAGATTGAGAGACTTGAATGAGAGGTGACTGAAGTGAATGAGAGTAATGAATGAATAAACAGCAGTCTTCCTGCTTGAGCAAGCATCATCTGTGTTTTTACATTTGTCTGATCTGCCATTTTGTTTTTCAGGGCTGGAACCTGGCACTGTGATTGTCACCAAGCAGTCTGTCGATGCCACCTTTCTACCAAAGTTTGAGCAGGTGATCCTGGGGAAGACAGTGGTCCGCAACACTGATCTGGACCAGTGCCTGGCTCAGGAACTGTTACAGTGTGCCAGAGAGCTAAACCAGTTTAAGACAGAGATAGGAAACACCATGTGTACCCTGGACTTCTATGAAGGTGGGAGCTCAGTTCATCTTCATTTACACATGGCCACATGTTTGGTGGTAATGTAAAATATCTGCTTTCTTTTTGACTGTTTTCCTGATCTGTTTAATCCTCCAGGACAGGCCCGTTTGGATGGAGCTTTCTGCTCCTTTACTGAAAAGGACAAACAGGAATACCTCCATCGAGCCAAAGAAGCAGGGGTCTGCAATATTGAGATGGAGTCTTCAGTTTTTGCTGCCATGTGCAAGCTGAGTGGGCTGAGAGGTGAAAAAACCACTGTTTTTTTGTTTTGGTTGAAAATATTAAAATGTCCAACCATGAGTTTCTGACTTTTTTTTTTCTCTTGTTCAACAGCGGCTGTAGTTTGTGTTACACTTCTCGATCGCCTGAAGGGGGATCAGCTGAGCAGCTCCAGTGAAGTTCTTCATGATTACCAGCAGCGTCCTCAGGTCCTGGTCGGGTGCTACATCAAGAAGCAGCTGAAAGCCAAAGCAGCTTGTAGCTAAGTGCAACAGCTTAAACAGCTTAAACAGAAAAGCAAGATGATCAGTACTATATCTTACCTTAAAACTAACAAAACATAACGTTAAATATATGATATATAATAATTAACTTCCTACAGCTTTACCACAATTTTCATTAGTTTTAAAAAGCATTTTGCTTATTATTGGCCTATGCACTGATTTAAGCACTGTAAACATACTATTCCATGTTAAAGTTAATTGTTACTATGAACCAGTTTGCACTGCTTTAAACATTTTCATTCTACAAGTTTCACTTGAGTACCACCTTATTGAGCATTAATCATATTTTATGTAGCACTCTGTCTTAATAAACACTGCCTCAGAACTTAAAAGTTCCTGATTTATTACACTTGAACTTCCTCTTCACTTTTGCTAAGTCTTTAAAGTTTACATTAAATGTAAAACTGGCGTTTGAATAAACCATGTTAAGAAACGTATCAGTTAGTAGTGAAAGCAGTGCAGTCAAAAGTCCCAGACTGTGGAAATGAATTAGTATTGTAGTACTCTCAAACAAACAAGAGTTCAAAGGTTTGTCTGGTTATTTTTCTATGACACCTGGAAACACTCCAGTTGTGAATTTTAAGGTTTTTCACATCTTTAAGAGGCAACTGCTAAGAAATGACCAATCAGGACTACAGAATCTATCAGGGGCATTTAACATCCTTTCACCAAACATGTTGATGTAGTGATGTTCATGATGACCTCAGGGTCTGTGGTCACTGCTGTGGCCTTACAGTTACTGTTCACTTTGTCAGCTGTGTCTATGCTTTGAATTCTAAAAGAAATGTTTATTTGTAAAGTTTGAATAGACAGAATGAATAAAAAATTTAAGTGTCATTTTTTTGCCACAGAGTTTATTTCCAGTGATCATCCAAAAACCCATGAAAAAAAGATGGAACCTGTACAATTCTACCTGCTGGGTTTGCCTGCAAAAAATGGTTACACATGCTCCACTTTTTCAATGAATTCAGACTAAAATGATGATGTTTGTTGTTTAACTCTAAAGATATAAAGCATTTGTACGATTTTTTCTACTTTGAATGTATAAAATGTTTATATTTTGAGGGAAGACCTCATTATGATTGTAATATTTTCATTCATTACCAGAAAACTGCAACAAAATGTAATTATTGTGGGAAAAAATAATTCAGAATGTCCAATCTTCTCTAATAAAGCCTTATTCAGTCTTTACTTTACCTGACTGTTTAATTCATTTTGTCATTAGTATGACAGGTTTACGTAGATCATACAAAAATATAGACGAGGTAATTTAAAAGAAAAAAAGGTTGTAGCTACTGACAGAATTATTCAGCCTCCGTTGAATAATTAAAAGTCAAATGCATATTTTTAAGTTTATAACTCAACGAGCTAAAGACAAGTCTAAATTGTTTTGAGTTACTTTTGCGATATAATGAACAAAGCATTTTGTGTACTTGTGCTCTTGGGTTTTTTTTTACACTTACACTTTTACCAAAATAATAACTGTATTGTACAAAGCTACATCTGTCATAGAATTTGAGTACTCAGTGAAGGTAATAAACTCCCATAAACATTAAAACATCAGCACATATACTGATTTAAGTATCACAGCACTTCATCCAGAAAAAATACTGGTACAATACCTTATGGTTCGGACACAGGATGTCCAAAAGGGGTTGGTCAGATTTAAAATCTAACAGTTCATTGTCAATATGTAGTATATAAAAATAATCTTCTGCCATTTTTTATTGATTTAGTATTTATTATGGTAAACTGTTAATCTTTAGTCACACTGTAATCTATGATCTAATAGCTGGTATTTTATCAAATACAGCATGCCAGTGCAAAACAATAACTCAAACTGTACAAATATTTTTCACCTTTATGTTAAAAATGTAGTTTCACATTAAAGCAAATTCATACTCTGTGGTGATATTTTTTTGGTCAAATGTTATGGTTGACTCATCACACTCCATGTGTTGAACTTTTCACATCACAGACAAACGTGGTCAAAATACTCAGTAACTTTAAATTATGTACTTTTACTTTAAGCTTATTCATAGATTGTACCTTCAGACAGAACTTCTTTCCCATCTTTTTCAGTCATATTTATCAAACTGTCCTTGACCTTAAGTTGAACATTTCTGTACTCTGAAGGAGAGGAGCTGCTAATTGCCCACCCCTGAGCTACATGATTTGTACGGTTTTATAGCCTAATAAAAGTAACATCTAACATCGTTCTCACTTTTGCTTGATGTATGGCTTCAGTTGCTCAGCAATCGGGGGTCTCTGTTGTCATATTTTACACCTCATTATGCACCACAAATTTTCAATGGGAGACAGGTGTGGACTGCAGGCATGCCAGTCTAGTACCTGCACTCCTTTACTGTGAAGCCATGCTGTTGTAACTCATGCAAAATGTGACTTGGTGTTGTCTTGCTGAAATAAGTAGGGACCTCCTGTAATAGACAACACTTGGTTGGAGGCATGTGTTGTTCCTAAACCTGTACTTTCAACATGAATGATGCCTTCACAGATGTGCAAGTTACCCATGCCATGGGCCCTAATTCACCTCCATACCATCACAGATGCTGGCTTTTGAACATTGTCCTGATATCAATCTGGATGTTCCTTTTCCTCTGTAGCCTGGAGGACACAACGTCCATGATTTCTTAAAACAGTTTGAAATGTGGACTCATCAGACCACAGCACATATTTCTACTTTGTGTCAGTCCATCTCAGATGAGCTCAGAGAAGCCGGCTGTGTTCTGAGTGTTGTTCATACGTGGCTTTGGCTTTGGCTTTGCATAGTAGAGTTTTAACTTGCACTTGTCGATGTAGCGATTAACTGTGTTAACTGATAATGGTTTTCTGAAGTCTTCCTGGGCCCACATGTTAATATCCTGAACAGAATGATGTTGATTTTTAAGGCTGTACCACCTGGGGTATGGTGGGTCATGGGCATTCAGTGTTAGTTTATCAGCCAAATGCTTACTTGTAGAGATTTCTCCAGATTCTCTGAATTTTTTGATGACTATATTATAGACTGTAGATGATGAAATCCTTAAATGCCTTGCAGTTTTACTTTGAGAAACATTGTTCTTAAACTGTTGGACTGTTTGCTGACACAAAGTGGTAAACCTCGCTCCATGTGCTTGTGAATGACTGAGCTTTTCAGGGATGCCTCTGTTATACTCGATCATGACACTTACCTCTTGCTCCTGTCCCAGCTTTTTAGAAAAGTGCATCAAATTCAAAATGAGTCTTTATTTGCGAAAAAATAAAATCAAAATATCTTGTCTTTGTAGTGAATTCAATTGGATATAGGTCGAAAGGGATTTGCAAATCACTGTATTCTGTTTATTTACGTTTTATACAACGTCGCAACTTCACTGGAATTGGTGTTTGTCGATGAAGACAATAAACATCGTGTTTCCTGTTCTTAAGCGAATATTCCACTTCACAGACTGTCTGCCCTTTAAAACTTACTTTTACTCGGCTACTTGATCATATTGAACCCTTTGGTAAACCTCTCACTGCGCGTGAGGACAGAGGGGAGGGTCTGCACGCGCGCTCCCGCTCGCTCGCTCGTGCCCTCCTCCTGTCTGCTATCCGCTCCCAACCCGGTCTATTCAGCTGACTCAGTGCCTTAAGCAGCATCAACGATCACCTGAAGAGAGCCACAGCATCCTCTGCGGATAAAAAAGATCCATCAGCCATGGCCAAAACAGCAACCGGTGAGCAGCTCCACTGTGGGCATGATAGATTTGATGCATGGATGGGCGGAGGGGTGGATGGATAGGTGGGTGGATGGGTTGATGGATTAAGGATTCATCTTTTCCGTATCGGCCTAATATCGTCTCTTTTATGTTTAGGTGATTCCTTTAAACCTACATTTTAAAATATTCTCCTTTAAATGATAAATATCGAGATGATCTGACATTCACGTTTCTCCACCTTAATGAGGGCCTTTTGTCTCAGCACGAGACTCCAAATAAGCCAATCATCCTCCATCATTAGGATACTTTAAAGCCTCCGTCATGTCCATCCATGTCAGTGTGTTAATCCTGATCTGAACTGATGTTTTATACTGTGACATTAGTGATGAGTGCATATGGATCGGCTGCAGACAGCTTTATTTACAACGCTGCACCTGCGCCTCAGAGCCTGCTACAGCGGCCCCAACATGCAGCATAATGCAGACGGACCCCACCCAAGATGCTGGGCTGCTCACATTTTAGCCGATAGCGGAGCAAAGAGGCTCAGTCACTCTGACATTTTGTTATAATTACACCTCCACAGAGATATCTGATGATTTAAAACGTGTTTGTGGCTTGAATGTGCCCTTAAGATGGTGTTTGTTTAATTGGAATTGATCATAGTCATGTAGCTCTCTGTAGTTCTTCATCCAGTTTTTACATAATCAGTTAAAATGCAGGTACAATCAATCTTGATTCCCCTGTATATACTAATTTATGAAGAGCAACACCCAAAAAATTAATCCAGATCTTGCTATTAGGGCCAAGACATGAAAATAAAAACAGTTAAAACACTATTTCAACTAAAACTCTGAAAAGGACCTCAAATTTCTCCAGAAATAAAAGTGTGGTGTCACAAATGTAACACAAGTAGACACTAGCAGGTAAAGAATAACACTATGATTGAACTGAAGTACATATTTTAATTTAAGAACCATGAATGCATCACTAGCTGTTAATAAAGTGCTTAACTTATTCAAAAACTATTCCACCAAATATGGATGACAAAAATAGTTCTTTATCAGTGCATTGTGTTGCAGATGTTGATGCAGAGATCTTAAATAATTGTTTAGTCTTGCAGGGGCTGCTGCTTGACTGCAGTATCAGTTTTGTCTCTGAGGAGGAAAAACAAAAATAGATGGATGAGACCTATAAGATTAATTTAATTTGTTTTACAATGAAATCAAGTTTTTGCTAAATTGATTTCAAAAGCTACTCCTAATTAATAATATAAGTTCATATATATATGACTGCTTGTATTGTTTGATTTAAAAAAGTAGCCTGGTGCAGTTATACAGAAAATCAAAGATGCAACCTACTGATGCATTGTGATATTGAATCGAATTAAATTGAATCGTTAACTTAATAATCATAATCTAAGCCCTACTACCACCATAAAATGAAATAAAGAGCTGTAAAGACGATACAATGTCCTTGCCTGCATTTGCATTCCCTCTGACAGTTATTGTTGTAGGCCAAACATTAGCATATTTGTTTTATTTTTGCCGTAGCCTCTGTTCTTACACTTACTATAGGGTATCCGTTCAACACCTCTCTTCACGCCTTAAGACATCATCAGACTTGGGTTCATTGTAGCAGGTGGTGTTAGTAGACAATGACAGGTGCATGGCCGGGTGGGAGGCAGGCCAGCCCTGCAGCAAAGGGGGCCTCTTCACATGCTGGCCTTTGCAGCACTCACAATCTGTAGTCCCTCCTCTTCAAGCAGCCAGGTGGGTACTTTGACAAACACAGGAAGAGTGAGTGCTGAAAAAGTGGCAGGATTTTTGTAGGTGAGATTAAAAATAGTCTTAGGAAAGAAAAAAGAAACAAGTCTTACCTCAGATGCAGTGTAAAAGTCTGGATCATTAATCAGCTGGTGTTGATGGATGTGACTGCAACTCTCCACAGAGGGTTCAGGGCAGGGTTCATTTTGGCAGCTGTTTATTCTTAAAATGAAGATGTGTTTTAGTTTTAGTCATATATTTGTCCCCCTTTGCTTTGGTCTGTTATAGTCAAGAAGAGTTCGAAAACACATTAGCACATTTTTTGTTAATGGAGAGATGTAGAGTTTATTTACAGACCACTTTTTACAGACAAACTAAATGTGCTTTACATCAAGGATGAGCGTAGAAATTCGTAAATCAACTATTATTTGTCCATAAAGAGACAAACAGAAAATAAACAAATATTTGTGCATAATTTAATAAGACACATATCATGGCAATTAAGCACCAATGAAGAAAATTAGGAATATCAAGTCAGAAAAACATAGCAAAGGGTTTTATAAGCAATCATCACTTAAGTGTATGAGAGAAATTGTATATTTTGAGTTTAGTTATTACTTCAAGTCAAAATGTTTTCTCTCTTCAAACTAACTAAGGGGTGAGCCACATTCTACCCCTCTGTCACTCGATCAGCCTGACAGTTTAACTTCAAATAATAATAAATTATAGAGACATAAAAATATGAGAAAATCTGCCATAATGTTTAAATTAGATATATTTTCATCGTACAAGTATATGGTCAGTTCTTTGTAATAGATGAACTGACTGTTGCTTTAAAATTCTTTAATGTATTACTGATTGCATTGTGAGAAAAAACAAATATAAGTAAAATATACTTAAATACTCAGTAAACAGTTTTTTCACTGCATTCAAAAAGTTGCTTTAATTGGCTTGAATTTCATGTTTAGTTCATTACTTTAAGCATTTTGACCAGCATTTAAGTTTAACTATGCAATTGGTGGTATTATAGGTTTTAAAGATACCCATGTAGTTCTTCTTTTTGCTAAATCATAAACTTCAACTGTTAAAGTAAGTGTCCTACTGTTTTTATAAAACTGTCCCTTTGATGAAAATAGGATGTAATTATTGTGGCACTATGGGTGTTTGAGTGAGTTTGGAAATACAGGTTCATGGTACATTGGCAAAATCAAATATTGGTCATCCATAATTATTTAGTATAAAAGTAAGAAAATGGGTTTCGAATGGAACTTGCAAACCCATCTTATATTGCTGGAAAACAAACATTGCATTCTCCAAACAACTGAAATAAACTGTATTTTTAATGTCTGACAGCCCACCTCTAACTTTACAGTGTTGCCTTGTCTGGTGAAGGAATAGTAAACAAATGTTGTTTTGCATTTTTGTTATTAATTGTCCCAATTTGTGTCATGCAAAATGTTACTGACCACCCCCTTTAGTCAGGGTTTTTTTTCTGATAGCATTAATACTATTTGGTGGAGGTAAGATAGATTAATGCTTGTGCACTTTGAAATGAAAAATGACAACAAATGCAATATTTGTAAGCTGGAAGTACAAAATATCTTTAAATCGAATACTGATTAAGTATACTGATTAATACAGTAAATAAACAAATGTGATGAAACAATAACACGATTGGGGCAATGTAAGGTTAAAATAAAATGTTATAATAAGAAGTTTGTAAAGGGATTTTGTATTCTGATTGCATAGAGTATGAACAAAGTCATTATAAGTTTTCATAACAGCAATTAAAGAATATAGTTCTTATGATACTTGAGGAATAGATTAACCTAATCAATTATTCAGCAGGAGAGCTCTCAAAGAATACAGACATTAAACAGAACAAAACACTGTATGCTTGTTGTTTTATTGACTGTTTCCCCTGTTTTCTAGCTTGAAGTATCTTTTGTAAATCTAAATATCTGAGGTGCCATTACAGTTGTGTAATCATTAGACTGTTTTACATAACGCTGTGGGGTATTTGCTCTCTCAGCTTATAAAGAGAAGATGAAGGAGCTGTCCGTCCTCTCCCTCATCTGCTCCTGCTTCTACCCAGAGTCACGTAACAAGCTTGTGCGTGAGTTTGAAGGTATGGATCAGCCGAAACATTGATTTTCTATCAGATCGAACTAAATGTGCTCCTATATGGATGTTAATCTGTCTCCTAGATATACACATGAGCAATAATGACATACCTATTACAGGCTTTGATTATTGGAACTGTTGTTGGATTTACAGACATGGAGGTGAAGCCTATAAACAAGCGAGCCTCCGGCCAGGCCTTTGAGGTGATTCTCAAGCCTCTGTCTCCGGTGTCAGATGCTATACACAGCCTGCCCTCACCCCCCAAGAGGGACATTTCCCTGGAGGACATTGAGAAGAAACTGGAGGCTGCTGAGGAGCGGAGGAAGGTGAATATTTAAGCTGTAGTGATTAATTTAAGAGTTTGAAGTGCCCCTGATACTAATACTCTCAGTACTGCTATTACTGCTACTTCTAATGATAAAAGAATAAAAAATACCAGTGTTGGCTATCGGTGCTGATACCAATTCATGTTACTCAAACTGATAAAACATCACAGATACTGGACTCATTAGCATTTCTTAGCATGCTGTTAGACCCCCATTATCTGAGCAGGAAGGCAAGTCATGTTTTTATTTTTGTGTTATTTTCAATCAATGAAGATGACAAAAGAAAGGCAGACTACAATCATCCATCCATTATCTATACCACTTATCCTTTTGAGGTTGCAGGGAGCACAGCTGACAATGGGCTAGAGGCAGGGCACACCTAGACCACAGCCAGTCACAGGGTAGGCTGCAACAATATACTGCTAAACTGTCAAATGAAGGGAAGACGAACATCTGATGACAATTAATAAACGTCAAAATCATTTTAAGCTGTTTAATGGTGATATCAAGTACTCATACTTCCAAATTTAAGCACTTGATGTGAAAAAGGTGGTATTGGTGCATCCCTGAAATGTCTGTGTTTTTGAAGGGACATGCTTTAGTTGTTATATAGATTATATTGGTTAAATTAGTTATCAGTTGACCAAAGTGCTTTGTAGGGTAAAGATAAAACATGAAACATGAATATGTCATACATAGTAGAACGATGTTAAGAAAAACAGCATTTGTAGGAATTTAATCAAAAGAATATGATTAAAATATTTAAGAAAAATCTGTTGAGCTGAAACATTCTCATCGAGGGGAAAAGTCCCTTGGGGAAGAGATCTGTATTCAGCAATAATTCTATTTAAATTAAATTCTAATAAACAGTAACCTTTAAGAGTGATGGCAGATCTCTTCACAGGTTTGGAGCACACAAGAACACTTCATCGCCTCTCGTCTTATGTCTTGTTCTGGGCACATTCAGTGGCAGCAAGGGGTTGATTTTAGTGTCATCGCTAAAGCATAAACATAGTAACATTGACTGTGCAGTCCTCCTTAAATAAATCTTATCTTAAATAAGATTTATTCTTCTCCCTACTCCTTTCTGGACATATAATGCTATAAAATTGTGAATTATTTCCTCTTTTCCTTGTGAAGAAATGTGTCATCATGAATTTAAAAAATAAAGAAAAATGAATGCAGATACACACACGAAGGCTGCAGTGTTCGATCAAGTGGATTGCATCAAATACCTTCTGAAGTAAGAGATAAAGTTTTTTGTCATATTAAGTGTACACAGATCCAACCTTAGGAATAAAACTTTCAGATATTGTCTTTGTGGTCTGCAGCAAATGTATCACTGATAGCAACAGTTAGCAAGAATCAAAGGCACCTATGCTATTTGACCCAAATATGGAGGCTTTGGGTAGTATTAAAAAATGAAAAAAAAAAAAAAAAAGTTTCTTGAAATTTATAAGAGATTAGTAAAGAAAAAAATAACCAGCCATTTTTAGGGAGATGTTTCAGAGGAATACCTGGAAGATGAAATGGTTGCAACTTATACACAATACACAAGACATTACAAAAATGCAATCTCAGCAAAAGACATTTTTGACCCATTTATACATCTAAGGGTTAAAAGCTGACTATAAAATTCAATAATTAATCTGGTTGTGAACAAGACGCCAGAGGAGGGACCACTGCACAAGAGTAACGTGGTTGTTCTGTTTTGCCTGTTGTGTATTAATTCACTCTTAAAAATATTTGCTCATGTTTTCTGTGTTTGTAGTACCAGGAGGCCCAGGTGCTGAGGGCTTTGGCAGAGAAGCGAGAGCACGAGAGGGACGTCTTGCTAAAGGCCATGGAGGAGAACAGCAACTTCAGCAAGATGGCCGAAGAGAAGCTGCAGATGAAGATGGGGCAGATCAAGGAGAACCGTGACGCCCATCTGGCAGCCATGATTGAACGTCTACAGGAGAAGGTGAGAAGTGCAGACATGTTAGTGGCTGCAAAGACAAGCAGAGAAAGTTTATTACAGCAGCTACAGAGCAGTGATCATCAACTGGAGGTCCCACGACCACATCAGGCCCCCAACAGCTCCAGTGTTATCAACTTAAAAAATATAAGAAAGGTTTAGGGGAAGCTTTTTCATTTAATCCCTACAGCTACTACATCAACCCTGAAAAAAGTGAGGTTGAAACAGTTGAATCAGAAATGAAGTTTGATCTGTCAAGTAAAAATTAATGTCAGCCATTATTAGTGAATGTATAACCAGAAACACGAGTATGTTTTCGTTAAATCTAGTCATGGATTACATGACAATCCTAGAAATGAGGGGTTAAAACATCTCAGTTGCCCCCATGTGGTTGGCAAAACTGTAGGTTATAGGGACTGATCTGATATTTAAAGTCTAAGAATTAAATACATTTTCCAAAAAGATATCATTAGAATTACACGTTGATTAGACCAAATATATTAAATTAATTGAATTTATTTCAGAATGTGGCCCCCACTGCATCCATACAAAAAAAGAGAAAAGAAAACTGTCCCTTACACAACTTTTCCAGAAATTGTAAACAAGCAAGTTGCCACTTAAATCAGTGTTGATAATCCCTGCTATAGAGGGTATTAAGGTGAAGTTACAGTTGAAGCAACTCACTGGAGTTTCAGCCACTGAGTGTCAGATTAGCAGGTTTGAAAAAAAAAAAAGATTGATTACATTTATTCCTGTTACTGTAATTCCTTTGTTTTTCTATGAAATTGAACTTTATAAGTGGTTTTGAAAATCTGTGCCTTTACTTTTACATGTTGAATTTCTATAGAAAGTACTATGATCACTACATTTTACAAATCAATTGAGTTTCAATTCAAAAAAGCTAAACTAGTCAAAGCTTTCTATCAACCAGCGGTATTACAAACATTCAACTCTGGTTAAAGTTCTGTTTCACAATACTTGATGCTAAAATAGTACTTGAAACTGAATGGTGCTGGTACCTACAGGATTAAAAACTGTATGTTCTTATAGGTGGGTTACAATGAAAGTGTCATTTGACAGTAATTCTTCATACTTCTGGAGTACTGAGATATTCAAGTTTAAGGTGTAGGTGTCACATGGTAAAAATAAAAAACAGGAGGCAAAAACAGTTTAATGGGTGTAAAAGGAGAGTAAACTTATGCAAAAAGAAAACCTTAGTAGGCCCTTCTTTGGTGGTATTTTGATTATAAGTAGACTCACACAGTCTGCATACATACAGTTTGTTATTGTCACTACATAGCCTCATCTTGTTGCTTCAATAATATAACTTTAGGGCTTCAAACCTTCTTATTAACATTATAAACCAGTTGATTACCTATTCTGGCTATCTGTTCCTGAATCAACTGGTCTCATGTGTATATTATGACATTGATGCATATTCTCACTTATATTTTTTCTGTATAGGAGAAACATGCAGCCATCGTGCGCAAGAACAAAGAGCTGAGGGAAGAGCTGACAGCATGAGCCTCACACAAGCCCTGACTTCCATGGTCCATCCACACCCCCTCCAACAAGCCCTGCCCCTTCTCCTTCCCTCACCTTCCTCAGAACGGACACCCAACCCTGGCAGCCAAGAGGTTTCAAGGACCTCACCGTCACGTCACAACACACCACAGCACCAGTACACACTACTATCAGTATTATCAGTGGATACAAGCATCAATTACACCCATCTTGAGAGTTGAATGGATTTGTTCATTTTAGAGATAAATTATATGGCTTTTCTTTTGTAAATACGGTTTTCTTAAAGTCTATCTATCTATCTATCTATCTATCTATCTATCTATCTATCTATCTATCTATCTATCTATCTATCTCTGATGGTAGGTGAGGTACTGCTCTGTATGATTTCAAACATTTTGTTTGTGATTGATAAATGTTTCAGTTCTTGAAATTTTTGACTCTACAACCATTTTTTTGTGAAAGAACTCAGTGTTGTGAGTTGGCTGAAATTTTTTGCAGTGTTTCCTGATGATGTCATGAAGATGATAATGATGACGATGATGATGATGATGATGATGTTTCTGTCTTTGTGAAGAGCGATGATTGGTGTACACCTAGACTTACAGACTTAACATAAGATAGCAAACGTATCCCGTCTGTATCTTCCTCACTCATGCACACATACTCTTTTTGACACGCACGCTTGGAACGTAATACGCCAAAACCCCACACAGTTTCATAAAGTATCCACCTCCTCTTTAATCAAGCTTGATTATAAACTTGATAGGTGCTTTATTGTTACTATTAAGAATGTCTTTGGCCAATGGGAGCAACAATTTCTACACTTGCAGGTTCCTTTTTACCCTAACATCATTATTTCTCCATGAATGGACCTTTAGCCAAATCAGTATCTCTACAAAATCTCTTGAATGTTTCAGTACCTGCTGTTGCTCCCTCCTTGAGACTGACAGTGCGAACATACCGTGTGTCTGCGTGGGTTTGTGTGAATGCAGATTTACAACAAAGGCATCACGAGCCTCTGCTCTCTGTTTGGGGATGAGATGGAGAATGGATGCAGGATGCTTTACATTCAGCACACTGAACGAGCCTCTTTTTAATATCCAGTTATCACTGATATTCTGCCTGCATCCTCTGCTGCTTGTGTTTCTCCCTTCATATATTTCTCTGTGAAAGCTTTGCTGAATAAAGGTTTGGGATTCTGTGAACTTATGGCATGCACCATCTAATACTTTTATGTGCTAAAAAAGTGGAGGGAAAAATGTGAACTGCCAAATAAAAGAACCAGTTATCTACACATCCTGCGAATTACAGTCCTCTCCCAGATGGTTTTTATTTTTTTCTTTACACTTGAACTTTTTATTTGAGTTGTTGTGTTTGTACAACCATAAGTTACTATTATTATTGTTCTTGCAACTATACAACGACTTATGATTGAGTTTTTAATGTTCTCTATAGCAGTGAAGCAGGGTGGGATAAAATAAGTGTGCTTCTTCCCAATCTTTTTTGGACATGTAAACCAAACCAACCAATCGCTCCCTATAATCACTTTCCCACTTTCAAAGACATGATTTTTCAAGATTAAATATGTTTTACTGAATTTCTGAAATTTAACAAAGTTAAAAATAACTTCCTAAAAAATTAATATTTAATAACTAATGAGACTGTATGTCAAAATTTTATGTATTAGTAGCTACTTAAAAGACATACAGACTGATAAGACACTGCGAAATTTTGGGTCTTTTGCATAGACATGAATATGGTGTGCCTTGAGATTTTGGCTTGATTTAGGGTTTCTCGGGAACATTTATTTAAAAAAATGCTGAACTACTTTGTTTATTTGGATTCATAACAGAAAGTACTGGACTCACATATGAAACAGCCCTGAAGGCAGGCTTTTGTACAAAATTATTTAATTATTATAAGAAATATGTAGTAGGACCGTAATTGTAGACATTATAGGACAAAGTGAATATTTAGATCGTTTGCCCTTTAGCCAGTTTAATTTTTCTACTTTTTTATGGATTATTTTATGAACATAAATTAACTTTATTTGTACCCTTTATATAGAGAACTATTTGAGCCACTGGAAAAAAATGTATTTAAGGTCTGACATTTTTCCAAGTTTTCTGATTTTAAGTGAAAAATTCGGAGTATTTTTTTTTACCACACTGAGCTGTCAATTAAGAACATAAAGCTGAGACTTCTTTCGAGACTTGCAAGTTATATGTTTGTTTGGTTTTTTTTTAACTAAAACCCAGAATTCTGAGGAAAAATTACTCAAGTCTCAGGTCAGCATTAATGTAAAATTATCTCAATACACCCATCTTTTTCAGAAATGTAACTTTATTCCCACCAATTAGCTTCTTTTTGTTTAAAAGTTTAAGAAAAATTGACTCAGGTGTTGTCTAAGTATATAAGATAAACAGACTGTATCTTAATAGGGTTATTTAGATTTTAATAAATAAACTAGCAGGGGAGCTTGCGGTCAATGAGCAGTCTGTGTGAGACAAAGTTCCTCCACTAGATGGCGGTGTCATATTTTTTGGAGCCGGGGAAGCCCACTCAAAACAAGGGCAAAAGTTCATATTAAACCAAGGCTAGATTTACATTATGGCCAAAAGGGACCCAAATCTGATTTTGTTTGTTTGATTGTTTTTGTTTGTTTCTTCTTCGCTTATTGATGTTAACAGCACAAATTTGGAGGAGTTGGATCCATTCAAACAAGACTTCCACCATCAGATTTTTTTGTTGTTTGACCTCAGACTAAACAGCCAAGTCTGTCATCGTCACATCTTCATTTGCTCAGAGCAAGTTAAAACATCAACACATATTAAGAAATAAAACATATGCTCGGTCAAAATCAGTATGGCTGCAGTGATAAATGCAGGACGAAATGACAGAAACAAATGTGAACATTTTTTAACATCTTTAGTGTTCAGTAAATCTGAACCTAAAAAAAAAAGTTTTAAGCACATTATTTTATCATGGAAGCATGTTTTACAGTTGAAGATTGAATATTTATTTAACAAAGATAGTGTGAGGAATGGTGGTGGCCCTTAAAAACAGTTAAACAGTGTTCTCATTAAAGTGTAACCATCAGCAGTGAGTAAAGGTAAGCATATATTAAACGTGTACAAAATGCCAGTATTTGTTATATACAAAATGTATATAACAAATACTGTTTGTTATAGAGTACTTTGGGTCAAAGTTATCAAGGACATTAAACTGCACTTGACTTTGTCACAGTATTCCAAGATTAATGCCTTCATACATTAATATACAACTAATAAGGACAAGGACATAAAAAAAACCAAGAAAGCCCTCTGAGAGCGCAAATCTCCACCAAGGTAGCTCACATATTGCTGTTACATCTATAAGCAATATTTCCATGATAAAGTTACCATCATTATTTGATTCATTGAACCTGAAAACCCACACCTAGCACTCAGAATCATGTTGATATTATTAGTTAGACAGTTATGGAGCAAAAATGATTGTTCCTTAATGTTGGTTATCTGGATCACCAAAAAAATCAAATCATTTTTAAGTTGGGCCATTACCAACATCCTGAAAATTTCAGCAAAACCTGTCCAGTAGTTTTTTGCGTAATCTTGCTCACAAACAAACAACAAACATATGCAGGGGAAAACATAACCTCTTTGGCGGAGGTAAAAATCAGGCTTCAAAATGTGGTGGAGTGTTGACTCAAACTTCATTAATATTTTTTCTCATACACATGTTGGACAATATGTGCAGGTTGTTGCATGTGTGCATTGCATTTATGGCATGTTATGGTTGTTTTGACATCTCTTGGTGCACACAGACTGAACCTCTTCCTCTTATCACCTCTCCTGCTTGTAGCAAGTAATCTTGATGCAAGTGAGACACTTCACCCAATTGAACCCAAACTTAGTTGATTGCTGCCAGTTTGTCTTGTTGACGATGGCCTGGTCTTGTACCCTGGTTGTCAAAGTGAATCGCCAATGACAACATGGGGAATTTTTGTAAGGGCAAGGTGGCCCAAAAAATTGTCTGACCAGACTCTGCATCCCCATAAACTGCTGGTAGATTCGTTTCTGGTTTCACACCAGCCAAAATCAAGAGACCCATTGTATGCGCTGATGTCTGGGTTAGCAACTTTCAATTGCCTTTGTAAATTTGCTTTCCCTCCAAGGTGTTCATGTTTACCACAGTGGTTACAATGACCTCTTCCTCCTCAAATCCATCCTCACTGTCATTTTCCTGGCCCCTCCCCTCCTCATTGGTGTGGTGACCATCAAGTATGTAATCAAGAATCTCACTTACAGTATATCCACCTGCCATGGTGCTGCCACCCAATGAACTGTGAGCAAAGCCTCAAAAGTAGTATATACCTAACTTACGGGAAAAGTTCAGTGTTATTGAGACAATGTTGCAATTTTCTGTGAGAACTGTCAACACAGGTGTTGGACCAGGGTGTGTGTGTGTGAGGGTGCGCATGTGTGTGTGCATGTGTGCTTGAGTGCATGCATGTGTGTGTCCATCTGACTAATGAGGACATACTTGAGCTCAGTTTTTACACTAATTGTTGTCTGCCTCGTTCATTTATAATGACCGGTCATTTTTGACCGGGAACAATAAGAGTGCACAAAAGTTGAATAAACCTCAAAGAAATGTATTAAAATCAATACAATTTATTTTGTGTTAAAATCCTCTTTTTAGACAAAGTCATGGAATCTCAGGTTCATCTGAACAAATTAACTACAATTTTCAGAGAAAAAACTTTGAAATCAGTCAAATTTGACCGGAACACAACATAAGGGTTAAGAGTGATGTAAACAGATGAGCACATTTTTTTCCGGTCAAAAAATAAAATCAAGGCTTGTTGTGTGAATGCAGTCCAATTATTAATATGAAAACAACTTAAAAAACAGTGAAAGCAATAAAATCCAGACCAGGGGTGGGTGACTGTTGCAGCAATTAACACTAAATGCAATCACTTTTTTTATCACAAATAAATTGTAGAAACAAGGAAATGTGGCAAAATCTGCCAGGAAATCTCAAAAAGGAAGGTATTTCAGTAACATTATTTTATAACTGTTGTATGTTAAATTGTCCTCAACAGATAAATTCTAAGAAGATGGACAGTATCTCCAAAACTATCTTTCTTAGGTTGAGCTAAGCCCAACTATAAGAAGTTAAAGGCCCTGAGAATCCAAACAGGTGTTAGTAAAATGGCCCTAGATTTGACCTCGTCTCAGGATTGTGTGGGTGTGGTCAAGTTTGTTTGACTGACAGCTCCACCCTGTGAAATCTGTAGAACCTGTGTTTGTGGGAGGACTTGTGACTCTTCTCTTAAAAACTGATGACATCAACAGCTCTCACCATTGTCCAACCTCTATTTAACCTCTCCTTGTCCAATTAACCAGAGTGATTAAAGACACCTGAGTAACTGAGCAGGACCTTTAATGTGTGGAGTACCTCAAGGATCTATCCTTGATCCCTTACTCTTCTTTTTCAAAGTTGATGATCTGATCATAGAAAAAAGTTTTCTTTTCTGCCATCTTCACTGATGATATATTTTTCTTCCTGGCAATTTTTCCAGTATTTAATGAACAAAACTATTACTGAACTTTGTAAAGTTCACTGGTGTTCTTAAGAACAGACTCAGGCTAACCCTCGTCTCTATATCTGACCATGCTTTAACTACAGTAGTGTCAGGGTGCTCCCATCATTTAGAGGCATAATCATAAAAAAGCATGCATAGATAATCTCTAACAAAATTCTATGGATATCTGTGCTACATAACTGTCCTTGTTTCTCTTTCCTACACTGCAATATCCTTTCCTTTTTACTGCAGTATAGTTATGGACTAAACCTACAAGAACCTTGATTTTTTTTTTACCCTACAGAAAAGATTTTTTCTTGAATTATTTAACTCAGTAGCCATTAACCATTACTATAAGCATACATAAATTTGGAAACACAAATGTTGGTTTCATAAATAATGTTCTCCCTTTAATTACACCATAACTTGTATGTGTTGCTAAATCAAGATAATTACATAATTTTATAGTGATTTGGCCCTCAAGCAGTGAAGATTAAATAAACACAGCTCTACTGATAACCAAAGTTGCCCATCCCTGATCTGGGCCAGTTTTGTTGAATATTTTTCATAAGACGCATGATATATTTTAATCTATATTCAAATTTAAAAGGAGAAAGGTTTGATTTATTGATCAGCTCTGATAAACCAACAGCACCTACAGGATGATATATTATTCATGACGTGTGGCTGCAGGCTTCAGGAATCAAATCCAATGCACTGAATGAATGAAAAATAAAGAGAAAACACTGAGTGTTTAAAATGGAACGGCCCTTAAAATCAGTGTCACTCAGACAGGAGCTTAACAATGATTTATTAGTCCAGCTGTCTGTGTGTGTTGTTGTTACTTTTTTAACCGCCTTTCCCCACAATGTCCTTATCCTGTTCACACTATTGTCTCCGTTTCTGACCAACCAGGGGCTGGTGAGGTCAGGGCAACATTGTAAAGGATTTCCTCTGCCTCTTAATGATTTCCTGGGTATTCAGGAGGGCAACAATGCTCTGAGGTAGGGTTACGTACCTGGCACACGGTGGAGGAATTGCCTTTCAGTCAATAACCGGGGCGTTATTAGCTCATAATTAACTTCGGGAGGATTGAAGCGGAAATCTGCTTTTGGATTAAATGACATTTAAAAAAAAGCTCAACATTTACATGATGAAAAGGAACCACCATAGCAAGCAAAAGAACAATATTCAACTTTTACACTTTAGCTCAATTTATTGGTACAAAAATATTACATATAGAAACGAGGATGCAACCTTCACATCCACCAGAGGTTAGTTCTCCATTATGGCCTTTATAATATACAATTTTTTCCATGAGTTCTTACACCATTACAAAAGCAGATTGAATGAAGTAACTCTAACTTTTAAAGACATCCAGACTTAACAAACTTTTATGCGGTCTAAGAAACATGATTTCTACATTTGTGTTTACTGTAAATCTATTTGTGGGCCTTAATTCAGATATCGGCTCTCGACCTGGAGACAGTGCATGTTCACTAATTAACTGACAGTTTCAAAGAATAAAAATCAACAATTAGACTTTAGTTTCTCAAAAAAGGGAAGGGAAAACCACACCCTTATTCTTTTTGTATAACACAACAAAATCAGTTGTGTTGTTCCCCTGTGTTTCGTTTTGAAGATGAAGTGGGTTGGCACAGCTCAGCTGTCACCTTCAGTCCAGTTTTTAGCTTCAGAAAGCCCCAATCTCAGTCCCCCAGGGCCTGTACGGCTTTGTCAGGGTGGAGGAGGGGCTGGGTGTGCCGAGGGCTGTCGGTGAGACCAGAGGGAAGGTGCCAAAAGAGAGGGGGAAGGCGGACAGCGAGGAGAGGGACGAAAGGAGTGGTGAGAGCTTGGATGTTGGCACAGTCAGACTGAGGGGCAGGGAGCCATTTGGAGGCACCCTGAGGGGCTCTGTGGGGGGCACTACACTGAGTCTGGATGTCCCAGATGCCTCAGTGACAGCGGAAGAGGAGGATATGGAGGAAGAGGAAGGGGAGGAAGAGGGAGGACTACTGTTGCTTCTGGGTGCAGGTGTCCTGGCTTGTGGGTGCTGGAGGAGGAGGGGGTGTGGGAGGTGGGCAGGGGCTGTTCCGTAGGCCGAGCCCCAGGCTAAGTGTTCCAGGCCGGCGTGCACCTCCCTCTGAGAGGCGTAGTTGCTGAGGTGGGACACCAGACGCACACGGAGGGGGTCTGTGCTCTCCCGACCCTCTATGATGCTTAGGAAGCGAGCTGTCTCTGCCAGACACTCCCTAAAGCCCAGGCTGCGGTAGTCCTTAGCAAGAGCATGAGCCTCAAAGAAACCTGAGGAGAGGAGAGGAATCATCAACAAAACTACTAACTAAAACTCATTTTCATTATTTAGATTTTCCTTAAGGTCACATATTACTCTGATTTCACTTTTTATTGGACTGTCTACAACCCCACAGCATGGGAAAAATTTCTCTTTTCCCTCTGTGGCCTGCTCCAAAGTCTGTTGGAAAAACTCTCCAATTATTCCTTTTGTATAGCTCACAGCTGACTTCAGTGGAGGAACATGTTCAGGCATGTCCAGCGCTGGAAAGATGCAGCCACATTTACCTCCTGAGAGGTCTGGCACAGCTCAAAAGGATTTACACTGAAACAGCCTGTTCTGAGCAGGGATGAAACAGCGGGGTTTATAGGCATGCAAAATAGGCATCCATTTAACGAAAATAAAACACTTAATTCATAACGCTCTTTACATTTGAAACAAATATCAAAGTGCTGCAGTTTTAAGTGCATTTTAAGCATGAAACTTCAAGTGATTTTGGGGACATGTTAACAGAGTAAACTTGTTGAAATGGAGTAAATCATGACCCAAATTTCAAATGTTTCACCAGTCATATTTATACCAGAAAACGTTGCAGTTTGGATCTGTATGACTGAAGCAAAACCTCTTTCCTCTCACAAAAACCCAGACTATTTCCTGAGTATACCACAGGGGGCTGCATGTGCAAGTGCAGGGTTTTTCGCCCTACAATATGCAATAGTTCTCCCTACTCTACCCCTTCAATGACTGACTTTCGAACTCAAGGGAAATATTTTCAGGGACAAGTGTGACCAAGCACCTCTAAGATTTTCTAAGGAATGTCACTCCGATATGGAAAAGTTCAGGGAGCATGTGAATGACTGATGTTTAAAAAGCATAGAAGCTCTGCAAGGACATGCAAGCATACTTTTCAGTTTGCTTAATTTCTCTTGAAAAGTAGTACATTTTGATGGATATTAAAAAATTCAAACTTTATCATGGGGGAATGATCTTTTTTCCTGATGAAAACAAGATAGATTAGACAAGATTAGGGACGCATGATATTTTACCAATATCCAATATTCCTGAGCTCATTATTGCCAAGATATTTTTTTTCAAGAGAGGTTATGATAATGGACTTTTTGCTTTCAATGTGACAGTCCATTTGGGTAAAAAACAGTTGTAAAACAAAAAGAACAACACTTAACCGCAGAAAAAATAAAATGCTTGATTTTTATATGTGCCCATGCAGCAGTAATAGGGTGAAGCATTGTGGTACATTTGTGTATTTTACTGATATTACAGCCGATAGATGGATACATATGGCCAACATGTACGGCGGAAATGTCAGCTGTAGATATCCTCAAAATTTCAACATTGGCTGATGCCCATACCATACCATTAATATTGTACATCCTTAGTCAAGATGTTAAAAAGCAGCCAAATACAAGAAAGTATATTTGTGTAGTTCTTCCATACATTATAGGCTTTTTAAAAACATGTCGACCCATTTGTGACTGCTCCCTGACCCATTTTGGGGTCCTGACCCGCAACTTGAGAACCACTGTTAAAATAAATGTTAAATAAAAGCATCATTTCACTGTCTTGGTAAAATAACATTAAAAAAAAGCTGTTGGTTACCTTTGCCTCCAGAGGCATGAAGCATCTTCAAATGGTCCACGGTCATTTGCAAAATCTCTGCTTTTTCTAATTTAGCTGATCCCTGCAAAGTGAAAAAAATGAATAATATTATTGATAAATCTAACATTAAATCAGTGTAATTAGAAAATATAACGAAAGACAAATTTAAAAATGAAGGGTTAAATTGTGAATATTTACCTGTTTCTCAAAGGCACTCGGCACCAACCTTCTCAACTCTGAGAGGCTGTTATTGATTCTGTCTCGTCTCCTTTTTTCAATAATCTATAAGTGAGTCACAAAAACGTAATTTAGAGATCAAATAGTAAAAAATAAAAATGAAGTCATGGCAGAGGTGGGAAGTTCTTCATCTTACCCCTCTGCGCCTTTTTCTGGCTTGAACTTGGGTCGTAGTGGAGGGAGACATGGAGCCGTGAGAATCAATTTGACTGAAAGGTAAACACGTAATGAATATAAAGGTCTGTTTTTGTATTTTATTTTAATGTTTTCTAAATGCAACAAGACTTCTACAGTAAAAAGCAACGACGCACTGAAAACGAAATACAGCTATAATTTCTCAAGACTCTAATCGTCACAGTTTGAGCTTATAAGACTAAAATTACTAAAAATTAACTTTTCCTCACCCATTTTCGTCTCCACTGTCCTTCTCCACCTCGATATTATCGTCCAGGTCACTGTCAGAGGAGCTGTAGTTGTGGCTTCGCTTCATATTTGCTGCAGTGGTCCAGGGCGGTCTCCACTGTCCAGACTCTGGTGTCGCACTGACAGAAGAGACGGTCAAACTTCAGACCTCCTCTGACTGATCCCTTCACATCCGGAGGGGGGCGTGGTCTGCTGCGGGAGTGGGCGGAGCTATTGAGTGACGTATACGCACAACAAAAATTTAATGAGCAGTCCCTGAGTCTCAAAAGTACTGTAAGTGATGAAAACTCTGCAGTAAGTCAGATCATCATTGAATTCCAGAATATTTAAGTTCAGGCTTTGGGTACATGACTGTCATGCAGATCTTTTTGGGATTTTTTTTTGACCCTATTAACTGTGAGATTAGATTAGAGTCAGATGTTTTCTTTCGTACATGCAAAGACCCAAACAAAAGGGGAAAAAATGAAAGCATCACATTATCACAAGATTACATACTATCTTTTGGTTTACATGTTCAAAAAAGACACTGAAATGCTTCAAACAAAATAAAAAAATACACCTTCATCTGAATTTATAAAACAATAGAACAAATTTTGAACTAACTAATGTAATGTACAGAATATTGTGAAATTTGTACAATCTTATGCATTTAAAAAATATTTCTCATATAATCACCTGGTTATCTCACCCTTTAAAAATTCAAGTTCTACATTTTTCATGTTCTATAATCTGTTTTTTAAAGACCCAACTATTTTAACATACTATTTGACACAGCAACAACATAAATAAAACTAATACCCTTTTATTTTGTTAAATGTCTTCTCTTTTAATATAAATGTTGAGAATAAATGCATGAGAATTAAATCATAAAAAAATATGCCTGAATTTAACTTCCTTGTAATAAAAACAAGAAAGCTGGTATTTTTTGTATATAAAGAGGAAAGGGATTGAAATATCTATGGCAAAAAGTTAATGTGTATAAAATACTGATGATATTATAATTTTGGTGATCTAACTATAATTTAAAATTTATAATTAACTATTTGTAAGACAACAGTCTGTGGCATCAGGACTTCTCCCTCTCCTCCTCTGGACAACACCAGTAGCTCTTTAAATCAGTTGACTCCCGCAGTTCCCAAAAAAGCCCTACCACTGTTACGTTAGTATCTCAAGTCCACTGACTTGGGGTGACAAACCCATTGCAGAGCATAGACTGTAGAAAGAATGCAGAGTTGTTAAAAACAGTGCTGAATCTAAGTGAACTGACCAATAACCACAAAGTAGAGCAGTCAATCAGTCAGTGCAGACTGGGATCAGATTAGGTTAGTTTGTATGGCTTTACTTTAACATTTAAGTCCATTGGTAATTTCACCTCTTAACATGCAGTTAGAATAAGAGGTTCAGTATTATATGCTTACTCAGTCACTCTCAAACACTATTAACATACTGTACTCACACCAAATTAAAAAGTAAACAATGATTTCTTATTCGTGTCTTGTGCCAAACATGATTCTGTGCCTCGCTGCTCAGTCTGACTGGTGGACTCCTGGCCTCAGCTCCCACAGTCCCCCCGCTGAGCCCCCGTGCAGTTCATGAGCAACGGTCCCCATTACAGCCGGGTCCCTCTTCTATTTGGTGGTGTGGAGGACACACGGCCTATTAGCAGAGTGTGTTGTTCATTGTCTGCCGTCAGCTGTGTGCTTCCACAACAGCATTGATCAGTCGGGAGGCCCAACATTAGTCTGTCAGCGTTGCCAGGTTCTCCTAGGAAACCCCCTCCACCCTTTCAGCCCCCTCCCCACTTCCACCTCAGTCACTGCAAACAGGTCAACTGACTGGCACAGAGAAACCTTCCCAGGGAGTCATTCATCCTCTCTCTGCTGCTCCTGTAGTGGGAAAGAGAAACAGAGATGTTTTCAGAAGCTCAAGCAGCACCAAATCATACATGGATGTTTTTTTTATGAGCTAAATTAAAGAAAACATAAACAAACTTAAACATAAGGGTCTCGCCCTGCATGGGGAGCAGGGGTGGTCTGCAAGAGGTGTGAAAATTTTGACCCCACTAATATGCTAGAGTCAAAGGGCAAACTATATAAAACACGGGAGCTTTCAATGTTTATACTCCACTGTGTAACTGATCCCTGCTGACTGTTTGTCTAGAGTGTGTTAGAGAGAGAGACACTAACAATGCTGCCTATACATGCATATATTTATATACACAGTCTCTGTGTATGCTATGTTGTATGCATATAAATAAATCCAACATACAGTGAGGGAATGTAGCATGAGTGCATTCAAGTAGATGTACTTTAGAAGTTTTTTTTATTTTCCAATGGTTTACATATACGCCTATAAACACAGAGACAGTTTTAGCAACTTGAAGGTCCCAGGCAAAGAGCAAGATGAGGCCCTGTACCATCTAACTAGAAAAGAAATAATGTTTGTTGTAAAGAGGTGTTCATCTGTTAGTGAAGGTTGGGCCCTGCCTGCCTGTAGTTCATACCTTTAAAACCATGTAGGGAGGGGACCTGGCTGGAAACAAGATACTGCTTCTCAAGGTGCTATTCTATATATTCAACAGAAAAATATGATAAGGACAAATTTATGGTCTGTCGGCATCCATAAATTTATCATCATGATGAATTCTTATTTAAGTCCCTTTGCCTCTGCCTGCCCCTTTATCTTTCTACATCTATCTACCTATCTATCTATCTATCTATCTATCTATCTATCTATCTATCTATCTATCTATCTATCTATCTATCTATCTATCAATCACATGGTACACGTAGAAATGAAAAAGTAAATAAAGAGTTGAAGTGCTAAACAACTGCGGCTAAGTCTCTGTCCTCTCTGTTAGGGTCTGGGAAACAACAGCACTTGAGGCTGGTATATTTCCTGCATGAAGACATGTCTGTTAAGGCCATCAGTGGGAGCATGACCCCTTAAAGTCTTCCATACCACTACCTTGTCTAGCAGCAGCTGTTTCTCCACTCCGTCCGTCAGGTCAGTTGTTAAAACTCTGTGCGATGGGAGCTAGACAAGTGCGGATGAGAGCTTGATTCCAGGGAGCAACTGGAGGGCAACATGCTGTTCCCAGAATGTCAGAGGGCTTTTTGGTGCTGACAGATACAATGTGCAAGCTTCAGTCATTCTGTTGATGCAGAGAGTGTGGATGAGCCTTCACGCTATCCCTGACACACACAGACCCCCACCTTTACTTTACTCTCTGTCAGCACACACTTTCACTCAAAATCCTGCCAACATTCACCCATTTCATGCATGTCCACACTCTCATACTGTAACTTAGTCGATTTATGAACCTTAACAGGGACCAGGAATTCCTGTTATTTTCATCCTGCTGGATCCTATTTTTAATATTTATGTATGAAGGTTAGCGATAGGTTAATACCTCTTTGGAAATGCTCCAGTAGATATCTTCAGCCTCAGTAAAAGTGTAGTGACTGCACAGGTTTGTGCCGCAGTAAAAGGTTAATGAGGCCCTTTAGTCAAAGAGGTTATGTTTTTGCCAGTGCTTGTCTGTTTTTTTGTTTTTCTGTGAGCAAGACAATCAAAAAGTTTTTGCCGGATTTTGATGAAACTTTCAGGAATTGTAGGTCATGGCACAAAGAAGAAGTGATCAGATTTTGGATGTGATCGGAATCCCTACCCAGGAATTTTTAAGGATTTTTAGCATTGGCAGTTTTCTAAATTTTCAATAAAAACTCAGCAAACAATGTCAGAGATGCCTTGGCGCAGGTTTGTGCTCTCACAGCACTTCTAGTTTGATTTTATAATATACAGTAGGAGAGGACATATTTTGATAGACACATGTTAGACCCTGCCTGATAAGTTGGACATAGGACCCCTTTCTGCTTGTTACTAATGGCAGTACTTCTGTCTGATCATCACATATCAAAATCTTTATCCCTTGTGCTATGACAAATATTCTCCATAAATTCTTTCAAAATCTGTGAAGAACTTTCTGAATTACTAGCAAAAGTGTGGAAAACTTCACTTACTAGAAATGTTTACAAATCCTTTTAAAAATGTCAGTATCTGTATTTGGATCACCACCAAAACTGAAAGCCAAAATTCCTTGTTCCTCCATGTTGATGCCTATGGCAGGAAATGTGGGGCATGCATAGTATGAGGTACCTGTGTCATAAAATAAGCCTGTAGGTACTTGTAGCCAAGGAAACTTTTGACCTTAGTAGTAATTGCAAGAGCAATCAACTGGTGCGTTCCAGTTACAAAGTCAGAAAAAACGTGCCGATCTACCAGGTTATTGTTAGCTGTTGTGTTCGCCGTTGTTAGCATGCCCTGCATTGTAATTAGCACATACAACATGGAGAATGTAAATAACACTATAGCAGCATTTCCGATGTATGCAGCTGATTTAGTGTGTCAAACACTAGTCAGAAGTGCTAATAAACTGAATATTACAGGAGCTAAATAACTGTTTACACTGGGGGCAGCCATCTTCGATTGTCAGCTCAGCGGTGGTGAGGATCCCCCGACTTTCCAGTAGGAAATTCCGACTTTGGGGGGGCGTTCCAGTTGAAATTTCCCTCTCGGAACTTGGAAATCCTAAGGATCATGCTTTTGTTCTGTGGAATGAAACTGTAGTAACTGGTGAAGACCCACCTCTGCTTGGGGAGAACATGTAAACTTCAAACAAAAGGCCTTGGCCCGTATTCAAACCAGCAACCTTCTTGCTGTCGGGCATTACATTATCTGTTGCCGCACTGTGCAGCCCATTGATGATCTAATGTTGGTCTTAAGAAAGGCCAGCATTTCTACATATGCTGATGTCTCAATGAAATTTGCTCCTGTCTCATCAAAAGGAAACCCAAATAACACTTTACAGGAGGACCTCAAGTTGATGGTAGAATGGATCAGAAAACAAAACATTTATTCTAAATACTGATGAAACAAAGTCATCTTTGTTTGTCTTCAGGGTTTTGTAGAAGCTGTTTCAACATCAAAACCAAGTAATTTTTTCTGTTGAACATGACTACTGAGTGTTTGTCCCTCTTTTGTTTGCAGTCCGTTAATCCATTGGGAGGAGCTGATTATGCTGTTCATCATGTTTGTTTTGCATTGTTCTTTTGTGAGTATGATTGTGTGTGTGTCCAACTCTTGGAAGAACAATCAAGGTCTGTGCTGATGCTACTTGGGATCATAATAAAGAAGTTTAAAAAATAAAGAGCCAATCTAAAATCACAGAATTTCCACTTTTACATGTGAACAGTTGAAGTAAATGTTTACTGAAACTCTAATTCTATACAGTTTTTCATGGAAACACCTCTATGTCCCTGATTTTTGGAAAGTTTTCTGTTCATGGGACAGCTTTTGATGCTCTTCCAGCCACACATGGCCTTCCTATGACTCTCTGCTGAAAGGTATTTTAAGTGTATTTAGGATCACTTTGGTAATGTTTATGATGCTATTATGGTGATAGAGCTCTACAATTGCACCAGCTCTACAGGTCAGGCAGGTTCATGTGCTCTCCATTAAGTGGACACAAACCACTCTTCTCACACACCTGACTGCCAAGGTCTTTCACATTAGCGCCAATGTTCCTGTGCTCCATTACACATAATTAGGATCTGTCTAGCAAAAACCTTGACCTTACAACCAACTGCATCAAAACATTTTCTTAAGTTGACGTTTGATGATTTGGATGCTTGGATCTATAAATGATCTTCAGGTTTAATAACTGGAACACCATGCCAGTCTGCTTGTTGACTGTGGGCCTCACTGGGCACCAATTTGAAGGAACTACTCTCAACACGGTGCCAGGAAGCTAAGAGGTATAAGCAAGCATTTGTTTGAAACTGGCGTGTGCCCAGCTGCCTTCCTCAATCTCCCCTCAGGTCTCCCTTGGTGACTCCTTTGTGTGTGCAGGGAGTGTGTGTGCCGGTGCGTCTGCATGTGTTTATGTGTGTGTGACCAAGAGTGTGCGAGTGTGTTTAGGAGGTGCTGTTTCCCACAGCCCTGATCTAATTCCGTGGTAACTCAATCTCCGTGTGAGCGCTTCCCGGCGAGTGTTCTCCCACCCGTCGACAGTCTCTCTCTCTGGCCGGCTGAGTGGCTGAGTGTGTCTGACAGAGGCCGGCTCAGTCCCATTGGACCCCCCCTCCCCTATCCCTCCTCCCCTCTCTGTGCCTCTGTCCAACCCACCCTCCCATCAGGATTGATTTACTATGTCAACCGTGGGGGCTGTCGGCAGCAGCGACGTTCGCAGCCGTGCCTGCATCCTGTGTGCACACCATCCTGACATCTTATACCTGTCATTCAACAACTGCTGCAGTCCAGTTTGCATGTCAAAAGGGGAAGGGGGGCATTTCTGAGAGTGTGTGGGATCATGCCTCATCCATGAATTATGCACATAGAGAGAAGGTGCAGGTAAAAATGTCTTGGCTTCTGCTGCATATTTGTGCTATGACGTGTTATGCAAGGCAGACAAAATGCCACCCATGCTGCTCTGAGGGAAATGTCTCCCAGACAGCTTCTATACAACAATGTTATCCTATGGGCCACAGCTTCCTGCCCCTTCCTCAGCACCCAGGCGCTATATTGGGCAGGGACCAGACCAGGCCTGAGACCCATTCCCACTGTCTGACTGCAAAACACCCGCCTACTCATTCTTTGCCTTCCTGCCTTTGTTGGCATCCAATCTCCTTGTGCTTTTTGGATAGGTAAAGCCAGGGAGGATATGTGGACTTCCTTGTTTCTTTGTTTAGAAGGAATTTTTTTTTGTCTTTTCTGCTAAGGGGGGTCATATACTTGGGGCACTTACATGCAGTTTTTAAAAGTCAAATTTCTGATTGCCAGTAGTCAAATGTCTACATGCCCAATGTATGGAAGAACTTGCTTCAATGCAAGTAGCCTGGGTTTGATTCCAGACTGCATTCTCTTTCCACTGTGTTTTCCCCCATCTCTCTCACACACTTTCTGAACCCATTCACTGTCAAGTTAAGGAAAAGTTCAGGGGTTTTGTAACTGTGAAGGGGACCTCAGAGGTTGAACACACCATGCTAAAGTGAGCGTGCCGGCTGTTTGTGCATTACCTTACATGCTAATCATCGGTAGGTGTAGGGTTTTTGCCCTCCCATGCCAACAACAAATAGGCTAAAACTGTAGAGTTGAACTTCCTTTTTTTAAGTAGAAATAAGGCATTGATTTTGTATGAAATGTGCAGTACTGTCCATTTATTCATAATCACAACATACAACCAGTTAGCTGCTTGCTAACTTGTTCACAACTGGTCAGCAGGAGGAGGGCCCACATTAATTAGCTTAAATGAGTTCTTTACTGAAGTGGAGATGGATTTGTCTTAGTTGTTTGCATTACTTTTATTTAAATGTACTTAGACAAGGGAAGTACTTCATTTAAAATGCCTTTATCAAGCTATCACCGTGGCTTGACTTAACTCTGAATGTTAACCTATTGATTGTTTTGGGGCATTTGAGTGGATTCGTCTTCATGGTGGTTGATATCACAACCATTTTGTCTTAAAGGCATAACTATTCTGATAACGAAAAACAATTTTATTGACTCTGTCTTATTTATAAAGTCTGACTAGCACAGGAACCCCAGCAGCAGTTATTCACAAGGGCCCAAAGTCAATTACAGTGCATGAGCAGCACTAAGAGAGCAGAGCAATACTTTGAACTCTGAGTATGACAACCTAATGCACTCCCCTTGAGTCATCCTTGAATGAATAAAAAATCAATTTCACTGGCTTTTCTACAATGGAGCACACTCCTTCACAATACCTCCATAAACAATCACATTGTCCAGAAGATTTACCAGTATGCTGCCCATTACCAGTTCACTTATACAAGTCCACAATAGAGGGAAGGCAGATCACAGGACTGGTTCCCAAATAAGCTCTACAGGAGGCAGCACGTGACGTCCACACAGAGAAAGGAGGACGACGGAGCGAGCTGCTTTTAAGGCCACACATTGTGTTGCCACAGGAAAAACATTGTTTGCATATCAATGGAGTGTGTGGGTATGTGTTTGTGTGCGGGGCTCTAATTGAAATGTATCATCGGGTTTACATTGCGCAGAGGGAACCTCATGCAAATTCTGGGCCAAATCAAGCGGTAGAAAATTACATCTCTGTTTAGAGTGTGTTAGTGCATGTGTGTTTGTGTTTGTGAGTGTTTGTGTGTGAAAGACTGATTGCTCTGAGGTTAAAGCCATGTTTTGGAGTTGGTCCACTTTTGAAGGTTATGAGTTTGTCCTTGGGATTACCTCAGATTCCTACTAAGAGAAGTTTTTTTCTTGGGTTGTGTGCATTTCTTTTACAGCTTATTAAATTGGCATTAAACTTGATTAACAATACAAGCACTTTTTTCAGACAAAAACGACAAGCTAAAAGGGCCAAATAATATTGCGTCACAAGTTTATCAAAGAGAAAAAAATGTTGTTTTCTTTCAGTGTGTGTGAGTGAGCCGGCTCCTTTCCCAGTGGATGCTCTGTGCCAGCTGTCTGCACTGCAGTAAAGTACTGCTTTCCCAAGCTCCGACCTGTGGGAAAATCTGTTGTGGCCAGTAATTGATTCCGCCCTGCCAGCCCCATTACTCCCCACTGCAGTCAAACTGCCAGTGATCTGCAGAAAGCCGGTTAGCACAGCCCCCTTTACTCTGTGTTTCTCTGTCTTTCTCTTGCTGCACAAACATGCAACAGAATCACACCGGGTCCTACTGTTAATAGCACACTCTTATCTTTCGCTTATGTTATGTTCAATGTAGAGGCTGTGTGCCCTGTTTCTATATTTGTATCATTTTCTTCCATTAATCAGTCTTCTAAGTCCAATTACCAAAACGCACGTGTTTTAAATGGATGCCTTAAATGGACATACAGTACATTCATAACCTATTCCATTTTCTTATCATAACAAGTCATTTCTGTTTGTTTACTTGAGATTCAAATGGGAACACAAAATCTTACCAGCATATCAGTATCACAGATAAAAGCCTAGAAAGTCAATAATCTTATCAGCAGATGTGATGGTTACTCTCAATATTCACAGCTGAAAAAGCTGCCTAACATGTCAGCAAGGTTGTCAGAAGTGCTCTAGTGTTGCACTATATAAAGTAAGGCTTTAAGTATGTGGAGACTGAAACAAACCCAATGGTGCCTCCTCAGTTAAGGTTTTGATTTGTCATCCTTATTCCTAAAGGTACAATATTACACTCCTTCACAAAAGTTATCACTGGTCACAGATGTTCCCAGAACATATTTTTGAAGTTACTGGACAAAAAAAATCCACTCAGATATTGGACTTTGGCCTATGTTACTTTTCCGCCTATAAAATAATCTCCATTAGTTTTTTAACAAAGCTTACAGCAGGTGACAATAATATTTGCATATTTCATGAACACAACTAGACTCTTAACTAGAAGTGCTTAAGGAGCACAAACCTCCGCCAAGGCATTTCTGACACTATTTGCTCTGTCTTGTTATGTTATCCTTCAGGATCACCACCAAAATCTAACTTCTTCTTAGTGCCATGACAAACATTCCTTGAAAATTTAGTCAAAATCTGTTCATAACTTTTTGAGTTATCTTGTTAACAAACTAATGAGTGCCAGCAAAAGCATAAAAAAGGCATGTTGTTGTTAGTGCAGCTCACTCTTTCCCTGTCATCCTCCATGCTGTTATGAATTTTTTGCTATAGTAACTACATGTCATCATGAAAGCAGCCCACATTAGACAAAAATTAACTTAGTTACTTAGCATTACTTTTATTTGTAACTCTAATGTTATTACTGTTTCTGAGATTGTCTTCATCACTCAAAATTTAATGAAATGAAGGATGAAACATTATTACAATAATATATCATACACAATTACAGCCCAACACTTTCAGGACCTCAAGAAAACAAACAGGACTTACTTTTCAACATGGCTGAACTGAACCAATAAAATCAAAAGGACAGATAAATGTCAGTGTTGGGCTTGGTTGTTCCTTACATGTTCTTGATGGCTTTTGATATTCAAAAGAAAAATAAGTCTTGTCTATTGATCTACTTTTGGCAACAAGTCTGATTGCACAACAAAGAAAATACACTTGTTACATGTCTCTCCCCTCAATCATTTTTCTGTATGAGTTAAAGATGATTTGAATCGACAGCAGAGGTCAGAGAGCACTTGCCAGTTTACCAGGGAGATGTCACAGATATTAATGTTCTCTGTCATCGACTTGAAAAGGGACAAATGTTGGGGTTATTTGTCAGCAGAACCCCTCCCGTAGCCCCCCTCCTCTAAGCTTGTCATGAAATATTAAGAGCAGTCATCTGCCGACATGGCTGAGTTAATTGTCACAGCCTAACACTTACCACATGTCCAAATAAAGGTAAGTGCTTTCCCCCTCCAATTAATCTTCAATTAGGGGCTCTGCTTCATGCGTCTGCTTTTGTGTCTCTCAATATGGGCTCAGCAGGTGGGACTGTTCGTATGTGTGTGTATGTGAGGGGCACATGTAAGGATTATCAGGCTCTAAAGGGGGCACAGGGCAGGGATAAAAGGATGTTTTCTGACACAAATTCACATGATAATTGTCATGCTGTCCCAGGGCTTTCCCCTTCTTGCCACATTGATTACATGGCAACACTTTAAAGCAGCATACATAAGGCTTAAGCAGAAAAGGACACATTATATTGACCCATAGGAAAATAATCGCTCCATGTGAGATGAAGCGACACATGAGAGGCCTCGAGCCCAGCGATTTATCAGAGATTCTCATGACTCCTGCAGGCTTTATATAACAAGCGGCTGAAGGGTGCACTTTCCCATGTTGTAAGGGGTCAGGGGGCCGCCCTCTCAGCACTGCTGCAGTCGTTTTTCACACAAGAATTCCGGCCCACAGTTGGGGGACCTAAAGGAGCATGAAAGAGGAGCAGAGAAGTGTACAGTAAGCATCCCTTTAGCTCCTGGTGAACCTCCGCCCACTGGCCTCTGCGCCCGTGCCCCATGGGTAGTTCTCCCTCTGCACCTCTCTTCTGTATTGACAGAACAAGCAGTGTCTCTGTGAGAGGCAGTCCCCTCCACTTCACCTCACCCCTCTCCATCCCCTCCGTCAGAGTGCTGTAAACCAGAAGCCTGAGGCGTAGGGAGCGTGTGGGATGAAGGGATGAGAGAGAAGATCAAAGCAGGAAGCATGAAAAAGCTCAAAGCACACAAGCAAGAGGCACCTCTTTGACCTCCACTACACACATACACACACAAACGCACTCTTCATCCCAGCTGAGCAGCACAGTTAGCGCCCACCCTGGCCTCTGGTTCCCCCTCATGCAGCAGCCATGTAAAAGGCAGAGAGGAGAGGGCGCCTCACTCAGGTCATGTAGGCCAGTCCACAGATGGAGACCTGCTGGGAAACAGAGCCAAAGTGACTTAAGGATTATTTATGCTTCGTTCTTTAACGTATTAAAAAAAAGACCTGCATGTTTGGATGCACATGCTCAAACCCTCCACACAGGCATTTTTGACATTTTAGGTAACCTTCCAATGAAATGTAGAAAACCGTCCTATTCCACCATCTTACAAAATCCTTTGAAAAATTGCCGAATCTGCATCTGGATTAAAATCATCATCAAACTCTGATCTCCTTTCCACAGTGCCAAAACCAGCAGTCACTGAAAATATCTTAATATTTGTTCAAAAAATTTTAAGTTATTTGCAAAAATGTGGAGGTCTGCTCTATCTCGCAATGCCAAGAAATACATTATTTTCCTGAATCTGCATCTGTATTCTGAACACCATCAAAATCAATCACTTCTTCCTTGTGCCATGACCAACGTTCCCTTAAAATTTCATTAAAATCTGGTATGAACTTTTTGAGTTATCTCGCCCACGTTTGGAGGGATAGACAGTCAAACAAACAAACAAATGGACAAATGTCAGCAAAATCATAACCTCCTTGGCAGAGGTAATGACCACATACTCATGTGTATCCTTTATATGAGGTGGATGTTAAAAATCATCTACTGGAGGGTGCAGTCTCACAGAGACCCCCACTTGCCCTTTGCAGCTGTCAAACTGTAAGTGCTCTCTTCCTGTCTCTGCTCAGGTATTTTGTTGTACTTTGTCACTATGCCTGAGTGTGCTCAAATGTTTACAGCATCTAACCAACTGGCATGATATTTACTCAAATATTTTTGCCATTTTTCAGAGTTTTCATCCTTCTGTTTTGCTTTTCTGGCCTGAACTACTGGCCTCCCAACTCAACACTCTTAAGTCTTTTAATCTGATCATCATCGCAAAGCTTGCTCACAGAGTTGGATGTTTATTTCAATTCCCATCACTTTTAAAAATTAACTTTTTGTCACAAATATTGACAAAATATTATTTTGTCACATGTTAGAGTTTCTTCAATAAGAAAAGATGATTTTATGGGGTTTTTTTCACTCCATGCAAAAATAAGAAAAAAGAACACCTAGTCCATGTAGTACTGACTCTACCAAGACAAAATATTTAATTTATACTCAAGTTGAATAAAATTTTTATCAACCAAGACATGATGTAAATGGTCAAACCTACCAGGATAAGTGACCTTTCATACCAGGAAGTCTCAACTACACTTGTATAAGCACCATCTTTTTTCTTTACAGATGTTATGAAGGCTGGAATACACTTTGGTGCAACTATATATTTTTTTATGAGTTGTATGAATTTCTCAGCCTCTTAAAGTGCCACTGCCATCCATGCTCCTGCCAGCAACAGGTCGATGAAGATATTTTGGCTTCTTCTCTCATCGGCTGTCATGTTTCCTTTCTTTGGTTTGGACTCCTCTACACTCGTTCTCCTGGTAAAATGTTGAATAACAATGGGTGTCAGATGGATTCTGTTCACCGGATCAATTATGAAGTTATTCCTGATAAGAGGGTTGTCCAATAAAAAGATGATACCCTTGAAACAATAACAATTTTCCCTTCACATTTTCTGCATTTGATCATATTCTGGGGGCTGAATGCAAAGCTATGGGGGCTGTGATGTGGTCCCAGGGCCGCCAGTTGATGATCATTGGTTAAAGCTGCATATAGGGAAGAAAGCAGTATTTACATGTTCATACCATTTGTATTTCTTATATTTCTGAAGTACTACATCTCTGCATGATTGTTGGCAGGAAAGTGTCACAGCAAAAGTCAACATCAGCTGGTTCAGCTGTGACCGGAGTTTTACCTGCCCATTAATGAAGCTGTATGTTTATAACGGGCTCAGTAAGACTTGTGAACTCCCCCTTGCCCTGAGGATCCTCTCTCCATTATTCATGAGTCCTCAGGTTGGACCCTGGGAACAAGCTGAGCGAGGCGCTGTGTCAATACGAAACACTGGCCGCCACAATGGGCTCTGCCTCCAACTACACTGTTGACAGACACCAGCACAAAGGAGCTGAAAGGGGTCCCCCTCCGTTCTCACACACACTGAAGAATGAGTCAGTGTGCTGCCGCTCAGAGCTGTGTTTGTACAGTATATACAGCTTTTGTCCAAGGCCACTGTTCTCCCATCAATGAAGGCTGAAGTGTTGATGAAAACCAGGAGGAAAAGACTTCTGTGGGGCTGCCAGTGAGAGTTCATGTTCATTAGATGGGCTGGGTGGCACCTGTATGTACGCAAAGATCCCCTGGTCGACATGACAACAAGTAATCGGCTTGTTGGATCGGTAAACAAAATTCCATCATATACAAGTACACAGCACGGCCTCTTGACTATTGCATCATTATTACTGTCACTGAATTATATGAATAATTAATGCTTTTCAAACCATGAAATCTAAAATTACAGCCATGCGACAGATAATTTTGCACATTATTAGCACAGATTGAGCTGGATTAAAGACTAAATCCTCCTTAGGGGCCCAAACATTTAAGATAAAAGTATGACAGTAAAATTAACATGACAAGAAACACTGGTGCTGAAGGCATGAAGAGCTACGCAAAATGTTATCTTTCTTGGCGGGGTTAAAAAGGATAAAAGTGAGTTCTCAGATATTTTACAATCCTCTGTATTCATAAGTTGTTTTGTCTTCTCACTTATTATATAACTGAGGCAGCAGTTATTTCAGTGCAAACTATTTTCAGTTTATAAAAGATTAAAGACTTCTCCCATTTTGAAATGCCATCATCTCCACCTACAACTGCCTTTTTGCTTCTTCTAATCCCAGGACAGAGATTCATGCATACTAAGTACACATGTTGCAAATGTTTCTTACATTTTATCCTCATTTCTCTGTTTATTTTAGCACAGTTTAACTCCCAGCTGATGTCTCTTGGGATTATTTTTGACTCAAATGTGAACTTATTGCTCTGTGGGAGGCAGTCAGATGAGTCCTCAGTCCTTTTAATCCACAGAGGGAAACTGTCACAAGGCATTCATCTGATCTGAATCTGATTTGCTCTCATCATGTCTGTGCGTCTGCACTCTCTCCTTCTTTGATCTTCTTGAGATAGTCACCAGCAGCTCTCATGAGCTCTTAGATTCACTCATTACAACCCAGAATAAAAAACATGTTTTATAGACTGTTTGGAGTCATTGAATAATTAATTAACTATCACCTGCCTCTGCAAGGTAAACAAGTGCTAGTGAGTGAAAGCACAGTACTGGGTCAAAAAAAAAAAACCCACAAGGGTGGGTTTGTAATGTGATTCATTGAGATATCATGGACAAAGGATCAGCATGAGGCCTAATAACCTTAGCCTTTGTCCTTGTACATCCAAAATGTATCAGCTCATCAAGTCAAAGACATTTAGGCAAAGTTTGTCAGAAATTCCTCAAAGAGTTCTTGAGACTTCATGTTCACAAACAAAGGATAATCATGATGACAAGAACATTTAACATTGTCCCTCTGGAATATTATCAGTTCTTCTTTGTGTGATAGGGATGCTTGCGCAAAGTTCAAAGGGCATGTTTAAGACGTTGCACTCATAGACGGACAGTGTATATGACACCTTTTGACCTAAGACCTATAAGATCAGATCAGTTTATTTTCCAGTCAATGAAGACAACTGTGTAAACTTGGGCAGAAACACTTCAGTGCCTTTTTGAAATGTTGTATTCGCGAGCTTAGGAAGACTAAGACACATCATGGCCCTTACCTGTGACCTGTGACCTCCTAAATCTTGTGTCATGGGTGAAATTTGTGTAAAGTTTAGAGAAAAATCCTCCAAACATTCTTGTAATATTGCATTTACAAGGTCATGCTTACAAGGAAGGGATGATCACATCCCTTGAGTGAGAGGGACATCAGTGCAAAGTTTGATGAAATATATTTAAATCTTTCTCAAAGTATTGTGTTGGTAAGAAAAAAGGTGACCACAAGGCACCTTTACTTTGACCTTTGACCCCAGAAATGACACCAGGTTATCTTTGAGTCAAAGTTGAGTTTTGTGACAATTCAAAGATCACTTAAAGTATTCTTCAGATATTGCACAGACAACATTGTATACACATCCAAAGGATGGCCATGAGGCATAATTACCTCAACCTTTGACCTCTGACCCTTAAGATCTGATGTAATCAACCTGGAGTCAGAGAGGGAAGTTTGATTTTTGGAAAAAGATAGAAAAAAAAACCTCTAGAGTGTTTCTGCAAAATAGATTTCCATTTACCTTTGACCTATGGTCTCAAAATGTTATCAGCATATTCTTGAGTCAGAGCAGGTATTTGTGTGACATTTCAAGAAAATCTCTCTTTAGGTACAGATTACAGTAATGGCCTGGATGGTTGGAGAGACATTTTTTGCCACAGCGTCAGCAGTCTTGGTCAAGGGAACATCACAATTTCCCTGCAAATAATTTACATTTAAAGGATTTTTTGTATTGGCTTTTCATAAAAAAATATAAAGAATAAAAGAAAATTCAGCCAATATACAGAGGTTGATTTGGTACTTGATGACTCCTTGTTTAAGACAAATTTGTTTTATAGAAAAGACTAGAATTACATAAAAAAAAAGCTTGTTTAACAACAGAGAGGAAAGAACATAAGACTGGGTTTTGAATTTTAGCTTTTCTGTTAGAGTCTTTGCATTTAAATGCCCAAATATTGTGTTGCCAGCTGCAATGTGTTGCTAAAACCAGTAGAGGTCAGAGACTGACTATCTCACATTTACAGCTAAGCCAATTTGGGCCCAGGTAAAAGGCACTTTCCTTAAAATAATCATATCCTGTCAAGCAAAATGCCTCAAAGCATTTGTTAGCAATTAACAAAGCCACAGAAAACATGTGACAACAGGTTGAAGAGCACCTCGCGTATGTGTGGCAATATAACTCAAAGTTTCTGCACTGAGGTTGGGGTAACTTGCAGAAACAACATGTGGGCACAAAGGGTGTTGTTTAAATCATCTTCTCACATAATGCCTAAATAATTCCATACAATTTGACCACCCAGTGCTCATTTAACAGGTTTGATTTTTCTATATATTGAAGCTCTACCTTCATGTAAAAGGGAAATTTTTGTTCATTAAAATCTATCTGAATGCTTTTTATTGCACTTCATGCACTGCATTTGTATACTAAAGACTCATCTTAATTATCATCATTATTATTTTTAATTTACACCTTATAATTGATGTTCCCCTGGCAGTAATTCCATAAAAGCATGGAGCCCTTGACAATTGACAACATCTGCCTGATGATAAAACCACTCATGGTTTAAGAGGACCACAGTGTCTGTTAAAGACAGAATTAATGCCTCAAGCAAATCATGTCAGAAGTAAAACTTTTCATCAAGAAATTTACCATGCATTTCAGCATATTGTGGGAGATATGCGGCTAAAGTAAGACTTAACACAAGAAAGTGTTACTTTGATCTGGAGGTATGATTAAACAAACTCGAGAAATTCTGCTAATAACTCCTGTTATGAACAGTACAATTCATTTACATAATACAAGCGCCATCTGCTGGTAAAAACGAATACTGCAAATCTCCGAGAGGACGGTGATATTTCTTCTCCCCCGTTTTACTCCGGCAGATAAAAAAAGAGGTAAAAAAAAAAAAAAAAAAGAGGTAAGAAATAGCATCAGGTCATAGATATGTCAAAATTAAATAAGCCTGCATTCTAACGTGGACAAAAAAAATTTGTGTTGAAAGCTATGTACTTTTGATAAAAAACATTTTAACAAACATTTTTAATATTTGTTTTTGACAGGATTTTACTGGTATTTTTATATTATTTATTTATCTATACATTTTAGGAAAGAAACTTTAAAAAGACAAGACACAACATGGATACCTAAACAACTTTGAATTGTTTATCTTCTGATTACATTTGTAAACAGGACCTGTGCACACATAATACTAATACTGCAGATTATGTTTTTGCAGTTTGTGCACTTGATGATGCATCTTATTTTCAATGCTTTTATTATGTATAATATATTAGTCGGTTATGTTTTGTGTAATACTAATTTGTGAAGACAGTATCTATTTATTCATAAACTTTTTGAATGCAATGATGCAGTTGCTTCTTTTGCGCAAGCATTTTTCATTTTAATTTATTATCTTAACTGATTAATAAAATACCAGGACAGGCTTCTTAATTAATGGGATGTACTTGATCACATATGTTTATTATTGAAAACTGAATTAAATGTATAATAACTGCATATCCTTGTCTATCAGTTAGTTTTTTTTACAGCTTCACATTGTAATTGTGTTCTGCTCATCACTTTTTGGCATGTGACTGTTTAATTTATTAAGCTGCTGTGGAGGCTTGTCGAATGATAACAGAAAGAGATTAATAATCAAAACTTTATATTTATTTACAATGGCACAATAATAGAACATAATAAAAACAAAAACAACAATAATAATAATAATAATAACAATACTACTACTACTACTACTAATAATAATAATAATAATAATGTGTTTTTTTCGAACACTGTTGCATTATTTTCAATTCTGTTATTGTGTCATAATGATTAAGGAGTGACTCTATCAAACCTGCAGTCAGTGAATCAAACACACCATCAGACGCTGATGTAAAGACACGCCCCTTAATCCGATGGTTTCCAGGACAACCGAGGAGGCTGCTCTCGATTGGTTGGATGTAAATCAGGGCACGTGCTTGGCCAGACTTGAAAAAAGTCATTGAGTCAGTGTGCCAGTCCTTCTCTGTGCCTCACTCCTGCAGCAGGAATATCTTCAGTCAACTTGATTTTGTTACAAACTGAGTTCCGTCCTCTTCATCATGGCCGAGCAGTTTGTTGGAAACTGGACTCTTACTTCCAGCGAGAACTTTGATGAATACATGAAGGCGATTGGTAAGCCAGCTTTAGAAGACGAAATTTCAAGAATAAGACTGATGTCTGTTTAAGATTTTTAACATAAAACAAAAAAAATTGAAATTTTGAGGTTTAAAAACAGTCTGAAAAATAAAATGTTTTAAGTATTTTTAATTTTTGATAATTTCATATGTCAACCTTTTTTCTCGAAATCTAATATCAATATTAGACTGTTTTTCTTATTTTCATGCAAAGTACACAGTAAAATCTCTTTCTCTAGCCTGGCCCAGCACTAACACAAAGCTTAAAGCATTTTAGATGCTCCATTTTAAACTTGGTAACTTGTCTTTTAGGTGTTGGCTTTGCCACTCGACAAATGGGCAACATGGCAAAGCCTAACCTGGTGTTCAGTGTGGACGAGTCTGGTGTCATTACAATGAAATCTGAGACCACTTTCAAGACCACAGAGATCAAATTCAAGCTCAATGAGGAGTTTGAAGAGACTACTGCTGACGGCCGGAAAACAATGGTGAGTCAACTTTGTTATTCTTTATGCAAAATAGAATCGTTTTCTAAGATCCTGATACTGTTTTCAGACCACCTTCACTCTGGACAATGGAAAACTGGTGCAGCTGCAGGTGTGGGAGGGGAAGAAGACGACATTAGAGCGAGAGATTCAAGATGGAAAACTAACAGCTGTGAGTAATGAGAATAATTAAGAGCTAATTAGATTAGAGTTCATGGTACTTCTGTGCATAATGGTCATGTAGACCTGTCACTTTTGCATTGAATCAGTAGCTTACTGATGGAATCAAATGACATTACTTTTTAAAACATTTTCCCCACAGAAATGTATCATGGACGACGTTGTTGCAGTGAGGACCTATGAGAAAGCAGCCTAACTTGTCTGAACATTGAGGTTGTAGAGCTGGGGACCAAGACCACACTAAATGCACTGTGCTTTTGCCAAATAAAGTCTGGAACTGTGATCCTGAAGTCTGTGGAGTTGTGCTTGAATGCAAGTAAAACCTCATTCACACATGCACAAAAAAATAATTTCCTCAATTTATCTGGATGAGCTGCATGTTTGTTTAAACCACATTTTTTTTTTTTTCATACCCAGACTTAACCCAAATTAAATCCTTCCACTGCCTGATGGTAAACAGCAGGAAAACTTCCTAAGCCCTCTTCGCACATGCAACCCTACAATTTGCTTGAAAGACTAAGGGTAAACTACCCAGTTAATTTAAAGTGACTTTACACCTGTCTCTCCACAGCAACAAATCTCTTGCAGTTTGCATGTCAGTCAGTGGAGGTGTGAGGAGTGGAATGAGCTAGGGCAGGAATGGGCATCTTTGGTATCCAGTTGAGTTACATTAATTTTATTCTTGGTAACAGATTGCTAAATTGTTGGAGTTTAAACGTATTATTTTACATAAACTTTATTTAACAAGTGTTCAGTAATGACTACAAATTTTAGCAGTAATTACAGCAAATTATGGCTCTTTTCTTGGAAATGTGCCTGTTCTAATGTGTTCATGCTGGATTATGTCTTGTTTTATCCTCTTTGCATTTTTAAGATTGACTGGAGGGTCACATGTGGCCCCTGGGCTGCCAGTTACCCACCCCTGATCAAGGGCAACAGGGCAGTATCAGAGTAAAGTCTGGGTGAAAATCTTTGTTTGGGTTCACATGTAGCTCATCTTGGCAAATTCAGACATTTTCGGGGGATTTTTCAGCACGTGTGAACGAGGTTCTGCATGAATGATTAAAAACGTGTTAACCACAAATGAAATTTGCACTGTGGGGAACAAATCAATAAGTAAGGCATCAGTTTCTGGTTGGGTAACTGAAATAATTTCAGGGCTGCATGTGTGGGCTTGAAGAGGACTTCTCTCAAGAACATGGCTTTGAAATATTCAAGGGTTTTTGGATATTTTTTGTTTTTAAGAAAAGGTAGCAAGATATATGAACATTTGCTGACACCTTATCAATTTGAGTTGCAGTTCAGTTGATCTTGGATTCTTAAATGTTTTAAAGACAAATGTATCCCATTTTATTACTCTCAAAGGTATCCAAGTACTTTGCTAAAACCACCATTATTGTGTTATTACAAATTAACTTTGCTTTTATGTAATTGTCTTAACACACCTCTATCTGTAATCTTCAAACACAAGCAAGCTGCAAACTTTAAAACTTAAGAAGTCATTCAAGGAGTCTTAAAGTTATAAGGCATGGACAAGAAGCTTTACAGAGGCCTTTTGTTCCAACAAAGAAAAAGCAACCCGTCCTAATCTGAGCAGCCCTCTTGTGACAAGGAGGTGGGTGAATGGGTGGTGGGGAGGCCAAATCCCTGCTGGTGGTCAGAGTAGTGACCTCTCATTTGTGCCAAGCCTCTTGTCTTGGGCTGGGGAGTTCAAGCAAGTGCACATAATTTGTTTTAATTAGGGTTCTTTGGGGCAGTAGGTTGAGGTCCAAATTCTCCAAAAGATTTCCAGGCTTTAGTGAAATTGTGACCCCGGGTGGTGCTCAAGCAACAAAGCGGGCTGACTAATGAAAAGCTGATCCCCTGTCTGGAGTGCCATATTATATAAGATCATGCCACATGCACACAGTTTCAGTCATTATGTACACTTCCTGGAGATGTGACGATCACTTTTATATCCAATATTTCAGAATAACATGATCTACTTGGTTTAAACTGTCTTTATATGTTTGAAGGAGTTATTTTACACACATAAGAGGGTTTGCGAAGGACCTTAAGTCCACCCAAACCTTTTGTAGATCTCTAAATAACTTAAGGATTTAGCTTACTTGGGGCTGTGCACAGGTTCAGGCTGTAAGAAGCAAAACTCCTTTGACATAGTATTACCCTTTTAAACTCGTATCAGACCATAAGCAAGTGAGTTCTAGGAAACATGATCCAATTTAAATGAGCTTATTACTTGAAAAATGCCTTTCCAGAAATGTCCTGCAGTTATGAACTAAACTTAATTTAACAAAAGCCTTTTCATTTAAAAAAAAATCAAAACAAATTGTTTTATGATCAAATTGGAACAAAATCCAATTAGACCAAATGTTACCATCACCTAAGGTTGAGTCAAACATCTTGAATGAAGTTGGAAGCTACTCTAAAATGTCTGCAGCCATAATTGATGACAATATTTCTTACGATTTTTTTTTTAATCCAAAGCAACTATTTTTCGGTCTCATACATTGAATTTGTTGAGACTTGGGGTAAAAATCTGTCAAATTTGTAAAGATACTTAACTTATTTTCTTGTAAGCTAACATAACTTTTTTTTAAACTATGAATTTCCAACCTAAGAGTATTCATAATAAACCTTTAGGGACATAGTAAACAGTAAACTTACTTACGCAAGGACTCAACAATTGCCAGTTGTGTACATTTCTACAGGTCTGAAGTAGGACAAGCCTGAATCATTGAGGCTGAGTCTCTTTCACATATACAGAAGCAGGAAAGCAGCGTTTACAAAAATTATATATTATACTACTCAAATGTAAGATAAACATGTCAGGTTTGTCATTTAAAGTGAGTCTAAGTTCTTCAGTTTGCAGACACATCGTGACCTCTATGAACCACTGTACATGAGAAGGATGGCACATTAGCCTTCCACCAAAAGAGAATCAATCATTTCACCCAGGGATGGGCAACTTTGGTTACCAAAGAGAGCCACATTAAATTTATACTCAAGGCCAGAGGGCCAAATCGTTGCAATTTGTCAAAATCATTTATAATTTAGCAAAAGGGACAATATATAGCAATAATGAGAGGCTTTTCATTGACATATATATATTTAAACTCAAATACAAGTAACGATAACCTAAACCATGAACCCAAACCGGTTTAAACTACTTTTAAGGAAACATACAAAGCTTTTACTGGCTTTAAAAGTATATTTTAAGATTGTTTTATTTCCATATCAACAAATGTTAAAAAGGGGTATGACAGGAACAACTCCAGCCAATACAGCCCAGTTTTCTTGGAAATTGTTGTTTTTAATGTTGTATCAGCGGACTTGTTTTACATGTGCAGATGTTTTTGATATTTTGAACTGCTGGTGGGAAAGTGGGCCGCCAGTTGCCCACCCCTGGTCTAACCAGTAATGACATAAAACTATTACTTTAATCTGACAAGAGGTTACCCTCTGATTCATGGTAAGGACTGGAAATAATGCCATAAAGGGATCTGGATGTAATATTTTCTTGCAGATGTAGGAATATGCATGAAATATTAAGGCCCAGAAATTGCTTAATGGAGGACATGGCCAGAACACATGTCCCAGAATCTAAATAAACTTCTTGTGTGTTTTTTTTTCCACAGTTATTTGCTGATTTTAAATATTACATAATATGAACTCCAGGACTCTAGATATCGTAATCTCACTGCAGCATCTTCTCGCATAGCGGCTGCCCCTATGCGGTAGTTTGTAGTATTACATGGCATGCTTGGATCGTACCATTTCCAACAACAGGGGGTTAACATTTTCTCAGAAATGGACATTAGTTCGGTAACGCGTCTGTATCTATGAAATAATGACTTGAAATAATAATTTATTCGATTTATTGAATAAAACTCAACATGTATATTATTTACAACAAATCTATCATTTAAAAAAAAAAAAGTTTTCAATAAAATAATCCGCAATACGTCGTACGTGACATGACGTCACCATCAAACATGGCGGACGAGGAAAACACAAACATGGAAGTCGATAAGGAGGAGAAAAAGCCCTTTGTTAAAAAAGTTGACTCACCTAAGGACAATGTTTTTCGTAAAGCTAGCAAAAAGAGCAATGTGGAGGGCAAGAGAAACGCCGTCCAGAGTGGCGCCACGACGGAATACTGCGAGAAACTGCAGGCGTGGATGTGGCAGTACTATACTGGATACGTGAACTGGCAGAGCTGGATGGCAGCGTCTGCCATGTCCTGCCCTTATTATTTACAGTCTGGAAACGGGACGTCGACGGCAGCACTCGATATTAACACCCAGAACTGGTACAACAGTCCTTTTGTTTTTCCGGGGTCTCCGTATCCACCCACCGTCAGCTCCTACAGCAGCAGCCCGGCAGGCGAGGCGGCGGGCAGGGCTGCGGTGCCCGCCCCGCAGCAGCAGCCGCCGCAGGAGAATGGAAATGCTCAAAGACCAGGTAAAACATCAGAGGATTGTTTCATTAAGTATGCCGCGAATGCTCCAAATGCAAGGTTACAGACGGATCTGATTTGTGATTGAAGAAATACATATTTATTTCAATGTATTTGAAGCAACAATATATACACATTTATACACACTGTAATGGTGTCAAGTCTTCCAGTGCAGTTACTTTTAACAGAGAGAATTACATCCCGCCCACTCCCCACCGTGCCCTCGTCTCCTGCCTTCAGCTCTCTGTAACTTGGCAGTAGGTCGCAGTTCTTCTCTTGCACGGGGAGCTTACAGCATAATGATAGGGATGCCCAATGTTGCATTTTTGCTGATATCACATGTACCATCCATCCATCGTCTGTACAGCGTCACCCTGATGGGGTCATGGGGAACTGGAGCCTGTCCCAGCTGACATCTGGCGAGAGGTGGGGTACACCCTGAAACCAGTAAACACCCGATCACAGGGCGACATAGTTGGACAACCATCCACACACGCAATCACATTTATGAGCAATTTGAAGTTACCAGTTAGTCTAGCAAGCTTGGTTTTGAGTGCCCAGAGGAAACCCACGCAGACATGGGAAGAACATGCAAACACAGAAAGGGCCTGGCCAGCATGGGGGAGTCAAACCACCAACCGTCTTTCTGAAAGGCATGTGCACTAACCTGCAGTAAAGTGGTAATTCACAAACAAAAATTGTTACTTAAAGTATAATGACAAGTAATTCTTTTTGTTATTTAAGTTTTCAGTCCATTATCATGTTTCTGTATTTTTTTTTTTACTTTGTTTCAACACAAAATGTAACAACTTTCCCGAGTTAACTATTTGAACTACATTAAGAGAGAAAAAAAAAGACATTTTAGACAAGCATTTATGATAAACAAAGTGTTGGCCTAAATGAAAAAAACTAAATGTTTTTTTTTTCCAAGGAAACTTTATTATTTTAAGTTATTTTGTTGTTGTGGTATTTAAAAGGCTTTTAAGTATCAAATTTCTGTACTGGTGTTGTAATGAAGGTTACAATTCTGGTATTGCAACAACCTTAGCTCAAATAGTTTACACAATGTACAACTAAAGGCTATTATGTTGATAATATTAATTATCCACAGTCAAGGAGAAAAGCATTACCAGAGTCTGGTTTCATTACAAACATGCAGAGTACACACCAGAGACAGTTGTTTGAAGAAGTTGTGTGAGGCAGAGCAGGCTGAGTCAGCAGTAGACATGATTTCATCACCAGTGGCAGATAAGTGTTACAATTACGTACACAAGTTACACAAACACTACAGTATCTAATGTGAAGTTAGTGCCTTAAAAGTAATGACTGAATATTTTGCAACAGGGACGATGTTTTATTTTATTGTCAAAATGGCAGCCTTTTAATTGAGAACATTGTTTTATGTCTGTGCTATAAAACCACTATAAATGTACTTTTATCCAAACACGATTTGAAATTTATGAAGTTATTTGACCATTTCTACACACAGCAATTATTCATATGACCAAGGAAATGGTTGGCAGATTCACAGTCAGGAAATAGTCAAAAGAGACCTTATTGGCAGTTTGATTACTAGATTTATCACTGCCAAGGTCTTGTGTCTAAGTTATAAACACTCCATGTTACCTTCGTCCAAAGACTTTGTTCAAAATCTCACCTTAAGAGTTTTAATTGAAATGAGGAAATCGTATTTCATGACTAATAGATGTGTGTTTGTTTATGCAGAAGCCCTCTATTGACTTGAACCTTGCTTTTACGCCCCTTTCTCCAGGTCGAGAATATAGTATCCCTTCACCTCTCCAAAGACTTCTGGCTGAAATAGTGGATTTCTTTATTCTCTTTTTTATCAAAGCAACTATAATCATCAGTATTATGCACCTCAGTGGAATCAAGTGAGTAATTCTGGTTTCTTTTGTGGTGGTGCTTTAGTCAGGAATTTATACATTTGCTTACAGTTTCCAGTCCCTTTTTGAAAGTGAACTTAACTCTTATCTTCTTCACTGTTTAGGGATGTTTCCAAGTTTGCCATGCATTTTATAGTGGAGGAGATAGATGAAGACACATCAATGGAGGAGCTGCAGAAAATGATGCTTGTGGCACTCGTGTATCGGATATTAGTGTGTTTTTATGAGGTAAGCACTCCTAAAATTAAGGTTGTGAAATATTCTTTCCATCTTTTAAAAAACTTTGTGAGTTGTGACTTAAATAGTGTGCTCTGTTCAAGTGGAATCTGTACACCATAAACATGCAGGAGTGGAGATGTAGAGCTGAGGATCCTGGCAGAAATACACACAAACGAAAAGCAAGTGACAAAAGTGCATCCTGCCTCACACCACAAGGATGCCATTAGATCAGTAGATGCTAAGTCTAGTTTTTATCTGAAAGTAACTAATGACCAAGCTACACACTGTACACAGTTATTTTAAGAGTTAGTCCTCTCTCCTTAAATTAAAAAAGTACTATGTACATCTATTATCAAAAATAGTCTTATCAAAGGCACCTGTGACTATCAAACATAAATGATAGCAGCTCATAAATGCTAATATTACCTTCAGTCTGGAAGTAGCTAATGGGTTTTCAGACTTGTCTTCTACTATGAAGTATGGTTGGATTTCACGAGATTTAAGGTATCCATTATCTCCATGGTGGTTCTTTAATCTTGAATATTAATATAAAACCAGCTGTCAGAATACTGGTGTGTGTATAAGAATTAACTTGTAATGAAACAGTGCAGCATGATGGCAATATCAGAGTTTCCCACCCTGAGAGTGATGTCACAGGAACAAGGCTGCTGTGGAGATGTGGTCCACCGCAGCTTGACTTTTTAATGCCTGAAAAATTACTGAATGTTTTTGAAACACTGGACAAGCCACATGCTGTTAATTGTCAGCCTCTTCACTGTTCTCCCATCAGATAATTTGTATTTGGGGAGCAGGAGGTGCCACTCCAGGGAAGTTTCTGGTTGGACTCAGAGTTGTTACATGCGACTCATCAGTTCTGGTTCAGCCTAACAGAGTGCTTGTAGTGCCAGCAACTAATGTCTCTCTGTCTGCGTAAGTATTTTTATTAAACGTTTATTTTAAATATCAAATGCAGCCATTTTTCTGTTTAATTAGAAATATGTTGTCACTTCCTCTCTCTACAGATCAACGGTCAGAGCCCTAAACAAGAACTTCTCCATTGCCTTCTTTTTCCCGGCCTTCATCACTCTTCTGTTCTTTCAGCACAACAGGACTGTGTATGACATGGTAGCTGGTACAATTGTCGTCAAGCGCTCTGGAGCAAGATGATGCAAAAGAGTCAAGAGGTGTCCCAACTTACTCAGAACTGGCACTGTGTGATGGTTTTTCAAAGAGGCCTGCAGAACTCAGAAGAGGTAACATCAGAGCACAGAGGAGAGGATGATGCACAGCAGTATGGACTTTTAAGTCTCCATCAACTTGGATTTGGTTTGCCTTTGACACGTACTGTATTTCTGCATGTATGTTTACATGCTGCTTTTAAAATCAGTTCTTTTGCTTAACTGATGTCTCCTTTTGGAGACAATGATGGTTTATTTAACTGTTTGAGTTACGGACTGTTTGTCCATGTTTTTTTAACACTCACTGAGATTAAGGGCGAATGTAACGAATCACGTTTAGTGTTTAAGTCACTTATCCATCACAAAATTATACCTTCAGTATTTCCTTATATTAAAACATCTAAAGAGTCATTAATCAGACTTTTCATGTCCTTGTGGTGGGAAAGATGATCACACTATTTAAATATATTAAAAAGATGTGATTGGTAAAAGTAAACCTGGCCACAATGCTATTCTGATACCCTAAACTCAGAATATGTTTGACTAAAAGTTGTATGGCACTCTTTATGTGATAAAGTATTTCACATTTCAGGAGATTAAATGAAACCACTAATTCCCTGCATGATTTGGATGTCTTGACAATTTGTGTTTTAACAGTCAGCTGCTTCATGATTTTCTATCTTGTGTTTTACCAGTTAAGTGGCCACATTATGTCTTTTGATTTAATAGAACTAAGAAAGCTGCCATTTTCGCCCTCTGTAAGCTGTGTTTGTAGATTTTAATCATTATTTTTAAGATTTATTTTTGGGCTTTTGCATTTATTAACAGGACTGTGGATAGAGAATGAAATTAGAGCAGTGGTTCTCAAATGGTGGAGCAGGACACACTGCTGTGCCTTGAGACATGTCCAGGTGTTCCCTGGTAATTTGTACAACCATGTGTAAATACTAAAAATATAAAGCAGCTGATGATTTTACTCTACTTTATATGATTTAATCAATGAATAAAAATGCAAAGTCGGTAATTAAAAAAAAATCCCTATGGATTCTCAAATAGTTTTGCAGCTAACAGAATAAGGAAGTTGGAAAAGGGGAGACCTGTTGACTGAGGGGGAAGATGAACTCTGGCTTAAAGTCGAAAATGTTAATACAATGTTGAAATCAGTTTGGAAATTTGTAGAGTAAATTTTAATTTGCTAACTTAACTTATCATACGTTGGCATAGTTTAGCTCAGACAAACAAATCAACCTAAGATGAATTTAAATGAATAGCCATCATGATGTTTTTAAGTGCAACATCAAAAGACAGAAAAGACCTTTTTGGGGATGAATCTTACTACATAATTAAATATCTTATGAGATATACAGTTATATGTTAATTTTTTATAAAGTTATTAAATTGACTTGAGCTCTTAAAGTACTTTTCTAGTCTCTTTAAGTGCTTAAAGCTGCTTTACACCACAGGTCACATGTACCCATTCACACTCATCACTCTCACATTGACTGATGGTTGGAGTTTCTGTCAGTTGTCCATCAGTATTAGCTAACACGCGCCTTTTCATTCCCATTTACACGCCACTGACACCACAGTGGGAGCAACTTGGGGTGAAGTGTCTTGCCCAAGGACACATTGCCATGTGACAGCTGAAGCTTGGCTCAAACCTTCAACCTTCCGATTACTGACCAAGCACACCACTGACGCCCCTAATACGGTAGTAATACGATATATAACACGCAATTACAAAACAGTCAGAGACCTGTTATTCATGCTAAAGAGGCTTTTGTGCAAGGGTATGAATATGTGTGCAGATTTTGGCTTGATCTTTGGTGTGCCTTGGGCAAAAACATTTGAAAACCACTGAATTAGAGGACTGTAGCCTGTTTATATTGGATGCAACCAGAGTGTAAGATCATCAGTACCCTCGCACAAAAAAAGTTTTCTGAAAAGTGTCAGGACTGGCCTCCCGAAAATCTTCTGGACCTGCCTGTTCATAAGTGCATCTCAGCAGGAGAGGGGTGTCTCAGGAGGAAGGACATGACATGAAAAGCATAGCATGGGAATACAAATTTGACACCATGATGATAGTTTGTGTCTTTATACCAACTCTACGTGTTACTGATGTATTTGCAATATAAGTGAATAATTATCAAATATTCATTGATTAGTAGAGTAGAGAATGAGGTAGCCTTATCAAGTGTTAAAAGATAGAGCCTGGTAATACACTCACAGGACATAAACAGCATCACCTCTGTACAGTCCTTTGCAGTGAGTTTCCCTGAATTCCATCTGCTGTGTTCTCCCATTCTCCAGCACAGCTTCAGCTTCTCAAATACATTTTACTAGGGGGCTGGCTGGAAAAGAGTCAGGGGAAAATTGACTTTTGCACATGCAGTGCACATGAAAATTTCAGGGACTTTAGCTGCATGTCCTCACATCACAAAAAATAATTTGACATACTGTAAAACTTCAGTAAAGCAAGTCTCTAAGGCACATAGTTAAGGGTCAAATTAATGATTGAGTAACAATGAATATAAATTAAGACCTAACTGAGTCCCAACTTAAAATAAGTGGTAAATTTTCCAGAAGTCTCCTCGGGTGTTTTTCAGAACATGCACAGATGTTTCATAAAGCTGTCTTGGAAGCTTGCAGTGATGCCATATTTGAGTGTCAAAGGATATCCTTTTATCTTTCAAGAACTTCACTTCTCTGTTTACAGTATAAAAAAAATAATAAAAAATGCTTCACATGGATAAACAAAACAAAAGTTAAAAAAAATGAAAACAAGGTCTTCACACTAGAAGCTGCTGGAGGGCTTAGTAATGAGGATTTTCACCACAAATATGTCGTTTTAGGTCCTAGTCCTTCATCAGACATGAACAAATAAGAAGACAAGCCTCTATATACGCAACATTGATGTTAATGGATAGGTAATATAATTCACAATCACATTTTACAAAAGGATGAATATTGAACTGTAGGAAAATGCATTTTTAGTGTAAAAATATAGTAGTTGATTAGTATTGGTACTTAACATAATAAAACATCACAGTGACACAGAATGGAGGTCAAAACTTCCTGACAAAAACAAAATATATACAAAGACGTGGCAGCTAAATGACCGCAATACCTAGAAAAACACCCAACTTCCTTAAATCAATAACCAAATCAATAAAACATCTAGGGGAAATGCATGATATGTTTATTTTAAAGGACAGTGGTTTCCAAACTGTGTGGTGGGGCTCACTGAGGTGTCTGTTGGTAAATCAAGGTATGTCTTGGGGATTAGTACAACCATAAGTTATTATTACAAGAATACAAAAAATAATTAATGATAATTCAATTAACTCCATCAGTGATTAATGTGCCATTGTTGACATGCAGCTGCAAATTATGTCACTTTAATAAAACCTCAGAGGGAGCATCATCTTATGCAGGTAACAGAATCAGTGGGTGGAGGGGTCAGTGCTTTTGTCTCCAGTTTATCAGTTTAGCTGTAAACTCTGGACAAGTCTCTGGGTTTATGAAGTGTAACATTTTTAAATGAATTATAGAGCATTAATTATAGTGCAGCTCCTGGTGTGTAAACCCTGATCTGTTTTGACTTTTTAACAATATATCCCACTGTACTGCTTTTATCACCATTGTAATAATATGTATTGTTCATATCAAATGAACCATTTTTGCCCTTTAAAGATTGGAAGTATTATTAACAGGGCTTGCTCATTAAATTGGCTTTTCAGGTAGTTACCACAAATATGATGAAACAGAACATGACACTTTCTTGGAGCTATAATCATTTCAGCTTGGCAGTTTACCTTCAAACTTGATAATATTGCTGTTCTAATTTCCTCAGAAAAAAATGACTGTAGATCCAGATTCAGTTTTTGCTGTCTTCCCAGACCGTAATTACAAACAAACAGCCGTCCAGAGTGTGTTCGAGACAATAACATTATCACTCAGCACAGTGACAGAGTTGCTCACTGGCCTTTTAAAATGTCGTTAAAGTTAAAAAATGAAATCTTGAAGTATTTCCTTTTCGAATGCATCTGCTCTGTTTGAAAAAGTGGAGACTGGCTCCCCCTGGGGTTTGTTTAATGCATCACAGACATTTTGTTGTGTAATATTACATCATAGAGATTAAACCCACATCCCTGTTAGCCAGTAATATTTTAACTGAAATGTTAGTAGGTGTCCTTTAAAGACCCTCTCAGAAATGTAAGTAACTCTGTCACTGTGTAATAGAAATTACATTCTCCTAACTGAGTGACTGCCCCTTCGGACTGTGTAAGGACATTTCTGCCTTTTTTAAAGTTTTCCAAAACATTGCATAAACTCAGAGGGGACTGCTGAAGCTCAGAATTTTGGCAAGTGTCGACCGGGTGATTGTGTTAGGCCAGCTAAGTGGCAGCTTCAGCTGACAGCCACAGATGGTACACCAATGTAACAGAGAGACCCCCTCCTTATGCTGCTGCCCTGCACTGTGCCTTCACTGTAGACAGCAGAATATCACTTTTATTGCTGAAGGGCTGTGCTGAGGAGCAGAAACGTGTGGGCAGACAGTCACTACCCACCACCATTATATCTGCTGTGTATACTGATGAGTGAGTGGAGCCCTTTTTGGAGCAGAGGCATGTTTGTAATCTATTTTTGTATCGACAGGTTCTGGCTCACATCCACCGAGAAGGTGCAGGTGGAAGATTTGAGATGAGTTTAAGGGAGCGATTATTAGCACAATAATGACACAAATCACAGCCCCTGCAGATAATTAACAAATAGCACTCAGCTGTCATAAAAACACTCATAATTTATGTAAATCTCAGAAAAGATCCTCTTTGCCTCTATTAATAGGAGTCCTTATGTGGCACTAATGATTGCAGCAGTTGAATTAATTCCTTCTACCAACATCTGCAAAAATGAATGTTGTGATCAGTCATAAAGTCAGTCATCCATCAAAAAGCACACATTTTTTTCAGACACATATCCTCTGTTGTGAAAACAGCTTGGGCTTTACCATCCTAGCCTATCAAATAACTAAACTTAAATAGCTGATCTTGTCCATAATAATGAGTCAATGCGCCCATACCAATTTACATAAATAAAACTGTTTACTCCAGCTCTGCAAAGCATTAGTAATTCTAATTCACATATTGTTTTCCTAATTTTCAGATACTTTTGTTCAATGCCATGCTTGACAGATCTGGCTCCTTGCTGCCACATGGCCCTGCCATATGGTATGGGGTTGGTGAAGTGTCCAGTCTGAGTTCCTGCCACCCTGTCTGGATCTTGTTATAGAGAAGTCATCTCAGACCGCATGGAGAGCTCGCAGCTTTCTCTGACAGCCATGTGTCTGTGTCTGGACTGAGCTTCGGACAGGCCAGAGGGATTAGTAAACAGTCTGGGCTACAGGATCAGGACTTGGAAATATATCACTTTTTTAAGGTATATTTATATATTTTTAAATATGTTAGTATGTAAGACAACATTGCTTTTATCGGGATAATTTATTTTGATGCTGATTTTAAAGGATTGATGCTTGACCTCAGTCTTACTGAGCACATGATAATCTGTAACACATTATAATAGCTCATGATAACTAAAGCTCACATATTTTACTCTTAACACTGCCTTAGATGCCTTCTCAGCATATTTTAGAAGTTTCTTGCCTAAAAATCCATTTAAATATTACATTTTGTAGTGCTTACAACCCCTCTGTCTCACTCCCCTGCAGAACAGGCTGTTTTGGTGTCTGTGCTGTTAAATCCTTATGGACTGTGTCTGACCAGGTCATTTGGGTCAGTCACATATACATAGGCCATAGATTATGTTCTGTTAGTACCATTAAAACATGCATTCTGCATAATATGTGGCGGGAACAGCATTTAAGACAGATTGGAGCTCTGCTTTATTTGAGGGTCTGCAAACGTGATAAAGTCATGAAGAATGAATCTTGAAGTGATTATGACTGCAACACTTGAAAATCAACAGACTAGCCTGATTTTGTCTCTTTATCACTGCACACTCTCCCTTGAGGGCATTGGGAACATCTTAAATGATCCATGATTCATAATGAGTGAAACATTGTCAAAAAATCATTTATTAGATAATAAAATTAGGAGCGAAAAATGCTATATACATATGCATCACTGTTACTAATCATGAATTCATGATAATTTGTGGACGTTACTAAAGTGTTACTAGAATATATCTATATAGAATACCACAGCCACAAAAATAAAAGCCCATCCAAATATGGGATACTTTTTTTAATGATTAAAGATTGCAGGGAAACTCCTGCCTATTGTTTGACTTGTGCAAATAATGTCTATATGTGGAAAAGTGGATGTAACTTTAAGGTTCAAGCCTTTTTTTTTTTTTTTTTTCCAAAAGTGTGTTTGGTAAGTTTAGGTATATGCAACATTGGTTACCACATGGGTCACATTAATGATATTCCCAGTGACGGGGGGAAAAGTTGTTACAACTAAAATGGTACTATTGATAAAACAATCAAAACACCTGTAATTTAACAAAACAATGACTATATAACTTTTATAAGAATTTTTATTTTTAGACTAAAAACCACACAGGAAGCTCAACTTAATGAACTAAACATAAAAGTAAAGCCAATAAAAGGTCCCTTTTCATATTTAGCTCATTATTTTTACTTTTATTTCTCCAGTAAATCCAATTGATAACAAAAGCAACCATTGTATCACATGAAATCTGCTAATTTCCTGTAAATAGTCAAATATAACCAGTTTTCAAGACCTTTTTATCAAATATTTTCATTTCTGCAGTTTTAAATACCTTTTTTTTGCTGCACAATTATATCATTGTTTAGCAGTCTGTTATTGTAACAATAATATGTCATTTCTTCACACAAAAAAGGTGTTTATGTATGTAGTGTCTTAACACTCATCTAAAACATAATGAAATATTTTTGGTCCACGTGCCTTTAGCTACACTGGAGCAAAGTCACCTCTATTACTGATCAGGTTTATGTCCTATAAGTCATTATTTCTTTGAAATTTCAGAAGGTCATTTGTCTACAGCTGCCTGCAGGTGTTTAGAAGTTATGTTAGGGTGTTTTGGACTGATATGCTGCTCAGTGTTGTTTTTCTTTGTCCCAGTGTGTGTCTGCATGTTGGTATTCCTCTCAAATGGAGTCAGTAATTACAGGCTGGCTGGGTTCAGCCTGAGTGTAGAGAGGGCTGCTGATGAAGGGGAGACCTGTTGACTGAGGGGGAAGATGAACTCTGGCTTAAAGGCTGAACATATCATTGGAAATACAGCTGCAGCTAAATAACACTTTCTCTTAAATCTGTACGCTTACTAACAAAGACCATGCTGATAATGCAACAGATTTCAAGTTCTTTATTGTTGACAATGATGAGAGCTGTTAGGAAGAAAATTTAAGAGGATGAGGAACAAAGCATTGAGGGATGGTACAAAGGAATGGGTGTAGGAATTGGGGGTGATGGTTGAGGAACAAAGAGTTGAGAGATGCAGGGATATAGGGATGAGGATGAGGGATAGAGGGTTGTAGGGATCAGGATAGAGGGATGTAGTGATGAGGTAAATAGTGGAGGGATGAAGGATGTAGGGATGAGAGTAAGGGTTGAGGGATGAAGAATACTAGTAAGATTAAGATGACTAGGATGGTTGAATTGTGTGTGAGTCCAGAGTTGAAGCCAAGTAACAGACAGAATTTTGGTGGAGGTTGGATGGATGCTGGCAGAAGATGGTATGAGCAGTTGATTAAACCCTGATGGATCAAGGAGTTTAATGATTGACATTGGTCTTCTTCGGTTGGTACAATACGAGGAGTCTGAGATCGAGGCTGAGTGTGGGAAACGCCTTTTTGTCGCTATTGATTAGGAGCCCCAGTGCCCCGGTTGATCTCGGAACTTGGATTCTACGAGATGACAATTAGATACGTCACTGGGAACGCCCTCTTTGGTCAGAATTTCCCATCAGGAGGTCAGATGGTCTTCAGCTGCCCTGACGTGTCAGCTTTTAACTGGGATATGATGTAATTCCCACTTCCCCCTTTTAAGTTTCGAGGTAAATGGAGCGCACCACAGGGCAAAAAGAGGAATTTTAAAGAATGGTTTGTTCCCCGTATTCAGACAAAAACATTTACAGAAAGGTTATGGGAGGAATGAGAAAACAGAGTCAGAGGGATAAGAATGGGAAAGGCATGCTTAAATACATTTGGCAACGGGTATCAGGTATGTTTTGGGTGTGGTCATGTTCCTAAACTTAGTTTAAAACATTAGACAAATTTTTGTCTATGGATGACTTAAAATTAAATCACAAGGGTAATAAAATGCTTACCTGTTGCAGGGGTATTTTGGCATTAAAGCAGCGAAACAAAGGTAGACCAATAAATGCCGTCCATTGTAATACTAAGTCTAGAAGTTTTGATATGTTTTAAACATTGTTATGTGAGCTGGGCCCCAAAAAATCTTTGGACAATCATTTGATAATGTATACTTCATAAATACCTATTATTATCTTCAAGTTCTAAATACTTTTTATAATATTTAATGGAGAATGTTACCCTCACCTAAATAATTTCAACCCTTCTCTAGCTGAATTAAACCATGATTGTGTCTGGATGGGATCACATTCTCACACCATTTAAATGCATCACTATTAATGATGCCTGTGAACAAATCATGAATGAACCAACATCTAACAGGGAGTAAGTATGACATGTATAAAGTTATTTTTCTAGAATAGCCTGCCACCTGTGCAGGAGTTTTCTCCTCTGGTCTAAAAATAGCTCTGAAAATGAGGCAAAAACAAACCCAGTATGACTGATACAGACACATGTAGAGAGACGGTGAGTGTGTATGTGCAGAGAGGAAGCGGTATAATATTCATATATTTTTAAATGACATAACATTTGGTTTCTGGCTGTTTGTGTTTTCCAATCCAGCAGACTTCTGCTTGAGGCGGACGAGTTGTCAAGACAACCACGGAGGCTGAATTTGTAACCACAGAAATTCTTTTTTTTTCTCCCTCTTTCTTAGATAATATTTCTTTGCTGCACATACATATTCATGACACTAAACACAGGGGGAGGAACTGCTCTAATTATTGTACCCACTGTTTTCATTGTCAGATCTGGTTGTCCATTTTTGAAATGTTTTATCAGCTCAGTGTTCTTAAACTCAACTTGAAATAAAGCAGCATATTTTATGTTAAAAAAAATAATCAACACAAACAAAGGCATAAAAGAGGAAGCCAAGGAAGTAAAGGTTTATGTTAAAGTAATGCTTTCATCATCAGTGTTTAAGACACAAAAATGTTTTATGCAAGCTGCCTCACAGTCAAACATAGTAGATGAAATAAAAAGGATTACAACCAAACTGGAGTGGTGGGGGCACATTGGAGTTGAGGGTCTTGCCAAAGGAATCATCAACAACAGACTGCAGGAGCAGGGGATCAGACCCACAACTTTACTGCAGGAAGACAACCAACTCTACCACTAGGCAACAACTGCTTTTTTATAAACCTAACAGGTACTATTGATATAGAAATAACCCCGAACTTGTTTTGTGTAGTGCCATGGCTACATTTGTTTGCACTTAAGAATAGAGCATTAAAGCAACATGATGTGATTAAGCCTTAGCATCACTTCCATCATTTAAGTGCACTTATATCTAAAGCCATTTCAAACTAGCTCATTGGCTCATTATGATGAGAGGCTGAAATGACTTTTTCCCTGCTGCTTGTTAGATTATTATAAAAACAGAAGCATGTAAGCATTTTACAGGTTTTGTTGTTTATGGTGAAAAGTTGGCAAAAAGCCTTGAAACTCCACACCCTTCCCTCGTACCTTCAGTGTTTTCTTTTTGCTCTCTGCTGCTGTGGGATGGTGTGGGCAGGTATCGCTGGCCTTCTTGGTATGATTCATTGGCTGTCTGCCAGTTCTTGATTTTTTTTATGTACTGTATATACATACAAATTCTACTATCTGACCATGGCAGCAGAAATCTAGGCTTGTAAGACCAGGTAACATTCCATCAATCTCCCATCGCCTAATTTTGGTGATCCTGTGCTAATTATACCCCAAGTTTCATGATCTTAGCTGACAGGAGTGGCATCCAGTGTGGTCTTCTGCTGCTGTGGCCCATCTGCTTAGAGATTCAGCTTGTTGTAATGAATTTCAACTGTTGTTGTAATGAATGGTTATTTGAGTTACTGTTGCCTTTCAATGATCTCCAACCACTTCGGTCATTCTACTCTGACCTGAGATCAGCACTCTCTGAAATACTCAGATGGGCCCAACAACAATGCCACAATCAAAGTCACTTAAGTAACATGTATTTCTTATTCTGAGCCTCAGTTTGAATGGTCATTTTGACCATGTCTACATGCCTTAATACATTCAATCCCTGCCATCTGATTTGCTGATTAGCTATACCTAATAAAGTGGCTGGTTAGTGTATAATTATCTGTCTTCACATTTTTGAACTTTTTTGTTGTCTTTCAAAAAATAACAGGCCTGGTGGTCAATTGGGTTTTTTTTGCAAAGTGGGAGTGAACTTACAGCAGTTTTTGAAGGCTGGTTGTAGCTGTGCTGCTGCTGGTGCTGGTGGGTCTGATGTTACAGCTCTTCACAGGGCCCACAATTCCTGGCAGGGCCCCTGGCTAGACCAGTTCAGAATAGATGGTGTATAAAGAAGTTTCTGCTCCTCCCACATCATAGTGAGTCTTCATCTCCTCTGAAGTGCAGTTGAAAAGATAAATATACTGCCCTCTGTTGAGGAAATGTTGTACTGAATCCCCAGCACAGCAGGAGGACTGGGCAGGCATTCAAAGAGGTCACTGAGGTCATTTTGAAGATGGTTGGGCTCCATGCTTGAATAACCAAATGAGGTGTTGGAATTAAATCAATACAGACTCACAATGAGTTGCTGTAAATCATTCCAGCAGATATGTTATTAAATTTTAAAAGGTGATAAAATTGAGAGGGTCGTTATTGGCTCATTTTTATTCCTTGTCTTTTCTGTTACACAACCAAACAATCTCTAGAGAAAATCTTTGAGAACAATGATTAAAAAAAAGGACTGACTTTGCTTCCTATCGGTGCATTATGCTCGTTTGTGTTTTTTTTTCTGATTCATTATGCTCATGTGTTTGAACAAACCCGTCTACATTCCCTCGGTGGCTGTATTCCTCCTCCACAAATCTCCCCCACCCAGTCTTTCAGTTGCCTAAACTATGTTCTGGAGATGTGCGTAAGCAGTGGCTTGCTATTTTCAGCTGAATGAAAAGAGTCTTGGCATTTGGACTCAGGATGAAATCTGTTTTGTTCTGCTGAATTTGGCTCTCACCACATGCTCAGTATCTACATGGAACTAAGTTAAAGAATCCAGTCTGATGGTTTCTTACAGTAAAACCACAACCATTCATCTTGGAAGGACTTTTAAAGGGTGATATGTTATCCTTATTGAGCTTATAATAAGTGTGACATTCGCAGGTCTTTTGGCCGACACAGTACACTGGTATGAAAGCTGCAAGTACAATCATTTTATGCTGCTTTATATTAGGTTGATACTCCCTAATATAAAGCAGCCAATGCCACAGCAATGAACCACATTGGACTTTTTCCATCTTGGGAGAACGACCAAAAGGCTTGCAAAAAGCTTCCTTTTACACACTTGCCCTTTCTTTGAGGAAATGAATAATTTTCATGGCACCAGTTGGAAGGAAAAGATGATAAAGCATCCATCTTTTACAGCCTCTTAAAGACTTATATAACCACATATAGGGCTGTGCAAATAAAGAATATCAAACTTCTAATCTTTCAAAACAATAACTTAAAGGCTTCTGCTGATTGTTAAACATTGAATACAGGAACACCAATGCAGACTCCATCCTGAATGTGGAACGGTAGATTTGCTCATCACCCTTGCAAAGCTTCTCTGGGATGCATGGAGGCATGTTGTCCAGTTTACAAATGTTTGGTGCATATGAAGAGGGACAACTGTTGTATCCCTCTTGCGAAGAGTACTGCAGGATCATGGAGTTCTTTCATCACTGTCGCAAATTACTGGGGTCCTATATAACAAAATTAAGATCTGTGTCCACATCTTCAGCACAAAGTCAGACACATTCCCTGTGCACGGAATCCCTTGTCACCAGTTCTGTTTGAGGTACAACAGAGGGTGGAGGTATTTCATGTTTGGGGTACCAGCTTCTGCTTCTCGGAACAGACCAACCAGTGTGACATCCTACCATTATTTTGAAGTCAGTTTAAGTCCATTGACTCGCGATAGCAAGCCCATTGCAGGGTGAACACATTAGAATGACTGCAGAGTTGTTGACAACATGGCGTTGAGCAGCTCTGAACTGACCAATAGCCAGACAGCAGACCTGTGAACCAGAGTGGACATAGCTCACTGGGGGAAGGGAGCTATAACAGAGCATATCAGACACATAGCAAATACAGTACTGTCAGGGGTTGTCAGTATTTGAAAACTTTAGGGATTTTTGACCATTATTGAACATTACCTAGCAGTCATCAAAAATGAATATATGAACCTGATTTAAGGCCAAATGTGACCTCTTTAAACTATTCACATTATCTTCACTAATCTCAAATTTACAAGCTTGTTACTAGAATGTTGTCAACTCTGATATAATGTCAATCTCCTACAGTTTGTGGAGTTTGAATTCTGACACAAGGGGACTTTTTCAGGGGTGCATTCAGGCTGCAACTCAGATTGTCTGTCTCCTGAATTACAATGAAATATGCCATAAATCAGATGCAACTGTTCTCTGCCTCAAAATGGTGGATTACTCCTTACTGATGGGGAGTAAGTCTCTGTCTAACATGAAAGAGTAAGGGTAAGTGTATTGTGAGACTGACAAACAGGTTGATGCAGCAACTGCAATAAAATGCTAGACCATTGTGGTTGAGAGCGAGTTTCTACTGATAACCGACTTAATCTATCAAATTGCCTTTATTTGCCACAGTATTTCCGCCTTCTACAGACTCAGGCTCCATACATTCAAGCTCCAGATATTGTCAACACCAATACAACTCACTCTATAACAAGGCCCCTCATAAGCTCCCCAACCCAACAATATAGAGTGATGGGCAGCATGAGCCATTGCTAGTCAGGATTATCAAGTAGGAGCCCCTCTTTCTTCTGATTAGTCCAGGACACCTCCAGGACACAGCACAGATAATTCTTGTGTCCCAAGGCTTCATACTAACGTTCACTGCTCACCATGCCAATGCAAATTCATACTTTAATCTTACCTACACTTCCACATGGGCAACACACTTCGCACAGCATCGCCCCATCCAACAGACACAGGCTTTGTTCATGAAAACTCCAGATGGTGATGATGCTGACACCATCTATCCTACCCCATTTCCCCTAAAGGCAGCTCCTGGGGCTGCGCTCACCTTAGCCAGACTAGGCTATCACCCCCTTACACAACTAAATGAAAGAATCAGTGATTTGTATTTCTTTAATTTTATCATCCAGTTGGTATTGTTCCTCCTCAGCCAAATCTACATCTCATGTGCTGTCTTTTAAAAACTCTAAGTTAAAAGTCTGCTGCTCTTGACAGGAAGTACCTCTACTTTCTACTTCTTCTGGATGAACCCTAACCTTCCATTCTACATTTTTAAGCTAAAAAACTGCCTCACTTGTCAGATTTTTAATTTTCAGATAGTTATTCCAAGGGCTGTGTTCAAGGTCACATTGAATTTCTATCAGAAAATAAAGAATACTTAAAACATGCCATGTTTTTAACTCACTGTACCTGATGGTCAGAACAACAAAACTTACCATTTGTATCATTTACTCAGCTAAGACAAATGACTGGACTTTAATCCAGAGGTGAGGTCAGTATCACCTGCCTGGTAGAATTTGCTGTCCCTCTGCTCTTTTCATTAACTGCTGAATTCACCAGCACTCAATAGGCTCTTTCAGCGTGTCATGCTACACCACCATTGAGCTACAGCCACGTTGCCACCCATCTTTCTTAATGGGGACTGGAGACTGTGGAGCTGCCTTGTTGCCATGGCAGCAGGCGCTTTCTCATTCTCCCCACATAGCGTGCAGTGAGCGTGTTATTCCCTCCAAACTGGAGCGCGCACAGACCTGTCTGCTGTCAGACAGGACCAAGCCAGGGTTGCTGGTTATTTACCTCCCACTCTGATACCAGATGCCCTCTTAATCCTTCCCTTTCGTTCTCTTTATTACTTATTCATTGATGTCTCCCTATTGGCTGCTCTTACTCCTAAAAACACTCCTACACATACTTTTTAATATTTCTTTTGGCTGTGTTGTTGGTGGACTTCACGAGGTAAAGTTGCAATTATACATGTGTAAAACATGCTTTATGAAGTCCATTTGGTCAACAGGGGTTAGAGGAACTACAGAGCCAGTATTTTGTTAAAATGATTGCTCATTTAAAAATAAAAAAATGCATTATTTAATTTGACCTTTGACATTTTCTGCAAAATTGAAGACATTAGACCTAATCCATTTATCATTAATATGCATTGTATTGTTTTGAATAAATAACTTACTTTGCAATAAAGACCACCAAGACAAACTATTCTGGTTTTCAATAGTTATCTTCAGTGTTGGGCAAACTACTCAGAATTGATGTGATTTGCCCTTTACTCAATATTCCTTCAACTTCTTGTTCCTAAGAGCAGGGGTTCTTTAATGGTGTGGCGGGTCACACTGGTGTGCCTTGGTGTATGTACCACCATAAATCACTTCTTTCAATGACTCTTTTTGGTGCATTCATTTTGTGCACAGCTGCAAAGTCTGTAACTTTTAATGATCTTACAATCTTTACAGCAACATTATCTTTAACAGTTGTCAAAACTAGCGTATGGGGGAAATTATGACTTATTTTCTCTTTAACTAATAAGACCTCCTAATTTTGTAAAATGAATCCTGTCAAGTTTAAATGTGTGTAGCTAAGTGAGATTAATTTTACAAAGGTAAAACAGTTTTATGTCCAAATTAAAAGCGATTAGATACAAATAAACCTGCACAGTCCAAAAGCAAAAAATGTTTGAAAACCACTGCCTCAGAGAATATCTTTTTTAATGCGAGACCTGAGATTTACACACAGTTTCAACAAACTACACTCAAACTCAAGCCCCATTCACACTTGCAGAAAAACCCTGAAATTATCCTGAATTTACCAGGGTGAGCTTCATTTGTGAATGCAAACAGCAATTTTTGTACACCCAGACTTTACCTGAAATTATCCTGCTGCCCCCCAACAATTTTCTTTCTCCCCTACCCCTCCACTGACCGACATGCAAACTCCAGGGGACCACCTGCTGTGAAGTGCCAAGTGTGAAAAAGAAGGTTGGGGAATTTTCTAGGAAGGTAATCCAAGTATTTTCTCAGAAATTTCAGGGTTGCATGTGTGAAAAAGGCCAGGGATGGGCAACTTTGGTCACCAAGAGGGTCACATAAAAATTAGTCTAGTTGGCAGGGGGCAGCATTTTTGCAGTTTTGGGGGATATCCACAGGGACAAGCATAGCTGTTGTAAGAACCTCATCAACTTCTGTATATAATCCTCAAAAAAAGTTTTATATTTTATATCGTTGAAAAGCCTGATTAGTCACTACATACAATTGTAAGGAATGTGCTATCGTGAAATGAGCAACACAGCTAAATGTGTGGGTCGTGCCCAAAAAGCATGGAAAATCCCCTTTTCCACTGGAAGAAAGCGTTTGGGTCCATAGGTCTTCATGGAGTGTTGTCTTCCTGGGATGCTGACTTTGCAGTCTTTCTTTGACTTAACCTGTCCCCCAGGAACTTGGTCCAAAGTTTGAAAAACATCAAATTACGCTGCAACTCTGCATACCAGAGCATAAGCTTCCAGTTTCAGAAGATTTTTGATTATTTTTTTGGGAGCTACCCTCACGTTTAGCTGTTTCACCACTGCACATTCCTTGCAAGTTGTACCTCTTTGTAGAGGTGAGTTATCAGATTTTCCAACAATTAAAAATACAATACCAATTGATAGTCTTTAAGAGGAGAAATAATCGACAGAATGACTTCTCCAAACTTTTTAGTGGAGTATGGTTCAGGGTTGTTCATGGGTAAATATCATATGGTAGAAGAATTGGACGAAGCCATGTGACATCTGCTGCTTGAATATTAAAGAAGCCTGTGGAATGCTGCATATCATCTCAACCAAACTTTTGCTCAACCTACTCACAGACAAATCGTCATTTCAAGGCTGACCAGTGGCAAGGTAAAGATGTGTATTAAGGGGGTAATAACTGTCTTTTATCACATACATTAAAGCGTCAGGTTTTTGCTGCCAGCTTCAAGAGGACATTCATGATACAACAGGTTTTGACACTTCTGCATGAGCCTCCATTTTCAGCCCCAGAGGTTTGCGCTGGTAACTGTCTAGTCCATTTGTATATAAAAGTGTGTTGATCAGAGCATAAGAAACATGGTTCAGTCCACATAGGTCAATTTCAGGGCCACCCCTAGGGAATTATTATATTTTTCATTCATTCATAAAATTAAAATTTCAAGTTAAAGAAAATAGTTGTTTAATTGAGTGTTGAAGCTTTCTGTACTTTTTAATTCTGCTAATTTATGTCACGTTTTTAGAGAGCTAAGTTTCAGGTGAGGCATTAACTTAAGTAAAACATATGTGCTTTCTGCTTTGCAGTATTCAGTACACAGAAAAAAATGTCATGCTCAGATGTGTGATAGTACAACTTTCAACTAATATACTATGGTAAATTAATATGAAATACAAGACAGTAAATGTATCATAGTGCTGAAGTAAGGCAAGGCTGCTTTTGGTGCCACCGAAAAAGACAATGACTCATCTGCAGCTCTTATGTAATCAGAGGAAAGTGTATTTAAATGACACTTGTGCTTCTTCTTCTTTTGTAGTTTTATCTAAGTTATTACTGGAAAGGACATTAGCCCATTACAGACCTGAACTTGCAGTTTTAGGAGCATCACATTATTACTATTACAAGCCACTGTGTTAAAGCCTCGAATAACATAGTACCCAAACCATGCAGTATTTCTGTTGAACCTGTGTTCCTTAAAATGATTAAGTAAAACCATAAATAAGTTCATAGTAAAACCATGAATAAGTTCATACAGATATTTCCCACATGTGACTGTTGTTTCATCATACAGGCTCTCAGTGTCCTGTGAGTGTTAAGGATCAGTGTTACATGTCTGGACATGTCTGCTGCATGAGAGAAGCCTCACTTCAGCCCAGGGGACTGTACCGTGAGGAGGCAGACCTGAGTGTGGATAACGATGCTTGGATAATTGTGACCCGGACCTGGAACAGTTTCAAGGTAATAAGATTAATCTCCACTGATTTGCAAGGACCTTGTGGTTGGATGAGTTCCCCTGAAACTTGAATTAAAAGGAGAGTTTTTTTCTGCAGAGTAGAGGTCACGAAGAGTTACACTGCTGCAGCTGGAGCCCACTTTAGTTCTCCTGTTCTCTGCTGAAGGCTGCTGAGTGTCAGATAGAAGGACAGTGAGGGGTTGTGTGCAGAGACAACTGGATGTTTGGAAATTACAGACTGAATGCATTTGGTACTTTTGATGTAATGGGATGAGCTAAAAGTAATCGCAATTAATGCTGTTAATCATTGGCATTGTAAAACTCATTTATACCTCGAGTAAATATTTAACAAGGTTACTGCTATTTTTTTTTTTTTAAACACAATTAAAACATTATTTTGTTTTAAAAACTCTTATACACTGACCTAATATTTCACAATAGCGACGCTAAGGGTGTTCACATTTCTTTATTCATACGTGCCCAGTCTTTCAGGCTGTATAAATCTCCATTATTTTAATGACCATTAGAGTATATAAGTACAGAGACAGACATTCAGCCATATCTAGCCAAAAAAGACAGCATTGTCATGTTGAACTAATAAGCTGACAACATTTGAATAGAAGGTTTAGGCTCATAAGGACTTCAAACCAATTTTTTATTGTTGCCAAAAACATTGTGCAATGTAGACAGCATATAGATGTTCACCTGCAATTATTTATGATTTCAAAAATAATGATATATAGGGTGCCCTAGACTTATGTTTATGTTGCCATAAAATCAAACTAATATTAATATGATTCATGCTTACTTACAATCTAATATGCTCCTCCAAAAATAGAAATAAATGAAATCATAATTCCTCATCTGGACACAACATTTTAATTAGAAAAGCATGTGGTCAGGAGGCTTGTTACTACTGTAAACAGTCTTATTATTGAACTTAAGTCCAGCCATCTTTAAAAAACTGTGATTAAATCATCATTAATAGAAACTCTATTGATATAAATGATTTTTGTCTTACTCCACGTTGTCTGAAAATTTTTTTTAGATGTCTTAAAAACTCAATATGATGCATAGCCCTAATGTTCACAACTAAGGTTTCTTACAGAAATTTTTCGTGAAATCTCATGAGTTTGTCTGTCATGCATGTCCTCTAGTTGAAGAATCAGCATCTTGTTAAGTCTCGGTGGTTTGGCTCTGAATGAAAAGGACTTAATCCCTCAGTACAGTTAATGTTTGTCCAATGACACAATTCTTGTTAGTGTTTGGACAGTTCACAGCACTCCCTTTAAATATGTGTAAACTGCACAGAGGAATGCAGCACTTGTTGCATGACCCAGAAGAGCACAGGCCAGCTGAACCCCTCTGTCAGGTTAGACCACAATAATCAGCATCTGCTTGAATCCATTACAGTCTGTTTTACTTCATTAAAAAAGGATCCTCAGCATTACTGGTGAAAATGAAATGTGGACAAGCAAACTGGATAGTCTCCTCAAAACAAAGTTCACTTAAGACATTTATTTGGGAAAAACTTGGGATGGGATGGGATTTAAGTAGTATTGAGAGAAATGTCTTGAAAACATTTATGATTCTTTTTTCCTTTCTTGTGGGGATTTCACATTATTCTTAAAGGGCCTTCAGCAGCTCAGGTGGTGTGGGATAATGAGAGATGACTATTTTTGCAGGGAAGAATACTTATTGTGTCAGAGTCCTAGAAGATCCTTGCAATGTCGTAAAAGGTCTCAACGTGAATCAATTCCTTCTCTAATTTAAGGCCATAAACAGGCTGAAAGGTCTTACTTATGCTTATAAAATGTAATATTACATTAGATGGTACTTGGACTGAGGCCACCTTTATCAATTCTATTTTTTCTTTTAATTATTATTTGTCTTAATATTATTTTTGTTCATTTGCTTGTTTACTTGATAATTAGCAATCAGTTTTCAAGATTTTTAAAATCTCTATTGTTTAAAAAAAACACATTTTGCATATTATATCAATACAAAGTAAGACAAGTATATTGAGTGGATCAATACAAACATCTGTTTTATAAGTTTTCCCATAACATCTACAGTATTTCCTATTTTTGGTAAGAAATTCTTGTTATAAATGTTTTCGAACTGTTTGTTAGGTTTATTTTATAATCAATACATTAATCAGAAAGCTCAGTCCTGTCCCATGTACTGTAAAATTATATCTTACCTGCTATTTAAGTCTTATAGAAAAGAATCACCACAGTCCAATTGAATGCTGTCTGTTCAGCAGGAATAAAAATTACTGCACTGCAGGTTTAAAAAGTTAAAAAAATATTTCAAAACTTGTATGAATTAGGGCTGGAAAGTAACAGAGTTTTTATTTCAGTTGCAGTTTTTACTTCCCAAGATTGTGGAGGCAAAATAATAGAGAATGAAAGACTACTATGCCATATGACATGTTGCATTTCTTTAGCCTTTTTTCCCATATAACATTGATTTTAAAAATTTATATTTTTTTCACTTATTTGTTTTCATATATTTCTTGTTTTTTTAATCAAAAATGAGAATATGTGTAGTGTTTAAGTTTAATAACAGAATGTGGTGCAGATGTTAAAAAATCAAAAAGTAATTATTTATAATAATAACGATAGGGTGCAGGGATGCAGCAGGTGGTGGTGGTGCATGTGCCTCACCGCAAGAAAGTTGCCTGTTTGGTCATCGGGTCAGACAGGACCTTTCTAGTTTGCATGTTCTTCCTGTACATGCATGGGTTCTCTCCAGGCACTCCGGCTTCCTCCCACAGACCAAAAAACATACTCATTAGGTTGATTGGTATCTCCAAGTTGCCCTTAGGTGTGAGTGTGAGTGTGAATGGTTGTCTCTCTCTCTATGTGGCCCTAAGGTCAGCTGTCAACCAGTTCAGGGTGTACCCCGCCTCTTGCTCAATAATAGGTGATGATAGGCTCCAGCACCCCCGCAACCCCAAAAGGGATAAGCGGTGTAGAAAATGAATGAATGAATGAATGAATGAATGAATGAATGATATCAACTACCAAAATAATGGAGATTGTTATTATGTCATAATTTAGCAGCCCTAGCCTAAATGTGCCCTGATAATGACACACGGCATTTTTTTGCATTTTCAAGAAAATACAACAGCAAATAAAAGGCTCGTCACTGTAACAGTGGAACGGATAATCATCGTGTTTATGTTTTGTCCGTGCAGATTGAAGTCATCATCAAGACTTTCAATGACTGTATTGAATATTAACATATTCAATACAGTCAAAAAAATCAAATCATCAAATCATTTTCTATCTTTTCTAGGGGTACCATCATTTTTGTCCAGGCCAGTTTCATTAGTTTGTTTTTTAAAATGATTCTGTTGAACCACAATTCAAAAGCAACGTCTGATTTTCATTAGTTGATTTTCAGTAAATTTGTATTTATTATTACTTTTGTCAGTTTCAAGTTATTTCAGTGACCATGTGTATTTTTCTTTCTTTAACAGAAGGGTATCAACAATTTTCTCCGCGTCTGTATATGGCGTATCCCTTTTAGGGTCACAGGGGGCAGGAGCCAAGACCTGCTGACACTGGGCAAGAGGTGTGGTATGGCTGATTACAGGGCTGACATGAAGAGATAGATTACCATTCACACACACACACACTCAAATGTTAACTACTTTCGAGATACAAGTTAACCCAACAAGCAGGTTTTTGGTCTGCAGGAAGAAACCTGAGTACCTGGAGAAAACCAAGGTATGCGCTAATCTGCTGCGCCCCCATGCAACCATAATAAAGCTTGTTTGGGAGGATGATGCAAAATTTATTTTATTTTGTTTATTTTGAAACAACAAAAGCAAAATCAATATACACTAAATACAAGTCATCGCATGAGCACTTTTATTACAGCCAGCCACACAACCGTCAACAATCTTTTTGCAGAGCATTAGGCCAAGCCATATATATAATTTTTGGAATGAATACAAACTGTATTGATATAAACAATATTGTCTTACCCTGTATTTCATTTGAACGTATAGTGATATGCTATATCTTAAAAACACTCTACATTGCACAGCTCTAGTTTATGTCGCTGCTTGCTCTGTTATCATCCCACAGCAGACGGGAAGAGTGATGCTGTACATTGCATAGCTTAGCTGAGGGTCTATTGATTTGCCCTGCGCAGAATGCAATGCAGGGGAAATCTTTGATCATGCTACAAACAGGAAGACTGTTTTGACAGTTGTGTCGTCTTGTGTTCTTACTCTTGATTTATTTAGCACAGCGAACATTTTGCACCATGCAATTACACCAGCTGGATTTGTGAATCCTCCCTGGAAAGCTTATTTGAGCTCGCTTGGCAGACATTAATTCTGACCTTGAGTACACAGGGAGCCATGTCAAGTCAGAGAAACTGCAGTCTCTACAAGATGCTCATAATGCTCTACAGTGCCTCGATATGTTTCTTTCCAGGCTGTTGCTTTTGGGATTGTATATGTTGTGTGAGGACTGCATGAGCCGGGCGGCTTCTTTTGAGGAACTCAGATCACTGATGAAAGACGCAAGGAAGACATGCAGTGTGTCCTTGTGTTTTTATGCCACCAGGTCAGTGATATCATGGGCTGGAGGCTTTATATTTTTAGATTTTCTGTCTGCCCACAAGTTAAAGCTACATCTCAAGAATACTTTCAAGGATTTTCTCAAAAGATGAAACCAGATGTCTTCTTCGAGACAAGAATCAACCACTTGGCCTACATTTTGGAGGTCTAAGATTAAAAATCACGTCTCTTATGTCTCATGCTCATCCTGTTCATGCTTGCAAATGTTAAATCTGAAGAATACTTGAAGGAATTTTCTTTACGCTTTGCACCATTGTCCACTGAACAAAGGATCAACTTAATACTTATAGGAAGTAAAAGGTTACAGGTTACTGTGACCTCAAACTTTTCTACAAAAAATGTACATAAATAGTTAAAGAAAATATCTAATTATTTAAAATATGAAACAGTTTCACTGATAAAGGAGGCAAATAATCTATTTTTCCTTCTACCAGTGTACATACCAGCTCCAGTCTATCAGATCCAACAGCTGGAGGAATCACAGTTTTTGTGTTTGTAATCAACAACTAGAGTTTTCTCCTGCCTAAGGCTAGGTGTATCAAAGGCTGGAAAAGTAAACAATTAGACGTTACTAAAATACAAGATTCTGAACAGCCATTTGGTCATTTCATAAGAAATAGAATTACTTTACCTGAGTTAAGCTAATGCTATTTATGTAAAGTACATTGTAACTTTTTAATGTATCAAATATCACAGTATAAAATCATTTTCAGCAACTTTACACTGGTCCCAGTTGTCCTTAGGATATGTTTTCTAAGTTTTTTTTTGCCTGAAAGTCCCCTTAAAAAAGAATTTTGGCTGCCTATAAATCCCCCTGTTTCATTCCTTCTCACAAAGGATGTTTTGCACAAATCCTCATGAGCTGTGTCTTTCCATGTTGGTCTTAAGTAGCTGATATGGCATCAGCTTTCCAGCACTGTGCTTTAATGTTTACTGTAGCTTTACAAACCTGCTAAGACAGGATCCTTCCTTTGCAACTGGCTGTGGGCCAAACAAACATGTGTCTCAGAGTGTCTCCTATCTGCAGGAGGTGGCACGTACACAGACATTTTCAGCAAGGAGGAGCAAGCTCTTCCCAACACCACACCACACACACACCCAATTAATTAGTTTAATAACTAATTAATATTCAGTAACAGTGACTGATAATGAAATATCACATCCTTAGACAGCCTTGAATAAATATCTGTTTCATCTCATTTCTCTATTTTGATGCCAATTGTCTTCACATTTTTTATACTGTCCTCTTCTACAAAAAGGAAATATATTATTTTACAGGCTCTGAATAAATCATAATCATAGCGTCTTTAATAGCTTTTTGGATTTTTGAAGTTTTGTTGATGTTTTTTGTGTACATCATTTAAAATCAAGAAAGGAAACAAGGAAAATGGCTTGAAAAATTACCTCCTCAAATCAAGCATAAATTATTATTTTGTTTAATATTTAAAAAATAAACTTATTGCCCTGGCGACTGGTTCAGGGTGTACCCCGCCTCTTGCCCAATGACAGCTGGGATAGGCTCCAGCGTCCCCCGTGACCCCGAAAGAGATAAGCGGTATAGAAAATGAATGAATGAACTTATTACCAATAAAGCTGGCATCTTTTTACTACTTATAGACTGTGTTCATCATAACCAGTTAACAAAAAATCCAACTCAAAATAGGACTGGTTGTAGGCTTACTTCTCTTTTTTCTGTTTCCTTCAGAAACTGCTTTTCTCAACCTTGCACAGCAGCGTGATGATCAGCCAGATTCAATGTCTGAAATCAGGCAGATCCGTCTCACCAGGCTCCAATCTACAATGACTGTGAGTTGACTGAGTGGCACGACCCAATCAGCATCCTTCAGAGCAGGAAGAGGAGGGAGATAGACGACAGCAGGAATTAGCTGCTGTGCAGAGATTAACATAGAAGCTAGATGCTTCAGTAGCATTTTAATCAGATCTGGACCACATTACTTTATCAAATGAAGAAAAAATAACAACACTACAAACTTCTCTATAGTAAGGATATTTTCGTTCCACTTCTGACATGTTTTGACAAAGGTTTCATAAAATGGCCCACGTTCTGTGGCGCAGTAGTCCCTGCCTATAAAATTATCTGATTGGCCCATAATAAATGTGCTTGATGGAACCATTGTCCAATCACCTGCCGGATATGCTTCTGGAAAGGGTCTGCCCTCCCCAAACACTTTTTATGGGCTGTTGTGAAATATATTGAAAGGTCCATCTGGTGTGTCAGGTTAGTTTCTTCAAAGGTATATACAATCTGCTCCACAAAAAGCAGACTTTGGCTGAGCTGAATGTTATTTGCTGGTTTGCTTCTCTATCTGCCTCCTAAGAGGTCTGCTTACACACCCTGGAGAGGCCTGCCTCATGCTTTGGACACTGGCCTAAAATATCAAAAGACAGCTGTTGTACAAAAGTTCTGTCTGTATGTTAATTTTTTACATTAGTATCTTTCAAAAACACTAGAATATGGGGTAAGAAAAGCCAAACAGTAAAGCAGTAGCTAATGTGCTAGGCTGAATGATTCTATCAAACATGAAAACACAGAACAGATACTCATGGTAGAGCTGGGCAATGAATCCATTTTTAATTGAGATTACAATTTCTGCCTTTCACAATTATGAAAAGTGAGTAATTGAGATTAAAAGATTACTGTGTCACATGACATCTTTTTGCTCTTTTCCCTTTGTTATTATTAGTATTATTTTGAGGTATATGTATTTTTTAAAAGTATATACAGTATCTATGTATTGCCCATTAAAAATTTTAGCATCAAAGCAAATACGTTCAATGAAAGCATGCTTAAAAATCAGTGAGTATTTGCATTTCATAATTGTGATCTCAATATGTATTACAATAGTTACAATTACAATTTTTGCCATAATCGAGCAGTTTTGTCACAGGCTGAATCTGAGTATTTGTGCCTTTTGTTTTGAGCGTAGAGGGTTTGCATTTGGGCAGTGAGCCACCACTTTAATGGGGAAACACTGGGTCTTCAATAGGGATGGGAACCAAAGCCAATTCCAGTTGAGAATTGATAACAACTCCCTCAAGCAGAGTTCCCACGCTTCCTGGAAAACCTGGAAAATGGTTGACCAATTTCCCAGGAATGGAAAACGTACAGAAAATGAGGAAAAAAGTAAAATGTCCTGGAAAAGCTTGAAATGTCCTGGAAAATTATTTATCTTTCTTCTACCTTGTTAGTGAACAAAAATCAAAGATAGGAAATTAACTAAAAATGTACTTGGTAACTAAAGCACACCTAGCCATAAAATATGAGTAGGTAAAATAATGCAAATAAAGGAATAAAATATAAAAACTAAAAGCAATAATGACAAAAAGGAAAAATAAAAAATGGCTAAATAAAATTTTGGCTACTTAAACAGTAAATCAACAAAAAAAAAAAAAAAAAAAAAAAAGGCAGAGTACATAAAGATAAAAAAAAAAAATCATAAATTTATAATAGTAGACTCCATAAACTATAAAAATAGCTAGCAAACAATGTTCATGTCCGAGAGTTAGAAATAAATACATTTTAAGTTCAACATGACACGGTGGAGCTAGCTAGAGATATTGGTCATCAACCCTTAATCTTGTTTTTTAGAAGGCTAGATTAACCTGAGAATTACCAATATATATTATATAATATTGTAACTTCAGGTGGTTATGTGACACTGGAATCTGTGGGTGTGATTGCACTAGTCAATGATAAATTTGTCATAATTTCTATAAGAATGTCAGAGAATGGTATTTCATAGATTTGTTACATCCACAGACTACACATCTTGTAAATCAGATCTCTGGGGCGGAAGAGGCATAAACATAAAAATATGGGTAAACTGTACTGTACTGTAGAAAAGGACACTGCAAAGTGTGTGTGTGTGTGTGGGATGGGGGTTGAAAACATCCTGGAAAATGATTTCTAGAAAAAAGTGGGAACCCTATCAAGGGATCAATATTATTAGTCTTTTTGCTTCTCAATTCCCTGATCAATTCCTTCTGCATGCTTTGCAAATAAAGGACACCACATTCTCATCAGAGGCAGTCAGCAGAAGCAACAACAAAAAATTTAAAAATCATGGCAGATAAGGGGCAGAAGTGATCAAAATGGTGTCTTAATTTTTGACATAAAGATGCCCACTGCGCAAGAGTGTCACATGTTGTTTTATATCATTCCCCTGAAAACCTGTTTAGGGTAACTCCTTTCCTCACAGAAAATCAGCAAGAATCAATGAAGGAATCATTAAGGAATCAGATTGATAAGTAGAATTGTTAGTGGCATTGGTATTAATAAAATCTTATCAAATACCATCCATAGTCTTCATGTTTACAGTTTAAATAACTAATAAGGTTTTAATATTGTCTGCTGCTACAGAGAAATCCCCTCTGCTCCTCACATTTCACCTCTTGGTGGATGGGGCAGCTGTGAGATTGTTCATCCATCCTATGAGTTGTTGTAATACCATTCTCTAGATTCCCAGTATTCGTGTTGTTGATTTGATGCTTTCTTGTGTTTACTTCAGTGTCCAGTCTGGGCTGAGGAGACACCCTGCTCGTTCTGCCTGCAGTGGAGCAGATAGATGACTGGTCTGGTGATGGTGAATGCTTGCCTGCTCTCTCTGCTGTTCGGGATTAGGAGGAGGCCCTTCGGGTGAGGAGGGCTCCGATGCCAAGTGGCTGGGCGGCGGGGTGGTTGTCAGGGCTGCCTGCCTGCGCTGAGGGAAATATCTCAAGGGAAGGAGAGATGGGGAGGCCTGGGGAAACCTGGAGGGAGGTTAGTGATGGGCAACTTTGCCGCTTGGAAGATTGTAATTGTAGGGCAGCTCACAGGGCAGATTAGGAGGAGATTTGCCTCCACTGGGGAAAGTGCATATGAAACTGAACAAGAAGGAAGCCGTGCATTCAAACAGCTTTGACGTGCTAACACTCTGAACAATTTAATCCTGTGTCGGTTTGTGTTTGTGCATATGTGTTGGTGTCTCTGCAATGTGTAAGCCAATGTGAATATCCCACAGTTATTCACATTCATGCATTACGACTGTCTGTGCAAAGCCTCTGAATCTCCAGTTCTCTCTTTCTCACTCGCCCTCCCCTCCGTCTGTTGCTCCCTCCCCCTCCTTCCCTCGCTGTGTGAGCGTAGTCTGGGCGCTAAGCCAAGTGGAGTGTGTTTTTTTGAATGAATACCTGATGCGGCTGATGAGGCTGGCTGGGGGAGGAGCCGTGTCAGTGGAGTACTGAGAGAGAGAGAGAGAGAGAAAGAGGAGGGAGGTAGAGAGGGAAAGGGAAAGAGGCAGAAACACAGAGATAGAGAGAGAGGGAGTGAGAGCGAGAGAGAAAGAGAGAAGCAGCCAGGCAGAGAGGGAGCTGGCGGTCTGGTGGCCTTGCATAACACACGTTGGAGCAGCCTTGAACGCAGGACTTGGTGTTTGCTTCAGCAGTGAGGGAACTTCCTTCATCGCCAGCCCATTGCAGGGGCAGCGGAGCCTCCTAACCGGAGAGTCCAGAGAGAGAGAGAGAGAGAGGGAGAGAGAGAGAGAGAAGGGGGAGGCAGAGCTGGAGCAGCAACAGCACAAGCTCCAGGAGAGGAGAGCAGCACAAAGGAGAGATTCAGGAAGAGGAGTCCTATAGGAAGCAAGTCTCCAACACACATACACAGGCACACACACAGAGGCCGAGAGAATCCTTGGACATGCTCTGCAAGCAGTGGCTGTGGAGAGACTGGTGAGCTATTCTTAGTTCTCTAACCAGAGGAGGGGAGGAGGCGTTGGAGGAAGCGAGGGGGGGATGGTTTGTCTCTTTTCTTCTTGATTTGTGCCACTGTAGTATTTTATGCCCTTCTACTACACTCATCTCACTGTCATTGTGGAGCCCCCAGAGGCTGCCGTCACAGCATTTGTGTCCAGAGTCACAGTTGTAGCATTCAGCAGCACTGACCCTGTTTTGCTTGTGGAGTTGCCTGCTGAGAGAGTGACGCCTGCACACACACATCTTTGCTCTTGCGTACGCTATGTGATCGGTTGTGTGTCGCGCAGTGATGCAGAACTCTGGAGTCATTGTGAAGACAAACAGCCGAAACCTGCTGCCTGTTCTTACTGTCTGCTTTAGTCTGCCAAACAGTCGGTCCGCCTCTTAAAGGCACAGGCACCCTGCTTGTACAGAGATGGGGCAGTAAAATGGCTCTTTTGGGTATTAGATAAAGCAGTACACTGTATTGATCTGCTCTGTGTTTAAAGCTGCTGTGTATGAAAGAGCCTCAAGGGGAGGTCCTATCTATATGCAGCGATACACACATATACGCACGTACATATTGTCCTCCATAGTACCTCCCCTTTCTGTTTCATGCCAGTGCTCGGATTGATAATGATGTTTTTGTACTCTATATATAGCCATTTGCTGTACAGGATATTCACTGTGTATCTATGACTGGTCTGGCAGGTGAAACATGATGCATAGCAGTATTGACAACAGGTTTATCACCCCAGGGTCCTTGCATTAGCTTATTTTTGTATGAACCAACACATTAGGACACTGTTATTAAATAATTCTGTTGCCATCCTAGTGCTGTACTGCATCATACTGCTGCAGAGAAATGTTATTGCTACAAAACTGAGGATCAATCAAAGGAATAAGTATTGGGTCTGGAAACATGAGAGAAGACTTAAGAGGAAGAAGAGGAGGTGGGGGACTGGAGAAGCTGGCGACTGCTGCGTAAGAGGGAGGAGATTTAACTCTGCTGAGGGGGTCTCTCACCTGGAGACAACAGAGAGGAGGTTGAATGAACAAAAACATCTCCTCTGGGCTCCAGTGATGGCTGACACACATCCCTATACAATCTTTTTCTATGGTCTGTGCAGTTTTTTTTTTTTTTTTTTTTACGTGGGAGTAACCAAACAGGATCACATGCAGGGTTGTCTGAGCTGAAAACCATCAGAGTGATGAGTGTCACCCCCCCTCCATCTCTCACTCTCTGCTGTCATCCTTTCATACATGTTTCAGATGTGACAGTGCCGGGCCAGGGGACTGACTAAGGGCTCCCATGTTTAGTGTGACATGTCTTGAAGGCTCGCCTTTGTTCTCCAAAGATTCACAAGGACCGTATGTTTGTGAGTGTCACTGTTCTAATAATAGTCTGGAAAAATGAGGGAGGCTTTTGGCTGCTGAGCTGTGTGTATGATGTGCAGATAGTGCAGCACACAGGTCATATGAGGAGAGGAGGAACACCTATCTCAATGTGTTTTTAGGCATTTTCGAAGCATCCTTGTGGCATCTGCTGGGATCACGCTTGTGCTTTAGATGTGATGTCATTCCAGTGTTGACACGGTGTAGCTGAGGTGGGGTTGTTGCTGCTGAGAGATGCTGCACACTACAGGGCTCCTCTGGCTGTAGCGGTGGCTGTGTTGCTGATCGGGGATCTCTTGGCGAGGTGGGGGCTATGTTGCTCTGATGCTGCAGGCTCTGCTCAATGTGGGTCAGGAGAGGCAGCACTCTATCTTCTCCCCATTCTCTCTCCCTCGTTCTCACTACTAATCCTCCCCCCTTACTCCCTTTCCTCCTTCTACACAGTTCTGTCATTTTACATCGTTTCTCTCCCTCACTCTCCTCTCTGTTTCTGTCTGTATACTGCTCTTCTCCTTTGTTACATCTGCTGGATCCACCAGGGTTTATGCTTAGATGAAATGCATATTGCACAAGGTCTTCGCTGCTTTACGATGCAGTGACCTTGTCTGAGCCAACATTAGAGGTAGATGCATCTAAATAGAACTGACCAAGGTCGCCTCCTGTGTTTTTTCTCTCATCTCTGTCTTTATGTAACTCATCTGTGGTTGCCCTCTCTATGATATGAAAATACAATTTAGCTCTGTCTATTAGCCTCGCTCCCCTGAATGGTATTTAGCAGGCAGAGGACTGAATGGATGGACGTGTGAGAGTGTGTGTCACACACTCCATCTCTGTGGTGCCTCTGGCTAATGAACAACTCGGTGTGCTGTGCATTGACCCACAGATAAGCCTGCAGGGAAGAACAGCCAATCTGAGGAAGAAACTGTGAGAAAGCCAAGCAAAATCTGCTCGTTGGATAGGGATGGGTATCGAAAGACAATACTGATGTGGCACTGTGCTGACATATACAATACCTACTTAACCGAATCACAAGATGGCTGAAAGCAACAGTTTGTAACTTTCCCACACTGAAATAGTTGTTTGTAAGTTAAAGAGACCACATAAAAGAATAAAAGACACTTAAAACACAGTCCACAGAACTCTCATGCTGAATTAAGAATCAACGAGTAAAAGTACATTTTAAGATTAGATTTAAAAGAAGCTAAGATGGAGGACATTCCTTATTTCAGGAGATAGGTCATTCCATAGTTAAGGGCCCACCGCAGAAAAGACCAGGTCACGCCACAAATGGATAAGATATCCACTGATCCTTGTTGAAAGTTACTGCACAATTAACTTAGACATGAACTACTATTAAGAGCCAGAAGCTGTACATAGAGGTTGTCTTAAGTGGAAGTTTACAGTCCTCAAAGGGCCCAGCTTTCAGGGAACCCAGCCTCTGTACCTTTTCAGCTCCTCTGTTGGATTCTGAAATGAGATGCCTTGGCCTGCAGATTGGGTCACCAGTAGGGGTGAGAACCAAAAACCAAAAACCCTAACCCTAACCCTACCCTCAAGGAATTGGTATCATTAGTCTTTTTGCTTATCAAATCTCTTATCAATTCTTTACACTTCGTTCTGCATGATTTGCATTTCAAGGGCATCATGCTGTCATCAGAGGCAGTCAGCAGAAACAACAACAACAGCAACAACAAAGAAGTCAAAAACCATGGCAGACAGGGGGCAAAAGTGGTCAAAATTGTGGCTTAATTTTCAACAGAAGATGCCTACTGCACAACGGTGTCACATGTTTTACATTACTGCCACTGAAAACCTGGTGCCTACTACACAGCTTTCAGTAAGTGGAAACTTGCAGAAACAATTTTCAATGATGCACAGCATGACAGGAGTGAAGTGTTTGATATTGTTACCACTGAAAAGCTGTGTTGACCTACTTTTCCCCAAATGGAAAACAAACTTTTTGTGATTTACAGAGCTGAAGGTTAGATATCTAGACCCCTGATGAGACTTCTCTCTTCTTTTTGCCCTCTATTTTATTAGTCTATTCATACAATTATACCTCATTTCAACAGTGGTCTTTTTTTCTGTTTGTTGTTGTTTTAGCTAATATTTGGTCTGTAATTGTGTGGTGCATGCCACTTTCTCATTGTTAGACTTGATAAAGACGTAAAAAAAAAAAAAAAGAAGACAATGTGCAATGAAGGCTGGGATATGTCAGGCCACAGAGGATTCACCAAATCCTGGAAGGATTTTGAAGGTTGTATTTGTAAGTGGCATTTTGGGGAGCCTTTGTGTTGCTTTAAGGTGCTTTATGTAGTTGTCATTTATCAAAATTTAGAGCCAAAAATGCTGAACCCTCTTTGCCTTCTGCTCTCAGTGAACTGTCTAGTATTGCTCTCAAGATAAACAAGCACACATTACAGGCAAACCAAGTATAACCACACAGGCTGAAAGGAGATTAAACATCATTGATGCTTTGTGTTTTCACTCAGCAGGGTCAGTTTAGGAATGATTTAGGCACTGTTGCTGTTTTAAAAAGATCCATTTAGCCTCTGGAAAAAACCCAACTGGTATCCAACCCTGATGTTTGTGTTGTATAACTGGTTGCATTTTATATTGTTCATGTTTTTTTCTTTCATTTGCTTATTTGAGCTGTGGGATTTTGCACATATTTGAATCTACAATATGAGTGACTGTTTGGACCTCTAGTCAAACATTGATAATGTCTAGCTGCCTCTGTAGCCTGTTGACACAGTTTGATACCTCTCCCTAACTTACCTTGAACACATGAGTTTACCCAACCTGGCTGAGAATGAAAAGCTTGTTTCATTTAACTCTGCCTTCAGTCAGCCTTTCACTATGCCAAACTCTAAGAGGGCCAACTCATTCATTGTTTGTTGTCCACTTAGCATTCCCTTGAACTTTGAAACAGCACTCAAACCAGCTTCAGCAGAAAGCCATTGTTAAAACATTTTGAAGCACTTGAGCGACTGCAACAGAAGTTCATGTACGCTTCTTGCAGATTGTTTCATAATCAAATTTCTAGTCATGTTGTTTTCACTTTTTTTTTCTGAAGTGCCCACTGACCCAGAGTTCCTGTCTGGAGGAGGGTATTATATTTACAGCAGTCCCACTGACTCAACACAAGGCTGAGGAGTGTTAAAGCAAAAACAAAAGCTCAAGCTCCTCTGAGGCTGTTACTGTGTGCTGTTTTTCTTTCACTCTGCTCTGCTCTCTTACCCTAGAGCCTGGAGCAAGATAACAGCCAACAGCCATGCACATACACTAACCCTGCACTTACACACAAACACCACAGTTCAGGAAACTCCTGCTTGGTGTTGGAAACATGAAAGAGCCCTTTCCACGTTATGTAAATGATGACGAACAACATTGCACTGTACTTTTCTGTATGTCATACATCATCACACATGGAGAGTCAGGCTGAGCACTGACAGAGAAGTCCATGTAGCTACTCTGGATCTGCCCCTTAAAAGGGGTGAGTCTTGGAGAGACGTACACAGAATGTGGCCTACATGTCAAATGCATTTGAAAAATACACATCAGCTAAAGCAGTTGTACAAGATACCACCTTGTGGAAGAATGAAAAACAACTACTAAAAAACTTATAAGCTGAGTTTTTAAAAAAATATATTTTGGTTTTTTTTTTTACATTATAATGAAATTTCAGTCAGAACATCTTTGGTATTATAGAGAGCACAAGCAGCACTGCATTTCTAAGACCTTTAAATCATTATAATCTCACCTCTGTATTTGATTTGAGCTTTTCTCTTCTCAGATTCTTGCAGAAATCGTGAAGGAGGTGGATCAGCCGGAGATGATTCCCCATGAAGTCATTGGAGCTCATTTTGTGAGCTGGAGTGACTCCATGTTCTCTGGTTTGGGATCTGAAGCTGTCAACAACTGAAGACCAAGAGAACCAGAGCCACACAGCAACCAGAGAGGCCAGCTCCTGCACATAACCATCTAGTTAAGGACAGAGCGAGACAGAGAGAAAGACAATCAGGAAGGGTTAGAAGTATTACTTGGAGATACTGAATCCACGCTAGAACAATGAAGTCCAACCAGGAGCGGAGTAATGGTTGCCTACCACCTAAGAAGAGGGAGATCTTGGCTCTGGAGCAGAGGCCAATGGCAGTGGCCACAGCAACACCTTCAGCTGCAGTGATAGCAGACAGTCCCCATGCTGAGAACTTAGCATGGCTTGCAAGTGTCGCCAGCGAACGCTGCAAATCCAGAGACGCAGAGAGTCCAAGATTTCCCATATCCTCAGCCCCTTCCTCATCTCCCTCCACCTCTATCTCGTCCCCAGCCACCCCTCTGTCTGCAGTGCCCCTGGCCTCTCTGCCTGCAGTTTACCCTGCAGCCCTTCCTCAGCAGGCTGGTACCATCCAGTTTGCTCAGCTCGGACCCAACGTGCAGTTCATAAGCTCTGGGCCCTATGCTGGCTACATATCCTCTCACATCATCTCCACAAATGCTAGCTCTGCACCAAACAGCACTGCCATAGGACAGCGTCCCCAAGTGGACAATTACACCACCGCCCTCATCTCTCCCTCCAACACCAAAGGGGAGCAGCAGTTTCAAATAGCTGTGTCGCCTACAGAACTGACCCCTGTGTCACTCCCCAGTTCCCCTCAAGTCACCAGCCAGTACATTCTGGACAGTAGGACTCCTCTCACTGTGAGCGGAAATGCAGTCAACCCATCCACAGCCCACCTCCAGCTGCACCCTCACACGGCTGTTCTCCCTCAAACGCTCACCCTGGCTCCCTCACAGCTGGTGGTTCAGTATGCTGATGGTACAGTTGGAAAAAAGGCAGATGGGCATGCTAAAGGTGCACTGAACGGTGAGCTGGAGATAGTCAAACAGACTAAACAACCCAATCAGCAGGTGAACCATCAGCAGGTCCAAAGCTATGAAGCCAGACATATCCTCCTGCCAGCAGAATATGCCCAAAACCCTGGACTGCAGACCTCTTTGGTTCTGGTTGCCCAGCCGAACCATGGAGCTGAACGTGATGCTGGCTCAAATAAAATCTCCTTGGTCCAGACTGAGAAAGGAGGCATCTGTTTGGGGAAACCAGTATCTAGATCTTCCTCTTTCACCTCCCTCTCTTCATCAGAGGTCGTCAAGTCTGTTACCCCTCACGCAGTCATCCAGACAACACTACCATCTGAGGATCTACCAGCAAGTCTGTACTCCTCCACACAGCCACCTATTATCGGTTACATCACCAACACAAACCAGCATGCTGTCAGCTACCATGCCACACTGCCCCAACACCTCGTCATCCCCAGTGGCCAGTCCCTGCTCATCCCAGTCAGTGGTACAAATAACGGCACAGAAGTCGAGGTCAGCCGCTCTTTTAGCACTCTGACCGCCACCACCACCCCTCAGATATCCACCGCCATGCCGCATGCCTATCTTGCCACAGCCCTGTCCAAGTGTGAGGCACTCGGGCCAGATGGAAACCAGCCTCCCCCTGCTGCCGCACAGGCTCCAGTGCTGCCAGTCACGCCCTCAAATCCAGCTCCCAGTGCAGTGGTGGCAGCTCCCTCCCCAACACCCGCTCCTGTCCCCAATCCCACCCCAGTTTCCATCCAAGCCTCCCCCTCCATCTCCTCTCCCTCGTCCCCAGTGGCACTTCCTCCTTTCTTCATGCGAGGCTCTATCATCCAGTTGGCTGACGGAGAGCTGAAGCGAGTGGAGGACCTGAAGACTGAAGACTTCATCCAGAGTGCTGAAATCAGCAGTGAGCTGAAGATCGACTCCAGCACAGTCGAGCGCATTGACAGTGGGCAGAGTCCCAACGCTGTGATCATACAGTTTTCTGTCGGAGAGCTCAAAGCCCAGGCAAGTTGCTCTTAATGTATTATTCTTGTACATTTAAGTTTGAGTTTAGTTTTTTAAAGTCCACTACTTTGGCCATACATTATATTAAAGGCTACTAAATAATTTCTCATAGCAAAGCCACACATAAGGAGCGATTAGGGTCCTATATAACTGTGTAAAACAATAAACAGATAATACTGAAGGATTCTAAAGAAAAGATAGGAGGTTGAACATTCTCTTGTCCCTTTGTAAGCATTGTATCAGCATTTTAGTTTCTTGATCTTTGTAAATGAACATTCATGAACATAGTAATGCATCTGTCAAATAGTAGAACAATTATAATTTGTGGCCAGGGCCAGAATAGACAGCATTTTCCTATCACTGACTTCTTGACCTGCCACAGCAAGCACTAACATAGAGAACATTTTTTCCTCTATCTATTATCCCCATAAAAGCCCCTTAAATGTCTCTGAAAGCTGTGCTAGCTTGTTAGTTCAATCGATATTGGGACACTAAAAGTTGTGGTGCTTTTCCATGTGTAATAACGGCTCAACTTGGGCCCAACTGCTCAGTTTTGGAATTGGGCGCTTCTTTTTTTCATTATAGTTTTAATAGTACCCTCTCGACATAAATGACATCGTTATAGTGTGGCTGTTTAAAAGTACTGTGATGTCCAACCAAACAACAGTGCAGGGACACCAAGAAGGTAGTGTCTTGTTCTTGATCTGTAGGGTTTGGTCACAGCATGGGCACCAGTGTTGTTTTGGGTTGGCTTCATTTTTTATTTAATTGGTTTTGCTTCTGATTCCAGTTCTGCTTTTTGATTCTTGTTCTTAACAGTTGTTTGCTCCTATTTCACATTTTTTTTAAAGAATAGAATAGAGTTATTATTTCAAGAATAAAAATCTGCCAACCATTAATGTTTGCCAAATTAAGATCCCAATAGAGAGTTGTCATCTGTGACAGAGATTTTTACCCCCCCTTTTTTTTAATAAAAAAACCAAACATTGCTTTTTTTAAAGGGACCAATCAACCCAATTAATTATAAAGCGAAATTATTACATTATTACATAAGGAAAATATGATAAACTTGTTATATTCAATAATTATCTCTCTGATTATTATTATTTTGTTAGTGGTTTTTGGATTAACATGATGATGGCATAAACATGTGGAACCAAGCCAAAATCTATAGACGGTAAATAAATATACAATTTTTTCAAAAGCACAAACCTCTGCTGAGGTATTTGCAAAATTTGCCTGGTGAGTTATTGACAGAAATGTGTGAAACTGCCATATCTTGCACTGCTAACAAAGTCTTGAAAACATTCCTGGATCCACACCAAGATCGGTATCGCCACTAAAATCTTATCTCCTCTTCGTGGGGCCATGACCAGCCTTCCCTGGAAATGTAATCAAAATCAGTTTGATTTATTAGTGAAAATGTGGAAAACTGACATGTCTTGAAATATTATCAAAACCTTTACAAGAATTCCTGGATCTGGAATGTATGCTAAAAATTTAATGAAATTCCTCCATGGCGGAGTTAATGCTAGCGTATCGTCTTTTCAATGTTGACATTTGGAGATGACAGAACCAATATATTGGCTGTACATATCGGCTGAAATTTTGATATTTGCTGACACTGATAGTGCAATGTAATAAAAATGTGTATCCCTAATATTATTAGTGGTTCTTACTGAAGACAATCTATTCATTGAGCACTAGGCTTGGCAACTATTTTTCCAAAACGCCGATCCTCCTAAACTATATAAAATATTGATACTGTCTTACCCTATCTTGTAAATCGTTTGAAAATATTCCGATAGATGTACGTCTAAAATTTCTGAAACATTTTGGGACAGTCTACCCCTAAAACCCCTTTGAGTTGATCTATCTTGCCTGTGATGGTATGGTTCAATATTTTAATGTGAATAGTTGCACCCATAGCACATTTGTGCCAATCCTATAATTTCACTGCAGGTACAGTATATGAATGTGTACGCTCTGAAGCTCATGGTTATTCATGTGTGTCCTCTCTCCAGGTGTGTGTGGAGGTGCTGGTGGAGTACCCTTTCTTCGTCTTTGGTCAGGGCTGGTCATCCTGCTGCCCAGACAGGACCACCCAGCTGTTTGAGCTGTCCTGCGCCAAGCTGTGTGTGGGCGATGTGTGTGTGTCGCTGACCCTGCGCAGCTTGAGGAATGGATCAGTAACTGACAGCCAGACTTTGGGGACTAAGATGAAGACCGGCCACCTCTCTGACTCCTGTCAAAACAAGGATGTCACTGTAAGACACAGTGCAAGCCCGGGCTCTGCGGGCCGGAACAGCGGCCTCCTCATGAAGGCCTCCAGTGCAGACCGGCTGGAGAGAGAGCAGGTTTCTGGATTTGATCTACCACAAGGATTGGAATTAGTTACAGGACAAGGAGAGGGGGTTTACAGGTGTGGAGAAGCAAGGCAGGAATCTGTGAAAAAAGACATAACCAAAACACAGTGTGGTGATCCAGAGAGACCCACAACTCGGAAGAGACGCTGGTCGGCTCCAGAGCGAGACCAGACTGAGAGAGCAGAGGAGGAGCCCCCTGTAACTCTACCCAAACCCTCCTTCATCCCTCAGGAGGTCAAGCTCAGCATAGAGGGGCGCTCCAGTGCTGGGAGTGACAGGTGCTTGAGCAAAAGAGTAGACTGCTGAGAGGTGTGACGGAGGATTTTTGATTACTCGTGGTTTGCTTTTTGTTACCCCTCTCTTTTCTCTCTATCCAGACTACTGTAATATAGGAGTTTACTCAGTATTTACATGTTTTCTTTTACACAAGTCTGATGTCTACAATGAAGTACAGCCGAGCACCTTCATATGTGGTTTCACACTCGAGATCAGTGCAATCAATGCTGAAAGCAAAAACGAATGAAGCGTGAATGTTGAGTATGAATGGCAGCCAAACACCTGAGAGACATGTAACCTGCGTGTCACATATCATGAGCTGGATTTCCTTCATCATGTGGCTTCAAATCTGTTGGATGAAAACAAGTCAGCCATTCCTGTTAGCACATGGAGAAGCAAAGGCCCAGACGTCATTTTGCAGAAAGTGCGAATCATATAGTTTCTCTCATCTTAATTTTTCAACATTAATGAAGTCAAAAAGAGATCTGTGGTGTCGAAGAGTCTGCTCACCATCACAGATGTGATCTCTGCTGCCTTGTGTCTCTTTTGTTCAGAGTTCATGTCATCATTTTTCTCACAATGTCACAGATGTGTGCACTACAGCATGTGACTCTGTGCTACTTTCTCTTCATGTGAATGTGCCTATGTATGTGTGTGTGTGTTTTTATGTGGTGTGAGGAGTGTAAGTTAAAATTGTGTTTGTGTGGCTGTATGTGGGACCTCAGCTGTCAGTCTAACCTGCAGATATCAAGACTGGCAAAGTTCTGAATAAATATCCCCAAATATTTCCTTTCTGATGATTGAATCATGTGCACAGTGTCGACTACACATATATGAAGACTGAAAAAATATTGGTAAGAATTTAATTTTTAACTTGTGTCCTTGGCCACTTGGGGGCAGTACTGCAACAAGTAACTCAATTTTCATTTAGTTTTTTCTTTTAAAAACTAGGGAGCACTCAGAGAGCACAAATCTCCGCCAAGGTAGCTCACATATTGCTGTTAGATCTATATCAATAGTTCCATGATAAAGTTACCATCATACCTTGACCCTGAAAACCCACACCTAGCACTCGGAATCATGTTGATATCATTATTAGTAAGACAGTTATTGAGCAAAAACAGTTGTTCGCTAATGGCGGTTATCTGGATCACCACCAAAATCTAGTCATTTTTATGTTGGGCCATTACCAACATATCCTGAAAATGTCAGCAAAATCAGTAAGTAGTTTTTTCGTAAACATGCCGGCAAAAACATGACCTCCTTGGCAGAGGTAACAAAACGAAATAAATATTTATGTGTTGACATCTTGATCTTTCTTTAATGATCATCTTTAATTCATATCAACTGCTCATTCTAATCATCTTTTACTTTTAGCAATCAACCTATTGGGTTCACAAGAGAACTTTTACTCTACATCTGCCTACTACACCCAAGGATTACTGAAACTCTAAATGTGTCTGAAGTGTCATTGAAAGAAAAAAAAAATGCATTTGGATTTTTATATTCTAAATTTGAAGCTAAGCTTACTGACTTTATCTTGTAACTATTTAGAGCATTATCATTTTTTAGGCTGCCCAATAAACAGTGCTTCTTTGCTCTGTTTTTGTACCAACCAAATTCTGCAGGGACATATTTTTGTCACAAAGTTTGCCATCACAGCAAACTATACTTTAAATCAAAGAATGTTTTAAAATGCTCTGTAAGAACTTATTCAGTTTTTCTATTTGTTTTGAGCAGGTTTGTTATTGGATTTACAAGAGCTTTTTTAAACTCTGAAAATGACCTGTATTTAAACTGTCACTTAAGGGCCAATAGGCAAACATTTTAGCATAAACATTTAATATTCCTTATGTGAAGTCACTGGAATGGACTATCTGTATCATAATCTAAATTATAGCTATTTATTTTGCAGGCTGCCTGCTAAATAAAGATAGATAGACTTTAAACACTCCATTTCCTCAAATCTTGTGGGCAACTACTCATTTATCACCACATGAATCCATTTTTCTTGTCAATCTTCTTATTCTAGGGATCCTGTAAGATCCAACGTTACTAGTGTAGCCATTGGTGCTGGGCAGGTAGATTATGATTGGGTTTACAAAATAATTTTTACTTAGCATCTGTTCACTCTCCTTAAAATGACCTACATTTAAACAATGGCAGAAGCGTCATTAAATCAGTGAGCAGGAAGAGTTTGTAATTTTGATATTACTTAATTTAAAGCTACTGCAATTGAAGTTATCGCTATCATTATTAACATAAATTTTATTATTTGGGCTGCTTGATTGATAAGCTGAGTGAAGACTTCAAATGCTCTTTTTGGTGTCAACTAAATTCTGTTGCCATCTATTTGATGCACAAGTTCCTGTTTATTGTAATCCATAATTCACATCAGACAATTATTAAACCTGTTGGGAGGGTGGTTTATCCCTGGGTTTACAAAAGCATTTTTACTCTTTATCGGCACCTTTAAACGACCTAGATTCAAGAAGTAGTGAAAGGGTCTTAAAAGCCAAAATTTGAGCATAAAGATGCTCATTAGTTAATTTCAGTCTCCAATTTAATTTGTTGCAGTGATTAATAATTATTCAACCTGAGTGATAAAATGACAATTAATTTGACTTCAAGGGCTCTACTTTGGTGTGAAGCAAATCATGTGAGCAAACATCTTTTGTCGCAAAGTTTGCCATCATACTAATCTGTATTTCAAATCAGTCTACATTTTCAGAAGAGAGCTTTCTTAATTTTCTTGCATACTGCTACAGAGCAGGTGGTTTAGTGTAGGAGTAACAAGAGCCTTTTCACTGAACATCTGCCCACTGCACCTGGAAATTACCTGTATTCAAACTGATAAAAGAACCATTAGGCAAAAAAAAAAAATTATGTAATTATTGTACATCTGCCCAAGGAGCCTAAAAAATTCTTAGCTTCAAGCGGGGTTTGTAAGAGTTTTAAAGCAAAAAAAAATTTTCACAAAAATGCAACATTAGTAATTTCCTATCTACTGTTAACTCGTTTTTGTCATGTAGAATATAAGTTTAAGCAACTTAAGATGCAAGCACACATCTAGGCTAAGATAGTGTATCATTTGGGTTTTTACTTAAACTGGTGCTAAATCAGTACTTTTAAAACTGTGCCAGTACCTAAACAGGTTTTAAAGACATATTCTAAAGAAAAAAAAATAGTGTTTACTCATGTTGCAGTGCTCTTGAGCCAGCAATGCCCTTTTCTGTGGGCGGAGGACATTATTGGACATCTCACCAAGCATTGTAGGCAAATAGGGATCAGCATCTTTGACTGTCATTTAGTGTGTAGTACTGCAATGAATCAAGGGAATCTGCAGTGACTGGGTTTGGTAGGTACTGCAGCAATACCATTTTTTTGATACCCATCACAAATCAAGACATAAAATACAAAGTAATTCTAACCATTGGTGTAAAATTGTACCCTCTGACTCTCGTCGCCTATCCTGTTGCGTTCCTTCGAGAAACTATGGCCTTAAAACGACACACCTTTCCCACAGCAGCACATATTTTACTCACAGTAGTGCACATGACATTTTTTTTTTTTCGAGGAGCCAAACTCCCACAGATCATACTCAGGAACAGTGCGCAGGTGTGTGTGTTTGTGTCTGTGACAGTGTGCGTGTTTGTGTCCACAGTCATGTGAATGTGTGCGTCCAGAGCAGCAGCACTTTGATGCAGTGTGTTGTTGTCCCTGCTCCTCAGCTCGTAGACTCAATAGAATAATCAACTGACTGTTTTTCACTGCTTCATGTCCTGCAGGTTTATCAGAGAGGGAAGATTTTGATGCAGCGAGCAGGGAATGTAAACACACATGGGGCAAACTATCTCAAATTTATTTTTGAAGACAGACAGAGCTACTACAGAGAAAGACAGAGAGACTGGTAGGGTCGATCATGTACAGTAAATTGTATCCAAGAGAGTGTACAGTGTGTGTATAGATATTTTAACCCTTATGTAGCCTATGTACTGTATGTGCCACAGCGCCTCCTTCTTCAATCATTCCATTAAGTCAACATCATGCAGTGGTCCTGCTTTGGTTTTTCTGTCTGTTCAGGTTTTGATCTCATGTTCATGAATGTGCTACAGTTCTTTTGGAACATCTGCATTCTTTGGCCTCCTAAGACTTTATCTTCTTTGACTTGCACACTGTAACATACAGTATGTGTGAATATAAACTGCAGTTTATCATGATAGCCATTTACCTTTTATAACTATGAAAGGTGTTCAACGTAAACCCAGACTGTTCTCTTCTGTTTGTGTTCGACTGCTCAGGCTGAAAAAAAAAAAAACACTGCCCAGTGACTGTTCTCCTTCAAAATGATGTGGTCTTATATTCTTCACTGTTACCGAGTACAGTACTGTTTCATCACTTTGTCTTAGACGATGTTTTTTCTCTTCGAGCCTGGCCCGTGTTTGTATTTTCTGAAGTAATACATCATGACACAGACCTGTGATGATATGTAACCGTATTATTGAATCATTTGACATTCTGGAGATTATACTTTTTGGTACAGATGATTAGGTAAAAAGACTTGAAACCACTGCTGAATGTTTGTGGTAAATATGAGGCTACCACCAATTAGTGTGGCTTAACAAAAAGACTGAAGATAAGGAAAAAAATCCTCCCCATTTTTATGTGGGAAATTATGAATTTTTTACTTAAAAATACTTGATTTATTTCCCCTCGAGTAAACAACCTAATGGGGCACTGATGGTCTTGCACAGGGATGGGAAACTGGTGTCCCTCCTCCTCACCAAACGAAGCCCACTTGTCAATTTTACATTTTTAAGTTGGAAAAATTTAGAGTATAATCTGATGTATGTTTCAGGCTGATTTACCTTTACAGTACTATGAACAAAGCCAAAATGCACTAGAATATAAACAGTGGCAACATCTTTATTATAATTTTAAATAACTGGTAAATGTATTGACATTTACAGGAAATTAGCAACTGTGATTTCTTATAATGGTTTCTGTGAAACACATTTGAAAAAGTGCAATGCAGTTAAAAGAAAATGGACAGTCAATCAGACCAGCAGTTCATTTAGTTTAAAAAATAACTTAATTGGCTGTGATTCCATGCTTTTTGCTTTTTAGCTAAAATATTATTGATGGCATCATAAATTCTGATGCAAGTATATACGTATCTGCTGACTGCCTTTCATGAAAGTTTGAAGTCCTGCATGCAGAACAAAGTGGAAGGAATTGAATTGATAAAGGAATTGTTTAGCAGGAAAACTATTTAAATTCATTCTTTTAGGAAGCTATTATCATTTCTCAGCTGGAACTGGATTTTGGTTCCCTTCCCTACTAACCACTGACTTCTCTGATCTGATCTTGGGGCATTAAAGCTCACAAGTAAATTCAAATCTAAAAAAATAGAGAGTAAATCTTCATAATCTTTAACGTTATTTATGTTTCTTCATTCTTGATTTGGGAAAATTTTACATTTTAAAGCTCCTGTCAGCTCCTGTTTTTTGGTTTGTGTTGATTTGGTGTACCTTGTGGCCAAAGCACTATGCTTTCCAACACACAAAAAAATCTTTCCTTACTTCTCTACACTATCCAGTGCCTAACTTGCACTTCAGAAAAAAAAACTTCAATAAACACTTAATTACATGGTCTGATACCTACCCCTTAGGCAGTGGTTTTGGACATCAAAAATTATGATCTAAAAATAAGAAGAGTTGTTGCTAGTGCTTATCTTTCCTACTGGACAGAGATGCACTTTTACAAATTTAATTTAAGGTACAAATTTAAACCTGTTTGTTAAACCACCTAAAATCTCTTCACAGGACACATATGCAAAATGCATTAGTTATGGTTTTATGCTATAATGTGTCCATTGCCTCGTAACAAACCCCTTAACAAGAGAAAAATCCCTTCCTTCCCTCTGTTGCATGCGCTACCTTTAAGACGATAAGTGCACAAAGAGTCTGTTGATAAATTTTCTCTTAATGATGTCATTAGGGGATATGCCAACTCTCCAATATAGGAGGCACCACCTGCGCCAGGTGTGTGTTCAGCCCACAGCCGGCTCTAACTGAAGGAAGATGTTGAGGCATGTCCGTGCAGCCACAGTAAACATTAAGGCACAGCACTGAAAAGCTGAAGCCATTTCCACTCCTTGAGAGGGGCGTGGTCAGACAAATCTAATGGGGCTTTATACCAAAGAACCAGGACTGAGCAGGGCTGAATCAAAAATCCAATATCTGAGTAGATTTTTGAGGCAAGAAACTGTCTTGAAAAATGTCTTTGAATATCTGGGACCGATTTCAACTTGTTGAAAAGAAGTAACCTGTGAAACCTTTATTTTCTGATCATCTCAACATTTTCTCATTTCAAATTCAGTTTTTCATCAGTTTTTTCTTGTGATATTTTAAGTCATTTTTTCTTTCTCTAACGTCATGACTCCAATGTGCCATTGGAGCAATGTTTATCTGTCCACTTCTCCAGTTTCCTATCTTTCTTCTCAGTAGGGCTAATGAATTGGTGGTAGCTTCATATCCACGGCAGAGAGAGTCGTATCAAATCTTCTCATTTAACTTTCTGCCAGAGAGCAGATAAGAGAATTTCACAAAATGAGAAATGTTCCTCTGAAGGTCCTGCACATCCACAGTGAATCTAAAGCTATGTCGACCTCTGCTTGGATTGGATTTTAAAGAGGTTATCCTGTGAGTAACACTAATTCATCAACTCAATGTACTTTTATATCTGTCAATCACATTTTTTACAACTCCTTACAGTCTATGACTGTGCGAGGACTAATCAGGCAAAACAAATGTGAATGCTCATGATCTCCAACCACAGGTGTGTAGGGACTTTGAATTTAAAGGTGCATTTATAATATACTCCTTTTGTTTGATAAAATGCTTCAACTGGGCCCCTGGAAGCAAAGTACTTTCCAGAAAATTTCTAGATGTTTAATACAGTGAATAAGCCCCACCTTGTGGTGAATTATGGAATTGCACTTTGTTTAATAGGTTGGGATGTGGGGTGTTTTAGTCTAATACACAGAAGTAATGTACAGTATGTTTGAGATATAAGTACTTTAAGAGTACGTTATTATCTCAGTGATTTGTAAATAGCCAAAGTCTTCCATTATAATGTTGGTTTGACCTTCTTGCCATGGAGAGGATAAACACCGATCCCCGTGTACAGACCTTTGAAGTAAAGCTGAATTTCAAAGATACACTCATTTATTTGACAGAGACAAAGATTATTGCTTCACCTAAGATAGTTTCTTTTGCACCAACTCAAAAAAAGCAGGAAGTACCAGAAGTAAAAGACTCTAAAAACAGATTTTTCAAAATTGGGTCCGTTTGTTGGTTGAATCGCAGCCAAGTTACTCATTGTTCTACGTACAGTCTGTATTAGTATCAATGATGTCCCCTTATTTTGATGGTGTTGAGGTTTGCTAGTCAGAAACTGTTAAATCTTTACTTCAAATGTTTTACATTTGATCAAATGTATTAAAAATAAAGAGTCTAAAGAAAATGCTGCATGTGTCTATTCGTAGTAAAGACAAAGATTCAGGGTGTGCTGCGACTGTCTTTAGAGGGTGGTCTGTCAGCTATATGACTGATTGTTTCTTTAGGCTCCTCCCCTCCGCAGTGATGCTTCATTTTAAATATCAGTAGCCAACAATGATACCAGCAGTGAGGATGTAAAGATCAGGGCCGAGTTCTTCAGGTCGATAAGGAAAATCCAAAAGCCACAGAATCTGGGCGTCAGGGGAAGTTAGCTCAGAGCTGGCAGATTTCTTCACATCAAGTTTATGAGAATCACATAAACTTAAGGAATCCCACTGAAAGATTATAATAAACAAATAAGTTTAATTTCATTACCAATTTATAAATCTAGTCTAAACATATTAGAATTCACTGAAATTAATTGCAGAGTTAAGTGTTCAGCCACATTTCTGCTGTCTATGTTCCTTTTTTGTCATTGACAAGGAAAGGAAGACTAAAATAATACAGTTATAGTCCAAGTATGCTTTCATTGTGTGGTTACAAAAAATACAATTATTGTTACCTTCTTATCTTACTCCTGTGTTCATGGGTTCCTTTAAAAGAAAACTAACAGAGGTTGTCACAGAGGTGATAAGTTCACAAGATTTAGTATATAACTGAAGGTGTAGGTATCAATATGTCAAGTAGGTCTTTAACTTAATCCATCATTTTATTTATTTATTTATTTTTTATTCAAAAAAACTGTCATATGACAGTGATGGGCATGTCCACAAAACTAATTCAAAACTTTTCATATATAAAACACATCTTGTGTTAGAAAGGTTATTTAAAATTAATCTACTTTTACTTTATATTCGATGGCTCAATAAAAATAAAAGCAGAAGAACGTTTCAAACCCCTCCCATGACAAATAACAATGCTGAGTTCGCTTTATTTAATACACACTGATACCTATGTGCTAAGTTCTGTACTGAACCTTTTAAAAATATGTCACTTGTGATACTTTTAAAGTTCAGTGCATATGTAGATATTGTGTGACCTGGCAAAATGTGTTTTTGTTCATTTACATACAGTATTCATACAAGGGTTTGATCCAGCAGCAACAGCATGTGCTATATTCAAACTTTATTCCAAGATTATCTAATATTTGGCATATCAAAAAAATCATCATAAGCAGGAAGCATTTGTGAAATTGTTAGCTGAGTCATAAAACTGCCCTTTTGTGCAATGTTAACAAATTGTGTAAAAAGTTCTGAATCCACATCAGTATTTAATTCACCAGAATTTGTTTCTTCCTTGTGCCATGACCAACATTTCATGAAGATTTCATCAAAATCTGATGAGGAATTTTTGAGTTATCTTGCAAACAAACAGACAGACAGACAGACATAACCAAAAGATAAACTCCTTAGTGGAGGAAATAATTGCCATTTATAAAATTAAGATACTTTAAGATACTACTTAAGATACCTTAGAGAATGTCTCAATCCTTTCTTATTCATCACGTGTTGTCCTTGACTGGAAAAGGCTGACTGTTTCCCAAATGATCCAGAACATGTGGGAATTCCATTACATCTGACTTTAAGGAGCAAGCATTATATTAAGAGAGTTCACTTGTTTTACACAAACACAAACATATCAAAACACTTTATGAATGATAATAAAATTAAGTGATAATTTATAGTGTCATGAAAATGAATCTGACATGGAGTTAAAGTCGTCATGGTCATACGCATGCATTAGAAAAATTAAATCAGACAGAGACCTATACGGGTTGGTTTATTGACAAAAAAAAAGAAAATCGGATAAATAACCGAATGTTTTCTGGTAGGATTTTTTCCCAAATAAATTTGGTTATGCAAAAACATCAACCATCATCAGAAACTGTACAAACAAATAGGCAGGTCAACTGATAACTACTTATGGTTGCAGCCCTCACACTGAAACTACTCTGCCATCTTTAATGAAGACTTCACCAGAGGCCCATTTTCATAGTTGGTCAGGAGACATGCAACAGTATACAGCTGAGTTATGCTGCCTAAAAGGCAGAGGGGGATCTCAGTGTCAAAGAACTTGTGTTCCTTTACTCTGTCTATGAGACGCTCTACATGCACCCTAAGGAGTGCAATGGCCTGGGTCTCCATGACCTCGCAGGGAGACATCTGGGGTCTGCCAGACAGAAGAGCAAGCCTGTAGATTTTAAATGGCACAAAGTCATCAACAAGAAAACCTCTGTCCACCACAATGGCCCCCCCAGGTCTCAAAAGGGACAGAATCCCACACTCTCGCATCATCTGCGTATCACTGATCGGTCCAGCATATAGCTGAGAGATGAAGGTGACTGCCCCATGAGGTGCGAGTCCAAGCAGCCCTTTGAGAGTGCAGTGGGATTTGTAAGAGTTGAAGACCTCAGACTGAAGATAGGTTGATGATGGACACTTGCACCTCAGCTCTATGCAGTCCAGGATGACAGTAGTGTCTGCATAGTCCTTGAACTCTGGTGGAAGATGCTCCATTATTTTCTCCTCTTGTATCCAGATCTTCACAGATCCCAGCAGCATGTGTAGAAAGTTACTCCATGTTGTTATAACGTGACTTACTGTCGACTGGTGGACTCCATACCTGCAGGCAAGGTCCTGTTGTTCTGAGCCAAGTGCAAGGTAGTTCAGAAACAGGAACAATTCATCGATGGGCTGCAGGAAGTGGGCCTGTTAAAAACAAGTGGACAGTTACATTAACTTCCTTTCAAAATAATTAATATCTATGAAGCCTGATCTTTGAAGTCTTTATTACTGTATTTTATTATCAAAAAATGTTTTGTCACATGCTCATATGGACAGGCAGTGAAATGTTATGGCTATACCAGAATTCCTAAGTACATGAATAAATACAGAATTGACGATCAAATACGGAAAAATATTATAATGAAAAGATACAAGAAAAATGTACTTGGTAATTGTTTAAAATGTAGAGGTTCATTTTGTAGCTTGAGTTTCCATTGTGTATGTGTCAAAGTTAAGTTTTAATTTTGTGTATTGTTGATGATGAGATGCAGATTTGGTGTGAATATTGTTAAGACCACTTACCTCTGTAGAAGCAAGCTCTGTGGAGATGCCTCTCTGTGCTTGTGTCATGCTGCCCATGGATGGTAGGAAAGGCTCTATTAAGGCCCAAAAGCTCATTAGCAGGTCATAGGATCCAAACCTAAAGACAATTACATGTTAACATCAAGGATTGGTAGTTGTCCCACATGAAAGGACCATAATAATTATTATGTTTTACCCTTTCCCTCTCAAAAACGCACAAACTGTCAGCAACTATCAAGGCACTTCACACCAAACAGGAATATGATTGACAACCAACCCTTCATCAAGCTCTGCCACCTTGGTCTATATTACTAAAATCTCTAAATGATAAACTCTAATTTAGTTACTCTGTTAATCATCCAACACCACTGTTATTCTCATGTTACCTTATATTGATGTATCCAATGTTAAGACAATTGACTTAATCCTTCTCTTTGCAGTAGTTTATTGAATTTCCTCCACAGGAAAATTACTTCTTATAGTTTTTTTTCACAGTTGCTTAGATGCAAATATCTGAACCTGATGAGCAATTATCTAAACACTCTTTTGGTAAAACCTGAAACTATTTTCAATGGTTAGGCACTATTTGCAAATCCCATCCACTCACTTGAACACGTTTCATTCTGATGCCACAGAAGGAAGAAACTGAACTCATTAACAACTGGGGAGTCACACTTTACCACCAGCAGGTCAAAACTGAAAACACTACACTGATCAAATGTGAAAAAATGGTGAGCTGCTGTCCCAAATTTCTAGCTTTTGTAGCTCTCTGTATCAAAACAGCACTTAAACAATTAAAACATCATAAACTTGTGTTTTGTAAAATTATTTATCTGAAAAAATATCGATTGAAATATCTATTGAATATCCCCTTTTAGCTAAAAGATATCAAGATACAAATTTTTGGTTCAGATTCCCCCGCCCTCGATAACTGTTCCATGGCTGGCATGCTAACATAATGCTAATCTTAGCTTCAATCTGATGGCAGCTGACAAATCATTAAGGATGCACAGAATTATCTGTATGATATCAGTATCTACAGACAGAGGACTAAAGAGTTTAAAATTGATATCAGTTGATATTTAATTTTTTGCAGTTACAGCCAACATATCAGCCATATAGATCGCATATGTTGGCTGTAAAACACAAATGTACCATAAAGCTTCACCCTGCCTCACTGCAGGGGAACATTTTAAAATTAAGGTGTTACGTGTGGCTCTGTTTCTCTCTCTGTCTCTCCCTGGTACTCCTCCTTCCTCTCCCCTGCTGCACACCTGAGAGCAATCTGCGCTCAGGGAGGGGAGGGCTGTTTGGAGGAGCTGAGAGAGGAGCAATGTTGGCACACACAGACCTGAGGAGCAGGAGGTTTCAGTGTACTCAGGATTAACAGGTATTTTTGTTTCTCCTTTTCCCTTTTTGTTCCTCAGCCGCACTATGTTGCTGGGTTTTGTTGTTTTAGTTTGGGCTGGAGATTGTCGGTGGTCCTGTTGTCTCAGTTTTGATTATTCCTTGGTATAGTTAGTTTTTGGTCAGGCAGCATGGAGAGGTGTTTGGGTGCGACAGCCCCTGATGGGTTGGCCTGATCATTTTCTCCTGTTTTGTTCATTTTTGCCGACAACTCCAGCCCTTTTTGTTTCATTTAGTTTGTTTCCCATTTGAATATTTTTACTTCAAAAAAGAAAAACAACTTTGTCCTTTGTGTGGTGTCCTTTTTAATATGTTTCTGGTCTCCTTTGGTTAACATTGAGCCAGGTACTTACCCCGTGGTATGGAGGCCGTAACATATTGGTATTATTTTTTCGAAGGGAAATGTTTTTCTTGTTTTACCTCTGTTCCTTACACAAATAGTCTGTCACATTGAAAGCAACAAATCTGTTTTTGTACAGTAATGACTGTACACCTGGAAAAATATCTGTATTAAATCAATCAATCAATCAGACTTAATTGTGTAGCACGTTTCATACAACAATGAAAGTTTACATGGGCAGAAACAACAAAAGAACATCCAAGACCAACTTAAATAAAGTCAATCAGAAGAAACTTACATTAGACAAAACCAAAGGAAAATAATTATATTAAAGATCTTGATTAAACAGAACTGCGAGAGTGAGGAACTGAGGAACTGAGCTAAGGCCATCATGAGTTCAGAATGAGAAACACTGGAGATGATGTTAAAAACATTAAAACTAGAGAAAAATAAGAGTGATAATAAAATGAAACTAATAATAGTACATAAACAGGAAACTAAAGCGGAAGAACAAAGGATAATATAAACTATAAGCTTGATTTATAAACCAGTAAACAAATAGAAACATGCATGGATATAAAATACTAAGAAATTTGACACTAAAAATTATAAATGACTCACAAAATAAATAAAACGAGATGAATAAAAGAAATGTGAATAAAAAAATAAACTGTTAAAATATATGATTCAATAAATGAAATCAAAATCAAAATGGATAAATAACTAGAATAACCTAAAGTAAAAGTTATTCAAAAGCCAGTTCAAAATGTAGGTCTTGAGTTTACTTATCTAAGCTCTGCAGGTATTAGTGACAGTGAGTTAAAAATATGTCAGCATATTGGATATTGGCAAAAATCAATTACCATGCATCCCTACAAATTATGAAAATTGCAATTTCTATTACATTAAATTTACAATGGTCTTTTACTGAAACATTTCTATTTATCATCTTTGTCATTTTTTATTAAATCTGGACAGGTAAATTTGAACAGCGTCTGGTATTTTGATGTTTACGTGCAATATCCTGAAATACACTAACACAACATGGCGATTGAATGACCAATCAAAACTCATGCTCATAATCTTGGAGGCAGCACTGTATTACAGGTTAATAATTTCCATAAGTTTCACCAGAGTGGAACAACTTTTGTTTTAATTCTTACCTTGTGAAAAAACTGATGTCTTCGTCTGAACCAACAAAACGATGGATCCCAAACCGCTGCTTCAAATGCTGCTCCTCAATTTTTCTTTTGAGCTTATCAATCTCTGATCGAAGAGTTTCATTTTCAAGAGCGAGGTCAACAACAGCAGGATCAGGGACTGCTGCATAGTCATGATCCTTTACAGCTGCCTCCATCCACGACCTGTCCTCCTCCTCTGCTAGTGTTTTCCACTCTCTCCAATCCTGTTCTGGAGGACTAGAAGATGGAGCAGAAAAGTTGTTCCACTCAAACAGAGCAGGTACCGCTCCTCTTTTTAACAGCCTCCTCCCTGTCACAGGTCCCGGTTCACGAAAGTCCTCCTGTTTAAAGTGGCGGCTGCAGACGGGTGTGTGTCGGGTGATGTTGAGGTTATCCCTCCTGATAGCAGATATCCACTTTTGCCTTGTTTCTTCATCTGCTGGAAAAGTATGAAAGCTGAGGACAGAGTTGTATTTACTGGAGGCAGTGCATAATGGCACACAGCAATGCTCTGCTGTTGAGCTCACAGATCGCTGAAATTTAAAGCTCTTCTTGGCAAACATGCCTGGAAACACAGCAGTGAAAGTGGTAGTAGAGTAAGAGCGGAAGTTGGGCAGCTGGTAGCGGTATTACCGGAAGTACTTCAGCACCCATGCGCGCAGGGATGACGTGCTTTTGTAGGCGAACACGGAAGTAACCGCGTTTGTTCTAAACGGGGCGATCTTCCCCAAACCTTTTATTTACGAGGTGATTATCTTAAAGGAATAAGTAAAAATGAGTCTATTTGACAATTATACGCATCTCCTGCTCTTTCTGTGAAGTGTCTTTAATTGTTTTTTTTTCTCACGAATTGAGGTCAAACAAAGAAAAACTAACCCACTGATTAATAAAGACTGTTGATGGGCCATTTCAGAATTTGAGGACATTTTCTGTTCATCAATGACATTTCAAATAATAAGAAACTCAAAAACTCTGAAGAGACTCGGTTATTGTTCAAGATTTAGACGTATTGAGGCAAGACTATTGTAGTTAGTGTCTCGAAAATATTTCAAATAGCAAATACCGTCCTAGCATATCTAATATATATATATATATATATATATATATATATATATATATATATATATATATATATATATATATATATACATCTTTTGTATCTGGAAAGATATTCACTAAAGTTATTACACCTCAAACCCACAACTTGCTTCCAACCCTGTTCCCTTTAGAATTTTAGCTATTCATAAAAAGCATATGAACATGAAACAATGTGGCCCTGCAGAAATAAAATCCTCAAGTTATCTACTTACAGAATGTCTAGACTAAATGTAAGAGGCTTTTTTTCTTTACTTCTATTTACAAATGTTTGCAGCCTTATTAAGTCACTGAAATCAACTCAATCCCATTACTGATTTGTGTATATTAGACAAATGAATAACTGTTTTTCATTTTTATTAAATATGATTGTACTTTTTCAGCTTCCTTAGTTGCCAGCATAGCTACTATCAACCAATAAGAAAAAAAATATTGAATGATCAGCAACCATGTTACTTTTATTGGAGCAACTGAGTTTAATCTTTTATTTTGTCCCTAAGAGACACTTTTATATCTAATATTACATATAGATATTAATTTTAATTCATTCTAACAGATTTCTTGCACTTAAGTGTGATTGCAAAGTATCAGGCATGATACAGATGAACAGAAAACAGCAATTTGCACATCAAAATGTCCCCAAGGTGCTCATTTAAGTAAGCTCTAAACCCAGTGACTGTGGAGGCCTTTGTTTTTACAATAAACTCGTCAATATGACAAAATGCACAGGTTGTGGAGACTAAGGTTTTAAATAAGTTTGATCTGTTTAAAAGCGTTTTTTTTACATTGTAAATTAAATATTATACCAGACGAAATGGTCTAACTATCCACTTCACATTTTGTAAATCATTCCATTTTATTCTGTAAAATATAAAATATATATAGAAAATGTATTGTTTGTCTCATTTTTATGTCATGACCCACAATCTCAATGAATTTATCCATTTCAGCCTGCTACTGTGCCCTACCCTGTTACTGTAGTTTCAACCCTGTTACGTAATATTTTTAACTAAATGTTTTAAAATAATTTTCTTAACTCTGATCATTCATTCCTGATAACACCTCCCACAACAACTTTTGAATAGTTTAAAAAATTATGTGCATGATGTTTCTTAAGAATTTTTTTTTTTTTTTTTAAATGGTGACTTGAGAAAAAAAGAGGTGTGAAAATGGAAGTGTTTGGCAAGATTGACCTCCAAAGTGTCTTAAACTGATAAAACTCAAATCTTACCTGGAAACTAAAAAAAACTTTGAATAAAAAATGTGTTGTTGATGCCTGATCTAGACAAGCCCAATATTTAATAGTTTATAACCCTTAATTTTTTAAATATATAGCAGAAAATTTTAAAACAAAAGGTTGATTTCCCTGAAGATTTGATGGTCAAAATGTCCTCTAATTCAGTCATCCTGTCTCACCCTCAAGCTGACTGCAGTGGGTCACTGTGAGCTCATTACTATTCAGACAAATACCTGAGAATCATGAGCATCCATAACTCCCAGCATCCAAAATCCTGTGAAGTGTGCAGGTGATTTAACAAGTGCACTGACAAGAGAATGACTCAGAAGAGACAACAGGACTGTTATTTTTTTGTATCAGCACTGAAACACAAAAACTTTCTTTTCCTTCATGTATTTAAGTAATTACACAACTTCTAGTCACATAAGGTCCCTGTTCTACTGTAACACAATTCACTTGTTTTATTCTGCAGATGTCCAGACAGCAGTCAATTGGTTATTTCTGAATTACACCACCAGAGGGAACTAGAGCCCTTCCTTCTGTGGAGCAGACAAAATGATGTCATCAAAAGGTCTGTGTCATGTTCAGCTTTTAATCACTAATGGAAGCCTCTCTGAAAGGTGGAAAGAATTACCAATAAGAATAATAATAAAAAAAACCTCAATCGTCATGCTCTTGAACTGCATATGTGTCTGAATCCATGTACAGCATGTACGGTTGTGTGTAGTACACTCTAACAATGAGACACACTATCTATATAAATACAGTGTACTCACTAATCGCTTACATTTTAAAGGACATAATTAAGAAGCTCGAATGATTAAAGCTTTATCATTTTTCTATTTCAGCTCCCCAATGATTGTGTGATCTTTGAATGACAAGCGTGATGAGTTTACTCTGTGTCAGGTGAGTGATACTGTATGTGCAATTGACCTTGTGCATAGAAATGATTGAGAATGGTTTAAACAAACATCACTTTATTTTGATAAAACCACACACTTCATACAAACCCAGAAATGACTCAAACATGGCACACGAATAGTTGATCAGGGATCTTGATTTTCCTTGTTCTACCCGCTGTGTAGGAAACATTAATATCAGATACACAAGTCACAGCACTAAACAGGCTCTTTACTGCAGCTTTAATGTACAGTCTCAGACTGCAGTGTGTTTTTGTGTTGACTGTTTATATTTGTAGTTTGTGTTTGAAGTCTTATCTACCACCGAGCAGACACACAAACAGGATAGCAAAGTTTCAACTTCGGAGATATGATTATTTCTTTAAAGATAAAACTCTAAACTCATTTCACTAAGATAATAAGTTAGTTATGTGTCATTTCTTCTGAGCCTGTGCTACCAGTCACTCTGTGTAATTGCTTTTATTGTTCAGCAATCTTATTTCTAATACAGTCATGAATCATTTATATACATAAACAATGGAAACATTAAGCTCTAATAAAATAATGCCAGTGTAAACAAGCTTCAGTATCACACAACGCCCAAATATTGCACATACATTCATAAATATACACATCACCTTTGTGCCTTTGTCTTTTATGCATGAGGATGAATCAGTATGCGTGTGATAAATCTGTATTCACACAGGTCAGTCTGGGGAAACTGGATAAATTAAAGATCTCGAACTGAATGCAAGAATGATACACAACGCATACTGTACACACAAATGTACAACACCTACATACATTACATTCGCACAGGAATACACAAAACTGTCACTCTCTGAGGCACTTGTGCATTGATTGACAGTCTCTTTGCCTCAACAACTCAGAAACTAAACATTTAGGGCATTTTCACACCTATAGTTTGTTTGGACTAAATCATGGACCAGTTCGTAACACTGCAACATAATAACCCTCATTTTGTCCTGGGATCATATGAGGACATTTACAAACAGATCTTAATGGTGCACATGACAAATACCCTCCTTGGGCAGAATTTCTTGTAGGAAAATTCTTGGATATGAACAAAACTTGTTGACTTCTGCTTCACTGTAGTTGCTCCAAATCCACTTTTTAAATTTACAATGGACAGAAAACTGTGTAGACTGATATTGGCTCTGGTCATTACTTTTTTATATTGTTAACCTTTGTAAATGTAGACAGGCAATAGCTTGAAAGTGAGTTGCTTTTGTTGCTCAGAAATAATATGCTAATTTACTCTGTCTCCCGCAGAATGAGTCTGTTCTTGCAAGGTCGACGTGTTGGATAGCATCTGCCCTCTGGACTTAAATGTGCACTCTTATTTTTGTGTTTCTGTTCCTTTAACAGTATTTATCAGCAGGACATTCTAGTTAAAACCCTCAATGAACATCACATTTTTTTCTAAATGTTGTCTTTGATACTTCATGATCACATTGAGAGAGCTACATATGAGAAGGCTCATTGATGATTAGGTAGTGGGGAAATCTGTTTTAGAGAGCAGGAGTGCAGGAAAATATTGACTTTTAGGGAAAAAATTGAAACAACAGCATGCATCGCTTCATTTCTAACACAAGGCATCACACCTCAGTGTACTGAGGGGAGGGACCTACTGGTGGTTGTCTCTTTCATTCATACAGTGATAAAATACAAATTAAAAAAATATTAAAATGGCTGGCTAATCTACTAAGTGGTTGTAAATATACCTTGATGGCCCATCAAAGTTTTGTCTATGTGATGTCCTGTCTCAGATTACACTCACCAAGACAGTTCAGGAGAGAGCACATGTTAATCCTCCTGAACCATGACCTGCTCATCCATCAAACATGTTTTCAAAGATCTGTCAGGAGTGTCTTTGGTCTTTACACATGTTCAACTGGCTGATGAAGCTGGTTTCATCCCAAAAAGAGTAATGTTTCCTGATGTTAGGTCAGCTCAAGTTTGGTTCATGTTCTTACTTTGAACTAAGATGGAAAAAATGGACCCATCTTTTTAAGCACTTTCACTTATGAATCTCAGATGATGCGGTTTAATATGATGGTAAAGTAACTACATCGATGCATTTTTCTTTTGGTTTGAGTAGCTTTCACACTGCCCATTGTCAAGCTGACCATAGTCTGACAAATGCTGATTAAAATAGTCATCAGCAGCGTCTACCACCCAGCCTATTGTTGCACTTGGAGACAAAAATACACAACAGAACAGAGATGAACGTTAGAAAAGCAGTTTGGCAGAATACTTAGCACTGAAATAAAGCTAGAGTTGCATTTAGGGCGTCACACTGAACAAGCATTTGACTGGTCCACACCAAAGTAAATGTATGCCTTCACCACCTTAAATCAAACAACCTATCCAACAAATCAAGCCACAGTTTGTCTAAACTAAGCTGAACTGTTTGGTTAGAAAGTGACCTTGGCCTGGTTGTTCGTTCCTTGGCAGGACTGATGACAGCTTTCACACCAATGCATATGAACCACTTTCACCAGGCAAATGGACTTGAGTATGAATAAACCAAAACAAACAGGTGAGGTGTGAAAATGCCCTCAAAGTATTGTTTTCATCCCATCCTATTTTCAGTTCTGCTCCTCATCACAAATGAAAACAGCAGACGTGTGGGAGTCTGCATGTAACTGAGCCTATCAAAAGTGTTTTGGTCCCACTCTGATTCGAATGTCTCTCTTTGGTCCTGGTCTGTGTGGCGCTGCAGTCTTCAGTCACTTTTATTAACACAGAGGCAGCAGATGTCCATCCAAGAAATGTAGGGTCCATCTTAAACAGATCTCAGATCTGATTTAAGTAACTCAGAAGGTGCACGCGCTCCCTAACCACAGTCCTCCAATCAGGAGCTGTCATGTGACGTCTTAAGCGTCTCCTGTTTGATCAGACGTCAGCTGCTCCTGGTCTGAGACGTCATCGTCAGCTGGCGGCCGTGCTCGGTCAAAGAAACCACACTGAGGGAATCACATTAACCCATTAGAGTGTAACATAACTACATGTTAGGGATGGAGCATGATGTGTGTGCTTTTGTATGTACCTTCCACATGGCTAGCGTCAGCATGGCTAACACAAGCAGCCCCAGCAGTATGGCCAGGATGATGACCCACAGAGGAACAGCAAAGGACACATCTGGAGTCCCCCATAACACAAGTGTCCCCATCTACAAGACGAAGAGAAAGAGAGAGACGGATACACTTTATTGTTTGTGCAAGAATAAAACTCTCAAAGCTTACACAATTTTACCCCTGTGCACATCTTACCGAGGTTGTGTGGTGGGGAAATGTGGATGGTTGGACTCGGTATGGCATGGCTGTGACCATGAAGGACACCGTAGAGTTGAGGATGTAAGGGTCATTACGCCGCTGTAAGAAGAAAATTTTACCATCATAGACATTCAGTTTGAGCTCTGGCAGAAATGGCAGAATTTTTTCTTGTAATGTTGAACTTGGCGGAGGGCTAAAACGCAGTTAATGTTAACTTTGACAGCTCCAACTTTGACTGAGAACATAAAAGACAACTGAAGTAATGCCTAGAAATGTGCTGAATATTAGAATAACACAACATCCTTTAAAATATCAGTTAAATAAAATTATATGATAGCAAAGGTCTTCTTTCCTGCCTCTTGTTTATGTTTTCTCACATATAGTAATGCTAGCTAGATTTATCCAGAAAGTCATGGGTAGCTAGCAATAGCATATCAAGCTTCACTTTTAAAGCTTGCTAAGATGTAAAACAGACATGGGTTGAACAGTAACGGTGTGAGTGCTAGGCAAAAATTTATCAGGCCTACTTCAGAACTTCCTGGTTTAAACCACACAAATTGTGTTTTGATGGTCAAAAGTGTATTTCTACCTCCTTATGGTAAAATTAATTCAGTATTGCTTATAATAGCATTATGACTTTTAAATTACCTAGCTCAGAAGAACCTGTTGATGGTTATGTGAACTGAAAAAATGGCAGCTTTAATCACTTCCTAGTAAAACACTGAATTCACACACATACCCTACACTCTAATAGCTTTAAAGTGAGCTGAATGTTGTAGACAAGATAGTGCACTAATTGGCACAGTGAAAAACATACAGGACAATACTTTGCAAGTGACAATGACATCACATGCAAAGCACAGTTGGTACGTGCAGCATCAACAGCTGAGGATCAGAAATGATGGCAAAATGTAACTAATAAGTTATTACACTGAATGGGTTTTTACTGAAAAGAGAACCAATAAATGAACTTAAAGTTCAGTAAATTTTCAACAAAAAAAGATAAAAAGTTCATGCCAAATTTAACACAATTACATGTTTATGTGCATCCAGACTATCCTGAAATCCTCATATGAGAAAACTTTAGAACTGTTGTAAGTCTGTCATCTATATTAGAGCACATTAGGCCAATGAACTGCAGTAAAAATACTTCTGAATAATGGCTGTTCTGTGCTTCAAATGCCAGCTTCTCTCATCTGTTTGTCTGTGACAGTCTCATTCAAACGCACTTCCGGCCCATTTAAGTTTTAATCTGCAATGTGTGACAGCATATTTTTCCAGAGGTATATGTGACCATAAGTTGTTTACTACTGTCTACATGCATTGTAGGATACAATAAATTCACTGTATGGGTATAAAAATCTTACTAGGACATTACACACCTCTACAAAATTCACATTTAACGCTATGGATAGGGCATGATTGCATACACAGCCTGTGTATAATAAGACACAGTGGAAAAGGTGTAAATTCCTGGTTATCAGGCTTCACTAATTGAGTGGTGCAGGGATGACATTTTGTTGTAGGCCAAAAGTTAGAAGAAGAAGTTAGCATCGTGCTGGTTCTCTCAACTAAGAGCTTGTAGGATTTTTAACTTTTCTTGGATAATTGCTGATAACGTTTGTGCTAGCAAACTAGCACATTTTGATCAATCCAATAATCTTGACAATCTAACATAACTGTCTTCATTTGAAGCTAAAACATAATTGGCGAGAGTAAAAAGCTTGCATTATGCTAATGTGGAATTGCAACATGGTGTTTCAACTTAGAAGCAGTTACAATATTTCCAAAGTACAATGTCCCATTATAACCTCCTTTCTTAGAATTTCTTCTTAATGGGGTGACATGATCAACCTATGACTGTGACAATAGTGTGTGAAGACCTGCCATTTTTGTAGTCCTTCTTATCACTTTGTTGACAACCATCCTTTTAAACACACAACAACTCTGTAAAATTGAAAATCCAATATAACTTCAGCCTTGGGTACTGGAAAGTGCTAAATACTAACTCACCTCCATGCTTTTGGACCAATTTTTGCACCCAACTATTGTAATATTATCTAAATAATGGTTAGTATAGCAAGTTAATGCCAATACTGGTTAGCTTACTTTAATATTAGCTAGTTAAAGCTAGAAACATCCAGTTTACAGTTAAGTTAAAATCTTGTGTTATTTTGGAATGGGTCTGATGGTACACCAGTTTCCTGGTTCCTTTTGTTCCCTACATGCCCAAACAGCTGTCTAATGGACTTATTATAAGACATGCTATGTGAAAGGTATGGTTTAACTCCAAATCTTTGTATTCAGGTACTATCGCACTTTGCACCACACATTCAAGAATGTTGATAAAGACAGAACAACAAACCAACCTGCAGGAAAGTTTGTGCCCAAAGTCTCGAGCGGATCTTCACCACAGCACTCTGGCCTCGATCCAGCTGACCGACCACACACATGATTTTCAGACAGGAGATGTTTGTGCAGTTCTGTAAAGATATACCAGAGAGACATTACACTCTGAATTGTGGTTAGATCTAATTTAATTCATGGATAGGATGGAGCTCTTTGTGAGGCTCACCAGGGTTTTATCACTGTAATTCTGTGTGGCAGTAACAGCTCGTTTTTGGCGGCGAGGTGGCAGTGTACTGAGGTTCCTTAGGAAACCCAAAAGCTCAGGTGTGTCCTGGAGAGAGGAAATCTAAGACAGATAAAGTGAGAGAAATATGTCATCATTTTGAATACTTTATTTTGTTTTTTCAACAAGAATGATGCACATGAAATGACAAGATGATCAAATTATGATGATTCTCCGCAGACTTTTGTTGTATCTCATAATTCAGGCAAGTAAGCTGAAGATTCTATCCATGTACCAAGTTACAGTATAACAGAATTTCTTTAAAAAGTCTTTCTACACTTGTCAATATCTAATTCTAAACATTTTTCACACAGCATTTGTTAAGGCTACTTAAGGGAAGTTATAAAGAAGAATAATGATTATCACTGGCTATTAAGAGTCTGGTCTGTATTGCACATGGACTTTGATGCAGCTGGAGTACAAAAGTGAAAAAGCTGTGGACCTGAAGACAGGAAATGCTTGTAAAGAAAGGTCTGATAGAGGATTAAAGGATGTAGTAAAATAAAAAAAAAAAACATAAAATAAAATCACCACCGGAGCAAACAAGTGGAACGCTCAGATAAAATCCATCCAAGACAAAGTGTTTTGATGAAAGAAAATCTCTTATTTCCTGATTGTGGAACTCAACCAAAACCACAACAGAAGAAAAAGAATGATGTGACTGAATGACCTGAATGTCCTCATGTCGCAGCATAACAGATAGACAGGAGCTATATATCTTATTTGTTGTTCATCTGGGAGTTTGGATTTGGACAGAGGCCGTAGAATACAGCCAAATAGTTTTGGATCTGCAGCAACAAAAGATGTCTCCTTTTCTTCCTGCTGCTTGATGTTTAGCAGTGACAGAGCTGCACAAACAGGGCACAGATGACATGAACTGTGTTTCTCCCAAAAGTCTGGGGTGAACATTTGTTCCTATGTCAACCCCTAGTCCCATGAGTCCCTTCTTGTGGTGCGTATGCTTTTTTTTTTTTAGGTTATTTTTCTGTTGATTGTACATATGATATATAATTTGGCAGAAATTTACATCATCTTACAAATTTTGGAACTTAAAATCCATCTATCAAAATCAGAATAGTTTTTTATTGCCAAGTATGTGACACGGACTCAAGGAATTTGACTCCAGCAGCTGTTTTCTCTAGTACAAGGAGGAAAAAACAAAACAAAAATCAAAGTAAATGTAAAAGTAGAGAATAAAAGTAATTAAAATTAAAAGGAATATAAATGAACGGAATTGCCCTTCAGGGATTAATAAAGTTGTCTGAATCTGAATCTGAATGAAAAACTCTTAACAAATATATTACTATTACAATAGGCCTATAGTACAAATCCAGTAATCAAACATTACTAACAAAAAGGTAGTATTATGCTCCATTCATTCTCCTCTAACCTCTCTGTCTCCCCATAAACAGACTGAGGGTGCCTGAGGCAGACATTAGAAAAATGAAATGGAGAATTTAAAAGAAAATAAGCAACACATTCTGACTTTTACTAGATGCTCTGTATCTGTTTCATTTTCTTTAATATATAATTACAGCTCTCAGCATTTCCCTTTCTGACATAATTATGCATCTTCTTGAAAGAGGGCATATTTTCTTTGTGAATTACCCCACAGATTGTAAGTTTGATATGCGAAAATATCCCAGCTCTCATTTCAGCTAATAAGCATAATTCAGCATACTCTTAGATTTGAGCCAACTGGCAGAGAGGATGGAAAACAGCCAAACATCGTGTGCAATTATGATTTAAATAAGCTGGTATAAATGATGGAAATGGATGGAAAACAAGCTGCAAGCAATATGATAAATTAGAGTCTGCTCTAAGTCTGGATTGTTCCCTTTTATGAAAGTTAAATTAGTAGCTCGAAATACTCTAAGGGATATTCATTCTCACTACAAACAGTACTTTAACATGCTAAATTACACGTTTGTGTCTTTAAATTAGTTTTTGAATATTCCTCTGCATGTGTAAACGCATGTGTGTTTGAGTTCACAGTGTATTGTTACCTGCAGACCAAGTGGGTTGAGGCTGGTGTTTGTCCGACAGCTAATTGGCCCGTCAGTTTGAATCTCCATAGCATACAGCAGGTTCTCGTCACGGAAACGGGAAGGCCAGCCTACCTGGAGCTCTGCGACCTGAGTACTGCTAGGACCAGAGTTATGAAGCTGGAAGAAGGAATAGAGGGCAAAAAATACAGGAGGCTGTCAGGATTTTGCTTTCTTCTGTCTTTTTACAAAGTCTCAAGTGACTGAGGCTTTAACCAGGTTATCACAACTGAAAGATGATGACACTCCACACCTGGGTTTTAAATTTCCATCACTCACTAGGGATTGAAACATGGGACAAGTTTAATCTCTGGATCAACTGGCTCATCATTCTACATCAAAATTAAATGAATTATGGGCTTAAATGAACCGTCAATTCAATAAACCCTCATTTCTGTCTCTGTCTCTCTCACACATGCACATGGTCATTAACACTGAAGCAAGTCATCCAAACAGGACATGATCCTTGTGCTGCGGGGCAGGAATTCTGCTAAAGGAGAAAAAAAACTCTGTCCTCTCTAACTGGAAGCAGCTGCCAACTGGGAAAAGTACCACAAATGAAAATCATTATCAGCTGTAAGACGGACCAGACACGGCTGCACTCGGCTTCAATGAGGCAGCCGTCCCTTTAAAACAAAAAGAAATCACATGTAGGGTGAATGGGCGCACATGCACATGAGTCTTTCGTAAACTGTCGCCAGTCTGTCTGCTGTTCTCCCTCCTTCTGTCTGTTTGTCTGTACCTCTCTTTGACCTTGTTGTTTCTCTATGATTATTTGTCATTGCACTTTGGTTCACCCATAAGAATAATCCTTCCATCCTCCCTTCCTTCCTCTGCCCTCCATGCCCCTGGCCCTTACTCCTGCCTCTAGCCCCCCTCTTTCTCTTTTTCCCGCCTTCACAGCAGTAATTACTCCAGAGCTGCAGACCTTTGATCAGCCAGAGCCCAATTCTTTATGGAGCTACTGTTTTTACTGTGTGTTACTGTTTACTTCACCGTACAAAGCCCCCTCCAGCTGCCGCCTCATTTACAACCTTCCACACCTTTTTCCTCCTCTTTTCATCTTAACAGTCAGAACACGTGACAAAAACAAAGCCTGAACTACTGCTTGGTGGTTAGATTTCTACAAGGTGTGGATAGTAATGGTGAATCAAGATGGGGCGGGTTTTTATTTTTTTGAAGCAAGGTGAATGGAAGAAATCTTCACTTTTAAATTAGATAGGTGTGAAAGAGCCCTAAAAAGTGTTTGGGACTGAGCAGAATCTTTCAAAGTATATCCTGCACGTGTTCGGGTGATCATTCAGTCAATCACGTTCAGGCCAATCAGATAATAAATTGGGCAGGTGTTACTGCCTGTAAAGGACAGAATGTGAGCCACTTCGTAAAACAAACTCTTAGCAAAAGTCTCACAAGTGGAGGAAAAATATCTTTTCTATAGAGAGGTTTGTAATGTTGTTTTTTGTTTTTCAACTAATAAAGAAATGTGGTCCAGATCTGATAAAATTGCTACTGAAGCTGTTAGCATCTATGCTAATCTCTGTATGAGATTAGCATAGATGCTGTCGCCATGTTTGTAGTTTCCATCTCTTCCTGCTCTAAAGGACTCTGACTGGGTTGTGTAGGTTTGGGCTGCTCACAATCATTGTACATTGGAGGTTGTTATCCTTGACTTTTGAGCCTCAAATTTTAATATAATTAATTCTAAAAGAACAACTGCGCAAAGTTTGAAAAAAAAAAAAACCACACACCCAAAGCGTTATTTTGATATCTTGTTTGCAATTAAGGAACAAACCTATCAGTGCAGTGACCTTTGCTCTGTGATCCTTAACGTGGTAGTAGACATTTTTGCAGTTATTGGAAAATCCTTGAGTGTTCTAGAGAGATGCTCTTTTTATTCATTCACATCATCTTTCTTAAGTAAATTGACTGAATCACTTAACTGTTTGTCATAGCGTTTTTATATCAAATGCATTTTATCACTTCATGTTTTAATTTATACAAAAATACATCACCTCTATTTTTCTCACTGTTTTTTACCCTTCATAAGAGTGGAAAAGGGGCATGGTTTACAGAAACTTCCTCAAAATGCTCTTGGAAGTTCAAGTTCAAAAGATTTGCCCAAACAGATGGACAACCTGAAAAGACGATGCCTACCATCCTGGCTATTGCTGCTCTAGATGCAGAAGAACAGGAGCAGGTTCTGTTTTTATGCTAGCAACAGCTGAGACTGGAGGCATTATGTTTTTGGGTTGTCTGTCTGCCTGTCCGCACAGGCAAGGCAAGATTTGAAAGGTACATGGTCAAATTTCCTCGGGTCACATGTTCATACTTCCCTTATGAACTTGATATGCCAATAAATCTTTGATAGATTACTGTCGAACTCTGCACAAAAGTCCTCTCTAACTTGATACTGAACTGATTACATTCATGAGGTTCAAGGTCACTCGGTCTCATGCTCATTCCTCTCCCATAAGATTTAAATAAATAACTCACAGTCCCTCAAAAATCGCCCTTGGCCTTCCCTTGACAAACCACAATTTCCCTCTATGTCAATCGTATACCTGAAAGAGGCATAAAACCGCTACTCGGTAGATCTAGTTCTCTTCATGTCAGATGTGTGGCTGTGGGTGCTCATTTACCTCATAGATGTGTGTTACTTGGGGTCCCACGTCGTCCTCTTTGACAGGCTTCTCCTTAGGTTCCCAATTTGGGAATGGCAGCACCACCTGAGAGGGATGAGACACCCTGAGGAGAAGAGAAAGAGCTCCATGACACTGAGGCATGTACACTTTGATACCTTTGGATGTTCTGTAACTCTAACCAGAGGGTTACCACAGACTGTCTGAAGCAGGCCTTGTAACCTGCATAGAAAGCTCACACACATACATGAGAGCAGATTTTGTTTATTGCTCAGACAGACCTCAATAATCTGAACCTCTTACACAGCCATGTTGTTAGATTGGCTGATCCAGTATTCCACATCTGCAAGAAATAAAAATTTGTTACCACTTTATTAGATTCAACTGTATAATTTATTGAATCTATCACAATCTACAATCTAATGAATCACCCTGATACAATTCAATATAATATTGCTGCCATAAATAAGACTTTTTGACTGTTAGTTTTTGTTGACCTTAGAAGCAGGGAAATTAAATCAATGTTATAATTGAGGACAAAGGCAAAGATGTGCTACCCCAAAAATATGAGCTGAATGTCCAACACAGACGTGCTGAATAGGGATGGAAATTGATGATTCATTGATACCAATGCCATTATCAATTTTGCAAATCAATACAATTCTTTAACAAATCCCTTAACGTTTCCAGTTGATCTTCTGTGTGGAAAAAGTTGGCAAACATAGATTTTAAGTGCTAACAATGTCAAACACATGACACTGCTAATATTTAATGCAATGCAACACTGAGAATTGCCTCTGCAAGTTGCTGGTGTTTTCACTGAAAGTTGTGCAGAAAGCATCTTTTTGTTGACAAGGACAACCCAGTTTTGACCACTTCCCGCTGTCTGCCATACTTTTTAACTTCTTTACTATTTTTGCTGACTGGCTCTAATGAGAACATGACATTATTGATTTGCAAAGCATTTAGAACAAAGTAGAAGGGAATGATAAAGGAATTGATAAGCAAAATGACCTATGATATCGATTCCAAGAGGGAGTTGTTTTCAATTCTCAACTGGAATTGTTTTTTTATTCCAGTCACTAGTGCTGAGGTTAACAGGTCATGTGTTCATCTACTTTTGTTTCCATCTATTTTCTGTTTATGAGCTTTCTGCTTCTGACATCTCCCTTTCTGGTCTCTAAAGCCCTAACTCACATTAACCCAATTCACAAGTTGTTTCAAGGCCTTATACTGACTGCACTGTGAACATTAGGGAGACAGAATGAGGGAACTACTTGACTCCTTTTTGATTTCTAGAGGTTGTAACAGAGGTGTGATACTAGTGCGAGGGGCATGCACAATGTCGCGCCCATCCAAGCAGCGTGAATCGGGACAGATGTTACCGCCTTGCGACTTTTTATGTGAATGTCTTGAATTGTAAACACAACGGAGCCTCATTGTGGCGCTTCTGCGTAGGCACAGGCTTAAGTCTGATCGTCAGGTGGAAGCGTTTTTTCCTGTCCTTTGTGCTAACTGGACGCATTTCCCAGGCCTGATAGCAGATAGCAGCAGCCGTACCTGCAGCATCCGAACTCCCACAAGGTGGAGGCCCGGCCCTCACCCATAAAAGGCTCTGGTACAGTGATTGAGGGAAAATGGTACTGCACATGCTCAGAGCATCCGTGACTCACAAACAATGATGAACAAAAGGGGCTAGTAACCCGCACCCCCCCAAAAAACATCATGCAGTATTTTACAATTGATTGGCTCATCATTAGAAGCAGGTCAGACTGTCTGTCTGTAAGTTTTAGCGCAGACATCTTAAATTAAATCAGCCCATGAGAAGCTGTAAGGCTCTGTAAGCTAACCTGTGAAAATAAATTAGGTGGATTTACAACTTCAGCTTAAGTTTGAAACTCCGGGTTTATTGGAGAGGTTTGAATGCAAGTGCCCAACAGGATATTGTCTTTACTTGGATTGCTGATAAAAACAAACCGTGCTTTTATCATGAAGTGGTGCCACCTGCTACATTACCGGATTGACCCATAATGAATGTGACTGACGGAATGATCGTCCAATCACCTACTGGATATGCTTTTGAAAGGTTCTGTCCATTCTCCAATGCTTCTATGGGCTTTTTTCCATGTGGACTAGGGAAATATATTGAACGGTCCATCTGGTGGGTCAGGTTAAAAAAAAATGGAAAGTCTGTAAAAGAAATCATCAGTGGGTTAATGATAACCAGTAAGGAAAAACAGGCACAGCACTGACACTTGTCTAGACAGAGGGAGTACCTCAACTTTGATGGTCCCCTCTCTGCTTTTTAGTCAAATCACACCCTGGGTTTAGCTTTACTGGATTAAAATACCAGAGTGCACTGCCTCAGATACTTTGCTGGCTGTTGTTTCTGAGTTCAATTGTCTTCTTAGTTGTGGTTAAATCAAGATTTGGTGTTGTATGAGAACAGTCCTCTGTCTTTTACTCAGTCACTGCGATTGTGTATGTGCACATGGCAACCTAGAATACAGGCTGGTGTAGGAATGAGTCCAGCAATGTGGAACTGAGTTAGCATTTAGCACTTCCTGTTTCTCATCCCTCCAGAGTAATTGGGATTTAGAATACTGGTTTAGGATAAATGCCTGAATGAGGTTCATAGTGAACACACGCACATGAGATTTTAGTGTTTAATGGGAAAAAATGAAGTGCATATGCTGTTGCCTGCTTTTGAATCTTAAACCGTTTTTGTGTGTTTTAAACAACAGTTGCAAAGTAACTGCTAACAAGGACTACATAAGTGGCTGGGGGACCCAACAGCAAGCATCTCCGATTGTATTTCATAATAATTACTTATTCACTATTGCCACAGCCATGAGGACCACCTTGATCAGGCCACTCAATTATGAGGAAACTCTCAAACAAAAGGTTGTACATGGGAAATATTGTAGTTGCCTCTAAATTTAACCGCCATGTTGTAGTTCCACTGTAGCTTACTAATTGCTTTTTTACTCTTGCTAATTATGCTTAAGCTCAAAAAATCATGAAAAGTAGATTAGCTTGTTAATATTTTCACAAAAATACGTCCTCCCTGCATCACTTTCTAAAGGAGTCCTAGATTCACTGAAGCGGTTGTTGTGCAGACCATAACATTCAATCCTGGTAGCACTAACTGACATTTTTAGCTGTTAAGGTGCTCACAGACTCATGCGTACTGTGAGCGGAGCAGACTCCATGCGGAATGTCTGCAGTCATCAGAGCTTCCATAGTCGAGCACACTGCAGCATAGTAGTTTCCTGTGAAATTTGACGATGAAAAACATTTTCAATACTTCCAAAAGTCACGTGAAAAGTTCTATGATCTGGTTGGGCACCTAGCCCCCTTTCTTCTGCACTCTGGGAGTCACTGCTCGCCAGTCAATGCTGCACAGAGGACGTCTGTCACTCACTACTAGCTGCAATGTAGACTGGCATCACATTTAATGCGGGTGGATGTGAAAAATACATGCCAAGCACGGGCCTTGTGGACGTGCACTTTGAGTTCACTCGGACCTCCGTGGAGTCCGTTCCGTATGTTTGGGCCTTTAGCCAAAAGACTTGTGGCCCACCTCAGCTTTTCCTCTGTTACTAGTTTGGTCAAAAGTATGGTAGAATCAGCAGTGAAATATGGCAGCCTGCATTGTTCAGCTTCATGGCATCTCTTCAAAACTAGGGGCTATGTCAATGCTTTACACAGTCTATAATCGGTGCTTGGCTATTTGCCTCTTTTAGACTGAGTCTTGAATTTTGAAAGTACTCGGAATATTTGTTAGGAATCAAAATGCTAAATTATAAAAGGTTGGTGGACACAGCTCTACACAGTTCAACAAAACAAACACACAAACTCATCCATCTACCTCCCTCTCCTTCCAAGTCCTCCTTCTGTTTGTATGCACAACTGACCGCACCTAAACAACGCCACCAAAGGCTCCAGGTTTTGAAGCGTGTGTGTTTGTGTATTTATCAGCATGCACACAAGGACATCCCTGAACATGACAAATGATCACAAGCATCCCATGTGCTCATGATTAGTCCACATGTAGGTCTAAAAGTGTGCTTTCATGCTGCTTTTCCATCCGTATATAAACAAGCTTCATGCATTTGAACAGTACAAAAGGCTAAAACCAGATCAATAGCAGCCTTGTGACGTAAGGGTGGCAACAAACAATTTGTCAAAGTTTCCCTGAGATGACGCAGAGATTTTTCATGAAACATCCTTTACTCACCCCCGTAAATCAAGATGAGCTTCTGCAGTGATGGACAGATTTAGAGTGACTGGATTACTGTGAGGGTTATCTTTGTTGGAGCTGTGAAGAGATAAACAGGAAGTTAAAATAAAATCAAGGTCATATATGATATTAAAGTACACAGTATTACTCTTTTTATTCTTAAACTCGTTTGGCACCAGTATTTATGTATTTGTTGTTGAATATTATGTATTTTAAATGGATGGGCACTGCAAACTAGCAAATGCTTATAATTAATAATAATAATAATAATAATAATAATAATAACACATTTTTATTTATACGGCGCTTTTCAGAGACTCAAAGACGCTTTACAAGATAAAAGGATAAGAGTACAGGTTAAGAACAATATACAGAGATAGCAAAATGACAATAAGAAAAATACCAAGCCAATAAGCATAGACAAAAAAAAAAACAGTTTAAAAGTGCATGCAGAGAGCAAGATTAAGGATATATTGTTTATGAGATAATTATGGAGAAATTATATTTTATGGAGAAATTATAAGTTAAAAGCGGTGCGTAACAGGTGTGTTTTTAATTTGGTCTTGAAGGGGGTAGGGTCTGTGGTGTCCTGGATGTGTTGTGGGAGTGAGTTCCAAAGGGAGGGGGCGGCAACGGAGAAGACTCTGTCCCCCCAGGTTCAATGCTTGGTCCTAGGGACGGTCAGGAGGTTTGCGTCAGAGGAGCAGAGGGTACAGGAAGGGGTGTGGGGTGGAGCACGTCTTTAAGGTAAGAGGGGGTCTGGTTATGGAGTGCTTTATGGGTGAGTAGGAGGATTTTGAATGTGATGCGGTGTGGGATAATTGTGGCCACACTCTCAACACTTACATTTTAAAGCGGTTCAACTTCTGAGATGGCGACGCGTTCATCAGTGTCATTTCTCCCTCAATGATCAATCAAAATCAAGAAGGGGCAGGACTTCTACTGTGCGCTTTGTAAACAATAATGGCAAGGGTGAGCAATTTTGTGGTCTTCAGTTTCTGTTAGTGGTCTGACATGATTTCTTGACTCTGTGTTCGTGTTTTCAGGGTAAAATTTTTCGTGTATTAGGAAAAAAAAAGATGCACTTGGGACACTTCAAACCAAGAGATGAGCGAGTCAACTCTTGTTTCCTGGCAACATTAAGACTAACTGAGACTAAGAGCATTTCTAATGGAAAAAACACCTACTATTGACACAGGCCCTTAAAGGTCTATCCAGAGACATACACCGTAAATTACCTTAGGTTTTAACTGTAGTGTGTAACAAGTGTATGTCTACTTGCTTCATACTTTTCACTATTAAAATAAATAATAAAAAATACAGCACAATAAACTTTAACTATACTCTCTAAATCCTTTATCTGCTTGCAAACATTTTGTGTGTTGTACATTCTAATATAAATAAATGCAAATGTTAAGAATAGCTTAAACTGAAGCTGTATTAGTATAATTAGCTGGCTCCAAGAAGGATTTATCACACAGGGATCTTTGCCAGCATGGAATCATCCATATAAAATGATTTGAAGCTTTAAAATCAGTAAAAGAAGCAGACAGTGACTATATTGTGTCTCCTCTCTGGAGCTCCTTCAGGCTATGTCTTCTCTTCTGTCCCTGTGGTTAGTTTCATCGCACTGCAGACAGCGATGTGATCAGGACAGACACAGAAACTTATTTACATGACAGACAAACAGGCCTTTGTGCAATCCTTTTAGTGTGTCATTCAATTTAAGGGGGTGCTTGCGTGAGAGCTGGTGGGTGTGTCACCTGTGGATCTGTAGCTCAAAGCTGATCTTGGGTCCGGCATCATCCAGTTGCTGGACGGAAAACCTCAAACCGACAGACAGCTGGGTGAGAGTGTGGAGACAAGGCAAAAAGGAGTATGAGAAACATGTGACAGAGACAGAAACAAGATGCTGCTGTACATCAAAGAGCACATCAGGTTTAAAGTGTTCAGTAAAAGACAGTAAAATCCCTGTTAACTACATCCTCTGGTGTTGTTACATACTGCAGGCAGAAGGTGTGTGTTTGTGCTTTAAATCAGAGAAGATCCAGACAACACACACAGCGCCAGTTAAGGTTCTTGTCTCTCCTCAGTTTAAATCCCCTGTCCCCCGGGCTAACTGGAAACATGTGAAGGATTTACCCAAACATCCATGACAACTGTGTGTGTAACTGTACAGCGGTGTGTGTATGCCCACGTGTGCGTAAGCTCAACAGGTCAAGCACATGGTCCAGAGAGGGAGAGTATGACAGCATACAGACTCGCCACTTCATGGGGGGTGAGGGTCAGGGCGTGGGTGTGGGTGGGGTGAGGGACTACAAAGCCGGTTCCTCTTTATGGGACACATTAGAACGATTGTGAGGGAGAAAGCAGTGGAGAGGCAAGATCTAAAGAGACAGACACCAAATGAGGCGTTCAAAGAGAAGACGTCCCTATCAGCTATGGAGGGACGGTCAGAAATGGAGGAGGGGGAGGAGAGGAGGGCACAAAAAATGTCTTGAAGAGTCAACTGTGTCTCTCAAAATCTTCAGAATCTGCTTCAGAGACCAGCAGCTGTGGTCTGCTTCAATTTGTCTTGGTTACATTGGATTAAAACATCTTCATTAAAACATCCACATAAACCTTCTGAGCAAACTATTTTCTTTGTCCATTTGTGTATTCAGTTTATGCCAAATAATTATAATGTTGCCACAGTATGACCAAATGCATTGCCTGTCTGCCTCTTTGAGCTACAACACTTTGAAACAAGCAGAATATTTGCTTTACATATTGGTAAAATGATGATTTTTTTAAAACTGGGAACTGAAACTTCAGTTTGTGAAGTTTATGGAGGCATTAAAATTGTTTCTGTAAGCCACTCACAGTTGCCACAGTTTGTATCTGCTTGAGACGGATGGCACCTTAACTTAAAACTGCTGTTCTAGACAACCAGTGATGGAAAACACACTTTAAACAGCCATCCATAGATATTTGAGTTTATATTGCCCTTTTTGCACTCTTCAAGATGTTTGAAATGTACATAAAGAGCTACAGGACATTAGCAAAAGAATGGTACTGTACTACCATCAATATGTGTTTAATATCTAAATACTTACAAGGATTCTTTTGTCTTTCCATTGATTTAACTGGAATACACTATAATAGATTTGTGGTTTGACGACAGCATGAGGCAGAACTGTTCTGGAAGCTGATTCTTACAATTTCATTGCTTGCAGCCTCCGTTAATAGAGTCTGCATGTACATGAAGAACAAGGGACCAGATATTTTGTGTCTGAAGTGCTTTGGTTTCCATTTGCAGTCCAAGTACTAATGCCTGTTTACTAAGTAGGCTTTGACTGTTCACTCGAAAAAATATTTCCATTAAGAGAAAAGAAAGAGCGCTGGAAGAAATTCAGTTCTGGAAGCTATCAGTAAGCATAAAAAAAAACCAACCACATGCTGTAACTTTTTCTTGTTAAGACCAGAATTAGTGGTTAATCAAACTAATTATTCATAATCTCATGAATTCAGGCCCAAGATGTCAATCAAATGTTGTGTCTAAGCAACTGCCAACCACTAACTTGTAGCTGTAGTTTAATTTAATTGCCACTGCCAGAATTAACAATTAATAATTGCCAATTTTTGACCATCTGGACATAAATCAGGGCAGATTGAGCATTTGTATCTTGTAGTACAAAGGGATGGGTATCAAAACCCACTACCAAAACACCTGATAACAAACTAAAAACAAGACAGATTTTAGTGTTTCATCTTGGTACCATTCAATAATGGATTACTTTTGGATGCTACCTACACTGTTTTCCATTACTGTACAGACTGCATCAGTATGTCTTTAAGGTAAGTGGGATGCCGTAATATGTCTGCATGAAACTAAGGTGGCATCCTAAACAAAACAAAGGAGGAAACAAAAGCAATAGAGCTGCCAGCCGCTTCAGGAGAGTTTGGAAAGTCATGTAGCATCCTGGGGCTGACAACAGGAGGGACATTTCACTTTTGTGCTAATTCCCCTGGCTCATGGTGATAATCTGACCATTCAGAGGTCAGGACTGTCTCCATGTCATGTTTACTCTAAACTCAGCTTGCTTGGAGCCCTATTCGAGGTGATACTAAAAACTGTGCAAGGTGCTAGGTAAAATCTCTGAGAGGGACAACTGAGTAGATTCGACTTCACCCTGTTGTTTGTGAGGATGCCACCGTAGTTTTGCTCATTCACACAGTGACAGCCCCACCACCTTAAAGAGGTACTGACAACATTTTTACAATCTTCTATTGTTCAATTTTGGTGAGCCTGTGTAAATTATCGTATCAATCCTATTCTTAATTGAATGACGGATGTGGCACCCTGTGTGGTCTTCTGCTGCTTTAGCCCATCTGCTTAAAGATTCAACATGTTGTGCTTTTAGGAATGACCTTCGGCATACCTCGGTTTTAAAATGTGGTTATTTGAGTTACAGTTGCCTTTTTATCACTTTGAACCGCTCTGGTCATTATCCTCTGACCTCTGGCCTCGACAAGGCATTTTGGCCCAAGAAACCGCTATTGGATATTTTCTCTTTTTCTCCCTAGTCTCTGTAAACCCTTGAGATGATTGTGCATGAAAATACCTGTAGATCAGCAGATTCTGAAATACTCAGACCAGCCCATCTACCACCAAAAACCATGCCACATTCAAAGTCATTTAAATCACCTTTCCTACAAATTCTGTTGCTCTGTTTAGACTTCAGCAGATCATCTTGACCATGTCTCCCTAAATACATTGAGTTGCTGACTTGTGATTGGCTGATTTGCTGTTTCTGTTTACAAGCAGTTGAACAGTGATACCTAGCACATTTTTGAGAGCAAGCACACGGAGGTCCTCAGCAGCTACAAGAGAAGTCCCAAAATGGAGCAGTTTCTTCCAAAGCCTTTGTTTTCTGACGATGCCGACGATAGCTATTCCCTGGCTGTCTTACATATTACTGTTTCTCATAAACTGAAATATATGCACAGACATAATTAATTAGTTTTCAGTAGAACTTTGCTTGTAACCAGTAACTCAAACACTTGACTTTTGTGTGGCTTCTACAATCATTTCAACAAAGCAAGATTCCACTGAAAGTCCGTGGAAGGCAGCCAAAGTTTTCACAAGATATGATCAAATCTGCTTCATTACCAAAGTTTCATGATCTAAGAAAGGATATAAAAACCAGCTCTTGCCCTGGCATGTACCTCCTGCAGTGATGGCCCTCAGTGAGTCTGTACAGCTGTGTGTCATGTGGCACGAGGAATGAACTCCAGTGATGAGAACTATTTAGTTGCACAATATAAGCAGAGTCTGTATGGGGTACATGGAGGTATGTTCTGCATAAGCTCATGGATTCCTGGACGTCCAGCAGGGCACAGAGAGAGTAAAATATGGGAAACATCTGGACTGGCTGTGGAGCGCACACACACACACACAAACACACGTGCATGCACACACATATATACACATGCCTTGTTTTGTTCTCCTCCCCCAACACTGAAACATGACCACATAATTGATTTATCAGAATGCCGTGTGTCACCTCTAGAGCTCGAACACACCTCTGTGCCGGCCTTGACATCCTCACAGAAACCCTACATTCATTAAAAAACACACACTTGATCACACACAAGCCCAAGTACGTTTATGTGACAAGTTATGTGGCACACATTCATGGTAGAGTTTAATGTAGGAAAGGACGGCTCTTTACTTAACAAAGCCGTGACTTCCTGCATGTGTCAGCCATCTGAAAGCCGCATGGATTGTTAAGACACACTTAGTGCATACAAGAGAGTGTGTTGGGGAGTCAGAGTCTGCAGAATTTGGGGTCAAGGTGATGATCGGTAATCATTGGAAACCATCAATCACTATGATTTAAACCTAAGGAGATACACTCAGAGCTGCTTGAAAAGATTTAAGAGTATAGCACCTTAGTGAAAAGTGAGGGTTTGTGTGCACTTTCGTGTGCGATTTTACTTTCCTGTGCTTGACTTTTGATACAGTTTATCAGTTACTACTACTCTCCAAACTGTCTCAAAGGGATGGTTTGGGATTTTTGAGGTGGGGTTGCTCAAGGCCCATGGCACTAGTAAATAACTGCCAACAAAGGAAGTGACGATCTCGCCCCATGAGGGAAGAGAGAGCCAAGTATGGACACTAGCTGTTAAATATCAGTCAATGTTGTCACCGAAATCCTCGTAACCAACCCACTTTAAGGAAGAAACTACAAAAAAACTACATCAGCTCACCCAGATGCTACAGTAAGATTCTTTATAGCATTTCATCTTTTCTGACAAAGCCCCTGAGTTTAGAACCATTTCCTGATAAAACATGTGCTATGTATCCTTCCACCGGCCACACGCTGCTCTGTACTCATCAGCTGTTCCTGACGACAGGAATTGGTCTCCACAAGAAAGGGAAAACAACAACGTAACTAAACTGAACTAAAAATAAGCGGGCTTGCACGGCAAAAACTGTATAGTCAGTTGAACACTTGTGAAATGCCTATATGGGTCCACGACACAGATGTAAATCTTTCAGGAGTGTTGGCACATTAACACTAATGAATGCATTTACTCTTGTTGGAGTTGAAATGTAACACTTTGTAACACTTTCCAGTGTGACTTATGACTATGTTGTGTTGGTGATTACTGTTTCTGAGTATATTTTTAGCTATTAAAGAATAGCATAATGAACACTGCAAGGTGTAAATACTGCTATAATAAATTATTTAGTATTTACTGTAAGGTTTTCCTGAAATTAAGATAATGTTTTTGATTATATCACATTTATTTGGAACATTTACAACACAAACATTAAGAATACTTTCTTTTACATGCAGAACACTGTCTTCTCCGTCATTGTCATTAAGAATATTATTGATCAAAGGCCTAAAATTAGTCAGCTGGTCAGTGCAGAATAGTGAGTTTATCAGTCTGCACAAATGTGTTTGTCAAAGTTTATTATAGCACATCTTCAGATGAAAGAAACTGTTCTTGTATCGATACTGCAGATTTGCTTAAACAAAGGGAGGTCATAGAATGTTCCAGTGCATACAAACAGATCAATCTGTTTCTTAGTGCTTGTAATTTCACTTGACTCTATTCAAAGTATGATTAACTCTGCAATCACAGTAATATTACCTACACTCAAAATTTTAAATCTTCTTAATTTGCTGTGTGACTTAAGTGACAACTCTATGCCAAAATTCATGGGTACAAGTCACCGGGTGGTGCAGATGCATGAACTGTGAGCCCATGCTCATAAACCTGTCACAAGTGGGACTCGGTAACAATGCTTCTGCTTGACCTTTCTGGTCTCGCTAGGTAAAATGGGCACTGTACAGTGTTCTGTCATTGCAGAGGGGGGGATCCTGATATCCATATTTAAACAACAAGCCAAGGTGACAAAGGCCCAAGTTAAGAATCAGAAATTGACAAATGACCATTTGTTTTGCTTGTTTTTATAACCATGATAAATATAGGGGCAACCCATCTTCTGAATATTCTAGAGAGTTAGATTTATACTACTTTGTGCGCTAATGACCAAAAACTGACCCATTGAAGCACTCTGACCTGAACAACTGATGAATGCAGAGCAGTGTGTGGCTGGCAGAAGGATACGTAGCCTATAATTTGTATCATGAAATAGCTCCAAACATAGAGGTTTTGTGAAAGTGAAACACTGTAAAGAATCTTACTGCAGCATCCAGTCGAACCAAAGTTGTATTTCAGTGGGGTAATTAGAGGCCTTCAGTGGTACCATTGACTGCAACATATCAGCTACCATCCATACCCAGTTATCTTCCAACAAGGGAAGAGATGGTAGGCTGATCAGGTTTCAGGTGGTCATAGCAGGGTACAGCCATTTTCAGCATCTTCAAGATTGGAACAAGACAGCTTTGTACTTAAATACTTCTTATTTTCAGACAAACAGCCCAGGGTGCTAACAGGAGCACATGCACTCTTGCTTTTCCAACAGAGTGAGTGCTGTGTGAAAAAAAGGAAAACTGCATCTGGTGTAAACTAGGGAAGACACTGGGGGCCTCCATGGCTCAGTTTGATAGCGTGCCCTATCATTACTCAAAGGTTGCAGGTTCCAGCCCAGGTCTGGCTGTCACATGTCAATGTGTCCTTGGGTAAGTTTCTTCCACTGCTTCGTCAGTGGAGTGTAAATGGGTATGAAAGGGCAAGGATGTGTTAGCTAATTACATAGAAACTCTGATCCATCAATGAGTGAATGTGAGAGCGAATGGGTGTGAATAGGTAGATGTGACCTGTGGTGTAAGGCTGCTTTGAGTAGTTAAAGAGACTAGAAAAAATCAATAGGCGCTCAAGTCCATTTACCATTTACTGCTCCCACATTCACACGCCATACCAAAATATGACTCCAACTGAATATCAAAAATGCAACGGCAAAAATTAAGAGATATTAAGAACTTATCAACAGTAAAAGCCTGTTAAATGCATCTAAATGCTTTTATTTTAACTTTGATCACTGTATATCATATTGTTATCAGGCAACCAAGTCTGTAAGAAACTTACTTAGCTTCACCAAACTAAACTTAAAACTCACCTCTGTCCCAGCCACCATTGGGTTCCCGAGGTCACACACCACTAGTCTGGACTCATTGACCATCTTGTACTCGCAGTTGAGCTGAGACAGCGACTACAGAGGGGAGACAAAGACAAGAAAAGTGAGTAAGTTGATGAATCGAAATACTTGAAAGTGACAAAGAGGGAGCATTGAGAGTCAAGAGAGGGGAGGAAAAAGAACAACGGAGGGAAGCAAAGCACCATCAAAGGGTGAGAGAGCAAGGGAGTGAAAAGAGAGAGGGAGGGATGGCAGGAGAGGAGAAGTGATGAATGCTCTGACAGTAACAACCTCATCAATCAAACAGCCCCATTACACACTCATTAGCACGCACACATAGACACATGCACGCACATAGCAGTTGACCCTATCCATTTCCGTGGTCACTAATGCAGCTTGTAAATCATAATGGGGGCTTTTGGGTTGTTGCCAGTGAAGGGAACTCAACCGATAGCCTCACCTTAATCACTATGAACAAACACGACCACAAAGACACAACAGGATGTGATGTGCTGTAACTGCAGCCTCAAATAGCCCACTTCCTCATTGGCACTTGCTTCAATCACGATAAGACAAGTGCTTTAATTTTATACATCTATTTTAGGTGTCTGTCAAGACATCAAACGGGGTGACTGATGTCAGACAGATGTGCCTGCAGCAGAGCTGGGGGATAAATCATCTCAACAGAGGTCCAAGATAAGACTTACATCATTACTATAATAAATGTTGTAGTTGTGCTCTGGTGGTGTAAAGATCAAACAATACAGAACCACAGCGGAAATATTAAGCCACATCAAATTTCTTGGTTGTGCAGCTTCCTCCAAAGATGAGAAAATTGCTTACAAAATATGGTCACATTATATCAATAATTTGGACATTTGTGGCAGCTCGAAGCAGGACATCCTGTGTCCACTCGAGAGCAATTGAGGCAAAATTTCACGTTTTACTATTTTGTTTAATTGTTTTCGTTTACTGGTTGGTTTGTTCTGGTTAACCTCTGTTGATAATTTGTCTCCTGATATAAAAACATGTGAGAAGTGAGGGAATCCTAATGTAAACAAGCTGATGCAAGAAATGTTAGTGCTAGCCCCTCAGACCTGCACTGCTGAAGGGGGAGACGTAGCCCATATGTTTAGATGCACGGTGAAGTCAAGCTCTGACATAACCTTATCTAACAGGACTACTATCCTTGTCCCTGAAAACAAGCATAGAGAAGAAGTAATCTACTGAGATAGGTAGATGATATGTTGCCTTTCATTAAACCTTCCTCTGGTTTACTTCATACCTCACATAACATACAATCCATGTCCAATCCATATGTTTAACTCTTCTAAAATGGTATGAGAGCTGTATTGGTGCTGTTTTCTGAATACAAGTATGAGTACAAGTACTAACCATGGTCTCATCAGTGTAGTCCTCATTTTTGTTAAGACTACCTTTATTATCATCATTATCATCTTTTGCTTAAATAAAGAGGATATGCAGAGTAGAAAACTGGATGAAATAATGGAAAACGACACATGGTGAATTACTTCAAGGATTATAGCTGCTGTACTAGGAATGGGAATCGAAAACCAATTCCACTTGGGAATTCTAAAAAAAGTAGTATTCTACAAAAATAGATCTGATTAGTATTGTTGCTTTTCAATTCCCTTATCAATTCCTTCTGTTCTGTTCTGCATGCTTTGCAAATCAAGGAAGTCAAGCTGTCATCAGACGCAGTCATGATAACAGAATAAACATCAAGGCAGATGGGGTAGAAGTGGTTAGAATTATCCATTAATTTTTTATGCCAAAAAGACACTACACAACTTTCAGTAAGGGGAGACACCAGCAACTTGCCTATGCATTTATCTATGCAGCATAGCACTGAATGTCAGGACTGCATGTGCTTGACATTGCTGTCACGGAAAATCTAAAGAGGGCCTACTTTTTCCATAAACAAAATCAGCAGGAATTGATAAGGTAATTACTGAAGATCTGGACTGATAAGCAGAATTGATATTAATTAAATCTTATCAGTTCATTATACTGGGTACATGATAAAACCCTGAAGCAATCCTGTGCTTGGCTTTGACAGAATTTAATTTTGACTTTAATTCAAACATTAAAAGGATGATATCATTTCAAAAACATGTTGTATGCAACTTCAGTATAGGTTAATAAACTATTTCACTATTTAAGTTCATCTAAGTATTGGTGTCAATGCTCTCTGCAATCTCAGAGCAGTCCTCAATTGACTCTTTGTTGGCTCTCTGGCATACTGAGTGGAAATTATACAAGCATTTTGATGATGTGAACAGCTGATCTCAGATGACTCACACAGAGATCGTTCCCCTTTAACACTTTAAATTAACTGGACAGATTTTGTGTTTTTTTCATCTATCCTATTGTAGTTTTGCCTTTACTATTTTATTTAGGTCAAGTTTTAAAAAGAATGAAATTAATTAAACATGAATAAAAGTTAGTAACAAAGCAAGTTATTTTCATTTGTTTGAAATGGGAGAGAGGCCAGATACAACAGATTTCCTCTAACTTTTTAACTGTTACTAAGAAGAGCTGAGCTTGATAGAGAACTGTGTCCTTTTCAGGACGGAGCTTGACTAAGGTTCAATTGGTGCACATACAAAGACAGCATTTGTCAGGACACATCCTTCAAAAATTGCAATTTATGTCACAGGGGAAACAATGCAATGTGATTCTTTCCAAATATCAGTCATCCTTAAAGAACATTAAAATGAACACATATTTATCTGTTGAACTTTACTTTTTGACACAAAAATTGTAACATATATTTCAAAATAAACATATATATACCAATATTGTTTTTTTCCCCGTATTGTTAAGCCTTAATGCATATCTACATTTATCAATGCATTCAAATACTGAGTAAATAATTTTCCATATTTCCCAGCCCTTGGTTGCTTTGATGCTGTGTGTATTTATTTACCTCCACCCTGCGTTCCACACCAATATAGTCAGCCTCTGGTGGGATCAATGTGTGGAGCTCTGTCTCATACGCTCCTTCTCCTTGGTTCGCTGCTGTGATGGTCAGCATGACCAGATTATCATCTCCGATCACCAGCTCTGACTGGTCTCTATTTGTTTGATTGGAGGAAAAAAAAAAGTGTACAAAAAAAAATAATATCAGTTTGGTAAAGTTCCCTGAAAATTAAGTTTTGCTGCAGCTTTTACCATTTAAAACTTGCATATCTTGTTAAATTTAGATAATCTTTAGGAAGGATCTTTCCAGGTTTGTATCTAATCTGCCTCAAAGAAAGCTCCACCCCTGACCCAGATGATATGTATGTTAGTGTGTGTGTCTGTCTCTGGAGGGTGACAGGATGTTTATACAACCCTGCCATGGTGATATGGCACAGCTGGAAACACTATAGAGAGTAATTCATGTATACGCTCACCACATGGTAAATGGATCTATAATGTGAACAGTGTTAGTGTAAACTTTGCTCATCGTGTGAGAGATAACATTTTTTCTTTGGTTAAGCATTGTGAATGCATGCATGTTTCTTTGTGAGGTGTTCACAGGTTAAGGTCAAGGAAGTGTGGTCATGTCATTCTTACATGGTGGCAGAGAGCTGGAGGTCAGGGATGCAAATGTTGTCATCGCCGCAGTCAAGAAGGATGTAAGCCTGAGAGGAAGAACAGCGCAGAGAGGAGGAAGTATTTGAGAATAACTGGACTTCATTATGAAACTAAAATTAGAAACAAACATGAGTTGGAGAAATCAGGATGCAGGTGTTGTATACATAATTACACACAGGCTCTGTGATGTGATTTCCAGGGTTTGTGCTCTTGGATCAGCTTTTCAGTCCAGTCTGGGTTGTTTTGTTGTACCCCAATCCAGGCTGAGGATGGTTTTAATCATAGAACTAAATTTTTCAACAAAATAATCAAAACTCTTTCTTCCTCTGTTTTTCCAAGGTTAATGTTCTGCTTTTGCTGTAGTAATGAGTTGCAGGTAAGACATGCTTATAAAGAAAGAGCAGTTGAGTGATTGGAATTAAAGGTGAACAAAACAAACAATCATCAAAAACATAAATAATCATGACAAGGCTTTTTCAATGGCTTTATTACACACAAGTACATGGCTTTTTCCTGAAATCCTAAAAAATCAAAATTTCCATAAGATGTAACATAAATTTTTTGTTCCTCATTTGATACATTAGGTGTTTTTGGCAACTGATAATCCACTTGAGGACATTTTTATCATTTATCTGATTGTATTCAGATTTTTTTTCTAATCTGTTGATCATATGGATTAGAAAGAGGTATCATACACGTATATATCAAATATGATACAACATGCTTAAAGGAGTTAATACAAAACAAGACTCATGACTCAAAGAGTTGAAGAAGAGGAGCAATGTATGTTTAAAACACACCTTAAACTGTCTAAATATCTTCCTTACAGTGAACACTAATAGGGTGAAGAGAAGTTAGGTAGACCTAATTAATCTTGCAAAGTGAGTAATGGATAAGTGGAATACGCCATCCCATGTGACAGACAAAGACATAAATCATGTAGTCTTCAAGACCTACTAGAAATGTCTAAAGCTCTACCGGTAGATCAAGATTTACAGGCTGGTGACCTCTGTACTACAGTTTATTCAAGAGCATGACAGAGCAGCACCAGCAGCAGACAAGTGGATGACATCCACAGGTAAACATGAGGCTAACCCACTGGTGACCGTATTAGTGACCACAGGCATTAATGTCGATCATCAATCCATCACGTTTTTTTGGAGGATTTATCAGGGCATCTTTAATTTCAGTCAGTATAACAACAACTTTATCTGATAACATAACCAACACTGCCTTTAGAGGAACTTGTGATGTGCATAAATTCAGTTTTTGCCTATTTTGTTACTTTCAAAAAGACAGACTAAAGTCAAAGCAGTTGATTTTCCTTTAAGGTAATGTAATTTTGTATGTGAAGCTGAAGCAAATTAAATAAAAAGACGGACAGAAATAAAAAATCAAATTGAAATAACCCCCCAAATTACAGAGGTATATAAACTCTATTTGCACAGGATTAGTATTACCTATAGACCTCTAAGCATTTATAATAATGTCAGAGGATGTCTGTGTTTTTAATCCTGTGCAAATGGTCCATGTCTGTAATTTGTAAAGTAAAAATTCCAGAGCAGAAAAAAACCAACCATATTTTAGCACACACAGAGGTCCCCTGATATAGTAATCCAGCCTGAACCAACACCTTGGCAATTCTTTGATTTAATGGTATTGAAGGTCTCTGTAGCTTCTCTGTTTGCTTTTGCCAACAAAACAGAGTGATCATTTTACTTTGTTTAAAATTGGATTTAGACACATTCAGGCTATTTATACCTGTTTCCTCTAACCTATTTCAGTGCTTGTTCAAATATGACATCTATCTGCCAGAATCCTTTCCTTCCACTTCTACTTCATCTAATGTCCCTTTTCTTTGGCTCAAGTAGTAACTCAAGAACAACTCATTTGTAAATGTATTTCATTCAGTTTGCAGTTATTATATCAGCTGAACTCCTCATGGATAAGGATCATTCCTGATGCCCTACCCAGCAATCCAAAACTTACTGAGAGCAGAAAACACTGACATCATAGAATAAAGCATCACTTCTCAATCATGAAGTAACTAAATTCCTGAATTAGTTTTATTTAATATTATCTTCTCATGCTGTTTTCTAAAAGAATCACATATTTCACATCATCATTGTCTGATTTACAAAAACACTCATACTTACATGCTCTTGGAGGAAGGTGCTGCTGTAATGGTTGAGGACAGGTGGGAGGCTTTGGTCATGAGTGGGTGGAGCCAGGCTGTAGTTCAGAGCAAGCGAGATGGGGGTCAGTTTGTCCCTGAACTCATCCTCCTCCTGAAAAACAATTATGATATGAGAGATGTTACGAAGGTCAGATTTATTTGGCTGAAACTTTACACATAACCATCAACAGTAGATTGCTCTGTAAGATTTATGAAAGGCTTATAAATGTTCTCACTTTGAGATAGATGGTGTAACTCAGGCATGCACGTGGGCGGTTGTGACTCAATGTCAAGAGCCCGATGTGCTGAGGCTGCTGGGTCTCGAGGAACGAAACTCTCTTAACTCCGCCTCTGTTGCCCTTTAACCAATCCAGCTGCAGCTCTGCTCTCAGGTCTGGACAGGGAATTGTGATGAATTACAAGAGAGATGGAAAAATGAAAAGGATTGGTGTTGGGACAATAAGAGGAAATTCTGGTGATTGAGACAATCAGACATTTCTTAGCGGTTTGACCCATTTTTGTCTAGTTCAGGGCTATTCAACCTCCAAGCGTCAGACTGGAACTGGGCTGTGGATCATTTAGTATAGCGCCATAAAGAGATAAAATCATATTCTTATTTTCCCGTTTTGACAGAGTCTGCTGGGTGTTTCATTTAAAAAACTAAAAGTGCCCCAAGTGCACAAACCTAAGTTATTAGCCAAAATGTGAAAAACTGCCTCATTGGGCAATGTTAACAAATATTCAAAATATTCCTGATCTGCCTCCGAATTCAGATCACCAGCAAAATCTTCTGACTTCTCCCTTGTGACATGAACAACAATCCCTGAAAACTGCCAGTTATCCTGTTTAAAGTTATTTTACATCAGTGCGACTGTGAAACCACAATTTCTAGGGGGAAAAGTTATATACTGTTGCTTTAACTGATACAAACATAGCAACAAAAGGCACCAGCTTACATGGTCACTGATTGAATGGATACACCACTGACAAAGTTTTCATTGAGTAGCCATTGGATGGGGGTCCACTAGCTGTTGTCTGCCCTGATCTCTAAATTTTCGTGTTCAAACCCCACACTTAAGGCTCACATCCCACCCATCAGGAACTTCTGTTCAGCCCACGCTCTCTCTTCTGCCACCTAGCACCAAATCATCTGCAGCCCAGTCTGACTGAAAACCCCTGAATCTACATGAAACCAACCTATGATGCAGACAGGTTGGAGACCACTGATCTAGTTTCCATATGTGCCTGTTGTATCCATGACTTTCCATTAGTATAAAACGTAAGAAGACTTTAAGAGTATTAAGATGATGGAAACATTCTATTCTATTTGTCTGTCTGCCTGATTTTAGTTTTCACCCTCTCTCACGTAATATTTACCTCTCTGTGACATTTCACCTCCACTGTGAATGCCCTGGAGGTGGAATGGGGGGAACAAGTTGACCCTCTCTTTGTTCTGCCTCCAGAGGTAGTAACAGCGGTGTGATATTGGAGAGAGGGAGAACGCAGACTCAGCGGGAGACAGGAGCGCTGTGAGTGAGCGTCTCTGCCTTTGTGTGAATGTGGGGGCACGTGCCGTATTGCAGCATGAATTAACACAGATATTATGGCCCCCTATGTAAATGTCTCTGCATGTAAATTAGCGGAACCTTGTTGCAGCGCTTTTTTGTGAAGGCACTTTAAATTGGGCTTATAATGAAAGGCCGATTGGATCGGACCCTCCCTGTTATTTCCCCTGTCCTTTCTTCTCTCTCATTCACACTGCTACAAGGTGCGTGGCTACTTACCTACAGAGCTGGGGATCCCCACGCCGCTCACTGCTGCACACACATCCACCCTGAGGCTGGAGGGAAAGAAAACACAGAGATAGAAATAAACCATTAGACCGAAGATTTTGATTGGTGTTACGATACACAGTTATAAGATTATCAAGAAACCTAGATGTCCATCCAGCCCCATCCACATTGTCAGAGTAAACAAATGCACAGATGCCTGAAGTATTTTCACTACGTTTTCTGTTAGGAGCTGTAGAATCACACAGGATATTACTTCTATAAGAATAATAATGTATTTCAGTTTAAGGACGGCTTCTTTAGCAAAGTGGTGTTAAAGCATAAGTCTGTGAGTTTCTCCTCCTATCTCATTGTCGGCCAGTGTCTGGGAACCAGATGAATCTGCCTGCTCATAATTTATTTTCTTTGGTGGATAAGTGTGGTCCCCTCCCAATTAGACAGGTTTTATCTGACCTAATTTAGGCCAGGCAAATTACAACTGTTGATATTATACAGACATAATTCAATTAAATGACAGACTATGGAGAAGCAGTGTTGAATCATTTTTAGAAAATGTGTAGTCCTGTGATACTTCTTAATATGACTAAATTTTATCAGGATGACAAAATTCCTATTCTAATGATTGATAGTATCTTCAAAAACAACAGACCCTTAGCCATAACTTTAAGTCAAAACTGCTTAAGAGCTTAAATATCTTAAATACACCGTCACCACTTCAAAACTACGATGTATTTGGAAAGTTAGCCACTGAGCGAGAGCTGTCCTGCATTTTGTTGATTGAAAGCAAGAAATGACCCAATATTGGGTATCTAAGACCTAAATTTCTGCTGCTGTGTCATCAAAGGGTTATTATATTGTTGAAGTGTTGCATATCATGACCCTGAGGTGCAATACACAATGACAAATAGGAGAAGACCACAGCTAACCACAAAACACAACAACAAATAAAGACAACCCCCCAAAAACACATACCAAAGAAACACAACAAATTGCAAAACACAAAAAGAAAAACATGACGGGGAACCAGGAAACAGAAACAAACTGAAAAACAGAATAATGAATACATTGAAATATACAACAAAAAAGAACAATAGAAACAAACACAATCTACAAAAGAACCCAACACAACAAAAGTAAAATATAATTCAATTTATACTGTTCACAATTCAATTTCTTTATTTATTATTGTATTTTGTTGTCGCTGATGTGTTACTTTGTTGTATTTTTTTTTTTTGTTTTGCTGGGCTTTTTTTCTGTATTTGTTGTTGATTTTTTTTAATGTGTTTTGAAAATGGTTGTATTTTTTTATTTGTCTTTGTGTTTCTTATGGTCTTGTATTTTTCATTATCTGTTGTAATTGATTTGTTGTGTTTTTATTTGTTTTGTGTATTTCACATTAGTTTTTGGTTTTCTTTTTGTTGTTTTATTTAGATCAGTTATATATATATTTTTTTTACTTGTTTTGGTTTCTGTCATCTTGCTTTGCTCTTAAGGCCAACTGTAACTGTTGGTACAATATCAGAATTTTAAATGCCAGCATCAAGTCAAACCTAGCCATTTTCAGAGAACGAAGACGGCTGCCTTTTTTGGGTCAGTTTATAAAACCTGGACAGCAATATTTCTGCTTTATATAAATGAGTATGACATCAAAGCACATTAGCAACATAGTGGTACGGAAACATTGCTTTTGTTTGTTTCTGTGCATTTTAGACAGAGTGCAGGAGTTTGCCTGCAACTTTTGATGGATTCATTTCTCTAAAACACACCTGCCTTGTAAAATGTATGTATGTTTGTATGTACATTATTAGTTTATTCACTTATCAATAGTATTAATAGTAGAAATGGAAGAATACTGAATCACCTAATTAACTGTACAGAGAGTATACTGAACTTTTGAGGGAAGCAGATAAAAGAGTTTGTGTCACTAGAGCCATTTAAATGGCTGAGCTCCTGGCGGGTCAAATGGACCCTCTCCCAGTGCCATTTGATAACATTTTAAAGGGGACATTTCAAGCAAAAAAAAAAGGAGATACAATAAAATAAACACTTTACTATGTTTTAAATCTGTGGGTACTTAGGGAATCAGTTGACCCATTAAATGTAAAAAAGGCAACCCCAGTCCTTGTCTGTGGTCTACTAATGTCTGAGGACATAAAATCTCAGTGTCTGTTTGGAATCTAGGCTCAGTGTGCTTTTGCATTTCTAGAATTTTTGCTGCATTATTTAGAAACACTTGCATGTCAACGCCTCTTTCTGAACAGTCAGCATAAGTAATTACCGGGGTCATTGCAGAAGAAAAATTGGGTGCTGGTCATAGAAATCATGACTTTACAAACCAGCCCCAATCAATCATAATTCTTTAGACTTTTCGACCTCAGCTTCACGTCACATTTGTATGAGTGCCAAGTAAAAAAAAAAAAGAAAAAAACATATAACTTGCTTAAGTGTACATAAGCAAAGCCTTTTTTCTTCTTGTACTCAAGGGATCAGTGGGAAATACCCCTAAGGTCCTGTGAGTCCTTCAATTAGGCTAACAGACATGGGAGACTGAGAAATGTTTCTGCATTTGCCTTATTTATGTGACGATGCATATATGTGTGAGTGTGTTTGTGTGTTATCACCCCTCTAATCAAGAACAGGAAAGTGACTCCCACACAGGGAGATCTGCACTGTTAACATGCACAAATCTGAGAGGACCTACACACTCCTTACTCCAACATCGTAAACTCAGCAGTTTCAGGCATGATGAGGTGAATGACTTCATGCGATTGTTTGTTTAGTTTCAGCTCACAAACCTTAACATCCAAAAACCAGATGTTGTTGATGGGTTTGTGTTTGTTAATAATTAGACTCTCTATTAGATGACACATTAATGATGAGCTTGTTATTCTGCTCTTTAATGTGTGAGGTGCAGATGTGAGTATATTTGGGATAAAGTGCAGGTTTCTATTTTAAAAATTGCTCCCTTAACTCATTCTAAACTCTCCAGGTGGTTTCATGCATGCTTAATACATGCTGTGTGTTTGCATGTGTTTAAGGTGGGTGTGCTTGAGTATGACTGTAATAAGCACTGAGCACTAAACTCAAGTATATGCAAGGAGGAAATGACCCCCTTTTTACTGACAACGACTCTGGTGCACGGTTAGTCATTACTGTATGTAGTTTTCCCCCAAAATGCATCTGTGCTCCACCGCACTGCACACCTCCTGCTGACCCTCCCTGCAAACATGCACTCCTAAATGACTATTACCACTGACAAAGACTGCTTAAGAGTAATAAGCCTGAATCTTAAAATGATATACAGTTAGCTTCAGGGGAGGAAGAACTTGGTTGCCCATCGGATCCAAAGGCCAAACATGTGGATGTCTATAGTCATGCTATGGACAGAGGTATTTATTTCAAGTGCTGACATTTGAGTTTTAATGTATTTTTGGCTGTCTTTTAGAGTTCTTGATATTTTTCTAAACTCTGTTAAGTATTTTGTACAGCTCTATATATAAATAATACACTATACTTAAACTTGCCATACCCTGCTTTGTCAGCACTTTATACCACCTAAATGTGATGTTTATGGATTATTAGACTCAATAAAGGTATCGCTTATGTTAGATTAATTGATAAAATCAATCAATCAATTTTTATTTGTATAGCACCAAATCATATCAAACGTTATCTCAAGACATTTTACAGTAGAGCAAGTTGAAGCCTTTGTTTTATATATGCATATATACCAATATGAAAATACACATTTACATACATACTTTAAAACCCATATTATGTTAAGACTGAGTCATTATTTTTTATAGTGGATGTGATATTTTTTCATAATACTTGGCATTTTAACTAGTACAAAATATATCTGTAAATGAGACTAGCCATTGGTTGGCTAGTCTCATTTGCAGATACATCAAGTAATGTATAATGTATGGACAACCATCTGAGCCTTTGAAACGTTGTTGAGGTGAAATCTGTTGATGCTATCATTCTGTACACGCCCTCTCAACCTAACTTTGTATCAACCTACTCAGACAAAAGGGTTCTGTTGAGATGGGACTCAAGGTCCTGTGCAGATTTCTAGCTAATGCCTATCTTGTACCTAATTTATCAAAACAGAAAATCCTGAAAGAAATAAAAACGGACACACTACCCATACAGTGAGCATATTGAATATCTAGACTGAAACTGGTCATTGAATCAGGTTGAAATATGTTTATTTAGGCTGTACAGGTTGTCAGTATCCTGCACACAACCACATAACTTCCAGGTTTCCTGCAGCCACTGCTGCACTGGTTTTATTTTCAGCCTTGGCGGTTGCTGCTTGATTTTTACAAAAAATTACACCATGCTATATTTAAACAGTTGAAGATACAGTGATCAAGACCCCGTTCTGGTGAAATGGTAAAAAAGGTCCAACTCCCAGCTACAGTTTCAGTCATTACATGACAATACATATATCATTAATCTTACTGATTTTGAGGTTACATTCTTGTTAGTGTTTGTCAGTTTGTTTGTCCTTCTGTGAAAAGATAACTATAAGTTCTCAACAGGTTTGGATGAAACTGTGAAGTAAAGTTGTTCTTGGCACAAGGAAGAAGTGATTAGATTTTAAAGGTGATCTGAGTATGGATGTGGATCCAAGAATTTTTTTATAGAATTTGTATATGTTTTGAGATAGGGCTGTTTCCACATTTTCCCAAATAACTCGAAAAGTTCTCAACAGATTTTTGACAAAATTTTCAAGAAATGGTGGTCATGGCACTAGGGTGAAGTGATAAGATTTTGATGGTGATCTGAATCTTAAGCAGATCCAGGAATTTTTTTAAGGATTTGTTAACAGTGTGAGATAGGGAATTTTCCACATTTTGATAATAACTCACCCATCAATGTTGTAAATGCCTCATTGAAGATTTGTATTCTTGAAGCACTTCTAGTTGTGTTTTTTTTTTTTTTTTTTTTTTTTTTTTTTTACTTTTATAGGTCACAAAGAGGCAACAATGTATCCTCAATTTGTCTCGTGAACAGCCCTAACTCCCAACAGAAGCTTTAAGTCTGGCAAAGACTAACAAGTTAGGTTGTGTTAAATATAATGGACAATTAAGAAAATACTGTACATCACAATGTAACTGGATGTTTTGTTGTACATATTAGACAAAATGAGATTTCTTTCTTACTTAATTGTTTGGTAAGGAAAAGGAAAAACAGAACTGTTTGTCTATCAGGTTTGAAATGTTCTGAAAATAGGAGGAAATATGCAGTGTACAGCATATTTTTTCATCCAGAAGACTAAAGTGCCAACAAGGATTATGGAAATACACTCAGAGCAGTGGTCAGCAAACCTCAGGTTTTTTTTTCAGATTGCTTGGTAATTATTTTACCCAGAATCGGGTACTTAACCCTGTGACTCATATGTGAGGGTAATAAATGAGAGGCACAAACTGGGGCTACCTCCCATCATGCCTCAGAGTAGCTTTCAGCCTAGAGAAACAAATGAAATGTCCAAAGGCTTCAGCACTACTTCCCTTAATCGTAGTAGCTGCTGTTCGTCTCTTTATGAGTGTGTGTGTCCTATCTCATTCCCTACCTCTGACCAGATCTTTATGGCGGTTTATTTAAATAAGCTGAGTTATGTTTTGACAGAATTCGACACTTTAATGCTCCCTGTCAATCTATCCCAAACCCTGCTCCTTTTCCCTTTATAGCCAAAACTCACATACATGCACACACACAAACACGTACTGTGTGGGCACCTTGCTGAGCACACTTCTTCCATCCAAATAGTCACACAGCGGTTCCAGTACCAATAAGTCAGGAACAACAATGAACTGTGGTGAAGCAGCATGAGCTTCAGGACTCGTTCCCCTCAAGTAAACTTACTCCCCCGGCTGTTCAAAGCCATGCTGCCACCCACAGGAACAATTACACAATCAAAACAGAATATGCAGTATTGAATTAATTGCAGGGTTCTATAAATCTGACTTCTCAGGTTATTGGATACGCTTTTTTAGAGTGCTTCTAAATTATTGAATTAGTCACACAGGCAAACAGACCTTGGCTGAGGGCAGACGTCTCCAGAGCGAGGGTGAAATATTTGTCACATCTGTCAGTGTGTGTGAGATTTGTGAGTGTGCGCACTTTAGACTGTTTTATGACATAGTATAAGCAGGAAGATTTGTGGTGAAGCTCTGGGCTTCCGAGCAGCGGTGAGCTCTATTTGTTTGATTCCTTCAGCTTCAATTCACACACAAGGTTGGTGTCCAAACTTCTGAAACACTAAAATATAACAAAAATGAGCATCAGGCGTGTAAGGCCGGAAAAGTGATTAAACTCAGTTTACTTTAATTTTTAAGTCTAGCTTGACTTTGTGTCTGGGTTGATGGATGCTATTGTACCACAAAGCAATGCCAAACGGAAGTGTGGGAGCCATGCACAGCTGGAAAGACTTAGCAAATATTGGACTGTGGTGAAGAGCTGGAGAAACAATTTAAAGAAAATAAAATTGTAAAAATTCTTTGGGAAAACATTTTGCCTGTTTAATTGTGAACCAGTCATGTTCCAAGGTCAGCATATGCCAGATGTTAAATGATCCGTAACATGAAATAAATTTACTGTTTACAGATCCAAGTCTCTTTTCACCAATGTTTGGGCATTCTACATTTATTCAAGATTCCCTCATTATTTCAAGCCAAAGTCTCTTTGAAGATAAAACCTTCATCTCCCAAAAGACCTCAAAGAGGAACTAAAAGGTTAAAAAAATGACAGATTCAATACACGACTGGATGACAGCAAGTTGGTCAATTTTTCAAGTTAGCCATGTAAGGTTTTTATATTTGACCTTTTATTAACTGTTAAATCATTTTCAGCTGCAGACCACAACCAAAAGGAAATGTAGCATACTGTATTATAGAGTTCTGCTGACTGACATGTACTGTTGTAATTCTGACTCCTAACGACAGCTCATTTACATTTCAGTGCAGCTGGATTCGCCAGATTCCATGTCTGTCATCAGGTGAATCTATCTAACAATGCTTCCTAGTAAAACACTTTGTTTCCTTGTTGGTCAGAGGGTGTCCAATCAGCATCCTTGTAGGAGACAGAGGCAGTCACGACAGGCATGGCAAACAAAAGGCCAGGAAAATAAAATGTTGTAAACAGCTGCTTGCCCCACAAAGAGAGGTAGAGTAAGAGATCTTTATGTCACAGACATTTGGTGTTGGTCACAGAGGTGCTCTATCACGCAGAGGGGACAAGTCAAATAAACTAAAGGGCATAACTTAAAAAAGGTGATTTGACCTCTTCAAAAGAGGTGCCAAGAATGATACAGAAATGTTGCCTTTTCCGAAGTTTATTTTGTGTAAAAGTCATTTTTACAGAAACAGGAATGTGTATTTGTATGGTAGCAGCTGCCCGATAACCTCACATAGTGTAGAAATGTGAAACAGCCCATTTGGCATGTAAGGATAACACCTCATACATCCCCCAATGAGAATTGCAACTATTTATTTTAGATCACAGCATTGGCACTGGAAGTAGGGGTGTAGCAGAATCTCCCACAATCAAGCACCATGTAAACATTTGGTTCATAAAATTATTCAGACTTGAAAATTTTCTTCTCAGTTGGATGTGTATATGCAGCTCACTGATTTCTGTAGCGGGTTGATGTACTGATTGTGTAAATTAGGGCAGATGCCAAAACCCATTATAGGAATAACAATTTAGTTCATTGCCGACACTGATACCAATATTTTTAATAATTTTTTTTGTGTATTTCTCTCACAATGACAACATTCTTTCTAATGTATTAACTTAAAAACTGATATTTTTCCTAGTAAATAGAACCGATATCAACCAAATGCATCTGTGCATCCCTGATACCTATAACTTAGAGGTTCACAAGTTGCTTAAAATGCTTCTGCAGATTCATACCAAATTTGCAAAGCAGCAGCATTTGCCAGATTGTCTGTCATCAGGCAGATCCATCTTGCAAAGCTTCAAGCTTAAACAACCGTCTCTAGCCAGAAACAGGCCAGGCCCCTCAGAGTCCTTTAACTGACAAAGAAGCAGTAGCTATGAGTGTGGGCTAGTTGTGCTGAAACTAGAGCAGACTGTGGTCCTCTAATCAATGTGACAGACATCAAATATGTGTTCAATATTGGTGTTTTTTTAAGGATCTGCCCGGTCATTTCTATAGGATGTTGACATATAGAGCCCATGGATATGTAAAATAATCCATCCTGAGTGACAAAACTCTTTGAAGGTTTTCAGTTTTCCATAATTTACACACATTGAGGTGTTTCAGAGGTTTTCTAAATATTTGTATTTTTAAAAATGTTTGTTCATCTAGTCAAAAAGTCCAGCAGCAGCTGATGTTTCTGGAGTTTGAAGTCTTTGTTGAATGTGGTCATAATGATCTAAAATTTAACTCTGAGAGAATAAAGGAGAGCTCAGAGGAGAAAGGATAAAAATCCACATGGTCATCTGTCCTAATGTGATGTGCAGACTGCAGTTTCTGTATGCAGACTAATGCATGTCTAATGTAAACATCTCTCATGAGTGTTGATTTCATGTAAAATGAAATATATACTGTACAGTATATAGAATAAATGTATCCTCACTGCTCCATTAATCATAGGCCATAAACGTCTAAAAGTCTGCATCTGTGTGAACTCTTGTAGTCCTTTGTCTATTGCAGTGTAGATAATCTGAAATCAATAGAAACTGTTGTTAATACAGTAACATTAATCATCCTCCACATTAAAACTGATTAATAATTGATGAGTTGGTGCAGTGGAAAGTATGATGTAATAATATACTGTAGAGGAAGTCTCAGCTTTCCTGACTATGACATCTTTGGTAAGAAAAAGTTTGAGCTTCTAAAACTCAAAACTAAGACAAGAGGAAAAGAATTAGGTGCTGCTAACACTAATTTAAAGTTAGGTAGTGTTAGGTGGCTGCCGTGCTGTCCAGTCTGTTTGTATGTATGTTTGGGTGTGTTTGTTTGTGTGTCTACCGCCTCTCCACTCTAAAGGTATCAGAGGGAAAAATGCTGAAGACAGGATCATAACTGGGCTGTTAGTCTATTCTTACACCTGAAATCTGACCTGCTTTTCCTTATTTCTTTCCACCTGCTTCCACTGTCTTTCTGCCACTTATGAGCACGGACAACTGCTGTAACATGATGCATACTTCTATACTGGTGGATCTCAATTGCTTCACACAGGTAGTAAATGTTTTCATTTCCCTTTGTAACTTTGAATCTGACTGAATTTGGTGGTGATCTGAATGCTGATGTGTATTCAGAATTTTATCAAGGATTTCTTAACAGTATGAGAGGGCAGTTTTTCACATTTTGACAATTTGAACAATGAATCATGATATTCATGACAGTCTCTAAATGATGCTATACATTTGCCCAAGCTGCTGCGTTTGCACTGGACAGGACCTGACTGTCCGATCTGGTCTTTGTTGTATTGGTATGATGTGTGTATATTGGTTTATTGTACTGCTGTGAGTGTATGTGATGATCTGCTGCACAACAATTGCCCTTCTAGGGACAACTAATAAAGTGAAGTGAAGTTAAGTGAAGTGAACAATGGTGGAAATGCCTTGGTGGAGGTTTGTGCTCTCTGAGCACTTCTAGGTTGCTTTTGTCACAACAGTGTGGTGGCAAAATTGTTTTGATTATGTCAAACAAGTCTAAATTTGGTAGAATTAATAACAGTGGTAAGGAAAGCCAAAATGTGATGTCGTCAGAGTCTCAGAAGGTTACAATCACCTTTAGTTTTTGTATCTACCGCAAAATTAGGGCAAGATGTTGTCTTGCTTACCAGGTAACCATAATGTCTGTGTCGGGCAGGTGACACTGTCTGTCATCCGGGTTCAGGATTCTGGGAGTCAAAGTCATTGAGGCGTCCACAGACACAACAGCTCGAGACCTTTAAACACAAACAAAACAAAAATGACACATTCTGACTAGACCTGAGAGCGAGATGGTGTTTTTTTGACAAAGGGCTGACATTTTTTTAGATCCTTACCTGTAGACAGACACCTCACCTGCACCAAATGCCCCAACAATCAGATCTGCAGAGAGACAGAGAGAAAGAGAAGGAGACGGGGAGAGAGAGAGAGAGAGAGAGAGACGGGAGACAGGAAAACAGTTCAAAGAATTCAACAGATGGGACTGATTTCAAGGTCTCCAGCAGTCTTCATCAAACACAGACCTCTTACGTTTAATGCAAACAAACATAAAAACACACATTGTGACACTACATTTCTGACATTACACCTATCTCGCTCCTTCGTCCTTCCACACGTGACCCTGCTAAAACGAAATTCCTGGACAATGTGTGCAATAAAGTGTGCATGTGCGTGTGAGTCCACTGTGCATATTTATCTATGTGTTTGTGTGTATGTGTTTGTGTGTTCAGAGACAGGGACCCCTCACTGCATTCCAGCGCTGTTACAAACTCCACATCGCTCCAATCACATTTTTGCAACACAACGTTTCCCAACAGCTCCTAATTGTAAGCAGCGCCAGATCTCATCTATATGTGTTTTTTTTTTGTTTTCATGGGTTTTGTGATGAACACACACTTTTAATTGGCTCTCTGAGTTTAAAATAGAGCTGGGGTTTAATGGTTGTGGTTAGGGGACACATACCACTGAAAGCCAAGCACACACACACAGACACACTCACACACACAAATATACAACTGCTGATTAAAACAATGTGAAGCTGAAGAGAGGCACTTAATGGATACAAGCCATCAGTGCCAGGCACAGCTAAACTCAGCTGTGTGAACCTGAAAGAAAAAGAGCAGGGATATTTTAACTATCTATTAATTTGGAGACTAGCTCATTAGTTATTGAATACCTTACCTTTTGCCAATAGAATAACAAAATATCCTTTATCAGATTTTTTTTTTGTGTTTTCTCTTTTATATTAGAACTTATCAACATTCGTCAAATGAGGAGCTGACAAGTTCTCTATAATTTATCTGTGATAGGCTGCATTAACTAGAGAGTCTTGAGGGGAGCAAGGCTCTACCAACTTTGAAGTAGTCAAAATCTAGTTTACATAGTTTTTTTGAAACAGTTATAACTCACTTTGTGTAAGGGTCGTTGCACGAGAATCCATCTTAAAGGGATATGCCAACATTTTCTTTGTTTTCGTGTCACTCCCGAGTCCAGGACAAGCAGACAGACACCATTCTTTTGACTGTGCATCCAGTAACAAGAAATAGATGGCCAAAGCTCTCCCACTGCTAGGTGGCGTAGTTTTGGAGTTGCTGAAGAGTTTATCTGATGACAGTAGGCAGAGGCAGGCTAGCTGTACCCATTGACTCCCAGTGTTAGAGCTAAGCTAACTAATGGAGGGCGAGCTTTGGCTGTCTCTTTCTTGTTACTGGACGCACAGACAAAAGAATGGTGTATATCTGCATGGCATGGACTTGGGAGCGAGTCAAGACACAAAAAGAAAAAAAGTTGGCATATTGCTTTGATATTATCCATGAAAACAATTATAATTGGTAATTATTTGGTATAGTCATGCACGAACATTTTTTCTTGTTGGTTCCATGGGGCCCCGACCCTTCTTATGTACAACTATGGGAGACTCCAAGGAAAAAAGTCGGGAATCACTGCCCTAGAGTAGCACTAGTTCAACTATTTCTCATGCAAGTCAGTTTAACAGTTCATCTATAGTTTCACATAGCTTAACTCAGGCATACTTTGGCATTATGAGCCTGAAAAAGACATCGATTTACTTGCAATTCATGGAAATAATGGTGCAGACTTAAAAAAGGAAACTGGGGACCTCTAAGTTTAAAACTGTTTAGGTCTGATAACTGAGTAACTGACACAAGATTTACATGTCTGTCAAACTAAGCATTCTAAAAGGGGGTGTGTATGGGGCTTTCTGACTTTCTGATTCTAACCTCCAGTGGACACTCAAGAAACTGCAGCATTTTGCATTTCTTCTCCTGCAAAACTTTTCAAGACAAGCGTCTGCTGCTTGATTTTGTTTTGCCATTAAATTTTCTGTGGGTCAACTGACCATTTATTTGAATTTCTTTCAACATTAAAAGCTTCAATCAGACAAAAACTCAGCTGCGACTTCTGCATCTATTTCTTCTATTTGCCATTTCTCTTGCAGACTTTCTTCATCACTTGTTGCGTCTTCCCTCTCCTGCACATTTAAGTTACAAAAAAAGGGGCTAATTGAATCTGAGAGAGACACATCTGTTTCTGCCTTTGGCTGAAGTCACTGAGTCCCCCTGAAACCACAACATTAAACATTTAAGCCCTGTCCCTCTTCCCCAGGGGTGTGTTTCAGTCTGTGTGCTGTATCTAAAAAGCCTGCAACTAGAAAGTAAGATGTTGGGTATGTAGGGCACTTGTAGGGGTGCAGAAAGAGGGGAAAAGTAGCACAGTCAGGGAGAAATAAAGCAAATGATAGAAAGGAAAGGGAGTGGGGGAGATAGTGAATTTGGCCTTTAAACTGCAATCTGTGAAAGTCATCAGGAGCAAGGTGTGTTTTCAGAAGAGAGAGTTAGACTCCCAGTCCGAATTCCTTCGTCCACCCTGCTGTTGAAGTTGTGTAACCAGGAAATCCAACCTCACTCCTTCCATCAGTGTGTGTTTTTGACACAGTGGTCGTCTATACTCCTTATCCAGACTTTTGTTTGCTCTGCACGGTGTGAGAGTGACTCGAGGACAGCGCTTGTTTGGGGTTAAGTGTGTACGAGTGTGAGCATGCGAATGGCTGCACCAAGGAGAGCTTAATTAAATAAGGGCACACTTTCCCTTCTCATGTCAATCCCATTTCCTCACTGCCTGCCACTGTTGATTTGAGTGTAGTGTGTGTGCGTCAAGAGACAAGTAGGTCTTACACACCAACACATTCACGTTCAAGTCATCTTACTGATGGAGGTTCCGGGTGCAGGTTTATTCTTGGTAACTGAGCTGCTGTAGTTGATGGTGTTCATCCTGGGCTGTGAAAACACGACCTCCATCCTAAGTTTAGACAGACTGTCAAGCTGTCACTGGCTGTGTGCCCTTGCTGCATGTTTGGCTGCAGGGGGACTGGCCTTACTGATGAAAAGCCAAAGGTCAATTGCGCTCAGTGTAAAAAGGGTGATTTTAGTAAAAAATGAAGTTTAATGTTTACATGCATTGGTGGCATTCTGGAGCTCATCTGTAACTCACAAGGGATGGGGTAATTTTAAATTGTTAAAAAAAAAGTAAATTTAATCTCTTTAAATGCATACAAGGAAAGTGGAGAGGGTTATCCCAGAACTGACCTTTACAGTTAAAATGTTATTTAGTTAGGTGTAGAAAATATGATACAGCCAAATACCATCATCCTTAATATTTAAAAAAAACACTGTCAAGAGACTTTCCTGTCATTCTGATTTAACATGCACTACTGCATGATCCCTAATGTATGTACTTATGATACTAATGTGGGCTGTGAATGGAGGTTAACTGGTCAAAGTTAATGACAGAGATGAGACAATACATATAAACAAAAACTGGGAGAAATGGACCAAAAGTCACACTACCAGAAACTTTGGTGTCCATCCATCCATAATTTATACCTGCTTATCCCTTGGTGTTCTCATGGTTAATATGCATATAAGAAATTATGATTCTTATCGTAAACAATGTTTTTACTGAGCAAAAAGCCTGTTATCTAATTTATCAAGTTAACTACACCAACAGACAACACTCTCATACCCTAAAGATCATAAAAACTCAAAATATCACTCAGCCCTGTGGCAGCTGCATGTATTAAACAGAGGTTAAAAAATAAATCCTTACATCACTGTCTTGCAAATTTTTTTATTATCCTATAAAGAATCATGTAGCACAATATTTCCATGTCATGACCTACATGTCTATATCATGTTGTATTGCATCATGAGTAACCTGGCTATCCCCAAACCTTGTTTTAGTATGTGAGTGAGTGAGGGAGGAAGAATCAAGCAAAAAAAAAAAAAACATCCTAAAGACAAAATATGATTCATTTGGTTTTACTTGACTGTTTCTAAGCTAAAAAAAATGGGACCCAAGGTATCCATAAATGCCTAAATAGGTATGGTCACTAAATTTATTAGTTAACACAAACCCAGGTCATAAATTTTACACCTACTTACTAACCAAATGACCCCCCCAATGACCCCTCAGCACCACACACGTCCAAATCACAGCCTCCTGACATGTTTCTGAGTCTGTAACTCTCCCAGCCAGTCAGTGTGATTGACAGGTAAAACACTGTCAGTTTCCAACCTTTGACCCTGCGGCTGAACCTGAAATCTAGCCTAAGGCAATCTGACCTGCTTCCGAATCACTGCTGACCCCAACCTTAATTCCAGCGTTTAGCTCAAGCCAAACTCTGATTTTGGCCTCTTCAGAATCAATGAATCATCAAACCCAGAGCTGTCTCTAAGCCATGTACGAAACCAGAGAAGTTTGCTGCTAAATTAAAGTTAAACCAGAGTGTGGGTCTTAAAGGAATAGCTCTGCTGTTTTAATATGAGGCATTATTTTGCAAATGTATGCTAACAGAATGGCTCTTGAGTACTCAAGTCTTAAAGCTAGGACGTACACAGCTGTGAATGGGACTGGCTGAAAAAAAAAATCATAATTTTGCCACAAGAAAGTCAATGTCCATATTACAATATACACCTTTTCCCAACTATGCCACACTGTCTGACAGCCCTTCAGTTATTTCAATCTACAGAAGCCATTATTCCTACACCCACAGTATATAGAGTCACTTTAGCTTATTGGGTCAACAACTGCTTATTCAGAAAAGTCTGACTGAAAAAAGACTGAAAAAGTGCTTTACAAGCTCAAATCCATTTAACATTGACCTATAATTTCCTTAATCTCATCAATTAATCCTTGTGTTTCACTGGGAGTCCCTGCAGATTTGTGTGTATGGAGACAAGCCTTCCTAAGCTTCATATTAAACATTTGATAACATAATTACAGCATTTACTTTAACTGTAAGAGAGAAATTCAATTTATTAGTTTTGGGATATATTTTGAAAACATGAAGGCAAAAATTCATTTATGTAATTTCTGTATCGCTTGGAGATTTTTTTCGATGAGAGAGACAGGAATCGACTAAAATCGTAAATTGAGTTTTTATGACAATAAATCTGGGATTACCGCTACCCAAAGATCAGGGCTGTCAGCAGACAATGTTAAGAAAGAGGCCAAAATAAAACCTACACTAAGATCAATGGTAAAACTATTGTTATAATGTGAGATACTGTAAAGTAGTAGCAAGAATGTCCTGCTCCAAACCCTGTCCAAAGTAGTACTTAGCTTTCATGATACTTTCTGGTTTGCATCACCAATCAGGGCTCATGCAGACAATCATGTACTGTATAAACTTCGCTGCCCTCCTCATGCACAACACATCAAAAATCAAAGACACCCATCCTTCCTGTGACTCTACCACCTTATTTCCCATCTTTTTCGCCTTTAATTTCCTGACCTATCTAGTAAAAACACAACCATATGACATCATTATCAAGAAAAAGGTCTAATAAAGCTAAAAATGGAGCTTAATCACCATCCTCCTCTCCCCCCGTGTTCCTGCTTTGGGCTAATGACATCTCACAGCGACAGGAGCATATGGCGGCTGGAGCAGGCCTCCCAGACGCCCCTGCAGTCCTCTCATAATGCAGATCAAACATCCCCGTCTCCTTTGAACAGTGTGACTTTACTACTGCGCTAACGACACTACGTGCGTATGTGTGTCTCACTTCCACCAGCTCGCTCTCTAATGACAGACGACAAAGAGTGCCCCACTGTTTGTGTGCGTGTGAATTGTTTATACACTGTGTGCGTGTTGGCGGAGGGCGCTGCCACCCGCAAGTTTCTACTCCACTTCTTACTCGCAAAGGTCCACAAACCTGTAAATTGCGTGTGTGCGTATTTACTGTGCGTTGCTCTTATTTCAGGGTCTCTGATTTGCAGTCGGGTCTGCATGGCTTCAACCCAGAGCCGGGCACACGCTCAACCCACACTCTCTCACTGTGAGTGAAACTGATCACAAGTCGCACATGTGAACCAGTGTGTACTCTAGTGTGTGTATTTCCCTTGATATCCTGTTTGTGGAGTGAAGAAATATGTTATTACAGGGGAATGAAAAGAGAAAGGAGGGGGAGAGAATGAGGCAAAGAAAATAAAGGTAAAACTAAACAATTTCTCTCTTTTGAGCACAATGCCAAAGTGAAACTGCTCTTAATTAGGGACAAAATGAGGTAGTAAAACAGTGGTTTTACAGACCTGATTTGCTTCAAATGAATTATATTTAAAGGTAAAAAGTTGAGCCTATAAACAGCGTAACACTCACATAGAATGCTCAGCTTTTCAGGTTTCTTATGGTTTGTAGTATGGTTCCTAAAACCTGCTGTAAAGATTGAAGATGTAGGTGTCTGTTTAATAAGTAGGTGGCACATAAATTTGCAAACTCCCTGCATGTAATTGGGCTGAATGCTGTTTTGTCTGCTCAAGATTTAGGGGCATAGGTTGAGGAATGATTGTCTGGCAGACTGAACATGCGGTTTATATATCATAAGACTTCCCTTTAACTCTCAAATTTATGTTTTCTCTCCTTCTTGACCACTGTAAATCCCCCAGAAATGGATGCGGCAGCAGTTCTTTGGCACTCAATCCTATTATACCCCCTTCCTCTGACTGATGAGTTTACCAGAGAAGCAGAGGAAAGCAATACAGGAAAACATGGGGATGGTCGTGGAGGAGTGCAACAGGAGGGAGACCGTGAAATGTGGAGGTCAAGAGTAAAAGATGATGGAGGCTGTAATGAGAGGAGCTGGAAGGAGAGTGGAGAAGAGAAAGAATGCAAGTCCGAGAAAGAATTTTGATTATAATGTGGGGAGCTGTGTTGTGAAGGATTGAGTTTTTACCAGGGTACTGATTGTTGTCCACGTCTTGGCCTCCTCTCAGAGTGAAGCCGTATCCGGGCAAACCGCCACTGGGGTGCCAGGAGGCTCGCAGCTCCTGGCTCAGGGTCAGGCTGCGCGCAGATACGTCTCTGTTCCCGTTGAAGATCAATACTCTGCCTCCACGCTCCTCACCTCCGAAGGGACAGCCCACTGCCACGTCTGAAGGATGACACGCAGACACAGACACACATGCATGGTTTAGACATCAGCAGGGTTAAGGGTCCGTAGAGACAGACGCAGAGGAAAAGTTACAGGTAGCTGGAAAAAGAGAGGGAAAAGAGCTTGACCTTCTGTTATCTGCACTGTGGGGACCATGACAGCATGTTTTTTTTTACTTATTTTAGCTTTTAGTCACATTCCATTTTCTAATCATGTTTTTATTCTCTCTTGGTCTTTGTATTTATCTGGATATTGTGAATGTCCTGTTTGAGCATCTGTTGGAATTTAATGAGGCTCTCTCGCAAACACACTATTTTACTATTCAGGAAATAACCGTTCCCTTTCCTAATATGACTTTTTTGTATTGTTCATGTAATCCTAATTTTGTCCCACAAAATGCAAAGCTGTGTTCAGGCACTTGTGTATTATGCTTGGTAGTGAAAAAAGGGTGGCCATATGTCAAGGTTTGACCTGGACAGTCACATTTTTAAGCTCCATGACCATTTTGAACAGTCCCTGTACTGGTTTTAAGCTACCGAAATACTTGGAGAGTACCTAAACCACGGAGATTCAGGAGCTTCTACCTTGGAATTTCAAAAAATACTGCTAAAATGTGTGAACATGGGTGGAGGATAAGACTTGTTGCTCACTTCCTCTTTCCATCAACCACTACTGTCTATGCTGCCTTGGATGCCTTTTGATTTTTAGTCTTATTGTCAAATCATCTTATGTGGACCTCCTGAAGCAATGTTAAATGCTCCTTTATGAAACACAAGATCATATCTTGTCAAGCTTATTTTAAGAAATACATGGTTTGTTGTGGTCTTTTTCAGACTACTAAGGATTTAAATGGGGAAATATTTGCATGTGAACCGAACCTGAAGAGGACACAAGTGAGATTTTTATGATCCTTGTATAGGGAGGATTTTTTTTTCACAATACTGGGTGAGCTAACAGCACTCTCCATAGTCCTAGAGTGTCTCAGTGACATCTCTGTTGGTCCTGCTCACAGTTGCCCCATAGATTTTGGCTAGTACCAAAGATGATGGTCATGAAAATAAAAGTTCTCGGTTATTGTTGAGCTCTGTAATGATGATAGATGGCACCATACACCATCTGCTTCCAGAGACCAGCCAATAGTAAAATTTGATTACACTGGGAAATTTTAAATTGTGTAGGGAAATTGCTATGCATATTTTGAACACAGTACCCATCCATCCATCCTGTGTACTGCTTGTGCATTTCAGGGTCAAAAGGGGCTGGAGCCTATCCATAAAGTTTTCTGTCAGTGGGAGGACACCAGAGAGTCCAGAGAAAACCAGGCATGCACAGGGAAAACATGCAACTCCACTCAGAGAGCCCCTGTAAGACCAGGAAGTTGATCCCACAACCCACTTGCTGTGAGGCAACAGCACTACCCATTGCACAACTTTGCAGCCCCCTGGTATAGTATGTAGAATTTGAACACTTTGGACTAAACTGTTAATATCTGGACCATCACTGATCAACAACTGTTGATATTTGGACCATCACTGATGAATAATACTACCAAAATTTCTCTCTCATTTAGTGTACATTTGCATCTGAAAAAAAGACACTTTGGAGGTTTAGCTACTCTTTAATCAATGCACCGTGCAACATTGAATTGTCTCCATATCCAATCGATGCTGCTTCATAGGTTGTTGCTGTTTCAACCAACAGAAAAACATCATAAGTGAGCCAGAAGGCAAAATTTAAAAATATCTGTCTGTTCATGAGTCAACAGAACTCAGTTTTGGCTGTTGCTGAGGTAGCCTAGCTTTTGTGGGTGAGAGTTTTTTTGCTTAATACCGACAAGATCTGCTGCGTAACATCTGGTGGGGCAGCTGTTGTGCCTAAAAGGAAATTGGCCTTTTCCAAAGAGCTCAAGGAGAGGCACAGCTTCCTTCAAAAGAAGCACTGGACAATGAATATGGTGTGTTTTTCACACATTTTAAATTTGCTTTTCCAGTCACACACAGTGGAAATGAGACATTAGAAGCCAAAGCAATAACCAGCAAGCACAAGCAGTAAATGCATGCCAGAAATGCAACTGTTGTGACCAACTTTACAGAGACAAATGCTGATTGCAACTAACTTTATAGAACAAATATCTTGTAATGACCTCACTTATCAAATGAAATTGTTCTTGAACTTTGAAAACATGTTATTTTTTTAACCTTCTGAGGCATTTCCATTGTGTTCCAGATATGAGTGCATAGTCCTCATGTGGGTTAGAGTGGAGGTTCAAGTCATGGGCAAGAAACATCTGTTATCCTATGCTTCAATGCATGCTAGAACAGATAGCACACTTTGTTGGTAATCGGAGGATTGCAGGTTTGAGCCCTGCTCCAGCTGTTACATGGTTATGTATCCTTGGGCAAAACATTTAACCCCAAGTTGCTCCTACTGCTGCGTCAGTGGCGTGTAAATGGGCATGAAAGGATGTGAATGTGCGAGCTGATACTGGCTACGTTTATATGCAGTCAATATTCGGGTTAAGATCAATATTTCGGTTTCTGAAAAATTTGGAATAACCCAGTTTACATGCGTGAGCAAACAGGGTTATTCCTCAATGCATGGTATCCCGAGCAAAACAGTGAAGCGCGGATAACGTCTTGACGCAATGCGCGTCATTTACGCTTCTTCTTCCCGTATCCAATAGCAACGACAACAACAGCAGCAGCAGCACGGCGGATAATGAACGGCCCGGAGCAGCTAACAGTTGTCTTCGTTTGCGCTTTGGTGCTGGTTCTGACCCACCACCAGTACTTGACACTATTCTTTGTCAGGTGAGAACGTCAAGAATTAGGAAATTGAGCCGGAGCTGTGCCATTTTACAACAAGTACTTCCTGTACTCAAAAGACCAAGATTCCTTGTGAAAAGAACATGCGCAGTACACAAATTAATGTTCCTTTCGATGGGGATATCCCAATAGGCCTATACATAACCAAATATTCAGGTTAGAAAAGGAGTAACCCAGGGGTGATTCTGAGTTTTTAAAAACCAGAATATGAGCATATTCCAGTTTTTAAAAAGGGCTATTGGTGTTTACATGCCTGCACACAACTGGGTTTTTGCTAATATTCCGGTTATGAAAGGTTTAATGACTGCATGTAAATGTAGCCACTGATGGATAATATACTCCAACCATCAGTGAATGAATGTGAGAGCAAATGGGTGTGAATGGGTGGATGAGACCTACAGTGTAAAGCTGCTTTGAGTAGTCAAAGACTAGAAAAGTGATATATAAGCTCAAGTCCATTTACCATCACTTTAACAACAGCCCCATATATTATCAAATTCTGATTTAAAGCTCGTCTGTAATTGTCAATTCAAGTTGAAGTAAAAAAAAACTCTCAAGAAAAATCTAACAGTTGAACCAATTTCTTTATATTATTTTAACAAAAGTAACAAAAAGACTGATTAATTATTATGTCCTGTTAGTCTTCATTGGAACCAAAAGGCACGTCCTTAAACTAGAAGGCTGAGAGTCACCTGTTATTGATTTATTACTTCTTTGCGTTAACACAAGCTATTTGGACAGTTTGGATTGATATTTGGACTGTTTTTTAAAGTGCATAGTTTTGGTCAAAAAGAAGAACAAATATTTGATTAAAACACTCATTTCGTTCACTTCCATTACATCTCCTTGCAGTGATGCATTACAGGGGAGAACACATTTCCTCCAAATCGCCTTTGATTTTAAATTCCTTTTCCAGACCACAAAGCAAAGTGATCCAGGATTATTACTGAACCACACAGGTGCTTACACACAGACTATAAATATGTTCAAGACCCATTTTTCTTCTAAGCCTTTTGAAATCGAATAGTTGGAGTTAAGGTTTTAAACTAAGATTTCAGCTAAATGTATATCTGTAGTGTTCTTTTGTGTGGCTTTCACAATGCAACATCTGCTTGTAGGTATTGTGAGGACATCAGACTTACACAAGGGGCTGCAGCTGTTACACAGTAATGCTCAGCTTTTAATCATCTTTTGATAACAGGTTATGGCCATATACTTGCCTTTCATGGTTGCTTTTGTCACTGCATTAATTTAACTGACATGTCTCTACGTTTAAAAACCAATTTTGGACCTCAGTATCAATGGGACCAAATATCTGAAGGGATAATTTAATTTTTTTATACAACATCTGCTTATATTTCTGACTTTGATTAAGGGCAAAAAAACATACCCTAAATTTTGATCTATACACAAGCCATATATCCATTATCAGGAACACCAAGTTGATTCAGGCTTTGACCTGTTACTCTTATTGTGATTGTCAGTTTATTTTAGAAACAGGGATGAAACAAGACAAAAACATTTGATTCCAACATTGATGCTAAATGTGTCCTCTACAAATCAACATGTCATGAAAAACAAGGAAACTCTCGATATAAACGTGCCCAATGCAAAGTGCATTAAACAGTGACAGCAGAATTAAGCTATATCTGCTGAGTGATCTAGTTCTGTTCAGTACAGTTGAGTACAGTTTGGAGTGGTAAACCCTGATCTTGTTGACATTTCCACTGCCATCTGTAACTTTTCTTGAGGATGGGAATGTGAGTCATAGGAAGAGGGTCGTGCGAGCTACGCAAATGCATGACGTCAAAGCTGTGTAACACAGCACACAACTGTAAACAAGCAACAATGGAGTACTTCCAGCACTCCCATACTCTGTGGAGCATTGTTTTGTGTAGACATTCTTCACAGCAACAACAGTGAGCAGATCCCTCTAAATCCACAGCTAATTTTCAACATGGCGAAGTATGTGTTTCGTTTTTGCTTCTGTCAACAGACTGCAGTGCTTTGAGCTACACCTTTTAGGGCTGGTTTGGTCTGCACAGCACCCTTCAGAGCGGTGCCAAAAAGTGGGGTGGCACAGGTTGGTTATTTTGGTAACTTTCTCCTTATTTGACAGTAGAAACACCAGTAATTGCGTGCCAAGTCAACTGAACTAGAATGCTTTGTGGAAATGCAGCTAAAAAGCCCTTTATAGGGCTTTTACACTACATCACACAAAAGTGTTAGTCTGTATATTGATTGTAGATATCTACAGAAATGTTCATATTTGCCAACATATTTAATTTACTTTTTTAGCAATTATCTGTGAAGACTAATTGTATGCTGGTGATATTGAGCATCTAGCTAATTGCACAAACTTATTATACTGGACTGTTAATCTGGTGAATCAAATCATGAAGTGTGTTTTTGCTTCTCTTTATTTGTTTGGGTAATGTTTTTTTGTCTTTTTGTAGTATGAGATTTTTTTTACAGCTTCTAAATAAACTTTTCAGTTAATCAACAAAGCAAAGATTAAATGAACCCCACAAGAATTTATCAATGCTTTTACCACATCAGAGTTTTTGTTGTTTCTCTGTGCCCTCTTCATCCCCTTATGTTGCCCTCTTCCGCATCAAATCGCTCCTCATTTCTGTGACTGTCCAAACACCTCTAGACATCCTGTTTGTCTCTGGACCCCCTCTCTCAGCCTAAACAACGAGTTCCACATGAAGCAGATTGTGGGGTATGAGAATAAATGCAACCATGTGTGTGCAAGTGTATGTATGAGCCTGTGCATACAAGTCTGTATGTCTATGTGTGGGTACACAACTGAAGAGCTGTATATAGAAAAAAGACGGCTAACTTTGAAAACATGTCTTCAAATAACGTTGAAAGTCGCCCATGGGCATTGCTCAACACACACTATGCAGACATCTGAAGCCAAAGTGGGAACACCCACTGTGATCATGGAGACCCCAAACTATAGATTTTCTCACAGACAGACACAGGATGACACACTGTGAGTGATGGTGCCAGTGATGCTTGATAAAAAAATAAAAACAAAAAAAAAAGCCACATGGCAAATTGAATTAGCTAAATTGTATGGTTTTGGGCTGACACACAATAAAACCCAATGATGACAGGAAATGTGAAAAGTTCTGCTTTGAGAGGAATTTTAACAACTGGGTTATGAGACCTAGTGAGCATGTTTTTGGAGTTAAAACTAAAAGATGTTTAAAAGTGTCCCAAAGTGAAAGTTTGTTTACTTATAGATGATTATTAATCTTCAGCGCTAAGAGCAGATTTCTTTTGGAAAATTTCATAGACTCTGACACATGATTAGTCATAAATTGATGATAATGGAGATTTTCAGGATTCATCTCAAGCGTTGTGGATAGGATGGTTGCATGACTTTGCTGTGCATGACAATTAGCAGACAAATGTACCAAACATGCTTTAGTATCTGCACATGCACAAATATGTTTTTCCTTAATCTTAAAACTGCCTCATGTACAATCACTCTGAATCTCCGAGATAACATTACTCAGCCCATAATCTCTAATCAATACAGTCTACATGGAAATGTTAAAGCCTCTGTATGATTTATTACGGACTGCTGAACTCGTATTCACAAGAAAAAGATGAACAGGTACAACTCTGAGGGATGCTACTGGCCAAGTAATGACAGTGTTTACATTAGCCAGCCAAATGCTGCTGGCAGAAGGACACATAGGATGTGCCGTGTCTCAAAATAGGGCCCATCAAAGCTTGGTAGTGGGATATAAAGCGGACATAAACAAACTGTGTGCTGTGTGTGATGACCCCAAGCTGTTTTTGTGGCTTGCTTTGTCCCACAATTCTTTTCATTATACAGAGAGTCTGTCACAATGTACAGATATGCAGCATAAGCATCTGTCCTGAATTTTTCTGAACAGAGAGAGAACTGAGCTGTGACACTGTGGCAGACATTCAGGCTCACGCCATGTACCTCACACAACCCCACTTGAAAAAAATCGAACTATCCCTTTAAGATGTATGCTGGATGGCATCCTTCTTGCTGTCCAGCAGAACTAGAACAGAGTGTGATGTCACCTGCAAATGGTCAATTGCTTATCTTCACTGTAGTTATGGCAATCCTGTCCCTTATTCCCCAAAACCAAACATCTTAAAGAAAAAGTTAAAAAGAGGCATGATGAAAAAAATAACCCCTGTACAGTGAGAAAACTTAGATGTAGTATGGTTTTAGACCAAAGCTGTAGGCTGTAAATGTATTCAGGCTGTAAAAAAACGTCCATTCCCAAACACATTCATGCAACCTCCAGGATTCTCACAGCCAGCTTCAAGTGGATACTCAAGTCAAGGACCTATAGCTTTTTGCACTTCTGCATGGTCTTCTTTTTTCAGTCTTGAGGTTGCCACTTGGTTATTGCATTCATAAGCAGAGGCTGACAAAATAACCTTTGACCTATGACCTCTGATTAGTAATCAATTCATCTTTTCTTCAAAATAGACAAATTTACTATGTTAAAAGAAAATACACCAACGCATTTTGTGATATGTTGGGCTGCATGATTAATCAAAATTGTATCATGACGGGACATGAGTCTTTGTAATTTACACATTGCAACAGTCGGACTTTGTTGAAGTACAATTTAAAAAAAACTTTTTGATATGTCAGGCAATGCTTCTCGGGGCATGGGATAAATGGCCTTGCTTTCACATCTATAAATGCAGTTACATGCAGTTGTAACATGTTCAGAAAAAAAAAACATGTTACAACTGCATGTGTTAGATAAAACATAAAAAACATAAGTGAAGATACTGTAATTTAAAGCATTTCTGCAATTTTTTTTAATTTGCAAATGTTAGCGTTGTTGCAGTATTGCGAAATATACATTATTATTGCACATTACATATTTTTCTTACATCTTACATGCTTAGTACCTGTGTTCTGATACCACAATAACAATATACAACTCCTAAAGTACCCCACTTTGTGAAACATATTGTTCTAATTATCAATAATTGCAAGGAAAAACTTGCGAGCTATCCGAAGTGCAAATAAAGATAATTTAATATAACATCGCCATTATTTATCAAGATCTTTCTCAAAAGTTTTTGTATAAAATATTACTGATGACCTTAAGTTTTTAAATGAGTTTGATGCTTTTGGTAAGAGGGCTAAACTATATTGTGTAACAATGATATTGCAATATTTTTTTTCCTTCTGCAATATATACAAAGAGACTACTAGGGGCAATGTCTGGAAAAATATGTCGTTTATGTATACCAGCATACAAATGAATGTTTTGTAGGTAAGTCATTTACTAAAGATACATTTTTATTTTTTTAAAAATTACATTAAAAAAGACTAAAGACAGAAAAAAAACTGTAAAATCTCAGTTTGGCGCAGTCATTTTTTTGAAGTGTCACATCGCTTTATCCATAATGAGCTTTATCTGTAGCTTATACCTTGTAAGTGCCATAATGATGACCCAGCATGCATTGTGGTCTTCAAGTAAGGCTACTGATGGTGATATCTGACAGAAACTATTGTACATAATTAGAGAAATTAGTAAAATTCCTCTTTTGGTTACCATCAAACAAAATATAAATGATAGCATAATGTGCTTTTCATCACATGACTGACATTACACCTCCTTGGATGTGATGTTAAAATGATACATTGTGCTGCCTTATTTGATACTATTGATAATTAAAATAACAGAATGCATACAAAACTGTTATGTTTGAAACACATGGTATCAAACTCCATTCAGTGTCATGATGATTGTGCACTTGGGATGTACTTCAAAGGGGGGAAGATTCTGGGCCTAATCACAAATAAAAACCTGGGTTCTGTCTGTGATTGTGAACATGATCGCACATGGGCACAGGTAGACGTCAACCAGGAAGTGTAACATTAGCAAAGAGAAGCTGCTGACAACCCTGATCACAATGTTTCCTTGAGGACTCCATCATATGCTCATGGTACTCATTAGATTACCTCTCAACAAGTCATCTCTATGCCTGTTTCTGCAGCTGGCAGAAAGGCTCCATCTCCTCTAAAGCTACTCCTCAGAGGACATCACATCCTCACACACAGCCTGATTTGATTTACGTCTCTGATGGAGAAAGCCTCAGTATTGATCCACTGGTTATTGATTTGATTGTTAGAGTTAAAAGGGGTGGAATAGACATTAACGCACTTTCCCCATGAATAAATAAACCACAGATCAGTGGGATGGATGTCATATGAGCACCAGATGGGCATCACTTCATCCAGCAGTCAACAGGCAGCAGCTTTATGGAGCATTTGGGCTGTAGGCTGCATTGTATGTGTGTGTGTCTGTGTGCTTGTGTGTGTGTGTGTGTGTGTGTTTGTGTGGGTAGCCATGTCCAATCAATGTGAGGATAAAACAAACACAGTGAAAAGGAATGAACTATGGGCCTGCAGGACAAAAACTCCCAGATGATGATATCTCAATGCACATCTGGTGGGTTAAAAATAACCCCAACACACACACTTCCACACATGTGGCCTTAACCCTTATCATCACAGGAGGAAACAAGTTCACACAGACAACCTTTCATCGCAGCACTTCCTGATTGGCTGAAGAGCCTTACATTTCTGAAGAAGCAGCATCTGAAGGGATTTCCTCAGTTGGAGACAAAACAGAGTAAAAAGGACAGAAAACATAGGAAAAGATTTGTCTGTCATTGAGTTAACCTGAGAACACGAGACACACGGACGGGCAAGTGTCAAGGAAATAAATTCCTGCGCTGAAACATCACACATTGCAAGGAATTTGCCAGAGTTTCTTTTAAAATACCTTTCTCTCTATGTATCTATTTGCATACCATTGTATCCATCCTGATTGATATCTCCAAGGGGTGCGATAGCCGTGCCAAAACGTCCAAAGGTGTATGTGCCGGTAAGGGCGACAGGTTCAGAGAAGGTTAGCGGGGATGTCTGCAGGTATAGGTACACCCTCCCCACCTCTTTGGGTTTGCTCTCCATCTCTCTCTCCATGTAGAGGGGTGCTCCAACCAGCACATCGTCCGTCCTGGGAAATTAAACCATAGCTTAATAAGAGCTAGACAATATTGGCTTCTGTTAGGTTGTAAGACCAGTCTGTAGAAACTCTCATGTGTCCCACACACTGAGGGATCACACGAGTTTGTAGATGCTAAATGTATAAATGTAAAATAATGGGTTAGCTGTTGTAGTGCTGTTGCAGAATCACTGTCTGTAAAATGTAAAGGTTAAAGTGTCTGTTACTTTGAAAAAGAATTCTTCTGCTTACCCGTCTCCATTTAGGTCAGTGACAGCCACTGAGTATCCAAAGTACGAGGCCATCTGGGAGACAGATGGGAATGAGATTAAATATTTGAAGCAGTAAACAAAGCATGGTGACCAGATATTTATCGTATTTCATTTTCACTCCATTTTCAAATTGAATTCACTCAAAAATGGAAAAAAGATCAACATCAGCTGTTGGCGAATGCTATGGCAGCTCTGCAACATGACAGATTGTGAAAGAGGTATTGATGCTTGTACCTGTTCCCCTGTAAAGTTCTGGATGAATGTCAGATTGGTAGAATTGATCATTACCACCTAAAGAAAAAAGGAGAGACTATTAAAAATGTCATAGCACGACAAATAAAGTAAAACATTTTGTCCTTCCAGCACTTTGGGAGCAAACATCATCAAGCTTTCAGAAAAACAGGCACACAAAGAATGCAGGAAAAAAAGTCATACACCGCATAAAAAACGCCTTTATTCTATCCAAACCTCTGTCTTTCCCCCATGCCCTCCCCCATCATCACCCTCTTGGTGCCTTTACTATTTCCCCTCTCATCTCTCTCTCCTTCCCCCCATCCTGACCCTGGTCGAGGGGAGAGACGGAGGGGGGAGGGCAGAGAATTCCTTCATAAGACCTAAAATAACAACCACATGGAGACTGCCAGGGGGCTACATGCTCACACATACACACATGCAGGAGAATACACGCCGGGCCAATCACAGATGTCTCAAAGACACACTAAATGGGGACTTGTAAGGAGGGGGACACTCTGAGTTATCACATCTGTTACAAGTGAAACTTTGTCGTGGTCGATAGTCTCCACCGTAAACTACCTGTACATCCCGCAGGCCCCACCCACCTCTTCACTGTGACACCTACAGTGCACTGTCTGTACAGGAACGGCCACTCCCACACCAGCTACAGCATCCACACATTAGATACACACCCTGCTCAATGTGTGTGTTTGCAGCATGGTGAGTCCTGCGGTTGCACTGCAGGTTAAGGTTAGGGGTCGGTTGTGTGTGAAGAAGGGTTAGTGGGGTTAGGTAGGGTCACCACCCTCCACATGAAGCGGAAGCCATGTGTCATTAGGGAGGATTGACACAGTCAGCCCTGGGGACAAGTTCCCATAAGAGAACGCACTACAGTTAACACCATGGACACACATACAATAGTTGCTTTGGGAAAGTAGATACACACATTTGTTTGTACAGTAAGAGCTGTAAATCCATGGACCTCAACAGAGGGGAAATCTAAAGGAAATAAGAGCAGTTTGAGTAAGTGTGTCTTTTCTCTCTGAGGCCTCGTATGTTATTGTATGACAAAACAAGGGATTGTTGTCTCTCTGCTGTGTTACGTTCTTACATCCTGGTCCTCTTGATCTCTATTCATGTTAATGATCTCTTATGCAGGTTGATTTCTTTACTATTAGTGTTTAAAATCCCAAGTCATAATCAAAACAGAACAGTCCAATTTATATTTTATGGTAAGCTTCCAAAAGGACAGCCCTGTTCTTAGCATTTTTTTGCGGTTGCTCGGGATAGGTCAGAAATGGATCAATCAGATTTTGGTGGTGATCCCAATCTGGATGCAGATTAAGGAATTTTTTAAAGGATTTAACATTGTGAGATCGGCCAGTTTTCTACATTTTATATACAAAACCCAAAACCAGTGAAGTTGGCACGTTGTGTAAATCGTAAATAAAAACAGAATACAATGATTTGCAAATCCCTTTCAACCTATATTCAATTGAATACACAGCAAAGACAAGATACTTAACGTTCGAACTGGTAAACTGTGTTATTTTTTCCAAATATTAGTTCATTTTGAATTTGATGCCTGCAACATGTTTCAAAAAAGCTGGCACAAGTGGCAAAAAAGACTGAGAAAGTTGAGGAATGCTCATCAAACACTTACTTGGAACATCCCACAGGTGAACAGGCTAATTGAGAACAGGTGGGTGCCATGATTGGGTATAAAAGCAGCTTCCCTGAAATGGTCAGTCATTCACAAACAAGGATGGGGCGAGGGTCACCACTTTGTGAACAAATGCGTGAGCAAATTGTCGAACAGTTTAAGAACAACATTTCTCAACGAGCTATTGCAAGGAATTTAGGGATTTCATCATCTACGGTCCGTAATATCATCAAAAGGTTCAGAGAATCTGGAGAAATTACTGCACGTAAGCGGCAAGGCCGAAAACCAACATTGAATGCCCGTGACCTTCGATCCCTCAGGCGGTACTGCATCAAAAACCGGCATCACTGTGTAAAGGATATCACCACATGGGCTCAGGAACACTTCAGAAAACCACTGTCAGTAACTACAGTTCGTCGCTACATCTGTAAGTGCAAGTTAAAACTCTACTATGCAAAGCGAAAGCCATTTATCAACAACACCCAGAAACGCCGCCGGCTTCGCTGGGCCCAAGCTCATCTAAGATGGACTGATGCAAAGTGGAAAAGGGTTCTGTGGTCTGACGAGTCCACATTTCAAATTGTTTTTGGAAAGTGTGGTCGTCGTGTCCTCCGGACCAAAGAGGAACCAGCCGGACTGTTATAGGCGCAAAGTTCAAAAGCCAGCATCTGTGATGGTATGGGGGTGTATTAGTGCCCAAGGCATGGGTAACTTACACATCTGTGAAGGCACCATTCATGCTGAAAGGTACAGACAGGTTTTGGAGCAACATATGTTGCCATCCAAGCAACGTCTTTTTCATGGACGCCCCTGCTTATTTCAGCAAGACAATGCCAAGCCGCATTCTGCACGTGTTACAACAGCGTGGCTTCGTAGTAAAAGAGTGCGGGTACTAGACTGGCCTGCCTGTAGTCCAGACCTGTCCCCCATTGAAAATGTGTGGCGCATTATGAAGCATAAAATACAACAATGGAGACCCCGGACTGTTGAACAACTTAAGCTGTACATCAAGCAAGAATGGGAAAGAATTCCAGCCGAAAAGCTTCAAAAATTGGTCTCCTCAGTTCCCAAACGTTTACTGAGTGTTGTTAAAAGGAAAGGCGATGTAACACAGTGGTAAAAATGCCCCTGTGCCAACTTTTTTGCAATGTGTTGCTGCCATTAAATTCTAAGTTGATGATTATTTGCAAAAGAAAATAAAGTTTCTCATTTCGAACATTAAATATCTTGTCTTTGCAGTGTATTCAATTGAATATAAGTTGAAAAGGATTTGCAAATCATTGTATTCTGTTTTTATTTACGATTTGCACACCGTGCCAACTTCACTGGTTTTGGGTTTTGTAATAACTCAAGAGCTACCTTTTGTATTTGGATGATTTTTTCACAAAACGTTTGTCGTGGTTCAAGAGACAATGATAAGATTTTAGTGGTGATCAAAATCCGAATGTGGATCCAGGATTTTTTTCAAGGATTTGTAACAGTGTGAGATATGGCAGTTTTCCACATTTTTGACAATAACTTGTCCGACAATGTTAAAAATGCCTTGGCCGCGGTTTCAATACTAGTTTATAAAGTTCTCCACAGATATTGCCTCACCCCAGATATGCTGATATGTAGGGGTGTAAATCACCAGTTTCATGACGATACGATACGATATCGATTCTTTGGACAACGATACGATATTTGTCGATATCACAAAGTCTGCCACGATTCGATTTCGATTCGATACGATTCAGGGACCTTCAATCGATTTAAGACGATATTGTGTACTCACTGAACACAATCAGCTACATTTCACCTAAAGCAAGAAAGAAAAACAAAGCAATTTCTAAGTTTTGACAGTTTTATTACTGAAATGTGAAACGATGTGCTGACCTTTGGGTATGATAGGTTATAGAGGATTATAACCATCTGTATGATCTAATCGTGTTTAAAATTAAAATTGGGTTAATTAGTAGTCAGGTGTTTTTAGACTTTGCTTCACTGTTTAACGGTAGGTGTGGAGGAAGAATAAAAATAAGCTCTCACTGTTTTCCTTTCATACAATAAGTAATTTTTATAATCAGTGCGCTACAAAATCAAATGATGACATAACTTACTGTACTTGTGTGATTACTCCTGTCGTGTGTGCAGTACGCATCCTCTGCTGTCAGATCTTACCCGAATACAGCAGGGCTATTTTCTGATTGGCTGACATGTCAAGCTCCCGTTTAGCTCTGTGATGCGGTGTTACTCGGTGGGCGCTACACAGTACATCTTAATGCAGGAGAAATACCGAGTGTGGTGTGTGAGAGAGCAAAAAGGTGCGTGTCTCATACGCTGAATACGTGAGACTTGAGAGCCCTGTAAAGTTGAAACTTAAGAACAAGGCGCTATTGGGCGGTAGCGGTGAAATGGATATCCGGTCAGAATTTCAAAATAAAGGCGTTGAAAATGACGATGTTGATCGATGTTTTGAGTTTCCATCGATTTGATTGGATCATTGCTTAACCAATCGATGTATCGATCCAGATCGATGGATCATTACACCCCTACTGATATGCAGATATGAGGTTTGTGACTAGTCTATTCGTCAAGTCGAACACTTCAATCTGGTGGCAGTCTTTGCCAAGCAGATCAACCCAAAACAGGAAAGTAAACGCTCAGAGTTAAGAGGTTTTTCAAATATAGCCCCATTGGAAGATAATAACCATTCAGAGAACGTAACTTGCGGTGTACATGTGGCTCTTCCTTTGTACATGCCTGTTATCATGATATCTCACAGTTTAGTTAAGTTGTAGCTCTCATGTGATCTTCTCCTTTATACTGCTTAAGGCTGTTTTTAAGTATCTTCTAGTGAGCGCAGACATCACCCCGTCGGTCACTAGCAAGATTAGCAAGGGCAGGACGCTACGCTGCCGAAACAATGTGGAAATTGGGGTTAAGTTAGCCATAACCTTCCATTGGTGCTCCACATGATTAGATTTGTCTAGACCAAAGTATATAGCTTTTGTTCAATAATCATGAGAGCTTTCAGCACATAACCATGCCTCCTAATGATGCTTTGTTATGTATCCACACTCATTTTTGTGGATTTTCTTTTAACCCATAGTTTAGTTTTGCAGAATTTAACAAGAGTTGCTGAGTAATAGATAAAGTATTATGTACCTGATCTGTTCTGGATATCTTTGTAAAGAAATGCAAGTTTATTTTTGCCTACAGTCCATACTCACATATCCAAAGTTTTGTGCTCCTCTTGGGACCCCAGCTATCAATTCTACAAAAAAAAAGAAAACAAACACTTAAATTAGCATGTCTTTGTGTGAGAAAGTCCTGCAGAAAAAAGGAAGGGCTTAAGAGGTTTTATTTTTTTCCTTAAACCCTTAAACCCTCCGCTCAGCCCACCCTCTTAGAAGTGCCAAGTGTCGCTGAGAACACCCTGAGTGATTGGGTGCTTGTCTATTGATTGATGAGTGCGGTGCTGTGAACTTACAGGGCCGATCAGAGGGTCCCAACCAGAGAGAGTAGACAAACCCTCTCCTCACCCATCATCTCTACGCAAAAGACTAAACCACAAGGCCATAAACCAGAACATCTTAGCCTCATCTTCACTCAGAACTCCCAGTTACGACCAGCTCGCCGGTCTGAAGAGGGTTTAGGGAAACACGACCACAACAAGTTTCGTACCACAACACAACACATCAACAGGCATGTGCAACCTCTTAATGCTCACTTAAAGACTCTCTGACATGTGTTGTGCCCGAGGGGGTTCAGGGCCTCTGTGGGGTTGGTATGGGGGTATGTAAACGTAAGGTTGTCCCATAAAGATCCCACTAAATGGTGATTAGCAAAGAGGCTCAGATAGACAGGAAATTATGAATGGGGAGCTGCAGCGGCATAGAGGGTCTCATGTTTGTCAAAAGCTGCAGAAATGTGCGGCGACAGAGTTTGAAGAGGAAGCAATAAAGAATGGTTGGAAAGTTGATGTAGCATGACTGTGGCTGGACACATTTTTTGCTTTTCCACATGTACTTTGATGATTTTCTTTCTTGGATTTGCATGTGTTTCATTTGTTGAAGCGAAAAATGATGGCATGAGAACAAATACCAGAAGCAGCAAAACCTCACAAAGCAACTTCAATTAAAATGTTACGCTGCAGGAAATTTATCAGTTTTGGAACTGATGCAAAAAAAGAAAATGTGTACTTTGTTGTCAAAAAACTAAACAAATGTGGAAATGAAATGGACTGTAGTTCCTTCAGAGTCTATTTGACATTTGCTGCAAAACCAAAAATATCAAATGCCCTGTTTTCAGCAGTTGTAATGATTTGGGTCTGTTTTTCTTGGAGTTGTTGAGAGAGGTGGAGACAGTGAAATTAGCCAGAAGTGCACAATCAATGTGCCTGCTGTTTCCATAATGCTCCTCATTCAAAACAAACTACACATCAACCTTACAACAGTGTCAACTTGTGGAAAAGAGTAAAATATGAGACTGTTAATATCATCCAGCCTGTGTAACATTATTTGTGGGTGTTTTCTAATCTGGACCTGTCTGATTCAATATCTGTAATCAGGCAGATCCATCTAGCCAAGCTCCAATCCGCATGACCCTCAGAGTCCTTTAAAGCAGGAAGAGGTGGGATCTTCAAGCAAGACGACAGAAGGAAGTGACTGCAGGTACACAGAGTAGCATAGATGCTAACAGCTTCAGTAGCAGTTTTATCAGATCTGGACTGTATCTACTTTTTAAATGAAAAACAAATGACAACACCACAAACTTCTCTACAGTAAGGATATTTTTGCTCCCCTTCCAGGGAGAGTTTGTTTTTCGAAGTGGCTCATGTTCTGTAGTGCAGTAGCTCCTACCTACTGAATTATCTGGGTGGCCCATAATGAATGTGACTGATGGAACGATCGTTCAATTGCCTGTCGATAGCTTCTGAAAGGTTAGCCCTCCCAAAAAATGTTCTATGGGCTCTTTCCCAGATGGACAAGTGAATTATACTGAACAGTCCATCTGGTATGCCAGGTTAGGTGCTTTCTTAATGAAGGCAATTTTTGATACTATTGTTTCTTCACGTCCTTCAGAGTTTAATATGACACTTAACAAAATGTACCCCTTTCAGATGAAAGGGAACTTTTTAAAACTCCAGTTCCAGTGAAATTGGGACATTGTGTAAAAAAAAAAAGAAAGAAAAAAATACAACAATTCAATCTATATTCAACTGAATACACTACAAAGACATGATATCCATTGTTCAAAATGATAAACTTGATTGTTTTTATGCAAATAATCACTGTGTCACTGTGTTGGGAACTGAGGACACTAATTGTTGAAGCTTTTTAGGTGGAATTCTTTCCCATTCTTGCTTGATGAACAACTTCAGTTGCTTAACAGTCCAAGGTCACAGGCATTCAATGTTTGATTTTGGCATTTATTCCTTGCATTTATACATTGAGAAATGTGTTTTTAAACTATTGGACTATTTCCTCATGCAGCTGTTTACAAAGTGGTGAACCTCACCCTGTCCTTGTCTGTGAGACTGAGCCTTTCAGAGATGCTCCTTTTACACACAAATCATGACACTGACCTGTTTCGAATTAACCTGTTCCCCTGCGGAATTCCAAATTTCTAAACTTTTTGGAACATGGTACAGCCCTCACATTCACAATGAGTAAATATTTGCAAAAGAACAATGAAGTTTATGCATTTAAACATTAAATATCTTGCCTTGGTAGCGCATTCAACTGAATATAGTCCGAGAAGAATTTGCAAAGGTTTCTAGCATTTCCAGGCTTTTTTGAACTTTCGAGAACCTTGTCCTCACAATTAAAAAGTTAACATAGGCTTAAAACATGAGAAAGAAGAACTCATTGACAACCCCCTCCCCTCCGCCCCATCCTTAATAAAGTGATGCTATGTGGCGTGTCTGCTTCTCTTTCCACCTAATATTTTAAATCCAGAGGAGATTCTCCTGCATACCCTCTCTAGATCTGAGGAGGTCTGTGGAGTCTGTCGCTAATCATTCTAATCAGACCGAATGGAGGAGAGGAAATCCCTTTATCAGCAGTTCCTGAAGCCCTGTCCCCTAAGGGTCACGACCCAGACACGCAGAGACACTTCTCATTACTGCCTCTGAGTTCAGACTAAGACACTGTCACACAGCTGTCCGCTCCCTGTAGCCTACCCTGCACACACCACCCCACTGTGCGACTAGCATCCTGTGAGCAAACATATAGAGATGTTCAGCGAGTCAGGCTGTGTTGCAGTGATGTTGTTAGTAAGGGATTCCTCTGGTGCCGCATGTGGTTTGTTGTAATGAGAGAAGTTCTTTCTCACCTTGTTCAGAGTCTCCCGTAAACTCCCCCACAGCCACAGAGTAACCTGGAAAGAAATAGGTTGCACATGACAACATGCGGCTGACATTAACTCTGCACCGGACCCTTTATGAGACATATGAAAGGAAACATGATGTAATTCAATCAATGCAGTTTTCAGTGTGGGCTTGTGTGTGTATTACCGAGGTAGCTGTCGTCGTGTGTGTCTTCAGCAGCTCTGGTGTGTTTCTCGCCTGGAACCCGTCTCAGAACCGCCTTCAAAGAGTAGCCATTTAGTATCTCTGCTATCCCCGCTGTCATTACCTGACCTGATAAATATACGGAGGAAAAACAAACAACAAGGGTGAGGGAGTCACATCTGCTCTAGGACTGCGGCGGCGGCAGTTCAGATGTACAGCCGCCCATTGCTTTTGCAACCTGCATAAAGCTAACGACACATGCGAGTCTTCCCCAAGGAAAACTAAAACACATCACTGGCAGAGGAATAGCTGGAAAAATACCCCGTGTTACTCTAAAAACACTTGAGAAAAAAGAAATCCTGTCTTGAATTATAGGTGAGCACACGCAAACACCACCCTTCCCCTGCTGTTGAACAAGAGGTCAAACAAACAAATGATTTTATCTACGACTGCCCTTAACCGTCCATAAATCCTGCTTAATGTGTGTGTGCGTATGCACCGACGGGGAGGAAAATATGCCCTCTTAACCCTCCTTGCAACTCCTTTTCAACCCCTCCTCCCAGAATCTCCCAAAATGACATATCACTACATTGTCTCATTATTAAACCTTTATCTGATTAATCTGACACCATGTAACAAACTGTTAAAGCCCACACATAAGTCACAAGTGTCCTTTACACACAGGGATGACAGGATTGCATATGAAAATGTCTTTTTAATGAAGAGGCAGGCTGAAGGCTGAAGATGATTGCTGTATACTAGAGACCATAAAATCTAGGCTGAGTGCTTTTATAAACATTTGGAGGAAATGTTTTAACTGGAGGCAGCCAGCCTTGCCACGCTGAGGGCACAGGGAGCCAGCAGTCCATTAGGCTGTCTGTAATGCCTGTCTACTGCGGTGAAGCATTCATTATTTAACCATATGTAACAGCAGCAATGCCAAACAATAACCCAAAACCATCAAATAGAATAAAGCAGTTTTAGATATCTGTCATTGAGCCACTTTCTTTCAGTAACTAAACCCCAGAGTTTCAGATGAGGAGCATCTCCCCTGCAATTTAAAAAAATGCCCTCAGACCATTATAGTGTCAACATGGAGGGGGTGTTAGAAGAGATAAGACATGCCTTTTCACTCCTACATGCTGTCACCATCAGCTGCAACATTATACAGTGCATTCTGCAGCCTTGTTCAAAGACCCATTTCAAGCTGTAATACCTTTGTGCTGTCTGTTTTGTCTCCTATTGGAGATGGGAGCACATGGAGCCAGCAGGGGAGGGCAGCCCTGTTTGATTTTCTGCTTGTATGTGTACATGAAACTTGCACCGTGTAGTGCTCTCTGGTTCTCCCTCAAGCCATACTGCTATGATATGAGAAAATATCACATCCTTGGGGAATTATTGTTAATGCTGTTAATGTTAAAGCTTTCCAATGTCAGGGCCAGACTATACAATTTAAACATCATATTAGCCTGATTTAACAGTTGCAGGACCCGTTAGCCACAAAAGTTGGTCATTTCATCATTTGTGGGGTGTGATGGCAAGCAACTTTAAAGACCCTTCACTGGGATGCCCCACAACTTCTTGACTGAAAGTCTGGTATGTTTCATTTTTATCTTGCCTCTCATGATTTGTTCTATGAGAGACATTAACCAATGAGAGCACAGAGAACTCTGCAAGTGCATTAAGAACCAAAAAAAAGTGAAGGATGAGGTTTGTAATTCTCTAAGAACAGAAACTTTGCCTTTATGATGTGTTGTTGGGGAACGATGGATTGAAAAAAACACATTAGTGAGAAACAGCAGCCCAGCTAGTAATCATTGTCAGTAACAGAATCAAGCCAATGGATTACCATAACGTTTGAAAAGATAAACAAATAAGCTGAGGAACTGTTTGGGCAAATGAAAGGCCAAAAAATATAGCAAAGAGAAGTTGTGCAGATTTCTTTGCAGCAAATCAGTTCCTCCTCCTTTTTACCCAGAAGACACGCACCCTTACACACACCTGGACGTGTGGGAGTGAGTGCTACACTTCAACAGCTGAACTCTGACACACTCCGGCTGTGTCTACACCTATTAGGACACCTCATCCCTCTGCTTAGACTACACCACCACATACTCGGCATGCTACCTGACCTCAGAGCTGCTTTCATCAAACACCAGATCCATCTCTTTCTCCATGCCTCTCTTCTCATCATTCTCACTGCTGCACGTTTCTGTCATCTACTTACCAATCCCCCATCACTCCCACTGTCCTCCCTTTTTCTCCTTTACTCTCAGTATGCAAATTCTCTCCACCTTTCCCCTTTCCCTTCCAATCCTTTAGATTACCCCTGAGCCTCTTCGTCTTTCTATCAGTTTTTACAAGCCCCTATGTGCTCTTTCACGGGGCACAGGGGCAGTGCCTCCACACTCCATTACCCCCTGATCAGCTCATTACAGAGCCTAAACATTCACTTCCTGTTACACTGTAACAGACAGGGCAGAATGAGGTAAGGGTGCCTTGAAGGGAAAACTTTAGAGATGTTTTTCCATCTTCTCCTACGTAGGACTTCTGTTGTAAAGATGCAAATCTGGCAAGTGTTTTCCCGCGCATGTGTCTGTGTAGGCGGGTCTTTGTGACTGTTAAACTCATATTCATTCTTTTCTCTCTTTGGAAGACATTCCTGTTCATTAAATCATTGAAATAAATAAAGACTTGATACAAATACATGCACAGCTATGTCAAGTTATGGTTATCCCTTAACTAGGCTTTTTAAAGGGTTTAAGTAATTTATGAGGTAAAAACAATGTCTACCTTCACAAATATGTCCTCATTTGTGTCAAATTGCCTCTGCCAAGAATCTTGCTTGTCCTCCTGAGCGAAGAATTTCTTCTCTGTATTTACATAGAATGGATAAGTCCTACAGAGGCTTCCATGTCCTTCCGGTCTATAAAAACTATGAACAGAGGGGGACATAAAGCACTACATAGTACTACTGGCTAAGGCTAAACGCATTTTCGCTCAGAGCTAGCGTGACTGAAACGGAGAAGGATCACAGCAAGACGCGTTTGTCACTGCCGCGACAGCTTCGAAAGCCTAACGCTAATGATTCAATGCAGTTTGCACTTTGTTTGAAATAACGTACCTCTTCACCAGAAAGAAAACTCGATGAAGTGTTGGATGACATGTTGACATAGCTTCTAGACACATACCGGCTACCATATATTTCAGTGGTTGCAACGAACTTTTGAAAAAACGAGGTGCTAGAGAGCACTATTAGTTTGAATGCAAAATACAGTTTCACCACTAGATAGGAGAACAAACTACAAAGTGTGGCTTTAATTAAACAACTTTTCATGTTCCAGTGTACAAGCACTCCTCAAAAAAGATATGGAAATGTAATTTGGAACAATTATTTTTTCTTCCTTGTACTAGTAACAATCAGTATTGTATTTTATATTGCTGGAAAGTCTAATTAGTCACCTTTATAGCAAATTACAGCTTGTCAGGACCATGTATTCATGGAATGAGCAACATAGCTAAACGTGTGGGTAGTGCCCCAAAAATGTGCCAAAATCCCCTCCTCCCTGAAAGAAAGCCAGAGGTTCCTCAGTGAGGCAAGGGTGAGAGGAACTGGTCTTCTTGCGGTGTGGTGTCTTCCTTTGACACCCACTTTGTCGTCGTTTGTTTAACTTCACCAGTCTCACAGAACTTGGTCCAAAGTTTGGAAATGGTACCAGGGCTGACACAAAATATTGCTGACATTCGGCATACAAGACCTACAGTTTCCTGTTAAAGGTGACTAATCAGGCTTTCCAACAATATAAAATACAATTCTAATCAGTGTTATGAATGTGAAGAAATAATACACTGAAATCACATTTCCAGACATATTTTGAGAAGTATATTTATAGACTAAGGCATGTCCATGTTTTGTAGGTGGATAAATCCTCCCTTTCAAGTTATTACTGACCTTTTTCCTGTTAAGCTATCCAACCAGTTAGCAACCCAATAACCAGCTCCATGCCAACTGTCCAAAAATTAAAACTTTTAAACCTCTATACATTTCACTCACACTCACCTCTTTACTTTTGGCACAAATAAGGTGAATGCAATCCTCCTAGCTTATATTGACATCTGAAGGTAGACAATAATACAACTTCTGCTTGCTAAGTATTTATGCAGTTCTACTTCCAGGTCAAAACAGGCGCAGCAACGATGATGCAAAAGCAGAAGGCATAGTCCAGTCTTGCCTGATTGAGGTGTATACATGCAAGAGCAAATCATTACTCAACCACAATATCTCTGTTTGAGGAATTCAAATTTAGAAGGACAAAAGCCTGGTTTATTAGTCTGTGTTGAGCCTGCAGTGTAGCATCCCAAACTATTGTGAGGAATACTACTTTTGCACTGGAATGTCCCTTTATTTCCACCTTCTTCTTTACAGTTTCTGCCACATTCCCAGCATGGTGGTAGCCTATAATGTGACTTGATAAAAATTGGGTAGCAGTTGATGCACTGCATCCTCCATCACTCTAGGGCAGAGGCCCCCAACCACAGAGCCATCGACTGGCACCGAGCCATAGAGGGACAAAAATAATTAATCTCATTACCATTTGTTGAATAACAGATACCGAACAGTGTTCCACCCATGTAACTTGCAGTAGCTTGACTGCAAGGACTACAATCACAGGCCCTCTAATTCTGTCACCGTTAAGATGAACACAAAAATACAACTTTAGATGAACTTGTGGTTAAACGTAGTGGCTGATCCCAGATTGAACTCACATAAAACCACTTGACTGAACTACTGTGTACCACATTCAGCACAGCTTAGAAATTAAGACAAGAGGAGAATAGAAAGCTGGCAGTAATAGCAGTGCTAACATTTACATTAGTTACACTCCACTCAACAAACCAGCTTCACAATGCTTATCCGCTTACACTGGGATCAAAGTAAAGAATTTAAAGAATGCTCAATTTGACTGTTTCTGAGTGCTTTATTCACTTTAGCCTACTTGGGTATAATTATTTTGATTTGCATCAAGCTGTATTTTAGATTGTTAACCCATTGCCATCAGTTCAGAGCCAGATGAACCATCTTAAGCCAAAATGTAGATTAGACAAGAAAGTATGGATCAGGCTTAACTTGTCAACATTTATTTAAGAGTTATTAAGAATTCCAGTTTTAGATGGACCAATGCAAAAAAAAAAACTTCTTCTAACTGCATGTGTATGTACTGACTGATGTTGAACGTTACCTTGCCAGTAATAACTCCCAGGCCCTCCGACCACCAGCGTCCCTTCCTGGAATAAATGAAATTAGTTAAATTTAGTCATGCAGCTGTTGTTTGTCAGTGAACTTTTGTATGTGTGTGTTTGCGTGAGATAAATAGGATATACATATGTAAAACATGTGCAGCCATGTGTTTGTGCACACGTGACTCCTGCTGTCATGTCTGCAGAGAGTGACAGCTTCCTGTACAGGAGGGTAGAGTTGGTCCATGAGACAGAGGTTAAAGCTCACATTGACTATACAGAGTAAGAATGTGTAAGTGTGTGTGAGCTTGGTCTATTGTGCCTGGAGGTGATGGGTCACTTCAGGAGTGGAGGCTCCTCTGGGGACAAAACATGCTCTCATCTTCCCTGCCATCCATAAATCTCTGAAGGGAGACGAACTGCTTGAGAGGCGACAAGATGTGTGCAGGAGGTCGTCATGGCAATAGTATGGGGTTGTTGCTGATGTCTTACCTTGGTGAAATCTACACTGAATCCAGCCTGACAGAAGCCTTGTCCCTCTGGGTCTGGATCATCTAAACAGCACAAAGCACACAAATATAAAGTCAAAAAACATTTTTAAAAGATCTATACTGTTGAAAAGAGTTCATATTCTGCAACAAAGCACTAAACTGCTGTGGCTGAAAAACATAGTTAAATCACAGGGAGAAATACAGTATTTCACCATTCCTTTGTTGAAACAGGCATTTACTTGCAAAGAGAATTACAGTTATCCTCACACAAAAAATTCTGCGCAAAGACATTTGCTAGTAGCATAAAGATAAAGACTTAAACTAAGAGGAATACAGATAGCGAGTATATGTACAAGAACAATTTTTTTTTATTATTTTGGTCTCACACTTCAGAGAAAACAGATGTGATGCATAATGCTTTTATCTAGACTTTGTGATAATGATAAGAAGTATAACAGTAGACTAATACTAAATAATCCAAACTATTTTAGCAATAGCTTTTGGGCAATCTCCCCTGTGAACCTGAAATGAATGAAAAATGTATACTATATACATTATATACAAAAATAAAAACAGGAAAAAATAGGAACACTTGTAAGAGGCTGCATTCACAGTTTGCCAATGCACTCTTAATTATACATGTTCTTATTATTTCATTGAACTATTTTACAAAATTTCATTAAAAAAACTAAAAAAACTCAGAGGTGCTCTGGCTATAATAGCCCTCTCAAAGTGTGCATATCCAGCCAAAAAAGTTATGTGCACATAGTAATTTGTTCTATATTTCAGAGGCACCCTCAGGTGAAGCTTAATGATGTGGAACAATGCATGAGCATATGTAAACAAAGCCTAACTGCTCATAGATCCAAATGTAGATGTCACAAAGAGCGCTGTAGGAGGGTGAAAAAAATCTGACATAAACTGTTTAGAAAAAGTTCCCTTGCGTTGCAAATTCTGTAGAATTATTCCCTCTTGAGGACAACTGAGTACAGTGTGGTTGTTCAAGTTTTGATGATTTATAACTTGTGAACATCACAAACTAAAGACTTTAAATTACATACTTGAACCTGTGGAAGTTTAGAGAATGAATGGTGCAGGAGTTTTATGAAGAGCGGACGATTGAGAGGATAAGGGCTTTGTTTGATTTGCTCTTTACGATGTGCCACCTGACAAGCTCCATTTCTCCTTATCGCACTCTCCTGCTGCACATATCACTGTACAGGCTGAGAGGGGGATGCAGAAAGAAAGAAGAGAGAGAAAGAAACAGAGGGTGAAAGGAGGGGGTTTGGAAAATCCCATGATTCCCACTTAAAGAGCCACTGACGGATAGAAAAGGATGGAGAGGGAAATAGATACTCTAATGAAGATAGAGTATCAGGTTGCTCTGGCAACTTTTACAACATCAGGAAAGGTAATCTTTTGGGATCCAGAAAATAAAGCAGTGTGTGTGTTGTTTTTCAGTAATATTGGAGCTGACATTACAGCCATGGCAAAAAAAGCATTTGGATTTTGTTGGTAATAACATTAAAACTGACCCCATAATTGTTCTCATTTTCCCTTAGTATGATTTCATTATTATTTCAATAAAACATGCTGATACTTAAGGCTATAGATGCAATATATTAAAACCTATCAAAACACTTATCATTTAATTTCCTCACGCCCTTATTTAAGGATCCATATTTCTCATTTTTGTTGAATATTCAGAGTAAACTGCATATACTTGAGGGGGTAAAAAAAATCAAAATGCCTTGGTTAATGAGTTTTATGAACTAAATACTTGGGAATAAAAAAATGAAAACTAAAGTGAAGTTTGAAAGCAGTAAAGCAGAGATGTTGACAGCTGGAGTCAGTGCTGCAGAGTGACTCACTGGTCCTGCAGGGTGAGTATTCTGCGTAGGCGCTGAAGTTCTGGACAGCCACATAGCAAGTCCCCACAGGGTCCTTCTCCCCACTCAACTTCACCGTCCGCCAGTGATAAAGAGGAGCACATGCCTACACAAAAAATAACACTGTGATCCTCATGAAGAATAAAATACTCACAAAAAATGTCAAAATGGGTTTAAAACATGAATAGTGTGCTTGCAGCACTGTTCTAGTCATCTGCCTACTCAAAGCACTTTTACACTGCAGCTCACACTTACCCATTTACACCACATTTACATTCTGACCGCTGTTATGTAAAGAGTTAATCAGTGTTGGCTAAACCCATTCACATTCTAACCCCACTGACACAGCAGTGGAAGCAGTTTAGGGCAGTATGGGCTCTATCGTATGCTTGGTTCAGTCTTTTGGCATTAAGCATGGATGTCTTCCCTAATTTCCACCTAAGGCATGTACCATTTATACATGATGTGTTCACCCTGTTAAAATAGCAAATCATGCATTCCAATTTGTGTAAAGGGGTGCGTTTGTCTAATAATGAGGTGTGGTCATGCGTATGGCTGCTATGTTCCTAACTTGAGGATACAGAAAAACCTTAAGCCTGGTCTAAAGTCTGTTTCCCATTTATGAGAATGGCAGAGATCCATGACCTTAAAACACTTTACTGACCCTGTTCCTGTTACTATCAGAGCGTTTGCTGAAAAATTAAGTTTAAAGATCATAACAGGACATTGAGACAGTGTGGCTTCTTTGCACCCCTCAGTGTGCCATTCTCGTGCACACCACTGCTTGTAATACTCCCAAAGACATGAGAAGATCCAAGCAATAATTATGATTTTCCTGAAACACAGAGTTACATTTATGATATTTGTATACACACTAATGATTCCCACAGATAATTATGCTCAAAGATATTAAAACAGGCTGTCAGGTGTGTTTTAGGCACGCATTAGGGAACAGAGCTAAAGATTCCGGCAGGAAAATAAGAAAATAACTTGCTTAGAGCCAACATTTATTTGATGTACTGTAAACAGGTCTATCATTAACATAAACCTGTGTGATTATGACAATTGTAATTTGAGATTTTAAGAATTGTTGTTTATGCAAAAGTGTCTGGTCTTGTCTTTTGGATCATTTCTTATGTTCTGGATGCTTCAGTGAAAAAAACACTTAATTCTGAGCATCAACACATATCATACTGTGTTATGTGTGTGTTCTTTGAGTATAGTAGCACAATAAAAGGAGAGGAATTAAATAATCCATCTGAAATTCGGACTAAAAAACTAAACTTGCCGTGTAAATTGCAAAACATCAACCCAGTCTAACAATATTCTGCTGTCCACTTTGTTTCTTATCACTGAAAAAATAAGAGGGACCTCATATGGGAAAGTCTACTTATGTCCTGCCTCTAATGATTTGTTCTGACACATCAGAGTAGTCAACCAAGATTGCACAGACCCCGGATGGGTGATTGTCAGAAATGTAAATATGTAAATAAACCAAACAGCAAAGCAAAAGAAGGGTGAGGTATTTGTTCTTAGATGGAAATATGAGAGAGGAAGAGTTTGTCAAGCTCTGCCTCTGTGATGAGTAGCATCAATCTAACAGATTGGTTATGTTTAATGTTTTTTGGTGCTGTCCTTTTCACTTCCTAATACATCAATTATAATGTGTAGTCGGGTATAGTGAGTCATGCCTATTGGTCAAGTCACTGTGTGATTTTTTTGGCTCTGGAATTGCCTTATCTAACACAGTGACCATCATAACGGACTTAAAAGTTGCTTAGTTGGACCTCTGCATTACCCTCAATGATGTCATGAGCATGAAGAGGTTGAAGAAGTGAGGCACTGGGTCCATTTGGGATGAAAATGTGTTATGAGTATCTTGATTTTCAATACCATTCGACACAAGCGATTGGATAATATAATAGATCAGTGACATACTAATATTACTATATCTATAATTTGCCCCAACCTGATAACCTCCACATTATCCACTCACCACAACTTTTCCTTTATGTGACCGAACCGATGCCCCAAACCACTGGTGTGACTTAAACTCCAGGGGCTCCCTGGTTTTGTTGACCTTTATCATTCTGTTATCTGGGGAGACCAAGAAAGGGACAACGCAGAAAGGGGTAAGACATCTAAAGCAGAATAAAATTCACATTTCATGAAGCTGCCAGTAAATGCTCATATAGACTGTGGTAATGTGGCTCCAGGCCTGTAACTCAGCCTGAGTGAATGGAAAGCATTTGTCTTTGATAACTAGGAACAAACAACGGTGTCTTAAACAAGCCCATAACAAACATCAAAACACCATTTGCCTCCCAGAAACAGACATTTGTCAGGATGCTGGGGGCTTTTTTCAGTCAAAGCTTTCCTATAAAATGTTACAGCACTTAAGAGACTGACTTTAAATGAGCCTCAGAAGACACACAAACTCTCAGAGACCCAGACACACACACACAAACACACACACACACACACACACACTTCAGCTCAAGCATACACATTATGAGCATTTCCTGACCCTGCTTGTAATAAACCGTCAGTTCTGGTGTGAGCGCATATAACCTGTGTATCTCTTCTCTGTTGTGGATATTTTCCAGTTTTATGAAACACCAGCTGGGTCTCTTTAGAGCTGTGCAGACCCCTTCACATTAAACACCTTCATTTCACACATACACACATTCTTAGGCACACACATGCAGCCAAGAATGCATGAGGGCAGGTGTAACCCTAGTTTTTTTTTTTTCCTCATAAAGTTGTTAAAAGTTTTCATCGTCTCTCTGGGAGTTCATTACAGAGTTTATTTAGTTTTGGACATAATTCACATTTATGTCTCAACGTGATTTGATTTACAAGGTGTACATTTAATCCTAGCTCCCTTCTTATACTTTGTTCTCACGCTTTTCCATGAGAATTATCCCTCCTAGATGCAACATTTGACACCTTAAATTCAAAGAAAATAGATGCAGAGGGAAGATCATTTTGTTTTGAACCAGTTGGGAAAATTGTGTGGTAGCATCTGATAAGCTTCTCTGAGTTTACAACAGATGAGTGGCTTATTATATTGAGTCTCAGAAATAAGTAAGAGTTTAAAGCTCCTGTCAGGAGTTTATTACTTTTTTTTATTAAAAATGCTGTGATAAATGCTGGTTCCTCTTTATGACCACAAAGGCAAAAGAACCTATTAGAGTAAAGGCTGATTGTTCACAAACTGTTATTTTATTTGCCTTTCATCCCTGCCATGAGTTGGTTGTCAGATAAAAAAATAAATAGTTTTCCATTCCAAAGACTTGCATCTGAATAGTGTGCAAAACATTTATTAATAGGAAACTTGAATAAAAAAAAAGGTAAATATTTTGTTATACATGTTAAGAACAACATCTGCACTATATAAAACAGTGTTTACAGTGTACATTTGAATTCCTCATACATACTGTTTCAACCAAGAAGTTGTTTGCTTTTTTTTTTTTCAGATATTTTGTGCCTTTGTTTGTAGGAGAGAGAGAGACAGTGGATAGGCTTGTGAAAGGGGGTGAGAGTGAGAGAAGGGGAAGGACACTCTGCAAACTGGCCACAGGCTGGATTTGAACCCAGGCCGGCAGAAGCATAAATGGGTCGAGCCTCGTTGCTTACACTCCAGTTTCCTATTGGTTGCACTCTTTACAAAATGTACTGATAATACTAAAGATAATATACTGGAATAAAATGCTGAGACACAGGTCGTCATTACTGCAAGTAAAGCCACCACCAACACATAATACAAGCAACCTGACGATGACGTTATCTCTGCCCCAACACCAGCACTTGACTCTATTCTTTGTCAGTTTCTTCATTAATGGAAGATGAGAACGTGAAGAATTAGGAAATCGAGCCGGAGCTGTGCCATGTTACAACAAGTACTTCCTGTACTCAAAAGACCAAGATTCCTTGCGAAAAGGACATGCGCAGAATACAACTTAATGTTCCTTTCGATAAGGGTATCCCGATCGGCGTATACATGACCAAACATTCGGGTTAGAAAAGGAGTAACCCAGGGGTGACATTCGGGTTTTTAAAAACCGGAATATGAGCATATTCCAGTTTTTAAAAAGGGTTATTGGTGTTTACATGGCTGCACGCAACCGGGTTTTTGCTAATATTCCGGTTATGAAAGGTTTAATGACTGCATGTAAACGTAGCCAGTGATGCAGATGAGGGTTACAGTGCCTCTTTTAACAGTTTTTGCCCCTAATCAGGTCATAATCCTGCATTTAAGATAAGGATGGGAATCAAAAACTAATTCCGGTTGAAAAGCAAAAGTTGAATTCCCTTGAGGTATTAATATTATTAATCTTTATGCTTAAAAGTTCCCTTAAAATCCTCCACTTTGTACTTCATGCCTTGCAAATCAAGAACGTCACACTCCTATCAGAGGCAGTCAGCATGAATGACTACCAAGAAGTCAAAAATGTAATCATGGCAGACAGAAGGCAGAAATGGTCGAAATTGTGGATTCTTTTTGACAAATATATGCTTACCGCATGCTTAGTGGTTTGAAACACCAGCGACTTGCAGAAGCATTCATCTGAGCAGTAAAGATCTGGAGTGCCATGTGTTTGACATTGTTGCTGCTGAAAATCAATGTCTGTCTGTGGCTGTGTGATTTCACTAGAATGAAACACCAGCAACACACTGAAACAGATTAGATGTGTTTGATATGACGCAGAAAACTGTGCAAGCCTACTTTTTCCACACAGGAATCAATAAGAAAATTGATAAAGAATTGATTAATAAGCAGAGCTGATGATGGCATTGGTATAAATAAAGTCTTCCCAATTTCCATCCCTAACCACGAGATCAACAAATGTACCAGTTGCTAGCTGTGATGCACATGGAGAAACCAGATGCTGAAAAACTGCACACTGTGGACTTCAGAGAATGCAATAAAATAGTCATGCTTAGGGTTATAGCAGTTTTGATTTTTAATGATTTTATTTATATTTTCAGCCCCAGTTTAATTTAATTACTTTTTGAATCTGATTTGTTACTTCAGTTCAGCTGATGTTTTGTGAAAACGTTTGGTTTCAGTTTCCTTCTTCATTAGTTTAAGGATATGCATTTGTTTATCTCTGTAACTTAACTTGCATGCCTTAGTCTTTTTTCACTGAGGGCCACATAAAGGATAAAAATAATGACAACTTCACGCCTCACTTTTGGTATCTTAAAAGAAAATAAAATAGAGATTAATACAGTCTTTGTAATTGAATTGTGTTTCACAGAAAAATAAACAGTTGACATCACATCTTTCCAATGAGGGCTATTCAAGGCATTGTTAAGGATTTTGGGCCAATCAGATTTCAGGGGCCCAAGCTAGCCTGAGCTCCCACGAGATAGGGCCCTGGACAGGATAAGAAAAATGCTTTGTACAGCAGTGAGTAGAGTTGCTGACGGCTTATCTTCACATGCAGACACAAACAAGAACAAACTGCAAGAAGCTAAAAAACTGTATAGGAGTTCTGATACTTGAAGTTGATGAATATTTTTAGGATTAGGTGTGGGTCAATTAAAATGGGCCATGGGCCGTACTTGGCTCATGGGCCATAGTTTGGACACCTCTTTCTAGACAAACTGTAAGAGCAGGCTATTACTCACTCAGTATACTTGTGTGTACCACAAAAATGGAGGACCTTGCCTGTACTTTTGTTTTGCTTTAGTCTGCTTTATAAACACACAATACAGTTTCAGGTTTTTACTCTTTTTTAAAATCATTTAATTTATACTATTAACAACCTTGATCACACAAGAAAACACTTTCAACCATTGCATATGCTTAATAGTGTGACTTATTATCTAGATTTTATGGGAAAAGGTCCCACTTTGGCCACAGAAGGAGCACAAAATTACAAAAAACAAAAAAATTTTCCAGGAGCTTTAATTACTCCTTGTATAAAACATACATATGCCATTTTCTGATATTTTTACACCAATATTAAATTCCTATACATAAGTGTGACTACTTCCTTATCTTCCACTGTTGAACCCAGGCTTTTCTGAAATCTCTTGGCACTTCTGGATAATGTCACTGAAACATCACACATATGTTCGCACACACACTGTACTCAGGCACACGTGAACCTGACTTATGGATACTGAACAGGAACCGTGCATACACAAATGTTCACCACTGGTGCTGATATTTTGGACAGTGTGCATGAGAGTGTGTGCATGAGTGTGTATGTGCATTCTAGTCTGGTTTATACCTGTAATAAAATGTCTTTTGTAACTCTGGCAGTATCGTCTGTAATCTCTATCATCAATCATCTACTGCACAAATAGGCCCCATTCAAGAGACTAGATACACACATGACTGCTTCACATTTCTTCCTTCTGGGCTTACTCTTTCATCCTTAAAACCTGAAATTTACCCCCAAAACACTTTTAGCCAGAAGAAAGGGTTTAAAAACTAGGATTGTAATTTACTTTATAGTGAGCTGTATGGAACGTCCTCTAGGTAATGTAAAATATTGAACATTCTTGTAATGTCAGGTCTGGTTTCTTTAACGTAGCCAAATGTCAAAGATTAAAAGTTATCATAGAAGGTTTTAACACCCCTAACAGTTCGATTGCATCAGCTGATCTGCTATCAGCTGTTCTGGTCTGCTCCCACATAAGCAGCTCATTGATACATCCTGTGTTACTCAAGCAGCTGACAAGCCCCATCCTATCACATTCGTACATCTCGACTCAGTGGCGTGTGTTACATGACAACCTCACTGGCTGCAGCTCAGGTCACGACCACTCTTGTTTATGTCTCTGCAAAAATAAATGAGCATCTGATACTTTGCTACAGTCTAGTTTTGCAGAATTAAAAAGTTCTTTATTTGAATTCTTGTTGCAGCTGAAATTCTCAAAAGGCTCGCCCAAGGAGCAAAACCACCTCCACTGAAGTAAACCATGCAACAAAGGGTCATCCCCTCATAGATGATGGAGGACCTTGCAAAAAGAAAGAGAGAGACTGATGGAGTGAAAAGACTGATGGAGAGGGAGAGAGGGAGACAAGGATCGGGGAAACGAGACAGGGATAAATTTTCAAGATCTAATAAAAAGCAGACCTCACCCAAACCCCTTTCTTCCGAGGGGGGAACTAAATTCCCATGTGCATACAGTCACCCCCCTCCCTTCTCTCTCTCTCTCTCTCCTTCCCACTTTTTCTTTCTCTCTTTTACTCCAGCACACGCTCTTAATAGGATGGAAAGCATGCACAAACGAAAGACTGATTGGACTGTTCAACTCTGATGATAATGGTTTTAAAACTTTAATCAACATGATGCAGACTTGCACCATCCAACCTGCCAAACTAGCTATTTTTTCTTTCTTGGTCAGATGGAGCTGATGAGACCCATATGTCTTATCTGTCTTTTTATGTTGCAGCACATGTGCCAACTCATGTGAGCGCACATACCAGACACACAGGTTACAAAACTCCAGTCTGACATCTGGGGCCACCTTTTCCTTTTTGTCCTGCATTTGGACCTATCTTGTTAAATTTCATCTCATTGGAAAAAAAAACAAAAATCCTCTCATGAAACAATCAAACTGAGCACATGCACAGCAGTCTGTCCGGATGGTTAAGCCTCTGCTTTCTTAGTCTTGTAACAAGAGCCTATTGGACACATTTATACCCAGCAGGAGGTCTGGCATACATTTATTTTGATCCAAGAAAGAGTCTTAAAGCTTTATGGTTACTTACTTGAATTGTCAAAAGGTATCTGTCTACAGCTGTCATGGAGACCCGGCCAGGGACAGTAGTAGACGGCACCAGCCTCCACGACACCAGGCTGGGAGGTGTTTGCTTTGGGAGCTCCAACCAGCACACTGAACCTGGTGAGGGGACAGGGAGGGAGAGGAACATGCAAGAGGATATGCAGGAGAGTGCACAATGTATTATGCAGACTTTTGCACCATTGAACTTTATAATTTCATCATTTATTTCAGATTTTCTGTTCTTTAAAACTTGGCTGTCCTTTGCATGTAACATTTATCCAATAAGGCAACATCATGTGCAGCTGGAAAGATGACAGGGCCTCATTTGTTTTCGTTTGATCAGTGTGATGGAAAGCCATTGCTTGGGTCCTTGTGTACCAAGGGGCCACAGGGCATTGGCTAAATAGATGAGTATGAAATGAAAATTATTCGGCTGAACGATATATTGGGGAAAATTCTGCAATATTGAATGCATTTTTAATAAGAACTCTAAAGATAAATGCTGTGTCTTTTAATGTGCATTTGTGACAATGTTCAAGGTTGCTTCTCCTTTAGCAAACCAATGTTTTTGACTTCTAAAAGGTCGTTTTTCACTTCTTATTGTCGGTGGTTGTCACAGTAACGACAGATTTTAAGGATGGCGAGTGTTCTAAGAAATGTTGCTTTGCTTACCAAAGACAAATATATTGAGTATTTCTATTATTAAGGGATGGCCAAAGAAAGAAAAAAAACATCTAAAAGTCATATTTAACATTGTCACTCTATGAAACTGTAACACCAATGAATTAGCAGAGAGGTTTCAGCTTGTAAATTCTTCACAGGAAACACCAAAACTACACCGTGGTTTGTTATTGAAGTACCTCCACTGATGGTGATACCAGGCAGACTTTTATTGTAGAAAGTTAAGGAAATTAGAAAATTGGTGTTAATGGTTTCCATCAAACAACACACAAATGGCAGCATGACAAGCTATGAGTCATACAACTCACGTTGCACATCCTGCGATGTGACTATTGCGCATATTGGAAATGCTAGAAACAATATATTGTTTGGTTCAATATACTGGAATAAAATGTGGTGCATGGAGCTAGGGCTGTGCGACAATGGCCAAAAAACTAATTTGGATTATTTTGATAGATATTGAGGTCACAGTTATAAACACAATTACTCAGTGATTTTACAACATGCACCATTGCAATCATTGAAAGTGAGGACTACTGAAGTTATCATCAACATTAAAGACGAAGCAAAAAAAATAAGTATATGTTAAAAAATATCTTAAATCATTTATGGATGGCAAAAAGTAGAAACAAGTGCTAAATGTCATGTGGGACAGTGATCTTTTAATCTCGATAACAGTGCAGGAGCTATTTTAGGTTATGACTGTCTGGGAAGTTTAGCCTTTGTTAAAAGTTGCAGAAGTATATAAATAGCAACAAGGATTGAGACTCAGCTTTCAAAGATTGGACATCTTGACAGGGATGTATGTGATTATCTTTCCTAGACTGATAAGAGAAGAACATCAGTGCAGCAGAGTGCAAAGCTCTTTCTCTTTCATTAAAGTAAATGTAGATGTCCCATGCACAATCTATGTCCCTCTTGCTTTTAGGAAAATCTGGGAATAATGTATCCAAATAGTCCAAAGAGGGGCTTCTTTTCCAAACAGATAAACCTCTGTTTTTTAAAGATATATTGGTAGAAACAATCTAAACTGATTTTATGTAGGCAGCATGCTGTACTTACATATTTGTTGATTTGATTATTCAAAAGTACAAAAGCTGTCTCTGTATTATAGTATGGAAAAAAGCAAAGTAGCAGAGGAGAGGCATTGTTCTGCCTGCAAATCTAAATGAACGGTTAAGAAACACTGTGCATTAATATTAAATTAACTGCTTGTAATACTCTTTCAGGAGGCTTGGACAAGAGATAGGGATGCTTTACCCCCTAAAAAAAGGCTGAATCATGTGTGCCAGAGTGCATATAATTGCATCCAAGTAGAGCCCCCTAGTGAGGTTCAAGTCCTTCAACATGCTGACCCAAAGCTAATTATAGTGGGTACATCTCTGCAGAAATATTAAGTCAAAATAGTGGATTTTTGAGTGGTAAAATTGCATAAACTTTGAAAATCTTTGACTCTGACTTGCTTTTAGACTCTCTGTGAAGATGTATTCTTAAAAGTTACACCTTGCTGCTGGAGATGTGAAGACTTTCATGCATATTACTCTAACAAGAGGTGATGAGAGAGCTGCTTGTTCACATTTGCTACATCCTGTGGCTTTGTCATCAGAAAAATATTGCATCAAATATTACTGACCACACATTGTCCTCTAAATTACTGAAACCACCCCTGAGACCATGCAAGTTCAAGTAGATTTTTGCCACCAGGACAATAACTCACGCCGGACCCTGAAAGACGAACTTGGGGCTTGAAGTTGCCACTCACGTGTTGCTGTCGCCTGTAGCTTGATAGAAGTCCACAGAATAACCGAAATAACTCCCCTCGGGTCCTCTGTAAACCGTAGGATGCTGCGCGTAAAGGTTAAAACTCCAAACTCCATTCAAAGCGGAACCAAGCACCGTCAGCAGCCCGAGAAGAAACATCCCCGCGGAGGAAACACCGTCCCATGCACGCTCCATCCCCGAAGTACAGCCAGCTGCGCACGAGCACCGTAAAATGAGGGGGAGCCAGGGCAGAGAGAGGCAGGAGAGAGAGAAAGGGGGGGAGAGAGGGAGAGAGGGAGGTGCAGGTGAGGGAGCCTTGTCCCGCGTAAAGTCCGCAAAAGTGTCTGTCACCGTATCGCTCCGCTGCTCCCTCCTGACACCCTGAAACCACCAGGTCTGCCCAAAGTCTCAGCTTCAAGTCTGGAGAGCCGCGCCCCCAACCTCTGCACAAAAGTTTACCCCCTGCCCACACACTCACTCACACACACACTATAAACACACACACACACAGTAAGACACCGACCACATCTGAGCGCGCGCGCGCTGCAGCACCGACCTGTGCGTCACGGCTCCTTCAAGGCGCAGATATATTCCCTGTAGCGAATTGAAGGCTTCACACCGCGAAAATAAATAACAGTGCAGTGAAAATACCGCCATTTCCTCACATCCATCAAGAAATATATGCAGCTACAGGCACGCGCGAACGCAAACTTTAGTAGTCCATAAATTAAACCGCTTTTTGCTTTTTTGTTGACCACCTTGCTCAGCCAGGGGTGCCATAGAGGGGGGGAAGTTAGACAGATTAAAAGGGCCCATGACTGGAAGGGGCCTCTACAAATATCATACTATCAGTATCTTTTGAATATCACTTCATTGACTTTTGCCATAGATATATTAAGATTTATTTTCTCTTCACATACAAAAATACCAAGCTCGTCTTGTTTTTAATGGATACAGGGGTCAAATTTAGACATTTGGCATGGGTTAACTCAGATAAAATAACATTTTTAGAAAACAAGCCCTTCTAGAGGTATTAGTTTCATTTATGCCTTTGCTGTACCAAATAATATGTTAAAATATGTGGGTCTTTAAAACAACAGATTATAGAACAAAACAAATATAATCAGCACAAGTTCTAAATCTTTAACAGCAGGGATGGGCAACATTGACTGCCATAACGGCCATATAAAACCTTTAAACCAGCCTGAGGGCCACTTGGTTGCAAATTGTCGGACACTCTCAATGAAATACAAATCAATAAATAAAAATATAGAATTTAAAGTCGTCATAGAAATTGATTATACCAAATTCATATGTTATTACTTTAATAAAGCATAATTACAAGAGCTTGACATAAAATTAAAGCCAATTCATCAAATCTAAACACTATTAAAACAAATTTGGGCTTCTATATGCAACAAATACATTTTTTTAAGTGCAAATATTTAACCGCTTCCATTTTCTAAAAAAAGTATTAACTAATACTTTTCGACACAAACATAAAAAATACCAATGGTTTGAGCAGAACAGAGCTAATACTGGCTGTAACTGTCTCTGTGAAACTCAATGTATGCTTTTGTCATGATTAAAATAAAAATGTTTTTGAAATTTACTTTGATAACCAGTAAAGGCTCTGTGTTACTTGTTTCAAAAAAGCATCTGAAATTGGCATGGATTCTGTGTTAATCTCATTAGGTTATATATTTACAATTGAATTAGAATTTTTATAACTAAAAATGTTGCTAAAATAACTGTTTATGACAGCTTTATATGTAAATCACTAACTTTTAGTGTCCTTCAAATTGTGAAAATTTGGCCCTTGGCAATAAGGATCATTTCAATATGGCCCTGTTGGAGTTCTATATCTGCTCTTGATTATATGGAATTATTTATATCAGTTTTGCAAATTTAAGCATGGTGTTGTATTAGTATCTCAGATTGAATCACTTTTTTTCTATCTTTAATGACTGGTGGACAACTTTTAGTTAGATTGAGGGCTGCATGTAACCCATGGGCTGCCAGTTGCCCACCCCTGTTTTGGGTTACAAGAACAAAGATTCACAAAGACTGATCATGCAATTGATAAAAACATTTTATATGCTTGAAATGATCTAAATGCTGGAAAGTTCTCTAAAGTACAAATGTTTAATTCACCATTTAATAATTTTAAGTGGTCCATTGAAAATATATAACATCACGCTTCTTATTAAATTTGCCAGGGACAGGGCCCAATTTGATATCTTTTCATGGGGCCCAAAAATTCTGCCAGCGCCCCTGTGCTCATCTGTACTGTTAAAACAGGGCAGTGTTTCCTCCCTTAGAATAATCTTGTATAATTTTTTGCTTAATTGTAATGTCGGTTTACCGCACAAATCTCTCGAGCGCAGAAAGTTTGGACTCGCTTGCTTTCACTCAACGCCTGGCAATTTTTCACCTCAAACCTCAGAGGTAACATACTTTAGTCTTGATGAAAACAATATCCTGCAATGAAAAGCAGTTTGAAAGAAGTGAGAGGCCAGCTCATGCTAATGTTTTTGTGTGTTAAAATGTGCACACCTCAGGGCATTTTTCTCTGCAGAGCTCCTGTGAGGGGATGTTAAATTCTACAGCTGGAGATGGGGGATGATAAGGCTTTAATGATGCCTCTGCAATGATCAATTCTGTTTCTTTTATGGTAGTGGAAAGTTGTTGTGCAAAGCACAAGATACTAAGTGAAGAAAAAGATGGGGGAATTGGCATTAAGACAAATGACACTAGGGCCTCAAACTAGATGGATGCAGTTCTGAATTGAAACAGTTCTCAGTTCATATCCCTGATGACACAGATAAAATCAATACTGTTGCCTCATGACCCCAAAACTGAAGAACATTAGCATGATGATTGCCTATTTTGATATGGTCACATTGAGCTCCAGTGAGGAACTTCAGTTTGTTTTTATTTAACTGCCCCCAGCAAAAAAACATACTATGTTTTTGCTGATTTTGTCCTGCATGTATGTTTTTCAAGCTCTGCACTCATCTTGTAATAAGAGTCAGACAGATTCCACTGAGAATCACTGCCATTAAAAATGTAAGCTGAAAAAAAGCTTTGCACTTCATCTTACAGCTACTATATCCAGGGGTGTATTGGGGGGGGGGAGAATGTTAATTAAACATGGCTATTTTCTTAAAACAGGACATAAATGGGGTGTGGCTATTTTAATACCCAATTCAGTTCAGTTTGAGCTTCTGTCTGAAACCAAAGACAGAGAGGGTAGGTTTATTATTGTGAAAGGAAAATTAGATGGCAAAGAGGTGACCTTGATAAATGTGTATGCTCCTCCAGACAGTAAGAGGTCATTCTATAAAAAAATACTTTATTTACTGAATTCCAAAATGCTGGAGTCATGATCTGTGCAGGAGATTTTAACGTGATATTAAAACCAAAACTTGATACGACTAATAAAAAAGTAAAATGAGCTAAAAACATACTTGGTGGATGACGATGATGGCAATGTGAACCCAGTAATCCTGTGGGACGCAACTAAAGCAGTCCTACAAGGCAAAATTATATCAGAAGCTGTTTTTAATAAAAAGGTAAAAGCCAGAGAACTCCTGGGTCTGCTAAAAAACTTTTAGATCTTGAAAAACTAGATAATAAAAACAAGGACCCACAACAACTCCTAGAAATGAGACCGATTAAATATGAACTAGACAAGATTTACTGTGATGAAATACAGAAAAAGCTCAAATTTATAAAACAGCAACATTATGAAGCAGGCTCTAAAGTCTCTAAGATAGCTACTAGCCTGGAGGCAACGAAAACTACAATCAGAAAACAAAATTTAAAAAATCAGGGATCCTATATCCAAAAAGGTTACAATAAATTAGATGGAATTAAATAGGCATTTGAGAAATTCTATAGGACTTTGTACACTAAGTCAATGCCATTTGATGTCTGCAAAGTTGAAGAGTTTTTGAATCAATTAGACCTGCCCTGTCTAGGTAAAATACATAATGACAAGTTAATTAGAGAAAAATCTTTTGAGGAAATTAGTAAGGCAATGTCTTCCCTTAAATCCTGCAAATCTCCAGGGACTGACAGATTTCCAGGAGAATGGTACAAATCGCTGAAGGATGATCTAATACCAATACTACAGAAGAGTTTCAACTACACCTTGAAGAAGGGAATCCTTCCCCCATCCTGGAGTGAAGCCAGTATCTTAATAATACATAAAGAGGGTCAAGACTTAGAAGAATGTGGGGCATATAGACCCATCAGTGTTCTGAACCAGGACTATAAATTATATGCCACTATTTTAACTAAAAGACTGTTGGAGTTCTATATCTGCTCTTGATTATATGGAATTATTTATATCAGTTTTGCAAATTTAAGCATGGTGTTGTATTAGTATCTCAGATTGAATCACTTTTTTTCTATCTTTAATGACTGGTGGACAACTTTTAGTTAGATTGAGGGCTGCATGTAACCCATGGGCTGCCAGTTGCCCACCCCTGTTTTGGGTTACAAGAACAAAGATTCACAAAGACTGATCATGCAATTGATAAAAACATTTTATATGCTTGAAATGATCTAAATGCTGGAAAGTTCTCTAAAGTACAAATGTTTAATTCACCATTTAATAATTTTAAGTGGTCCATTGAAAATATATAACATCACGCTTCTTATTAAATTTGCCAGGGACAGGGCCCAATTTGATATCTTTTCATGGGGCCCAAAAATTCTGCCAGCGCCCCTGTGCTCATCTGTACTGTTAAAACAGGGCAGTGTTTCCTCCCTTAGAATAATCTTGTATAATTTTTTGCTTAATTGTAATGTCGGTTTACCGCACAAATCTCTCGAGCGCAGAAAGTTTGGACTCGCTTGCTTTCACTCAACGCCTGGCAATTTTTCACCTCAAACCTCAGAGGTAACATACTTTAGTCTTGATGAAAACAATATCCTGCAATGAAAAGCAGTTTGAAAGAAGTGAGAGGCCAGCTCATGCTAATGTTTTTGTGTGTTAAAATGTGCACACCTCAGGGCATTTTTCTCTGCAGAGCTCCTGTGAGGGGATGTTAAATTCTACAGCTGGAGATGGGGGATGATAAGGCTTTAATGATGCCTCTGCAATGATCAATTCTGTTTCTTTTATGGTAGTGGAAAGTTGTTGTGCAAAGCACAAGATACTAAGTGAAGAAAAAGATGGGGGAATTGGCATTAAGACAAATGACACTAGGGCCTCAAACTAGATGGATGCAGTTCTGAATTGAAACAGTTCTCAGTTCATATCCCTGATGACACAGATAAAATCAATACTGTTGCCTCATGACCCCAAAACTGAAGAACATTAGCATGATGATTGCCTATTTTGATATGGTCACATTGAGCTCCAGTGAGGAACTTCAGTTTGTTTTTATTTAACTGCCCCCAGCAAAAAAACATACTATGTTTTTGCTGATTTTGTCCTGCATGTATGTTTTTCAAGCTCTGCACTCATCTTGTAATAAGAGTCAGACAGATTCCACTGAGAATCACTGCCATTAAAAATGTAAGCTGAAAAAAAGCTTTGCACTTCATCTTACAGCTACTATATCCAGGGGTGTATTGGGGGGGGGGGGGGGAATGTTAATTAAACATGGCTATTTTCTTAAAACAGGACATAAATGGGGTGTGGCTATTTTAATACCCAATTCAGTTCAGTTTGAGCTTCTGTCTGAAACCAAAGACAGAGAGGGTAGGTTTATTATTGTGAAAGGAAAATTAGATGGCAAAGAGGTGACCTTGATAAATGTGTATGCTCCTCCAGACAGTAAGAGGTCATTCTATAAAAAAATACTTTATTTACTGAATTCCAAAATGCTGGAGTCATGATCTGTGCAGGAGATTTTAACGTGATATTAAAACCAAAACTTGATACGACTAATAAAAAAGTAAAATGAGCTAAAAACATACTTGGTGGATGACGATGATGGCAATGTGAACCCAGTAATCCTGTGGGACGCAACTAAAGCAGTCCTACAAGGCAAAATTATATCAGAAGCTGTTTTTAATAAAAAGGTAAAAGCCAGAGAACTCCTGGGTCTGCTAAAAAACTTTTAGATCTTGAAAAACTAGATAATAAAAACAAGGACCCACAACAACTCCTAGAAATGAGACCGATTAAATATGAACTAGACAAGATTTACTGTGATGAAATACAGAAAAAGCTCAAATTTATAAAACAGCAACATTATGAAGCAGACTCTAAAGTCTCTAAGATAGCTACTAGCCTGGAGGCAACGAAAACTACAATCAGAAAACATAGTTTAAAAAATCAGGGATCCTATATCCAAAAAGGTTACAATAAATTAGATGGAATTAAATAGGCATTTGAGAAATTCTATAGGACTTTGTACACTAAGTCAATACCATTTGATGTCTGCAAAGTTGAAGAGTTTTTGAATCAATTAGACCTGCCCTGTCTAGGTAAAATACATAATGACAAGTTAATTAGAGAAATATCTTTTGAGGAAGTTAGTAAGGCAATGTCTTCCCTTAAATCCTGCAAATCTACAGGGACTGACAGATTTCCAGCAGAATGGTACAAATCGCTGAAGGATGATCTAATACCAATACTACAGAAGAGTTTCAACTACACCTTGAAGAAGGGAATCCTTCCCCCATCCTGGAGTGAAGCCAGTATCTTAATAATACATAAAGAGGGTCAAGACTTAGAAGAATGTGGGGCATATAGACCCATCAGTGTTCTGAACCAGGACTATAAATTATATGCCACTATTTTAACTAAAAGACTGGAGGAAATGATTCCCCCATTGATAGATGAGGACCAATCAGGATTTATTCAAAGTCGGCAGACCCAGGACAACATAAGAAGAACCCGCCACACCATCGAATATATAGAAAGAGGAAAATTTGGAGCTATCCTGCTTAGCTTAGACGCAGAAAATGCATTTGACTTTGTGGGGTGGGAGTTAATCTATAATGTTATTGAAAAATGTGGTTTTCATGAGAAGTTCATAAATAGCATTAGGACATTATATACACACCCAATAGCCAGGATAAAGGTTAACAGGGACCTATCAAACGCAATACACCTGCAGCGGGGCTGTCGACAGGACTGCCCAGCTAGCCCTGGACTCTTTAATTTATTTATTGAGCCGCTTGCTCAAGCTAAAAGACAGGATTTGATCCTAGAAGGTATAACAGTGAAACATACAGAGTATAGGATATGCCTATACGTGGATGATATGCTAATCAATCTAAAAAACCCAGAGTCCGTAACCCCTAGATTAATGGACTTGTTGCAGGTGTATGGAGCAATGTCAGGCTATGCCCTTAGGCTGAAGCCAAAAGAGGAAACACTCCCCTCTGTAGGCAGGGTTATGTATGGGTTTCCTGCCTTTATAAGGCCAGGTGAGGACAATTACCACCCTCTTTGTCCTGCACCCTGCAGCAGTGTGGCAGGGCAGCTTGATGTGTGCAGGTAAAGGAAAGCTGGGGGGGGAAACAGGGTCAATTTTGATGAGAAATGTAATGATTTCTTATGCCTTTGTAGATGTGAAGTGTTGTCTGGGGATCCTGAGACTGAGGTGCCCCTTTGAAAGGTGTGGATTGAGAAGGTAGGCTGTAGATAGGGGCTTTATGGTTTTATTTAAGGCCTGTCACTAATAATGTCTTCATGCCCTACCTAGGAAGTTTGCCTGTGTCTCCCCCTGCCCCCTTTGAACCAGAGTAGACCGCTTGCTTGCTCCTCCCGATCAGGGCCTCAGATTGAGCAGGGTAAAAGATTTACCTTGTCATGTGAGAGGGCTATTTCCCTTTAAGTATGGCTGATCACATTTTTCTTAATTTCAGATTTAATTTGCCAGACTGCTGCTTTGTCTCCACCACCTTCCACGCGTGGGCTCTACCTGTATAATTTGTCTTCAGGGTGTTACCGGGCCTGGTCCGGCTGGGCCGCGCTTAATGAGTCCTCACAGACTGTTACTCGAACTTATTGCAAGACGAAGGAGATTTGTCCATTTCATGTTACATGTAATGATGGCGTTTTAAATTGTTTTATAGGCTTCACTGATCTCCTTTTTTTTTTTTTTTTTTTTTTTTTTTTTAATCACTGAATCTATTAAATGATTGTCTTATTTTATTTGTATGTAAACTGGACCAACTGAATTTCACTGTTTTTATTTCTTTACAGGGGCACGGGCTGTGCGGAGCCCACTGCTTTGCATGCTGCGTGGTCAGTCTGGTGATGGTCACTCGAGTTTTATTATTGACTTATTTCTCCTGCAGTGTAGAGTGTAGTAATAGTTGCCGTGTCTGTAGTATCCGAATTCACGGTGTTCACTTGGTGGAAATCCAACAGGGCTCACCATAGGCTCTCCCTGCAGCGAGTACCCTGAAACTTTGCAATAATTTAAAGCATCTCGCTAGTCTGTTTTATCATAGTTGGTTCATTCTTAGCTTTTATATTTGCATTTTCTTGCTTTTATTGTTTCAGTAACTTTCCCTAATTTTGTCATCTTTCTGTTTGGAGCTTTTAAAATTGGGAAATTAAATTAAAATAAACTGAACTGTGAAGCAAATGCACGTCTCCTGCTTTTCCCTGAATCTGCAAAGAAATTGTTTGGTGTTGACACACTTACAGGGGGGCATCGTCCCCCAGCCCAAGGGTCCAGTTAGACCTTATGTGTCTTATTTTTATGAAGGGAAGACGTTCACTGTGCCTGCAGACAAGCGGTGAATCAAAAGGTACTGCTGTTTGCATTTGAGCTTTCTCATATCACTCTTTGTGTGGGAAAGCTCCCTAACGGGTATGACCAGTATCATGCAAAGTTTCAACCGTCTATTTTAATCCACAGTAGGCAGCTGAGTCCCAACCATGTGTGGGCTTTGGGCAGGTGTTGAAAGAGAAATACATACCCGTCGAGAATTGCATCCACATTTTGGGTAAAGTGTGTCCCATTGAAAGTGTAGTTTTAAAACAGTGGTTCTCAACTGGTGTGTCGAGTATGAGGATTTTTTTTTTTTTTAAATTTCAAATATTTTTTATTGATTTCAATTTTCAACATGTGAAAAACAAAAGAACAGAGAAACAAAGAAGAATTGGAACAAGAACAAGAGACCCCCACCCCACTCCACCCTCAAAATAACCAGACATAACAAATTACCACATGGTATACAGTGTAGTGTAGGAAGTAGAAAAATGATGGAAACGCATAAACCTGTGGTCTTGGCTACTTTATCTATGTAGTGGGACCCCCACCCCCACATTCTGTTCCATCTCAAGGCGTTCCAGCCCCTGTGTCTATGGTGTTAGAGTATGAGGAATTTAAACATCAAGTAGTTCAATATAAAGATCTGGACCTGAAAGAATAAACAACCGTTCTGGTTTTGAGGTTTTGTGAATCTAGAAAAGCAATGTAACTCTTCTGTTTTTTTTTTTGTTTGTTTTTGGTGGGCAGGTATCTTAATTCACAGTGCAATATTTGCCAAGCTTAATGGAAGGAGAAGGCGGGGGAAGAGTTGACTGCCCATTTGTTCGTTCTTCAAAAGTAGCTTCAAAATCTTAAAGGTTAAAGGAAGTTGTCAGAGCCAGTGGGGGAGCACGGTGCTTGGTCTGCATGTGTGTATGCATGAAATGCACTTTGACATGCTTACCTGCTCTGCTTTAAGGCAATATTGCACTGTGAATTGCCACAAATATCCTGTCCTCACTGAATGAATGTAAATGTCTCGAGGGGTAATCACAGTGGAGCTTGGTTGCAATGCTTTAACGTAGATGTAATTTGAAAAGGGCTAAATTTAACCAAAGAGAGTGCTATCATTGGAAGTCATGTTTGCTTTACTAGAACATATAGATGCAGCTGTACTTTTTTTTCCCTCACATGATATTGTGAGCATTTTAGATGACAACACTTAAGATACCTGCCCACCAAACCAAATCATAGCAGAGATTTTTACACTTCATTTCATTACAAAACAACTTATATTCTGTATTTCACAGAACTAGTTACACAGAAAAGAGATATGATGTACTGCTTTGCCCACAAGGGCACAAAGACTTAAAAAGGGAAAGCCAGCAGGGCTGTCTTGAGGCACACTCGCTTGAGTCAAGGATTAATGCAAAAAGACTTTATTGAGTCAGGGCATAATTAAGGAAAACATTGAAAATCAGGAAGAGCTGACCAATTTCGATGTACACAGGGTCTTCATCAGGGCATGGTGAAGCAAAGACTATTCGAAAGCTAATGAACTGAGTGTTTTTAACATGGATAAAAGTTGCATCCCACTTCCATGAAATCTCTCTTTGGTTCACTAGTTTAATGTGGTTTGTTCTGATTAAAACTAGCTTTATGAGCAAATTTGCAATAAAATCAAACTCCAGAGAACTACCTCACAATGTTGTTAAACAGCTCTGGAGTGTGTTTCCTGTCAGCAGTGTTGATAAGAAGCAGGTGAGAAGGTGAGGTAGAGATTGTGTGAGGACCTGAAAACCTTGACCTGCCAGATGGAGAAGTTTCTCACCTCCTCAGCCACCTTCTGCCCTGCCCTCTAACTTCAGCACATTTCTTTCCATTATTCTATTTCAGTGACAATCATGCCTCCTTATTTCATGTTCAAGAAAAGGTCAGGCTTGGTTCACCTTGCATATATATCCCTGATCCTCTTTGTGGAACACTGTAGTCTGTGTAAGACGAGAGTAAATGAGAGGGTCTGCTCTTTCTCATCTGCTTCTCTGCACAGCTCAGATGGGACAGAGCAAAAAACAGAGTTTTTGAAAACACAAGCCCATCTGAGACAGATGTGATCCCTCAGTTCATGAAAACAGAAAGATGGTGAGTGTGATGGAGTGAGGAGGCAGCCGGCAGACATTCCTGCTCTTTTGCCCCACTTGGCTGTAGCTTAGCTGCATAATGAAGCCAGGTAAGAATTTTAAAACAGCTCAGTTTCAGTTTATGTGCTCTCATTCTCTACTGTTTTACATCCAATAAAATTCTCATAAATATCACATTTCCAGGAATATGCACATTCTCTCTAACACTATCCAGGATACCTCATGTCAGTCTTTAAGTATCTGTTGTCTGCAGATTTATAGCAGTTCATTCTGGATAGAGTATTGTGCAGGGAGGGCCGGAGATCCTGTGTGCCAAGGTTAAACAGAATAAAGGAAACTGTTGGAAAACTAATAAGTAAAATGATTTGATTGGAAATAAGTAGGGGTGTGTATTGGCAGGAAACTGGCTATACGGTATGATGTATCGCATTGTATCATACTATAAAAAGGCAACACATCAGTAATTTTTTCCACTAAATAGTATTTTTTAATGTCATTATGAAGCCTCATTATTATTTGCATAGAAACTCAGTTTCTAATCAGTGTTTTCATAAAATATGATTCCTGCAACAATAATAAACTTGTTTGTGTCCCAGTGAGAACAATAAAAGCAACTAGAAGTGCTTGAAGAGCAAAAACCTCCACCACGAGTTATTGGCAAAAATATGGAGCTGCCCTCTATCTCACTGTTACTGAATTCTTAAAAAATAATGGGTCCACATCCTGATTAGGATCTCCACCAAATTTAATTAACTCTCCCTGAAATGTAATCAAAATCTGTTGAGAACTTTTTCAGTTATTAGCGAGAGCGTGGAAAACTGCCCTATTTCGCAAAATAAAAAAAATCCTGGATCTGCATCCAGATTTGGAACACCACCAAAACCTAATCAGTTCTTCCTTGTGCCCTGTGTAAAGAAAAATAAAATCTGAAAAAAGTAGAAAAAGAGGAAGGAACCTTTAGTTTCTGGTGAAATTAAATTAGGTCCTAAGACAGTTCTGTGTTTATAAAACTTCCATCCATCCAACATCTATTCCGCTTATCCCTTTCGGGGTTACAGGGGGCTGAAGCCTCTCAGCTGACATTGGGTGAGAGGCATGGTACATCCTGAACCTGTCAAAAGCCAATCACAGGGCCACATAGAGAGACAGACAACCATTCATGCTCACACTCACATCTATGGGAGATTTGGAGTCATCAGTTTACCTGAAAAGCATGTTTGGATCTTGAGAAATCCATGCAAACTCCACACAGAAAGACCCAGGTTGACACTGATCAGCAATCGTCTTATTGTGAGGCACGCGCACTAGCCACAGTGCTGTACTAGCAAAATAATGAAAAACTAAAACGTGAAAAAAAATGTATTTTTCACTCAAACTGAATGAGGCCTCAGTTAAAAATAATCAACAACTGAGAATTTTCTCTTTATAAAACTTACCAAAGTGAAATTAGTTATAGAAACAGATCCTCAGTTCAAGTGGCATATTTATTCCCTTATTCCCATATTTATTAAGACTTTATAGATACCAATGTCCTTATTGATTTGATTCCTCATCCATTCCTGTGTAGTTTCTATGTGAAAAGCAGTTGCCTTACACAGGCTTTAGTGGCAACAATGTCAAACACATGGCATGATACTTGACAGAGTGCTGGGTGAACGAACACTTTAGCATGTTGCTGGTGTTTCCGTTTTTGCTTGAAATCTCACAGACACTGCATGTTGTGCAGTGTCTCTGACATATTGTCTAAAATTGAACCACCTCTGTTCCCTGTCTGCCATGATCACATCTTTGACTTTTTTATGCTAATGCTGACTGCCTCTGATAAGAGTGAGTCCTTGATTTGCAAGGCATGAAGAACAAAGTGAAGAGAATTGAAAAGGGAATTGTTAAGCAAAAAGACGTAGTTGTTATCAATTCTCAACTGGAATTGGTTTTGGATTCCCATCTCTACTCAGGTATGTCCTTTTCAGTTTAGGGTGAGTTTGCTGACTGCAGAGATCAGAACTTTAATCTCTTGCCATACTATATTGAATGCACTATTTCTAATGAATTTGCTTGAGACCTTTTCTCTACCATTTAAAATAATAAGAAAAACTCAACTACAACAAAACATTTTCACAAAATAAAAAAAAAAAAGCAACAAATCAACACTATACTTTCAAAATAAACTGAAATCAAAGGAAAAACAAAAATAAAGCTAATAAAAATGTCCAAACTGTTGTAAGCTGACTGTGCCTGTGGTCTCCCACTGCTTTTACACTCTCTTAATGAGTCTGTGTTGTGTCAGATTAGGCACAGCCTCTCTGCATTAGACTAATCCATTAGTTATACACACTCAGCCTGTATTACAACTCTCCAGTTCACTGATGCAAACACAGGAGCAGTGAGTGCATCAATACTGAGTTAACCTCAGTCTTGTTAAGCACTTTGAGAGCTTTTTCTCCAACACTTGATTTGAAGGATGACTTGACTCAATGCAAAGCAGTACTAAACCAAACACGCTATGTTTAAGGATAAGGTGTAAAATGGCATCTTTTATTGGCAAACTGAAACATGAGGAGTATTTTCTGTTTACTAAGACGACCTTAGTGACCATTGGGTGTCACAGAGATTTACAGAATTACTGATTTAGGGTCTCTGGGGTTAAAAAGAGAAGTTGGTTTGTGTTTAATGTTTGAGGGGGGTGCAGGCAGACCTTGGACATCCTGAAACTTGAGGTAGTCGGATGATGTCAGTCAGGATGTGTGATTTAACACGTGCTCTAAAAAAGAAAAAAACACAGCAGTTGAACAAAAAAAGTGTTTATTCCAGAACCTTTGAGGATGATAATAAATACATGAGCACTTGCAAACTTCCTTAGTGTGGTGCACAAAGCACACGCACGCACACAGAGCACCGAAACCTGCTTCAAATCCCCCTGCTTTACTTCTCCAGCTCTCCGTGTCTTGTGTTGGTCCCTTTATGTTGTAAACGCTTAGCATTGTGTGTGTGTGTGTGTGTTTGTGTTCTCATATGTGGAAGGCTTTGGTAGGTTTTTGTCCCTCAAACAGTCCTGTAGCTGGGTTAACAGTAGTGTTTTACAGTCGACTGGCTGAACATGTGGTTAACACTAGAACCAAACCAGTTTACACTCTTTTAGCTTTCGACTGCTAAACTGTAGCAGAGGAGTCGGCACGGAGCAGAGCTGTAAAAATAAACAGTCATTCAGCTTTTTTTTTTTTTTTTTTTTTTTTTAGATAATCATCAACATCCTGTGTGTCATTTACAAGCCATGGTGAACAGACACTAGCATGAACTGTAAAATGTGAGTTCTTACATTTGTGGAATGATTGGGTGAGGATGAAGGATCGACTCTCAGGCATTTCAGTTTAGTCCATGTGTTTGTTTCAGTCTCTTGTGTGTGTGTGTTTTAACATTTGTATTAGTTGTTGCATTCTGCTAACCATAAAGGGTCAGCGTGTAGAGAAGGGAAGCCAGAGATGAGTAGTGTGTGTTGTAACAGTAGTGGTGGTGGTCCTTTTCCAGCCACAGACACACACACAGACTGTGTTAGTGCTAGTTCAGTGATGGGGAGCGGTCGGTGGTCCACAGCAGCTCGATGTAGGGCCACTTGGTCTGTAGGCAGCGCTTCACGGGAGTATCGTCTGTTCGAACCATGGGGTCCTCGAAACCTAGCACCAGAGCAGTTCCTTCTACATATTCCACCTGTGAACATACATACACACTCAGGTCAATATGCAGTTTATATTCACAGGAGTAACTAACTGGTGAATCTCTCTTAAGATGTGCCCTATGAAGTCATCTGGACCAGAGACTGCATGATAAAATGGACGATGTGCCTCAACCTCTTCCATTTGCATAAAGATGAAGCCAAAATACCTCAATGACGGACACTGAGCACCAACAGAGTGGTGCAGGGCTGTATTTTTGTCAGCCAACCAGGAACTTAGCACTGAATTTATTGAAGCACCTACCACACTTCAAACATATAATATCATGTAACTCCTTGATTGAGAATTCCCTCTAAATCTAATGACCTGGTCAAGCTAGTGACCATGGCTGTGGTTGGGTGTATGTGCTATAGTTTATTTAAATACTATCAGAAATTATTGCATTAGGGTCCCTGGCCATTTTTGTAGTCCTTGTCAGTAGTTCTTTAGCAACCGTCCTTTTAAAAACACAATAAACCTTTAAAAATTCAAAAGCTCAGGAAAATTGGAAGCATTATATATTGCAAAATTGAATGTTAAAAACAAACAACAGACCTTATTCAAGGCTTTTATTCGAAAAGCTATTGTCAAATCCAAGCATGCATGAAGTGAGTGAGCAAGCATGCTCACTCACTTCCATGTTTTTGGACTTATTTCTGCACCACTCTGATGTAAATGAAGAACAATGTCACCCGTCACCAGACAGACACATTTACAGAAGACTTTCTGACTTATTTAGAGTTTTTGTTATGCTTCCTCTCTCACTCCGCTAACATGGTGCACAAAGCACATTAGCTGCATTTGTTTACAGAGCTGTCAATCATGTCATTGAAATCCTTTATAGAGCATCAAATAAATTAGAAAGGCACTTCTAAAACTCTGCAAACAAATCTCTGTGAAAATATATAGCCATCACATCAGAATTCAAGTTTGAGTTTATTTATCTCCAACTTATTTTCTGTTTGATTATTAACGTGAACTTGTATCCTATGACTATAGTCACACGTCCATATTTGTTATTTCCATAATTTCCAATCTTACTTTTTTTTTTTATTATTTGTCTTAAGGTCTCTCGTCTTAAATATTCACTTATCAGAATAATGACCTAAATAAATATATTTCAATTTATAAACATACATGTTTATCCTTTATTTTATTTGTTTTTTTTTTTAATGTTTTACATGATAGACATTGTTCTGGGCGGTGATACAAAGAAAGAGTTCTACTTAATCATCCACAAAAAAACAAACACACACTTCTCTACTATAAAGCAGCTTCAGCACATGCAGTAAGCTGGTCTGTGTTTCCATATGGAGCTGTGGGAATGGAAACACCATCACAGGGGCCTTTCTGTGCGAGTGTGTGTGTAGGCATGTGCGTTTGAGTGGGCACACATGTGGTGCCATTCCTGCACTTCCAGGTAGCAGCGTGGGAAAAAGCTTCTTTTTAGGCCAGATGAAGTTGACAGATGAAGAAAGGGATATTCCTGAGTAACAGGCTATTGCCACCATCTTCTTCTGGTGACAATCATCCATCACACTAAGCTTTCTTAATAGACCTGTGTTTGACCATTCATCACCACGAGCCAGCTGACAGTAGCCTCCGTGTTGAGACTATTTGGAGAAACAGGAGGCTAAGCCGGGGTTTTTGGATGGATGGACATGCTATTAGGCTTGCAGTAGCTTCTGTTTATTCTGGAGTGGCCGGCTGAACGTATATATGTGTGTCTGTGTGAGTGTGTGAATAATGGAAGGAAGAAGGGAAGTATTAATCAGAGGAACAGAGACTACGAAAAGAAACAAGTACCATTAGTTAGTATGAATGAGTATCTTACCCTCTCGTTGTGGTTGGACTGTTTAAGCCCGTTGTAGTGGTAGATGGGAAATGAGTCTGGGATTCCTGAATCCTGAAACACAGGCCATGTTGGGAGAGCAAACATGCAGTGAAGTTAGAGCCTTACAGAGCTAAAGACCCTCAGAATTAGAACATTTTTGAGCTGGAAAATTAAACCCAACCCATAGCTGTTTGCAACCAAAGCTTGATTTAAAATCCCACATGTTTGAATTTAATGAGTGTTTAATGGTGCTCTGAAACCAAACTCCAATTACCAGAACAAAACTCCTCCAAACAATGAGATCGAGCCAGAACACTTTGCATGACTTTGGCTTAGAGGTGCAGAATGCTAATAGGGTGTGTTGTCTGCGAGGGTGTCCAGCTTCTCGTATTTATCAGTCTACATATGAAACCCTAACCCTTACCCCGATCCCACGTGTGTCTGAGTGTGTGTCCAGTTGGCTAATGGTTGTATAATTTCTTTGCGGCTCAGTGCCATTCCTCTGCTGAGTCCCTAAAGCCCTGATCACTTTAACACAGTTCCTCTCTATCTCACCCCCCTCTCTTGCCTTCCTCGCTCGCTTAGCCTAATAAAGGCTCTCTTCTCGGCAAGCAACGTCAGATGATGGTGAACACACGCATACAAATCCACATGAGACACCACAGGAATGTTTTGGCATTAAAACCTTTGATTTTCTAAAATAGCACTACATCCATGCTCAAGAAACAGACATCAATGTCACCTTGAGTGACCACTAGGGCTGGGAAATAGGGACTAAAAAATTAAATCTTAATATGTTCTATGTAAAATGGATACAAACAACATGTAACTACTTTTGTCAGAGTGGAAACAAGAAATAGTCACAAAACAAGAATTAAGAAGAGTAGTGGGACTTTAAAGGTCCTATGTTCTGGTGTGTCTGACTGTATACAGTTGTGTTCAAAATAATAGCAGTCCCACATCACTAGCAAGATAAATCACTGTTTTTGTTAGAATTTCAACTTCTACTCTGCAAGTAAGTTTCTAGAAGGTTTAGTAAAGGTATAGAAAACCAACAGACCCAACAGGCATGACGTGCATGCTGCTGATTCTGTGAAACTGAATCATTACCTGAAAGGGGCGTGTTCAAAAAAATAGCAATGCTGAGTTCGGTTAGTGAGGTAATTGATTGTGTGAAAAAAATAGGTGTTTAACAGGTGGCTCTTATTTAAGGATCAAGGCAACTGACGCTGCATATGCTGGCTGTGCATTTGTCCTTGAAAAACAGAGTAAAATGGGTCGTTCAAGACATTGTTCAGAAGAAGAGCGTTCTTTGATTAAGAAGTTAATAAAAGAGGGGAAAACCTATAAAGAAGTTCAGAAAATGATAGGCTGTTCAGCTAAAACGATATCAAATGCTTTAAAGTGGCAGCCAAAACCAGAAAGGCGAGGAAGACAAAGAAAAACGACTATTTGAATGGATTGGAGAATAACCAAAATGGCAAAGGCTCAGCCAATGATCAGCTCCAGGAGGATCAAAGAAGATCTTATGTTGCCTGTGAGTACTGAAACAATCAGACGATGTCTATGTGAAGCCAAGCTACCAGCAAGAAGCCTCCGCAAAGTCCCATTGTTAAAAAAAAGACATGTGCTTAAGCAGTTACAATTTGCCAAAGAACACATTGACTGGCCTAAAAAGAAATGGTGCAATATTTTGTGGACTGATGAGAGTACGACTGTTCTTTTTGGGTCTAAGGGCCACAGACAGTTTGTCAGACGACCTGAAAACACTGAATTCAAGCCATAGTACACAGTGAAGACAGTGAAGCATGGTGGAGCAAGCATCATGATATGGGGATGTTTCTCATACTATGGTGTTGGTCCTATTTATCGCAACCCAGGGATCAGGGATCAGTTTGAGTACATGAAAATACTGGAAGAAGTCATGTTGCCGTATGCTGAAGAGGAAATGCCCTTGAAATGGGTGTTTCAACAAGACAATGACCCCAAACACACCAGCAAGCGAGCAAAATCATGGTTCCAGACAAACAAAATTCAAGTAATGGAGTGGCCAGCACAATCCCCGGACCTTAATCCCATAGAAAACTTGTGGGATGACATAAAAAATGCTGTTCATGAGGCAAAACCAAGAAATGCAGAGCAATTGTGGAACGTAGTACAATTGTCCTGGGCTTCAATACCTGTTGACCGGGGCCAGAAGTTGGTAGGCTCCATGCACCACAGATGTGAAGCACTACATTTTTGAGTTTGTGAATAAACATGTCAACACTGCTATTTTTTTGAACATTATATTTCTTGACTTTCTGTAAAATATTATCAAATCCAATTACTCTTTCTCATTTTCTTGCTTTGAAATAGAATGTGCAGTGTCCCCAATGCATTTGTGTGCATTAAAATAAGATTTATGAAGAATTTTGAGGTTTACTTACCTTTTTAAACACACTGCTATTACTATGAACATAACTGTATATTATGTCTTTTGTGTCTTTTAAGTGAGGATTTGATTTAAGTTGAATTAAAAAAATGTCCTTGTAGAGGATCAGATGCAGCTCTTTTTCCCTCCCTTTTGGAAACGCTCGCATCTGAGGGGGCAGGGAGGCTATGATAATGAGCTCTGCGCTGATAGGCTACCAAAATGATACCTGATAGGAAGGAGGAAGAGGGGTGAGAGGCTGCAGAGTGGATTTTCAAACCAGTGTTTTGAGGAACATTTCTTTAAAGAGCGATAGTGCATTTTTCTGTGAAATCAGAGTTCAGTTAAGTGTCACATTCTCCTGCTCTCAAAGACCCTTCTAACAACATTAAAAGCAAAAAAAATGATTTTTCAGGACATTGGACCTTTAAGAATACTCAAAGGATAATGATATCCGACACCTCAGCAACAAAAACATGTCCTAGACACTCAATATTGGGTAACATTTAGATCTGAATTATAAAAATGCGCAAACAAAATCATAAACATTGTCTAAATTGTACAACAACATCGCCAACAATTTTGTATTACTTGGACATTTTCCAAGTCTTCATACCCTGTCTCTCAAATTGTGAAAAATCCCCATTATTTACACAAGTAGTTCTTGACTTGCATGGCCTCAAGACCCACCACTATCTCCTAAATGAGAAACAGTGACCCAGAATCTGACAAAATAAACGTCTACAATTTGACTAACGAACCATGTTTGAAAAGTGCAATATTACAGATGCCCTGAAAGGCCATGCATGCAAATATTAAAACAAAATATTTCTGCAAATAACAAAATATTTCTGCTGCTAGCATATTTCTGCATTATACTATGCACAATAAAGTGAGAGATAAATAGCTAAAAAGACATTTAAAAGAACTGAGCACCTTGTTGTGACATTTTAGTGAAAGTTAATGCTCTAAACGTCTTTCTTTCACCAGCTGATGACAGTACATACTTTGGAAAAATGCCAAATCGAGCCAAATTTGGTCAAACTCTGCCTAACACCTCTGAACTAAAACCATCTTCAATTTCATTTACTCTTGCTCAGTCCCCTTTTTATCTATACATACATTTCCGAAGTGAAGGGTGTGATCACTTCATTTATTAAGCAGACCTTGTAGTTGCAGAGATATACCTTATTAATTTGGGTCATGCAATTTTCAAGGCAGACCAAAAATAAAGGTCAGGGTTCAAAGGGTTGAGACTTTTTATGGGCTTAAATTTCAGGAATCAAACTGAAAAACTTCAAAAGGATTTCCAGGAACCCTTTTCTCTCCCCATTCAAAAATGTATTGGTTGATCATTAAAGCTCAATCCATTACCTGACCCTACTGTGTGCACAACTTTTTGGCTGTGTGTTTGAACTGTGATATTTACTATGCGCACATACCTGATCAGGGAAAAACTCCAGCAGGAATGGGCCCAAGAGGATAATACCCAAACTCTCTGGATCCAGCTTACTCTTCACCAGACTGACACTGAGAAGGAACAGGCAAAAAGAAACAGAGAAAGAAAGACGGCAAATAAAAAGTTAGCTGAAGAAACAAAACCCTAAATCCACAGAGAGTACACGGGAAGAAAAGAAGAGAAAGAAGAAACAAGAAGGTCAAAAATGAAAGGGAGAGCCAGAGGGGCTGTTACATCAGCTCAAAAAAACGACTTATGTGATGTTTGTGCATGAAAACCAAGTCAAATTTACAATCACCTCATCACTTAGTCTGGATTTAGGATGCATGTTTTGGTGAGTGCGTGCATGTTTTTATGAATACCAGAGTCCAACTAAATATACCACTTTCCAGACATTCCTACGTGTTAGATCAATGTTATCATAATTCCACCATGATAAAAAAGAATCTGGTTAGATTACCTTAAAAGGGAAATCTGACTAAGACAGGGGAGTTACTAGGATTTTACCAGGACTGAGAGGGTAAGAAGGCAGTGATTGTTTCTCCATCTACAGATTTGTAACAGTAGCCTGAAGCTGTAGATGCAACAGAAGAGTGACTTAAGTTTACAGTGAGCTAAAGTGTCACTGAGCAACAATCTAAATCATCTAGTGCAAAAGAAAGAGAATATTGTTGACTTGAGAAGAGAGAACTGTTAAGCTGGATACCTCATGGGTATTAAAAACCCCAAACAGAGATGCATATTAACAATGTACAGACTCAGTGTAAACAGACCAGGAAATTAAATAAGCTGAATCATACAGAAGGACCTTGTATAAAAATGGAACAAATAAGAAGACTGTCCCCTTTCTCCTCATCTGCTCACTGTGACAAACCAACAGAGAAAGGCCCCCTCAGATTAGAGCATCGGAACTAGGCCTGTGCTCAAATATCGATACGGCAAAATATCATTGTGCATTGATACGGATTCTACAGAATTGATACGGCCTCAATGTTTGACGGTTGTTGTCAATACTCTTTGGGTTGTGTTAACAATGGCACAGTTCAAAGTAGAAGCCAAGCTACATGAAGCACATGTCCCAAATTTGAACTTAGGTGTACCATCGTTGAGGACCTGAATTTAAGTTTCTTAAGTTGTAGAATCATTAAAAACTTATCCTTGTTCTTTTTCTTCTTGTAATAAAAACAAAACTTTTCAGGAATTCTGTTAAAAGCAGGGTCAGTGTCCACAATTTATGTGTATTGGGATATACATATTGTGTCGTGGCTTCATTGTCAGGATACGTATCGTGATTTTGCTGGAAATACGCAGCCCTAATCAGAACCACAAAAGAAATATTTGAGACTGTTTAGCTGAAAAGCCACAATGTAGACAATGAGTTTGATCAGTTTAGATAAACTTTAACTAGGGATAAGAACTGACAACATTTTATTGATATTACCAATGCCATTAATGATTGTGATTATTGATCCAATTCTCTGAGTCCTTTAAAGATTCCTGCTGATTTTTTGAGTTGGCAAAAGCTCCACAGGTTTTCAGTGGCAACAATGTTAAACACATGGCACTCCTGATTCTATGCTGTGCTGTATTGATAAATGCCTTTGCAAGTTGCTGATGATTCCACTTACTGAAAGTTGTGCAGTGAGTGGCTTTTTGTCAAAAATTAAGCCACTATTCTGACCACCCCTAACCCCTGTCAGTGGAAGGAATTGATAAGCAAAAAGACAAATGATATCGATTTCTTGAGGGAGTTATTCATTCTCTCTTTTTGATTCCCATCCCTAACTTTAACTGAACTGAATCTTCTTTTCTCCAAACACAACCTGCATGTGCTGTATATATACATACTCTAAATATAACCTAAAATAACAAAACTGGCAAGTATTTTATATTGTTGGTTTAATAATTTCTCCTTACCAACAGTAGCTGTCATCACTCATATTAATAAAACATCTTTAACTTGAACCTTTTGCAGGATTCACAGAAGACTAAGATCATCCTCAGGCAACAATATAAAATAAAATAAGTGGATTTAGATGATAACATGGATATGTTTGTAATGGAAAACAAATGTAATTTTTCCACCATGACCTTAATGCATCCATTGACAACAGTCATACTGCAGGATGAGCGATCTTGGTCATGTCCTCTGGCACGTCATGTAGCCACTCTAGTGTTGGTTAATGGGGAACTTCAGTGCCTGATTTCTCTGTTTCACAACTACGAACTAATAAAGTCTGTCTGGAATCTGCCTCAGTAGTCACACAATAGATCACAATGCATGCAGAGTTTAAACACAATCCTGCTCCAGCCACAGATACACCAACATGACGCAAAAAGCAGGCACTGTTATGCGAGGTGGGTGTTTGATGATTGTTTCCCTGTTGTCAGAAGTTGCCCATCTTGGTGCATGTCAATGCTCTGACTGATATATACCATCCTCTAATAGCAGGAACATTGTGATTGTTTATTTTTAAGCTGTAGGTGTCCAATGATGCGTGTTGGCTCAACGCTGTGAGCCATGTTGACAAAATGCAGGTATTAGCATTAAAATGGTTTATGGCATTTAGGTAGCTATTGAACAAATGTGTGAAGGACTGAAAAGGACACTTGCTTTTGCTGCTACTGTGTGTGCCTGTGTCTACCCTTTTCTAAGTGCATTAAGTCAAAGGGCAGAGCCCAAGGGAGGAAGCAGGCCTAGCCCCCCCAAAAAGAAGTCCCAGTGCAAACTCACTATTGAGTTAAGTTTTATCATGCTGTTACATGCACTAATCCATTTAATTCTTTACAAAAATATAGGTTTAAAATAAAAAAGGAAAAAAATCTGTTTCAATCTAGAATAAATCCTCCTTTACCAAAGTTTTTAGCATGTGAAGATCAGGAATTTTCGATCTTGCTTAACAGAACTTAATAAAATTAGATTTGACTTTATCTTGCATTGATTTGACATTGTTCAGTTCAGACTGTTTGAGTATGACAGAGTTCTGATTTGGTTAATAAAATAACTTTTGAAAAACCAATCTGGTCCTAAACCCTGTTAACTTACCCCTGGCTCTACAAAAGAATGAAGGGATTAAGATTGAAATACAAAGTGACTCAGGACTGACATATGGGAAAAAATGCAACAATGTCACTGAAATAAAATGATGTGCAAATGAAAAAAGTTACACACACATCATCTTAAGTGATTTCCTTAGAAATAATAAAACAAAGCAATTCATATCCCAAAAGGAAATGATATTGCAATATTAGGTTTTCCAATATCTTACAGCCCTAATCAGCAGTCACAGATATTTGTGTTTTTAAAAACCTAGGCATGATTAACTACTCCAAACACAGAACAATAATTAAGAGAGTAAAGAGACAGTTGCTTGATAAAGATTTTCTTACTTTCCTGAGAACACAAAGTGATTTTTTCTTTCATAGTCCCGAGCACCTCACAGCTACAGTCGTCTGATTTGTAGAACCACTAAGGTACAAAGAAAAACTTGACAACAGTTAACACTCACCCTCTTTGAATGATACCTTTTCAATTTAATAACCATAGATAGTTCAATAAATCATTATTCCCCAAGCCCCTAAAGCTTTATTTTGTTTTTAAATGGTGGAATCCCTGCAATAACTCTCTTGTTGTGTGGTAAGGAGTGGGACTCTTGTTTGGACTGAGAGTCTTCCCACAGGTTTGCTGTGTTGTGTTGTGATGTATCTGCCATCTGGGGATCTGCAGAGCACATCAACGGTCCAGTTACTTGGCCGAGCAACGGCTGAAGCGTTGGGGCTTATCGTTCCTCAGAAGAGAACGTGCTTCTGTGTGAAGCGGCACTTTAAAGCGTTTCCTCCCTCTCTCACTCTTTCCTCCTGCTGTTAACGATCTGCTTCCAACTCTTCCCTTCTTTTATTTGTTCTTTCTTTTTCCCGAGGTTTTAAAAAGGACTAGCTCTGGTCTTACTTTATAGTAGCCTGGTGGTGAAACATGAGCACGGGGTGGCTGACCTGGCCTGACCATGACTTGAGAGCCAAAACTTTAGAAGGTCTACAGGTGCCACACACACTCACACACACTCTAGCTGAAATACACACTAGCAAACATAAAGCCTTGAACATGCAAGCACTTACTACTCGGGCTCCGAGACAAGGTCAAGGGCTTTCATCACGTCTTCCAACAGAGACTCTGCGATGAAGCCATTATCTGGAGAGAGAGAGGGCGAGAGACATAGAGAAAGACTGATGCACTGGCTGACCCCAAACAGAACATAAAACACAGGCTTCAGCCGGAAACTTGGGGAAGCCTTCACCTACGCACATGTGGCACATGCAATATTTACATCACACGCCCAGGAGAATGAGCTCATCTCACACAACTAAAAAAAAAAAAAGAAACACATTTAAAAGCCACACACAGACCAGACACACACCTTGTCCTTTCTCTCTGACCTACATTCCATGGCACTGATGATTGCTTTACCTGAGCTGGAGAAGCCTTAAACACTAACATGTGTTTTTGCCCTGGAAGAGAGTTTCTGTGTGTCTGGGCACTGATGGTCTTGCCTCACTTAAACACTGGCATGTGTGTCTGTGCGGCCTGTTGTTTGGAAACATCCATAAACTTCTGGTGTATTGTGAAGATTATCTGACATACGCTCAGCTTGCCCGCTCTGAAGCAGCTCAATCTTTTCAGAGCCAGATGCTTTTCTCTGAGAGTGACAACTTCGATGCACAAATAAACAAACACACACACGGCACGAGAACAATGATAAACAACAACCACTGAGGAACAATGTAGGACAGTGCACGTGCGTCTCGTGAGTCAGAGCAGTGCGTGTGAATGTGTCTGGCGCCCTGATTCCACAACACAGGGAACTGTGCTGACTACACAAACGACAGACACAGATTTATGGCCCTTTTACACAGCACTCAACTGTGTTGCTCCTTTTGGCATGTGTGTGAATAAATGTGCATCCTTGAATGTGTGTATACATGAGCATTTAAGTCTGTAGATATCTTTTGGCCAGTGTTTGTGTTTGTGTGCATCCTTGTACAAGCATGTGTGAGAAGAGGCCATATGGCTCACAGAACGCTCTGGCAGGATGGGAGGATTTGAGAGTGAACAAAGCGGCAGTTTGTGCAACAAGACAAGGGAAAGAAAACAAGAGGACAAAGAGGCAGACAGAGAAGTTTACATATTTGTCATCTAAGTTGTTAGATTAAGCGATTTATCTTGCTGTAAAATCTTGTTGCACAATGCACACAGATCTTTACAAGTCTAAAAAGCTGTTCCAACATGCCAAATAAGGAATAATGTTGTTAATATGGATACACACAGGCATCTTTAATTTTACAGCAGGAACACATAAATATTGAGGCACATATTCAGAGTTTGATTACATCAGGATATAGATATAGCTGAGTATTCTTGAAACATGCATGGTTTGAAGTGTGTGATGTCAGAAGCCTATTTCACACATGCCCTCTTGAACTTTATTTTGTTGAAAATTTTGAGTCAGACTTCCTCTGATATCTCTCTGACCTGCAGGACAATATTCCTCTCTTTCTGACAATTTCTCCCAGCAGTGGACTTTCCTTGTCCAAGAGTCTCTGGGGGCAGGCCTAATCTAATAAAGACAACGCAGAAATGGAGGTCGAAGCAACAGAGTAATTAATTAATTACAGTTTTGCCTTTACAACAGTGCATACCTTTGATAGTTCTGAGTGTTTCTCACAGTGCCTTACAGCAAAAGCAGACGGCTTATGCTGCATTCACACATGAAAATATAGTAGCTGACTTTGACCAAAGTTGAGAAATCATCAAAATTTCAGTGCAAGTACGTTCCTGGGGTCCATTTTGCTGTGTTCAACACAGGTCTACTTATCTACAGTGGAGAGAAAGATTGTGCTGGTGTAGTATGACTTTTCCCAATGCCCCCTTACTAATCTTAAACAGATCTAATGCAGGGGCAGCGTGAACATTAGCTGAACATTGTACAAACATATTGTGACGACACTCAACAAAAGCCAAATATTGCGGACATAGATACCATTACACCAAGTGCCGCTTACTGTGCCGTTACGGCAGTTGGTAAGGGGTTGGCGTCCATGGCCCCTACAGCCCAGGGCGTAGGGTTTGCACCCTTGCACCCTAAAACTTCATTGCATGTGAACACCTATGAATGACATAGGGTTAACATTGCAGTTGTTGCAGACGAGTCACGAAGTGCTGACCTGGCAAGTGTTCCCAAACCTGACCCGACCTGCAGCTGCAGCTTGTCTCAGTGTTCTGACAATATGCCTAGAGGACAAAAGATGGGCACCTCAAGTCGTACAACAGGAGTCGTACGAATTATGGGAGTCCTGAACTAAGGGTGGGCAGGCCCTATCTTGCGCAGACAGAGATAAATGCAGCTGTAACCAAAAGTAGTGAAGGTAAGCTGAGGTCAGTGCATTTACAAGCACGTTGGATCAAATGCTGGAAACTTTCAAGCATGTGTAAAATGTGTCAGTGTATCTGATGAACATCAGCATTGCCCAACTGTGTGGCCTGAAATAGCTCAATGTTTTCCTAAATGCCTGCAAAAGTGGGTCAAAACGTAAGTGTGTGAATGCAGCTTTAATCACACAAATCCTCCAGCTTCACTACATTGTTGAAGAAAATCATGTTAATTAAAATTTGAAGTGTCAAGTTATTATATTATTATTTTGGATTAAATGATATGACAGGATTGTCTTTCCTTTCATTTGCTCCTGTCACTGTGTCATCCCCTTTGCCTTTTGCCCCAGTCACCTGTTCTAAAATGGAGATTTAGTAAAACAAGGAGGAGAGGCAAGAAGCAAGAAAGTTGACTCAGCTGTAAGAGGAGCAGATCCCACCAACTTAAACAATAACAGAGGAGATGAGGGGGGAAAAAGACTCTAGTTTTTCCTGGAGAAGAAAATAATTGAGACAAAAAAGAAGAGGCAAGGGGGTACTGAAGGTTATAAATGCATCTGAACAATCAGGAAGAAGGGGAGAGAAAGACAACAGGGCCAGGATATTTTTTCCTGAATGGGTCAAACACATTATTTGGATTAATTTCAGTACACCTACAGAGCAGGATTTATATGTGTCTGTGGTACTAATGGGCAAATAAAGTCTAACAGTCTATTAAAACAAATGTGCAGGGGCGAGGAGTCGTACACATGACTCATGAGAAATATACGCATGTGTGAAAGAAACTCGTTAGTCCTCACCTTCAGGATCAAATGACTGGAAGACCCTCCTCGCCTGTTCGGACGGAGACTCTGGACCTACCAGGGACATCTCCTTTAAAGAGTAAACAACAGAAGACAGCGGTAAAAGGTGAGAGGTTCTGCAAAGCAACAACAACAGGTTTGACCTAAATATGACCACACAAATATTTCTGATTAAAGCGCGGATGCAGGGAGTGTTTCAGTGTGACAGTGAGCAGACGGATAGAGCAGGGAGGAGAGGAAGAATTAGATCACATTATGAGGGGATTTGTTTTCATCTGTGCTGAAACAGTACGCCAACCGAGTCCAGCGTGAAGCTACGATGATCTTGATCTACTGACACAGTTAGATGATTTCTGACAAGCTTTAGCAGGACTAATGTACAACACACTACAGTGAAGAAACAGTCCATACACAAGACAGTATCCCCCACTGTACCACATTATAGGAAGCGCTACTTAAGTATATTGTGCATGTATGCGTGTGGAAGACTGTGTAATCTAAGGGGCCAGTGCAATCACAGGAACACCACCGGGTTATTAACTGATCTGCTGATAAAGTTAGACGGCTTGTTTTCACTCCAAACACACAATCAGGAAATCAAGCCTTACATACACAGTACTTGATTTATGGGAAGCTCCACAATGTTTGTTTGTTGATTAAGTTTAGTCAGAGAGAAGCAATTGGAGGGGGATCAGAGATAAGGGGGTGCAGACATTCACGTTCAAGATGTCGCTGCCCCTCTGGACCGGATGCAAATCAAATGACCTATTCCTAACACTTCAGGCTTCAGTGCTCAAACATAATTGACTGTGTGATCATATTGCAGCATATAAAACCCTCTCTGGTTACATGCTTCAAACTTTGGAATAACTCTCTTGCTTTCTTTTGTCATTTTTCCACCTCTTCAATTTTTCAATGCGTATGTTGTTTTCACTGATTAAGATATTGATTATTTAAAAAAATTAAAAGACAAAAGCCTCTTAGAATGAGACATGAGAAGATAAGAGAAGCCTGTCAGCATAGAGTAGGTATCATTTTTTGTCTTTCGATGCTTGGAAATGCCAAGTTAGCTCAATAAACCAAACCAGTGATGGATCAGCTAAGAAAGGATCATTTTACTATGCCCTCTTTCATTTCAATTTGTATACTTTGTTATATATGTAGGCTGCTGGATACTAGATTTTTGCTGATTTTCCATATGCCAATATTTCTGAACTCATTATCATTATACTAATATTTTTTTGTAAAGAGCCTCCACTTTACTGAAGCTAACCTGTTCTTTCATGAAGATAATCTACTTGTTAGAAACAGATGTGAGGCAGGAATCATACTTGGACAGCAGTGAACATAGTTTTACCACATTGCTGTGCACTAACTTATATTCACTATAGCATACAAGGACATCACTGAAGAGACAGACACAGTTCTGCTCTATCAGTGTTTGTGTGTCTGCCTCACTCTGCCTCACTCTGCCAGAGTGAAACATGCTGAGAACAGGTCTGAGATGTCATAGGTGTTGCAAATCACTTTTTGGCATTACTTTAAGCTATCTGCCAAAGTGAATGGTAGTTTGAGGCCTCTAGCTATCTGTGTGATGTCATTTTAGCCTCCTGTGATCACAGTTACTTACATTTTATTCTATCTAAAATTCATTTAACCAGGAAATATTTAATGACATTAAGAACCTTATTCACAAGAGTGTGCGGCCCAAGATGACAAACCAATTTCATGACAGAAAAAATACTGTTGACAGTATGAACACTGGTTCACCTCCAAGCTCTACCATAGTTTTGCCATTATGCTGTTCTTCTTGTTTAACATTAAACCCAAGGAGTTTACCTTGACTGCATAAAAATGACAAGGCTTGGTTGTTATACCCAGGCTTCCATTCAGTTGGTAAAATGTGACCTGAAACGTTTTAGCTTACTTATGACAACTTTGGGCTTTTCTGAAACTACTTTTTTGGATGCTCATATCCTAACTACAGTAAAGTAATATTGTACAATGGAACTGACTGTACCTCCTTTGTCACAGAAAGGAGCTTTATTTAAAAGAGGAAAATAACATACTTTTCAATAATTAGCTTGGTATCAGTCCTTGTTCACAGACTCATTCATGCAAAGTGAGCAAATAAGTCAAAGGTTCTCACTGTTCTTTCTTGCAAGAGAAGAAGGGTGTGTATTTATGACAACAAAGCCTCGGACAAACACATTTTTTTTGGAAAGCAATTGAACCGTGCTCATCTCCTTTAGCTTTTCTTTATTAAAGTTTGAGCCTCAGATCAGTGCAGACTGCTAGGGTTTCACTGTCCACTTATGACTATATTCAGGGCTTACTCAGGGAGAGAGAGGGGTTCAGGGGGACATGACAAGAAGACTCCCAGCTGCTGACTCTTCAGCTGCAAAGAAAAACAGGCAAAGACCGGTGAACACACGCTCACACAATGTTCTGTCATGCTGGGTATAACAGAGTCCTGATGTGTTAACATTACAGGCTCCATAAATCTGACAGTAGATTCATCATTAGTGGGACGTGTCTGTGTTGCACTTACAGGGGTGGACAAGGGTCATTTTGTTGTCCCAAGAGGAGTAAAGTGCTGATAAAGTTTCTTAGCTGCTGGCTGCAAATACAAGATCAGTGTTTGTGCAGGATGACATGACTTATCTGTCTTTAAAGTGAGCTAAACTGATTTAACACTGAGAAAATATTGCATCGAAAGATAGAAAACGTATCTGTTTCAAAGTGATGAGAGAGTAAATCGACCTTAGGCTGCCATTTAAAATCCCTTAAGTCTAGTGTGACTAGTGAACCAGCACTCTGCAGACTTAATTTACTATCTTCCAGAGCAGAACGGACACAGTGTGTTTAAATCACCAGGGAAAAACCAGGTGTCAACACTTTAACAGAAGACAAACACATCTAAGTGCTCACAAACAGGCAGAACAAAATAAAGCATACTATTATTACAGGTCTAAAGGTGCTAATACAAGCCTAATGAACACATAAGAACTGAAAAGACAATGACTCACACGGGGATAAAATCATGCTCATAGGAACAAGAACAAAATCACAGCAGAAATTACATGTGTGTGTGTGTGTTTGTGTGATGACATGTCTGCCTGGCTACCTTTGATCTCTGTTTTATTAGAGGCCTGAGGAAGATGCTGCTGAGTAGGAAAACATGTCATGGAGCTCACAGACTCCACAGGGAAGGTGTGTGTGCACTCGAGTTGGCGTTTGTGTGCGAGAATCAGCAAAATAATTTGGCCTGTCCCCTGCTGAAATGCATTTGTTTATTTAGGAAAAACAAGCTGGTTTCTATTCTTTTAATCTGCTAAAAATATCAATACTGGCGCAGAGATATAACAGAGGGGTGCACACTTGCATTTTTGCACTGATTCCAGGTCCTTTGTGCTTTACAAACTCAAGAAGCACATTCCAGTCCCCACAGTTGGACATTTCAGAACAACAAGCTTCCCTCCACAGGAACAAAGTGAACAACACAGACACTTAGCTTCACAAGGTCTTAAATGCATAAAGCAAGACAGAACGTTTGATCTGAGTCAAAGCAGAATGTATTTCTTTATGTCACACATGTCTTATTTAAGAGCCAGAAGTAGCAGATGACCAAAAAAGCTTTGGTGTTTATATTTAACAGGCCTTTTACTTTTAAACTGGGAACACTGACACGTCAAAACATGTCCCACAGCACAAGATTTAATCTAACTGTACTGTATGATCTTAACGGTATGTGAACCTCCTTTCTGTACCAAGAGGAAAGGTCTTGGTTACACCCTCCAAGATAAAGAACTCGGCCAGCTGATAACAAGATAACCTCTCTACCTCTTTTTATAATTTTGGGTAAGGCTATCCTGAAACTTCCCTCTAGGCATCTGTACTCTTCTTGCTTTCACGACAAAAGACTAATGCTGTTTTTTGACAGTAGAAACTTTGAACAGCAACTAGGAACCTTTAAGGAGCTCTCAGCATTTTGATTCCAGGAACCTATATCTGAATTAGACCAAAGTGACTGATCTACTTCTTAAAAAGTCCCTGCTGGGAGGTGGGACTTCCTTAAGGCTCAGGCCTGTAGTGTTAAAACATTTTTGATTAGTTGGGAACTTGCAGCACTTTATTTCATCCATGTTAAAAATGGACTGCACCTGCTAGCTTTTTTAAGAGCCCATATTTTGCCTTGACTTGGGTAGATATATTCGATTATGATGACTATTGCTGTTCCAAAAGTTTTCATGTTTTCACATACTAAGTACCCTTGATCCACCCATATTCTCGGATGTTCTGAGACATTCTGTTAGAGCTCTAACCAATACAGGGGAAATACCCTGTATCGGGTGGGGAGAGTTAGCACTTAAGGGGGTGGCTCAGGGATGCCAGAGTGCACTGACCAGCCCTTCTGAGGTGTCGTGGGGGCTAACTGGACGAAACACCTACCTAATGTCTAATGTAGTGGAGTTGGAGAGCCAGTAAGAGGCTGGGTGGTAGAGTAGATAGCATTGGTAATGCTGCTACCTGGAGCTTGCATGTATGTAGCCTCTTCAAAAATGTATGTAGATGCTAATTGGGTTAGAGGTCTATTCACTGAGTGCTTATCCTTTTATTATGGCACAAGTACCTTGTGTTTCTTTCAAATGCCTGTCTCTTTAAGGCTCCATCCTGATTGGTTGACCAATCTGCAGTGAGTGATTGGTCAGTTCAGTGCTGCTTGGCACACAATATTGTGAAAGACTGCAGGTATTCTATGGTCTATGTTCCACACAGTCAATGGGCTTTGCTTCATTAACTGATATCCTGCTGGCTTTTGTATGGACTACAACCTTGGAATGTACAGTTAAACTGAAAGGACAAACTACAATGTTTGGAAATACTTTACACAACAGGTATGAGCAGACGGGGAGGATGATTTCCCTGCAGCCATCAGTAATATAAGTATACATGCTATCTGCTGCAACAGATTTTTTCAAGCCATAAGTCAAAAGGTCTGCCATTTCATTTTTTTTAATTTAATGTAAAAACTAAAGTGGTAAGAGCTTGTGTTTATGTTTGTGCAAAAAATAAAAACAAAATTGTGTCACAGGAGCTTTAAGACATAACAAAAATTTTTGCACATCTGATTTTAACATTTCGTTTCAAAACAAAATGCATCTGATATTGCCTTGCCCTCCTGAATTTTAAAGCATTATTGTGTGTACAATAGGATGGTTGCTAACTAACTGCAAACAAGGACTACAAAAATGGCCAGGGACCCTATTTCTGTGTACAAGGTGGTTATGCCTTTGAATAGCAGCTTAGTAGTATCTTTTTACTCTCACTAATAATGTTTAAGCTTAAAGAATCATGAAACGTAGCTATCAACAAATGTCATAAGCCTGACTCCCATAACACTACCAAGACTTTTGGCTAGACAACAATTACCCACAGGAACCATTAGTTCCTTAAAGAGAAGTTTCTTGTACTCTTGGTCAATATGTACCTTCAGTACATCTCTGAGCCCCTGAAGAGGTTATTTCTCCTTTGTTCCCTTTTCTGTCCTATTATATCCCTTTTTAGCAGCCTTTTCTAAGCAGGCACTCCACTTTTGAGTACTTCCTACCTCCAGCCAGTAACATTTTCACCGATTCTTTCTTGCTGCCTTCATTCTCTATCTCTTCGTCCAGAAAGGCACTTCAAGAGAGACAGGTAGCCATAGTACATTGATAGAGTTACTCTTTCTTTCCATCTGGTCCACCCAAAGAGCTATTGTTTGTGCTGAGAGGCTCTGAGTGGCCTAAGAGTATGTCTGAAGGGATTGGTTTCGACACAACAAAGCAGAGGTCTCAGACAGTGTCCCCTGACAGGCTGAGGAGGAATGAGAGGAGGGAGTCTGTGTCTGTGATGTCTTTTAATGTATAGAAAATGTGTACCTGTTTATGTTTTTGTTCAGTTCACCTTAAGTAGCCTGTGCCCCATGTGATTACAAGAACAGAAAACAATGGGAAACCTATCTTTCTTGCTTCAGAGGTAATGCACTCATTTTCTGCTGTAAGTTCGTGTAAATGCATGAGTGTTAAGAAGTGACAGACAGGACAAAGTAGTGATTAATGGAGCTGTCTAAAATGACAAAGACAGTGTCTCACCAGCTAGGAGAAGGAGAAACCAGAGGACAGCTATATCACGTAATGATGGGTTTAATAACAGAAAACAACACACTGGGGAAAAGGAAGAATAATACAGCACACACACACAAACACAGACAGCTTTTCATTACTACACAATGGCCTTTGGTCTGACCTGACACAGATTATTAATGAGTGTTAATGTACACCTCTTTGTGATTTTGTGTTTGTGTCACCCGCACCCTCTGATCATACCTGAAGTAGAAATTCATCCCTTTTGAACTGAAGTACACAGTCTACTGTTCTGTAATTCTCTTGTGAAAGTTTTTCTTATTTTCATTAAAGATGCATTTTGGGCCTCTTATGCCTTTTCTGTAGGGACAGGGCAGTGGATAGAGCAAGAAGTGAGTAATAAAATGCTATAAAAGAGCCAAGGACCACATTTGAACCAAGGCTGCTGCCTATATCCAGGACAAAGGCCTACATGTACATGGGTGCACAGACATAACCACTAAATATACTTATGCTTCAGATTTTTTTTATTGCTTGATTCCTAACAGTTTTTCTTTATTCAAGGTCCTTTAACAAAATAATATCTCATGACCCTGCTGGGATCAATGATAAAATTGTAGGGCCATGATACAGACAAAAATAGAGAAAACTGAGATTTAAGTTGCTATTTTCCAAGACTAATATTGTGAATTTACGAGACAGAAGGTCCAAAAACACAAAAATTACATCATTACTTCCTTAGATTAAGGTCATATTTACATCAAGAAGCCTTTTTTTCAGTCTTGGTACAAATAATGTGCAACGATATGAAAAGAACTTATCAACATAGTTCTTGCTCAAAAGACACCAATGCATGTAATCTTTATATAACTAAATGCCTATAGGGAATTTTTAAAATAAACATTAAAATAATAATAATAAAATTATTATTATTGCCCCTGCTGTACCAGTTGTAATTTCAAATACTCTTACAAAAAAAGGGTGTGTATCAGCAAGACGATATATAATTACACACATTTTTTTAGACTAAATAGTCTTTTTTCTTTTGTATTAACAGCCAACATAAAATACCCTTGAAAAGTACACTTTCTTTTCAGTGTTATTTACATATGGTATGATCGCTGCGACATGAATGGACTTAACTGCCTGTTCTAGTGACAGAATTAGAAGAAATAAATGTCACAAAGGGACAGAGAGTTAAATGGCTGAATGCCATCCGGCAACTAGTGGCACAATATCGATAGTGCTAAAATATTAAAATAATACTGTGCCTCAAAGTATCGTGATACAATACATCAATTAATTGATATTTTCTTACAACCCGAAATATTAATCATAACCATTTTATTCCCCTTTGACCTCCTGAATTTTCAGCTTTAAACTTGGTAATATACTGTACATCTTTACATCTAATATTGTCTACTTTTATGTTTCAGTCTCTTCTTACTATTTTATCTCTTCCTGTTGTTTTAGCTCTTCTCATTGTCTTAGAGTCATAATTAATATTATGACTCTAAGACAATAAGAAATAATTTTATTCCTCAATCTCAATCTATGTCATTTGATTCCTGCTGTTGGTGTTTATTTACTGTTTGGGTGTTTTGCTGCTGGGTTTCGGTTCTTTGTGTTCTAATGCTATGTTTTTGTAAGCCTTTGCATTCATGTCAAAGCACTATGTAACCTTTCTTGTTAAAAGTTGTTCATATCTAAAGTTATAGTCAATATTGTAATTAATTTCATGACTTTACTTATGTGATATTCTCTTAGCTTATGGCTGTTCTAGTGTTAGCGTAGCTTGTACATAACTTCTAATTGAGGATGATGTTTTTGCATGACTACGGGGTTTGTGCTACGACTGAAGTCTTACACCTTGTGTGTAGGAGAAGTCCTTTGTAACACTACGTGGACATGGTGTGTAATTTTTTGAAAGGTCAAATAAGTTGGAGGATTAAGAGGAACTTTTTGGTGTCAGCAAAGTATACTCTGTGATGAATTACATTTTTCAAAAATGTTTAATGACTTTGTTTACTCTTGCTTTCCATTTCCATGAGAAAATGATTTGATTTGCACAGTAGATGAAGGATATAGGCTTTGGCTATAACCTATGTACAATTATTCATGCACTACAGATTTTCCTGTCAAGAGACACTGATAAAGTACAGTGCTAGGAAAATGTTAAGTGAAAATTCTGCCATCCGTCACTGTCATGCAACCAAACACTGTTACAAACTACTTACTTTCAATGTGGTGTTTGGTGTGGACTTCACACCCTAACTTAAGACAAAACTTGTATATAGCTGGTGAATAAGGCCTCTGGTCTACTATGATGGATACCTGAGGAACATAATCTTCTGTTTTGAACAATTAATGTCATTATGTTAGAAGTGATTTTGCATCGGTTATGACAAGAGATTCTGGTTGAAACACTAGATACTCATTGCTTCAATGTCACAATATTAAAATCCGATAGATTTCTTTCTAGCTTTGACACCTGAGTAAATCCCATTTCCCTGGAAAGGTTTTTGTTTCCAGTCACAAGTTCTGGAAATACCCCAGCCCTGATGGCAACACTGTAAATTCTCTCTGGTTATGCCAATATAAGCTCATCCATGCAAAATGACCCAGATGAATTGTGGCTGCACACTTGTATTTTAAATTCCTGATTGTCACCATACCTTAAAGAATATTTTGCTTGTGTGTGCAGACAGAAGCTTCAGTCTTTGGGGAAATGGAGCGCCACAATAGCTGCTCTCACTCCCAGTAAATCTCTGACCCTGAACACGACTACTGTACCTATACAGAGACACACATAAAACTCCTGAGGGAAACAGCCTGTGAACCTCATCACTCAGTGAAAGAGGGGGAGAAAAGGATAAGAAATGTCACAAGAGAATCACCCTCTCCCCTCCCTCTTTTCCCTGAGTGACCACTGCAGAATTATTTAAAGTGCATCCTTCCCTTTCTACTTCCTTTCTTCCTCCATTCCTCCCATGAGGGACCAATAATCTGAAGAGGTTGGCTGAGATGCTCAAGGGGAATCCTTTTCTTGGCCCACCGCTCTGTTTTACACTGAAATAGAGAGTAACTTCAAAGACAACAGGAAAAGGGAGGAGGAGAGAAATCTTTTTTTTGTTTTTGACAAACTGCATGATATGTCCAATCAATCACACATCCCTTCTCTTTCACTTCTCTTTCTGTGACCTGCTGCATAAGTACTGTGCAAGGTCTATCTGAAGGTATAGTGTAAAGCCCACTCTAAACTTAATGTTAAAAGTAACAACTTTGTAAATTAAGCAATGTAATTGCTTGGCTGCACCACAGAGATGTAAGTTTCATCTTAACTTGAAGAACATACTGTCCCAGCTTTTCAAATTTCACTTCATTTGACCATTTTTTCTCAGTTCAATGTCTGTATATATATATTTACCTCAGACGCAAATAAAAATGAATTTAATGGGCATCACACAGAATTAAAATCCCTATTTTAAATCCAATAACACTGAGTGTCAACTTGTTTTTTTAAGCAGAAATTACGTTTTTTTTCCCCAAATAATGAAATTACTAATGCTTTATATCATATTTGAATGCTTCATAAGAATATTTAGAGACACTATAAAGCAAAGTTAATTCTATAATGACTTCCAGAAAATAAGAACATAAACCAGCTATCTAAGGTTAGCAAAAATATTTATTTTACATATCCTAATTTGTGCCTGGTGTTCTATTGGTATCTCAGTTTGAATCAGATTTGACAGTTTTTTGTTATATTTTCCTCATGTGAATTTTTTTTTCTGGCGGACTGCATTGGGTGAGGTGGAGGGTTCCATGTGGCCCCTGGGCCATCAGTTGCCCACCTCTGCCATAAGGTTATACAACAGTATGTAATGAAATTATCTCTGCCGATGGAAACTACAGCAGGAGTAAACCAAAGTCATAATACCAAAAAGCTGGTGAAATATCATTATCATCCAAATGATCCCACCCAGGGTATCCCCATGAGATTATGCTTCTCTGACAAGAACACATCGAGTGGGCCTCAAACTTTGCCATTATAAGAGTACCATTAGCGTTAAACAGTCACTACGTGTTTGTCACAGACACAATGGTGGACAGGTCCCAGCATATTCCAGTCATGGACCAGTCAAGGAAAGTGGGGAAATTTTAAGTGGCTCTTCAGTGCAGTAGGCCTACACTGAACTTATCTCAGGTGGTGCACCTTTTATGTTGGTAGAGGACTGTCATTGTTATAAGCTGGACCTTACATTCAAACAGGCTACATTAAGCTGTCTTATACCTAGCGCAACCCAGAGCTGGCATCTCAGAAACTCTGATTCAAAAACAGATCCCATTACATGCCATTACACACAGTCTCTTTCTTACATGGACACACACACGCTAATACAAGCAGGGACAGAGAGTGTGGGGGTGTTGTGGGGTGGGATCAGAGATGGTGAAATGTCCTTTGTGTGGGTAGATTAGATAAAAACACTAATGCTATTAAGCTGATGGTCTGAAAGCCCCTGTCACACACTTGACAGCGACTCGGGGGAATACACACCCGTCCCTAATGGCAGACAGAAAGAGCCGCTGACACATCAGAGGCCGAGATCAGGTTTTCTGCTTTTGTGGGGATGGCTCCATATATCTGAGCTAATAGCTAAAGAACCAGGGAGTGTGTTTTTTTTTTATCACAGAGTCTGGGAAACCAGTGTGCTTCAAATCAGCTCTAAACTTAGATTTCCTTTCAGAACAAGGTGACACTGAGTGAGGTCTACCAGCAGAGCGCCTTTTTGCCCTCAAGCTCAGCCTTTCAGCTCAGGCTCAAAGCTTCAGAGCCGGCATAGTATAGCGTCAGCCTGTACGTCAGAACATATGCATGTGTGTGCACTGTTCAAGTGCTCAAATGTGTTCGCAGTCTTCAGTGGGACAAATGGATCCAGATGGGAACCAGGGAATCACATTCCCTACAGGAAGCAACCCACCTGAAAGCCGCACATACACACACAATACTAATGCTAATCAGGATTAGGTTCCCCCTCTGCTTTGGAATGTGTGTGTGTATGTGAACATGTCACTAGCGACAGGGGAGTTGTAGCAATTGGTAAGTCATCAGCACACCCATGACGGCTTTGGGTCATCATCACTGAGCCAACATCTGATCCACTCGTTGAGCAGGTTCAAGCTTGATTCATGTAACCGACCTTTTAATCAATGCTACATTCAGGGTGTGGCGTTATGATGGAGATGATTGCCTGGGATCTTTTTCTTCCTCTCTGGTGCCATTTTCACAACAGCGGAGAGAATCAATTAGCCACAACTAAACCGGCCAGCTTTAGTACAGAGTCTACAGCAATGTATTATGTTACATGTTGACTGATAGAGATAATATACAGCCCTGTTTGAGGGTGCACTGGGTAATTGTGGGTATATGCATGCATGTACACTTTTCCAGAGAACTGATGACATTTAGTCCTACATGAGAGGAAGCTTTCTCTCAAAGTTACCACAGCTGGGCTGATCTTGACCAGGATTTGCTTTCCAAACCTTTTGTATTTATTTATTTATCTATTTTTTGATAGATTTTAGGGCTGTTAAAAGCCTTTATTAGGTAAAGAGATCAGTGGCTAGAGCTGAAAACAGGGGAGTGATTGGGGGAAATGACGTGCAGGAAAGAATTCAAAGATAGGATTTAAATTCATTCTACTAGCATTTAGAATAACGTCTGCACACGAAGCACACAGACATTATCAAATTGGTGTGAATCTTCTTAAAAGCTACAATTCAGTTCAATTCAAATTAATTTTGGGTGTTATGATTCAACTTAAAAAATAATTTCTAATTGAAAATGAATTACAATTTATAATACATTAACTATTTGTAAAAAATAAAAATTACATTTTTCAGATATTTCGTATATTTTTCAATCTATGTAAAATACAAATTTTCCCAAGGAGATTAATAAAGTATTCTATCTATCTCTCTGTCTCACTATCTACCTATCTCTCTAGCTCTCTCTATCTATTTTATTGATCTATCTTTCTCTATCTACAAGCTGTTAATTTCAGGATCAGCTTTTGCATAGTGCACTATGAGGCTGGTTGATGTGATCTGACATTAAACATAAAAAGTCTTCAAGAAATACAGCTCATGTACTGTATTTGTTAAGTCTATATCAGGTAATGACAATAACAGATACACTGTGGACAACCTAAAACAAAAAAAAAACAACCTTAAATTAAAATTTATTTCACATTTAAGCTAGAAAGATGCAGCCGACACACCAGGAGAAATACGTCTACTGCTCGGTAGGCCCAGACAAAGGAGAGAGAGGCTGTACAAAAGAAAATAACAGTTTGCTCTGCGTGGTCACTGGTGATAATTAATTTAAAACAAAAGAAAGATTTTAAAATAGGTGTTTAAAAGTTAATTCATGGACTTACTGTATTGGTAATGACTCTTAAACCCCCCCAGAATGATTTGACAAAGAAAAAAAAAACTTTTGCACTGTGAATCAGAGCATCTGATTTTCATATAGGACTCATGATTGCATATGAAACAAGTTGCCTATAAATGCAGCTTGTACCTACCATTCCAGCCAGTCCAAATAGCTCTCTATCTTGAAACCAGTGTCATCAACAGAGACATTTTGCTGTTCATAGTTTATGTTTATATTATAGGGCTCTATAAAACCTGTGAATCGTCATGTGAAAGTTTTATTTAATACAATACAAATAATAATCATATAATACTAGCTAGACAGAGTGGATTTGATTAAGTATTCAGACATGTCTCAGTCCAAATACCACCTAAAACCCCTCAAACCTAAAAATAAGACTCTCTAAGACATTGTATGACCTTGGGATAAAAAAAAAAAAAAAAAAACATAAATTGAAGACTTCTAAAGACTTTATGATGGATTTAAAGAGATCCTGTCTGGGTAGGTTCAAAAGAGTAACACTCTTTTTCAGGAATCCTTTTGAAAGTCTGAGGGTTTCGGGTGAATTCTGTCTAAATAAACCATATTCCAGTTTTCACATCTTCTACAGTAAATTTATTAAACTGAAAAACTCCCTCCTCTGACGTTGCACTTTCAATTGACATGAGGCTACACATGAGCCAATCGTCAACTAAAATGGTGAACAAAAGTTACCACATTATTGCACGTGTTTCAGCAAAATTTTTGAATCACACCAGCAGAAAATGGTTTGTGACAAGGAACACTTGTGTCTTCTTTTGATAAAAGGCCCAAACAAATGTCAAATTCTGGCATTGAGACGAACCATGAAGAACAGGCACTGCGTCAGTCAGTGCGATGCAATCAGACTAGAGCAATATCAATTTAATGAGGAAAAGTCTCCCATGTTCTGCTGAAAGTGAACCAAACAAATTTCCTTGACTAAACAAGTATTTTGTGTCTTTCTCTGAGAAGGGTGGGAAGGTTTGTTTGGGGGATGGGCCAGCACTGCAAAGAAATGGTAGGGGGGAAATAAGTAAATAAAAGTCACACAAAAAAAAAGTTACCAAATCTAGCTTCCCTAATTATAATAAACATGCTCATGTAAGAAAGTCTCAGAAGAAAGTCTAATGAGAAACATCAAGAGGATCAGATCTGTACTAGTTTCAGACATGGTCTTGCCATTTTGGTATCTTTATTTATTTTTTTTTCTTTTCACTTTATAAAGCGGTGGACTTTTGTGTGCTTTAATGCAAGAATATATTACATTTTAGCAATTCTGGTACTTCACATTCTAAGTCTGTTAGATTCTTATATGAGTTTTGTATAAATGACTGAAAATTGGTCCATGGTAAACATATGCTCAATAGATTTTGAATGCATATGGGATGTGCCTGGTTGCTAACCACTCCGCCAAACCAGCAACCCGAGATTTTGAATTTTTATCAAAACATAAAATACATTTTTAAAGTAACCCATGTGTGAATTTTTTGTTTTTTTTCATATCTAAAATTAATAATAGAAATCAAGTTGCAGACTGGGAATCCAGACAAATATTTGGCATAGTCATGGTCATTAACTTGATCAGGTCACACCGCATAAGGGTAGTTCACAGAAGAAGAAAAAGGGTTAAATGAAAGTTGGAAATGCAACAGTGGCTGCTTTCAAGTTCGTCATCCATGTTGTAAGTCCATAATTGCCTGATATCAATTTTACCTCATCACTTCACCACTCCATCCTGCTCCTTTCTAACAAACACACAATTTATAGTCAGTCTCTGTACTGTTATCAAGAGTAATAATAACAGTTGTTTCATGTTCATTTTCAGATTAAGTTATTGGTTTCACATTTGGTCAAATTTTTCAAACTTTTGTAGAGATACAGTTGACTTGAACACAAAGCATGATTATGCTAAAGCGAGTGATGATTCTCAAGTATGGCCCCTCAGGTTTCCTTGTTTCTTGGGCTGCTTTGTACAACAGTTAACATTTCCCCTTGACTTCCAGCCAAAGGAGAGCAGTGTGTAATTCAGATTGTTGGAATTAGCCAGAAAGTGAAGGTAAAAGTTGGCTGTAAATGGAGACTCTAATTGGAGTCCAAATTCAACACTTTACATCACGGTCAGACATTATGAACTCGTCATTTGTTTAGTTGATCACAGATGGTCGGAAAACTACAATGAGAGGGGGAGGGAGAAGGACAGAGTGCAAAGATGTCTGTGTGTGTGTGTGTGTATGCACTTGTTGAGCTTGTTCTTTGGAAAAAGGGCTTCTCTTCCCCTCAATGCCCAATAGGTGAAAGGCCAAGAATCAGCACTGGCCATATATGACCATCTCCAGAGTTCATTTTTGCCCCTCCCCCCCCACTCCCCCCCCCCCACATTGATATCCGACCTGCATTATATTAAATCTGTTAAGCACGTTCCTTATTTTGGTTTTTCTAACCTGCTTAGGAGGCTGGCTTTTGTTACACACTGTGAGCCCGAGTGAGTGAAATATGCGCTGGTCGCCTATGGATGTGTTTAAAAACTTGCCTTTGTGAAAAACACAGAGAGGTGAGTTTCACTGCCAAGGATCCAAATAGGGAACTTTGGAGACTTCAGGAATGCCCCGACCTGAAACACACATACACATACGGACACATGCTTGTAAGGAATGCGCAACAAAAGAGCGTCTTTCTTCTGTCATTTTTGTCATAAGTCACTTTAACTGTTTCAAGTTTCACTCAACTCTTTCCTCAAGGAGACTTTTAATATCTGAGCAAAGATCGAATGTCACATTACATGAGCAGTGTGTTGCTTCTCTGGATTGTCAACAAACATCACTATGTAATGAAATCAGTAAAAATAATCAGCACATTTTTACTTTGATTGCTTCTTATTAGCTTTTTGCTCTTCTGAACTACAGAATCATGTTTAATTTTAACTCGACTGCCATGCAAGAACAATAAACAGAATAAATGAACAGCGTGCACAAAAGAAGGCCTCTCCTTTTATGTTTAATCTTTCTCGACAGCCCTCCAGTTTCTTTGGCAATGATCTCCTTGCTATTTTCTTATTAAAGCTGCATACTTTGTCTACCAACAAGGCTAAGTTATAGACTCTGCTCTTTTGGGGCCTTATTTGTTTTGGCAACAACAAATAAATAGCTTAGCTCCTTGTTTTTTGACTTGGCTACAATATGGTAGATTAGATGTGTTTATAAACTGCTTTTGTGACCTATTTTAATAAATGTGGGTTTTCGCTCCAGAAAAGTGCGGTGACAGAAAGGGGAGCTTGCACTTCTCTCTGTGAGAGCTGTTCAGTCTGAACACATATTTTCACACGGGAGTTTTCACTCTAGCTTATGTTCACATTTTGGACATGTCTCGACCCTCAGCTTCAGTAGTACTTGGCTTTTGTGCCTTTATTTGTTTTTCTGGTATGGGTGCCTCATTTCACTTGACATTATGAAACATTAGTTATGTCTAATCCTTGACTTGCACGTCAGTATCATTGTACGAACAGAATGAAGCAGCAACAATGTAGTCTGCTTAAAATGTTACAAACCTGTCTCAAAGTGACCACAGACCACAGCGTTTACTGTGATGGAAGTAGAACTGACAGCAGCATGAGGCCAGACAGCACTACTCCAGTCTGTCGGCTGCCCTGACCTCTATGCTCTGGTAGTGACTGTCACATAAGTCCACAAAACACATTTCTACCAGACAGTGGTAAAATCTTCATGGCTGTTGTCCACAATGACTGACTCTCTGGCAGAAAGTGGTCTTGTAAGAGAATCGCTCTGCAGTATGAGAGCATTTTGAAATTGAAAATAACCAGCACACTGACTTTGACCAAGTGTATTTATTATCTGTTCTTTCATTTTAAAGCTTTTTATGCCTGTGTTTGGACTGGACTGGAGAGAGAGAGGGAAATCTGTGACAGAGATGAACTGGAGAATGACGAATGTATATATAAGAAGCAACAGGTCTGAACTGACTGCTGGCTCCACACAAAGGGTGCAACCACACCAAGGGTTCCTCCACATTCCTTTTAAATTAAATTGAGACTTTTATCACCTTTTAGATTACAAAAGAGAGAAATAAACTTTTTTTACACTACAGAACAAATGGAAATCAAAGCCTCATGGGGTATAGTGAAATCTTTGAAATAATCTAAAACTACAGTGTTATTTGTAATTTGTCCCGTGTCTTGACGGATAGCCGGCTCGGCACTGGTGACATTTTTTGGGTCTACCACTGAACTTTTTTGTTCCATAAACCTCGGGATCTTTTAAGAAACTCAAAATGACTATCTTCCTGCGTCCAACCTCAACAGCAATGGCACGTTGCAAGAGGCCTTGCTTATGTAGCTCAACAGTCCTACCACATTCAAAGAGGGAAAGCTTTTTTTGTCTTTGCCATCAGGAGGTCATGACAGTGTGAATACCTGACAGAAAAAGACATGGATCCAAATTTTTGTGCACATTTTGGCTTCTAAAGGCTGTGGTCTTTAACTTTTGATCAACTGACAAAAACATGTTTTAGTTTAAATGCAGTCTTCAATAAATTGCCTGCTCTAAATTTTTGTCTCTCGCTCCCATTTCTTCTTTTTACATTTTGAAGCTTTACTTGTAACCTTCTTAAGATCCAAATGTGCAAAATGCAAATTCTTGCAACTTTTCAACGGGTCTTAAGATTTTGATCAGGAGTGTGTGATGAAGAATAACAATGAACACAGGCCAAATTGGTAGTAAAAATGTGACTGTCCAGGACACTTGCATTTGAACAGAATTTATGATTAAAAAAAGCTGTCTAAACTATTAATCCAAGGCATTCTGGCGCAATATAAAAATTGATTATGTAAATATGGATGTGTCTACCTTATCAACATGACCAAGTCCTCATTAGGGACTTGATCAAGTTGAACTGTAGAACATGTAAAGTCAAAAACACATCTTAGTTAAATAAAGGGTTTTTATACTGCATCAAAGTGTCAAATTATCAATTAAGACTGCCTATTTTTACATATTTACCATGTTTGCATATAAAAGAAATTTTTTATTTTTATTTTTAATTGTGCTCAGCATCATGATAAATAAAAAGTTCAATATTTGTGTTGATCATTACATTTGAGACACATCTGTGAATTGACGTTCTGAATGTAGTGCTCTGTCTGTTTTTGAATTTATTGCTGTATTTCTTGCTATATTTCCATGGTATTTATTCCTTGCATTATGTGATTTTTTTTTATTGTAGTTGTACCAGCCATTCTCATTTCTCAAAGGTTTTACATTGTGTATGAATGACAGAAACACCCAGTTTCTTCCCAAGTATTGAAAAAGTCTTTCGGATTAAGTTATTCAACTAAATGTGCTTAGTTAAAGCAACTACAAAAAGTCAAACATTGATAAACAAACAAAGTAATAAAAAATAATTAAATAAAAATTGAGTGTCCACATGAGATAACGGTGGGATTTCAGCAAAAACACAGAACAAATAAAAACTCAACAAATAAAATATAAAACACTTAACTACAATCCACTAGTTTCATTGATTACTGCCTCAAGAAATTCAAATGCCTTTACCTTGCAGTAAAGAAGTGATTCCATCAGTGTGAGGAAGCCAACAGATGCCTGTTTGTGAATACCATGCAGCTCTGTAACAAAAGAATAAATTATAAGAGCTGCACAATCAACAGTCTTCATTTTTATCCATCCATCCAACCATCCATCAGTCTGTCTGTCCTGTACATCTATTCATCTATCTTTAATCTGAATTCTTAAAAATGAGTGTAACTTCTAATAGTTCAAACTTCTGGTACACTGTTGTGAAATTAGGTGAATCACTGCCCTCTGGTGGATATACTTAAAATCTGGGCCAACAAAACAAAGTAATGTGAGCTTGTTATAGTATGTGCATAAATCAGAAACATGAACATTGCGTTTTTTGTGTGCCAGTAGTAACTTCCAAGAAGTCTTACTCATGCCAGAGCACTCCCTGTCTCCATCCCAGACATTTGAGACAGCGTGGCCAGTCACAAGGAGGTTCACAAGGCTCTGACTGAGAAAACAGATAAGAAAAGAGGCATCAAATGAAAACGCAAGTTATGCTAAACCTTTGACCACATTATAGAACTGTCTAAAATGACAGGTACTGATAACATGAGGTGTTTCATACCTTCCGTGACCATGAACAGGGTCAATGAGTGGCTCCATTGTGTCCTGGATCTCATTTCTTATATTTTCTATGCCCTGGAAAAAGAGGACAAGGCTGAAATAATTCTGATTGTGAACAAAAATGATTAAGTGTGATGTGACACAATGATTAAAAAAACAATTTAATAGAAGAAACATGTATACGGCCTGAGTCTTTAGCATTTTCAGAAGTATGACAACGGAAACATAGTCAACCTCATCACCTCAAATCATACTATTGTAATAGTTTTGCCCAATCTTGCTTTTATTACCTTGGTAAGGATGACAGAGTAGAGGAAAAGCAGGACACCACAGCATCCCCTCCAGGTGTGGTAAAGAGACAGCACCTCTTCTCTAAGACTGGATACTGACGTTACTGTCCTCTTACTACAAAAAAAGAAAAAAAAAAAGCATGTATTTGTGAGACCCTTGAGTTGCAAAGAATTTTAAGTATCTTTGCAACTGATGTTTCTAATGCCAGACTGAAGTATTACAGTTAAACTAACCTTAACTTGCCTCACTTTCATAGAGGACAAAGGAAAAACTGCCCCATCAGCCTTTAACCTTACTTGCTACACCTTGGAAGCTTACTAATGGGACCATCGGTCTAAGCATTCACCACTTCACTGAGTGTGTGCACTGCATTTCTGCTGACTGCAGGCTCAGCTGCCAGTATGTTGCGTGATGAGGTTTCAATATTCCTCTGGCAAATGTGAGATTGCTTTCATTAAGTCTGTGCATATGTGACAGATAAAGTATGGGTGTAAGAGAAAGGTAGCGAGGGCTTTTTTTTATTAGGCAATCAGTGAAGGGGTTGAGTCAGCAACTTGTGGGGAGAGTGATACAGCTAATTCAATGTGAGGGCCAATTCTCACAGACTAGATGAATCAAAGACAGCCATTTGCCTCCTCTCTGTGGCTACTATCTCCTGAGAAACATACTCTTCTTTATCATAGTGCTTCATTTCAACAAGCAAGGATTAGCAATCCAAAAAATTTAGTGTTTTAAAGTCAAAATTAACTGAATTGGGGATGCTGGTATAATGGAGTGAGTGCAACCGTGCACTTTCCATATATTGAGGCTCGTTTTTTTGTGGGTGGCCAAAATTCACTTCCAACCTGAGGCCTGTAGTTCCTATACTCTTCCCATTTTCTAGCTCCTTTCCAAGCCAGTTATCTGTCTCTGCACAATCACTAAAGGCCAAATAGCCCCAAAAAATATCTTAAAAAAAGATCACTTGTATTATAAAAAAGTCATGACTACCAAGATGCAACATGTTAGCTGTGGTAAGAATTTTAGTGACACTTACTGCAGAACACTGTGAAATTGCTCAAAGCCAAGGTCCTCAGCAGCCAGAGCAGCTACACACAAAAAAAAATATATACTAGAGTGTTAGAGCATCACACTTAAAAAAAACTGACACTGGCACATATTCAGACAAGTTCAGTAATTATTTCTGTGTTGACAATCTAAAAAAAAACATGGTTTGGTTAACAGTGTAAATCTGTGTTTGTGCTGTGTTATGCTAAACATGCATTTAACACACAGATATGAAAGAAATAACACTCACTTGGTTGCTGCTCCTGTGGTGGCTGGCTGCTCTCTGGCATGTCCTGTGTTTGTGACTGGGACTGTGGTTGGGTCTGTGTGCTGGTCTGTGTGCTAGTTTGTGGGCTTTGTCCCTTAGCCCAAGTCACTAGGCAGAACTCTGTGGCGGGGCTTGTGCAGGCAGACTCCAGGATTTCACTCAGTGTGGTACATAGTGCTGTTCTCTGTTCCTCCTCTGATGGAAAATGAAACAAGTAAAAAACATGATTGCACAAGCAATTAAATAGTACAGATCAATGTTGGATCCAGGAGGTTGGATCCTTTTGTGGACAGTATACCTGACATCTGTCTCCAGTTTGGACTCTCTCTGTTGAAGAGAATGTTCTTTAAGAGGAAAGCCTACAAAGAAAAAACAAGAAATATCAGTCTCCATATTCACAAGGAAAGATGTCATATGTGTGTATATATACATATAATATATATATATATATATAAAACTTTACAAAGTATTTGCAACAAGACGATAAAACTCAATTGAGAGCAATGCCATGTATGATTCTATTCATCGATTTGAATCCTTAATGACTCCCTTCTTGAATCCTGTTGATTTTTTTGTGAGGTCAAACTTTGGCCTTCACAGATTTTCAGTGGCAACAATGTCAAACACTTGACACTTGTGATATTCAATGCCCTGTGGATGAATAGACAAATCTATGTTGCTGGCATTTCCACTTTCTGAAAGTTGTGCAAGCATATTTTTGATGAAAGTTAAGTCACTACTTTGACAACCTCTGTCTCCTGTCTGCCATGATTTTTGACTTCCTAGTTATCATCTCTGCTGAGTGTCCAGATGATAGTGTGACGTCCTTGATTCATAAGCATGTAGAACAAAGTGGCAGGAATTTATAAGAGAACTGATAAGCAAAATGACCAATGATACTGATTCCTTGTGTGAGTTGTTACTCACTCTAAACAAGTATTGGTTTTTAATTCTCATCTTTAACTCTGACACAGTAGGATATGTGTAGACACAAAAGTAAAAGCACTTTGAGGGCTAAGTTTTAAGGAATATGGTGGACATGGGGACTTAACCTTGGTCAAATTATAAAATATTTAAACTAAACCATACCTGAACAGGTGCGATAACGGCACAAGGCCCTCCTTCAAACTGCTCCAGTGCTGTGTGCTCATTTTCACTAAAAACAAAACCTGTGGTAAAGAAGAAATCTCAAGTCAGAGTGTATACCATGAGGTTTCTCACAGTTGAGGGTTTAAAGGGATAGGTCACTATTTTTGAAAAGGGGTTGTATTAAGTTCATGCCACTAATAATTTTAAAGCAACTTGTTGCTTTGACAAGACCGGGTTGTTTTGTTACAAAAACAAAAACACGTTATTAGCTTTCTGTTTACAATTAACTCTTATCCATCTGGTTTCGAAACCCACTTCAATAACAAATTTCTATTAAGGAGAGGCATCATACCTTGTGTCCATCTACGAAAGATGGAGGTAGACACTCCACTGGAGGGTCTCCCCCAAACTAAGTCCACCACGTCTTTATTTAGCTCTGACATGACAGTGTTCAGTGCTGGTAAATCCAAGGGTACCCCCCTATTCTGTCCACGACATCCACAGCAGAGCTATAAAGTTCTTTTGCAGCTAACTCTTTCCAGTGTTGATGGCCCACTTCTGGCAGGTCGAGCCTGTGGCATTGGCCACAAGCTACCTGTGTGACTTGACACAGTCTGACTCTTGTAGCTGGAAAGAAACTGGCGGGTAGGAATGACATCAATGTAGCCACATTAGCCTGCAAGACAGTGGGGATAACATCAAAAATACTATGTCACCAACAAAATTCAAAAAAGTCTAATTTCAATCAAATGGGTAATTACACAAGTCAGAGATGTGGATGAAATTATGTTTTGGAAATAGATTTAAAAGTATCACTTATTTATCTTATGAATACTGCACACCTTTGTTTTTAGTTAGATAAAGACTAATTCATCAGCACACAGACTGCCTTTAAGGTACCATTTAATTAAAAAGAAAAATAATTTCTTACAATGAGAAAAGGTGCAGTATATAAACTCATTACCTTGAATTCAATAATTTCATATGGGAAATATCAAGTTAACCAAAGTAAGACTTACAAAAAATGTAACCCCCCCAAAATCAAGAGGTAATAAGGCAGCATATCTGATAATTACATGGTCTTGAAGATAAAACAGTGGAGAAACTATTGAAAATCTGTGAGAACTTGGGTGTTTTTAATTGTTTTTTTATTGGTTGCTATATACCAGGGGTGGGCAACTAGCGGTCTAGGAGTCACATGTGGCCCTCCTCCTTACTCAGTGTGGCCCTCCATTAAATTTTAAATATACAGACATTGCAACAATTGGATGGAAAAAAAAACTTGTGAAATATTCTAGTTTGCTTTGCCACTATGACACTGCAACATGCAAAATGGAGAACATTTCCATGATGGTCTATCAAAGTGGTTTTCTCTCATTATTTATTGAAAATTAGCTATTGTAATTCGTATAGTGGATTTATTAAATATCTTCTATGAAGCATTGTTGATTCACTTACTGCAACAAGTATGTGAAATGAACTAAAATATCCATCTATAAACAGGATTTCTCACCTAACTTTGTGGCCAGGTTACTTATGGAAAAAATGTTTTTTTTCCCCACTTTTGAAGCAGGATTTACTGTCAAAATTATGTTAAAATAGACTTATTACTAAAAAAAAAAAGAAACAATTAGTACATGTTAACTGCATTGAAAGGGCGCTATTACTATGCATTAATACTGTATTTCACTTTATTTTTATTTGAATTTATTTATTTGATAGGGACGATGCAGTTTAAAATAGTTCCATCAATGAGAATGAATCTGATGTGCTCCACAGAGAGTTCATAGAAAATGCTAATTTCCAACTCTTGTCCCTAGTTGGGCCTTTGAATAAACAAATCATAAAATGTACAATATTTAACAGCATAAAATAACAATATCATGATAACCAAAGTTGCACTTTCCTGCGATATACAAAGCAGTATACAGGTGCATTTGTATTGTCTGTTTATCGTAATTGTGTTGCTTTTAAACAAATTATATTTTAATAGAAAAACAGCGTATGTTAACGTTACTTCATATGATAGAACACCACTAGAAAGAGATCAGTACGACATCAATGTCTACAATGGATACATAGATAAAGATAACACTGCATTATTGAGCGCGACAATGCTAATAGCATCGATAACCGGGCACAGGGATGTTAATTACAAATGTACTAACAGGAGAAATACCGTTACTTTAATTTGAGGCATGCAGGTGTTGCTGTCAGCAGTTAACAACGTCAACGCTGTTTTCGATGGGCTACGTTGGCTCGGTAACTGTTTATGTCAGCAGTTAGCGTTAGCTTTAGTGCTAGAAGCTAATCTTTCATTGCTTTGTCATTCAATTGCTTCTGAAGCTTTAGCATCATTAATAGCTGTTCAAGTCATACTATTTTAAAGTCGCGAGATAGCGTTAAAGCTTCCTTACCTTAAAACACAGTCGAGTGATAGTTTCCCGTAAATACTTCAGATTTAAGCAGTAATTTCTGTATCACAAACGTATCTGCCGTTCGTTTATTTACAACGGCAGTGTGACGAAGTGCGTACATTTAACGTGACTGTTCATTGGTTGAAATCCAAAAAGTTCCAGATACGTCAGGGGGTACAGCTTCAACGCGTCATATCATTGGTCTTCTAGCCTGTCAATCAAACCAAGCAACCGCCCAAAAACGAAGCCGTTTAATTCACTTAAAGCCCGCCTTTGAGCGCCTGCCCTCTTCTGAAAGATATGTAAGTATAGTTAAAGTCGACTGTGTCTTCACAGTCAAAATTCAAGTCGGAACCGCTTTATCTAACTACTCTGAAACGTGGATAGATATAATTTTTCAACTCTTAGATGAAAAATAAGTTTTATCATAACCAAGAGTGTTATGTCCTCTACCTCTCTCCGTAGCAGTCACTCCTTAACGCAGGCGCAGTCGATGCTCAGCTCAACTTTACTCTCCTTCGACGCGTGTGTGTGGGCACACTTGAGCCAAAGTCTGTATTTATGAAGAAATTGTGGGACTAGAGGGAGATTTTTCAACACCATGGGAGGGCAGGCAAAGAGTAAAAAGAAAAACAAGCCGAAGAGGAAGGAGAACCGCACACACAGGGGTAATTTTGTTTACAGGAACAGCTTTCTGCTTGTTATTTACAGTAAGCAATGACGCTTTTAGACAACAGTTACACCTGACTGATTGATTGATGTCTTTATTTGGATCATGTAAATCAATCAAAAGAAGCACAAAAGATGAGAATAGCAATGAACGGAAAAATGACAGAACTTAAATCTCCAACGTTCAAGCATCTCAGTTTACAAAAAGTAAAAAGTATGAACGTTTCATCCTACCTCTTCATTTTCATGTCAGATTCTAATAACTCTCTAACTACAACCAGAAGACTGACTTAATATTAGCATCAGTGTTCAATAAATAGAATAGAAATATAGCAGAATATCTAATTCAGATATAATGAGGTCTGCTCACAAGTTGAAAGCAATCAATGTATTGATTATGTATTAAAGCAAATTTATATTATGAGCCACATACACATGTAAACCCTATGAACATACAAAATGATCAACAGTACTCACTGTAGCTCATAAGAATCGTGTCTTTATGGTATGTTCTTGAAAACCCAACGTTATAAACGGTTCTCATTGCTTTTTTACTGCATTGAGAATAGTTACCATGAGCTTTTATATGAGTTACCCCAAACCTCTGCACAATATTTTAGATAAGGTAGAAGCAGTGAACTGTTAAGAATAAAAAGTGACTTCTGATCCAGCACTTTCTTTGCTTTTGCTTGGACAGACATACTTGCTGATAAATGCTGATATGTATACAGTATATTTATGGTGTTTTTAAATCGCTCCATGGTGAAACTGATGAAGACAAATCTTACCCTGTCCTTTTATTTAACTCATCACAACAGATACAGGGATTGTTGAACTGACACCTCAGGAAAGGATGAGGGTGAGGATGCATCAAAAAGCTAAGAAGAAGACAGCTGAGAGATACTCTGTGCAACAACTACTAGAGAAGGTAACATAAGTTATCTGCTGCAAATATTTCCTACCAAAGCCATTATGTTTTTTAAAGTTATTCACTGTTTATGGCATGTGTGTGATGATTTGTTGCACAGACAGAGGAATACATGGACAGTTTTGACTTTGAGATGGCCAGCCTTTTCTGTCAACGAGCCCTAGATGTGGAGTCCAACAACCTTCAAGCATTAGACATGCTTGGACACATCTATTCTGAGCTAGGAGACACACAGAAAGCAAAAGCAATATCCTTTGTTTAAGTTGCCTTACACATCAGTATTTCAGTCCTATATCAACATTATGTTTTTGTTTCAGCAATAAATAATTTGTCCTTGACAATTCCTTCCCAAGTGTTCCTGCAAGCAGTAGAGCTGAGCCCAGATGAAGGCCATAGTAAGTACATGTACCTGGGACAAATCCACTCAGGCCAGGAGGCTGTGGACTACTACACAAGAGGAATACAGGTGCTGCTATCTGCACTGGAGAAACAAGAGCAAACCACAGTAAGTATTATTTGATACATATCCATATTAAACATTTACTATACAGTCATGTAAACCATCATCAGGATTGAAAGATAAAATATATCAACATCCAAATTTCAGTGTAATTATAATGTAATTGTTTCGCACAAGAGGATGTTGTTGGGCAATTTATGACAAAGCTATTTATCGAAACATTTGTGTAGATTTAAGATTACAGTCAGGCTGAAAATACTCAGGACTGGCATTGTGACTAACAGAAAGCTAAATCTTAAATTCTTAGTTCATGCAAAATGAGATGAAATAAAAAAGTATACTTTTATATGTAAAATGTTCAAGTAGGAAATTAGCAAAAATAAGGCTTGTGAAAGGACCACACCTAACAATGAAAAAAGCATTTCCAAACTGTTAATACAAATTTACAAACAGAAGAAAACACATGAACAATGAAGTTACTATCAGAACAATAACATTGTATTAATTCTTTATTCATTACGCATCTTTTGTCTCGGAATATTTATTGTCAACCAATAAAAAGCCAAACATTCTTTAGCAATTTTCCTTTTTTGATACTTTATTTTAAATCTCCATTACTTAAGTTAAACAAACTACCACCAAAAATATCTGAATTTTTCAAAGAAATGACACAAAATGCACTTAAGAATATGTAATAAAATATAACTGAACCCCCAAGAGCACTATTTTCTTCCGTCTCAATTCCTTCCAGTAATAATTTCAAGACTCGTTTCAGATTAATAAGGCTGCCCTTGAGGCAGTTCTGGTTCTCTCTAAAGGATAAATCAATACTGTCAACCATTGTGAAGTTTTCCCATTCAAGGATGTACATTTTTCTCACCATGCCCTTGGTAAACCAAAGGACAGGATTATTTATAAAAGAGAAATATCAGACTGCTTTCTCAGCTTTAAACACAATCACCTGTGGTCTAAATGAAATGTCTGTGCAGTGTTTTGGTGATTGAATAATTGAGGTCAATCACGAGAGGATGTTTTTTGACTCTCCGTAAGCCAGCACTAAACAGTCTTTTTCAGAATGCTCTGTTTTGGTGTGTGTCTCTTTAAATTCAAATGAGCTCTCCCTAATCCCTTCTTCTTAGAGAGGTGTGCTGACACAAGTACAGCTCTGGGCTGTCATGGCTTTGGGTGAAGATTTAGTATGGACGGAGATACCTGATGAGAAGCTGGTTTTATTTTAATGTTATCACTGTAATATCAAAATGGGCACAGATTCCAAACAAGCCATCAGATGTGACACTATCAGACACAGATGGATAACAAACAAAGACCTGGTTTGGCATTTTTCACATATTGTAGGTTGGTCAATACTCTGGACCAACAAATACTTGTGAAAAATAATAAAAAGTTGGTTTGCATGATCAACCCCCTTTGAGATTTTAAGTTTTACCAGAACAGGGTTGCAGAATTTGATTATTCAGAATATTTTTAAGTAGATTAAATATTTTCTAAACAGATTTAGGTCTGATATAATAGTTAAGATAACCAATATGTTTCCAGCCTAGAGATAACAGATGCTGATTAGCTTCCTAACTAACACTGGATTAACAGTTTTGAATGTATTATCTTCGATAAAGGAGTAGACAAAACTAAACGTAACATTGCCTTTGTATAAGCATCAATTTGTCACCCACAGAAAGCAGTTTGTGTTTCTGAATGAGCACTTTTTCCAAGTCTTGATTGACAACCCTCCCACCCCCAAACAAAACAACACAAACAAAAAAAAAAAACATCCAAAGCTGTTTTAATGTTCTTCCCTGGTCAAAAATTAAAGACAGGATTTTCACAGTTCCTTAGACTTCAAATCTGCAAATGTCTATGTAACAAACACATAATCTTACTGACTGAACATATACAAAATGATTTAAATTAACTCATTAAAAAACTAAGGAAAACATGATTCTTGTCACAATGGCTGGGGTTGAACATGTTTAACACTGTTTGTTTGCAATTAAAGTCTCAAAGTATCTAACCCACATCACAGGAGGTTAATAACTGATGTCAGTTTTAATAGCTATAGCATTCATTAGACACACAATACAAATGTTTGACTTGACAGCTTCTTTTTATTGCTTCTTCAACTCTAACAGGTCAAAATTGCCAGCATAAACAGTATATTTGCTATTTCTGTTGTTTGTATTATATGGCTGTGTTATTTTTGTGACACTTAGTTGGTACAAAGTGGCCCAGAGTTTATCAAGAAACTATCTTTTACACCATTACACCACCACCACCATCCTGAACTGATAGAAAGCAGGATGGATCTCTGCTTTCATGCAGTTACACGATTATGAACCTACCATCTGAATGATGCAGCAGGAATTGAGCCTCATCAGGGCAGGCAACATTTTTCAGATCTTCTGCTGTCCAATTTTGGTGATCCTCTGTGAATTGTAGCCTCAATTTCCTGTTCTTTGCTGACAGGGAGATGAAAGATGGTTGTATGTGAAAATCTCAGTACATCAGCAGTTTCTGAAATACCCAGACCAGCCTGTCTGGCAAAAACAAACATTCCCCTAAAAAGTGACTTAAATCACTTTTTTTTCCTGTTCTGATGCTTGGTTTGAACTTCAGCAGGTCATCTTGATCATGTCTACATACCTAAATACATTGTGTTACTGACATGCCACTGACTGATTAGCTGTTTAGACATACTTTGATCAGTTCCTTATGGAAAACCATTCTTTACACTCTGTTGTTGAGACAAGCTACACAAACACAGGCTGAAACACAAACAGGTCCTACAATCGTGCACTAATGGAAAACTGTCAAGAGTGATGGCTTGCTGTTCTGAGGAAGCATTTCAGAGAAGTATAGGGGATCAGTGCCTAACTCAAGGGCACTTCAACAGGTCCATGACGTCAGCTTGCAAGCTTGCACCTCTCCAGCTACCAAACCAACTTCCAAACATGGTCAGTTCGGACTGGAACCGTCCATACAAATAAAGATTGATTGTTTTACTGATTCATTGATTGAGAAACAAGCAGGTGAACATGTGTACCTAACAAAGTGGCCAATGAGTGTATATGGCCCATTGATCATCCATAATTATCTGCAGAAATGCCCATATCTTCAGTACCAATGATCACCTTTTCGAACTATCCCCTACCTGTACTGATGTTGTGCCAATAATATTGTACATTCCTTACTTATCTATCTGGGTGTTGGTATGTCACATATCAATAATTCTCCATGTAAAGCCCTTTTTTGCATAAACAAAGAAACAGAAAACAAACAGCAAGGATGTGACACCTGACAATGTAACAATTAAAGCAAAGTGTTATTCAACATGTACTTTAACGGCAAAGTTATTTGAACTTGATCAAAACACTGAATGTTATTTTTAATTTATTCTTCTTTAAAGATGAGGTTATAAGTATGTTCTTATTTTTTTTAGCAGGCACAGGCTGGAGCTGCTGCTCCCCCGGAGGAGGACCCTGAGGGCCCCACAATGAAGGACGTTAGTGTTGCTTATTGCTCCATCGCTGAGATTTACCTCGCAGACCTCTGGTACTTCAGCTCACTGAGTTACACTCTTGACAGTTATAACCCCATTTTAAACTTTAGTAATGAGTGAAGATTTGTCCATCTGTGTGTGTGTGTGTGTGTGTGTGTGTGTGTGTTTGCATACGTGTGTGTGTGTGCATGCGTGTGCATGTAGCATGGAAGAGGGAGCCGCAGACAAGTGCAGAGAGTCCATTGAGAGAGCATTACAGTATCACTATGACAACCCTGAGGCTCTGCAGCTCATGGCCAGTTACCTGTTCAGTACAGAGAGAAATCAGGTCAGTACACACATGCAAACACACACACACTCACACACCGTAAGGATGAATTATCACCACATTAAAGTGAGAATCTGCTGAGTTAATTATTCTAAGCAAATTGAATTGCATGCCATTAATCAGCATATGGATGCGTACACTAACACACATGCACACACACAGGTCACACTGACAGGAATGTTAATTATTGGGCTGATCACTGGGGCCATACAGTCATCTGATAAATAGAAATGAAAGAGCAGCCTTTTTGGCTCAATTCAGAAAAGAAACCCAAAATACTTTGCAGTAGGAAGCATCTGAACAAAAGAAAATGTCTTTCTTTTCCAAGTAATGCTGCTTCCCAGACTGACACCTATTGTGAAAAATATCAAGGTGCACCCTTATGTGAGCATCTTATATGGAGCACATTTATGAAAGCCTTGTGAGTTTGTTTCTTTAAAGGAGTTTAAAAGTGAAAAACTGAGTTTCCTCTAAGTCATGCACATCACCAATGGATCTGAGTTGGACATGTATCATATTTATTTTCTTTACTGGAATTTTTCTTTTGTTCTATTATGAAAAGAATTCAGTGTATCTGCTCTCTTTTCACATACAGAAACATATGGTAGTCACCTTGTGTTTTTTTTCAAGTATTTTGTGCAAAAATGTTTTTTTTCTAAACTTCTTAATTTTATGTAAAGTATTTTGAGGAAGTGGTGCATTGTTTGTGGGAAACCTCTTTCCTTTGTTTTGGAGTTTGTTTTTCAGGCTTTTACCTTTATTGAAACGTAAGGCATCAGTAAGTAGAGCTGGGAAGGGAATGAGAGAGCAGAGAGAGATGCAGGTAAACTGACCCCAGACTGGAATCAAACCAGGACATTCTGCAGAATGCGAGAGCCTCAACAAATTTCAGTCTGTGCAGGGACATAACCTCCAGACTATTGGCACCCCTGTATTTTATTTTTAATTTTCACATTAGATTAGATTAGATCAATATTCATTAACATTTCTGTTATTAATGTAGGAATGCAAAACATTTTTTTAGATTGGATTCCTCACACTCTTGAAACAGAGATTAAGAAATGTAATTTAACTGTCTGGACTAAAACATCTGACGTTGTTGGTATACTCCCTTTATCTGATAACAAAATATAGACAATAACCAGCTGACAATAAATCTTTTGTATCAAAAATTAACAAAATGTATCTTTACTATTTGTCCTGCAGACAGTAAGACTATCAGACATTAAAAATGTGTGATAATTCAGTTGTTCAGAGGATAAATATTTCTCCTTTCCCATCAATCTGAAAAAAAAAAATAGATTATTTAAGCAATAATTGTTTCATATGAACACCAAACTATTCAGAAAAGCATTGATGGTGGTATTAATAAAGACTTGAATTTAATGATGTATCAACGAAGATATTGATATCAATAAAATCAAACCTATTGATAAACGTTTTTCACCATGAGAAGTTTCTTCTGTCAAAGTGCCAACTGATTTTTTATAAACTGAAGAATTTATCATGCTATTGTGAGTGTTTCACAGTTTTATTACTGATACAAATTGGCTTACTAATTGAAAGAGGAAAGCTTGTGATTAACAGAAATGACGAAGAAATAAGGACATTTTATTTATCTGTAGTTGTGCAAAACAGCTACAATTTTTGTGAGCAAAAAAAGGACAAAATAGGACCACAACTTGTACACATATTCATTTAACAACCATGACTATATCTACATTTAAAAGATCATGCAGAACAAGTTTGGATATCGGCTGGAATGAAAATTCAGCAAGATTTTACTGTTGCTACATCAGCCTAACATACCAGCCTTATAATATAGGTATTCGGCAAAATTCTACAAATCTACCCTTATCCTTCACCATTTAAAGGTCCCAAATTTTTGTCATTTTCAACAAGTTAACAATGGTCTCAGATTTCCCCGGAACATGTTTTCCTACTTCTTTGTTCCAAAAATCCACTCAGACATTGTTTTTTTTCTTGCTTATGAACCCCTCTGTTTCATCCCTGCTCAGAAAAGTCTGTTTCAGTGTAAATCTTAATGAACTGTGTCTGACCACGCACCTCTCAAGAATAGGATGTGGCTTTCAGGCACAGTGCTCTAACGTTTACTCTTGCTGCACAGACATGCTGAGACATGTTCCTTCTACTGCAAATGTTTCAGCCTGACTCAGGGAGTTAACCCCATTTCAGGGGGGCGGCACAAAATCTCTGAAACAAAGCAATAGAGGGGGAGGGGGGATTTCTCTAATGCTGGGGGTTGCAGACATATATAGATGCATATTCTTGAAAAGTAAACATTAAAAAAGTGCATTTGGTCAAAAATAAAATGTGACACGTGGAGTGAATTAAAACATTAAGTTGGATGAAATTTCAAGCAGAACCAAAAGGCCTATACAACAGTGTTTTGTTTTTCCATCCTCATTCACCTTTATATTATATTTGTTTGATCTCTGTTTTTTCTCACAAATACTTTTTCAGTAAGTGCTTGAGGTAAATTTTAGTTCAGGAGAAACTTGGTGTGCTATGCTATGAACAAATAAGACGTGTACATTAACACACATCAAGTAAAATGATTGATTGGATGATTGAAAATATAGACAGAACAGAAATGCCATGTATCCCAAATACTGATTACAAGAAATACTAACATATGAAGTACTCGACTACTAGTTGAAGTTTGTCATGGAAGGTTTGACAGAATTTTATTTTTGAAAGAATTTGTTAAAGCGTATCTGTTAAAGAGTATCTTAATGCTGTTTTGATTGTACAGTTTGGCTGATTAAATACCAATGAAAAGATGAAGCTTTATTTTTAAATAATGACTGAAATATAATGACTCCTCATTGATTAGACCTTTTCGAAAATGTTCTTGATCCCCCTGTTGTTTTTAATGAACCAAAAATTAAAATGAAGTAAAATTGACTCAGTCAGACTAATCTACACATTTTTGTCTAAAGACCAAGACTAAATCTAAATATGCTGCCAAGATAAACACAGGATGAAAGAGATTATGTAAAGCTTGAAAAACTGGAACTGTAATACCAGCTTTGAGCTCCAGGGGTCAGGCTGGCTCTAGCTAACATTGACATTATCCCACATTCTGAGGCAATCTGGATTGGAATAATCTGGCAGTGATTTTAAAAGAAGAAAATCATGAAAATGATCAAAGTTTAATCCAGCAGTCACTGATCTTTTTAGGGTTTTTGGGTCAAGTTATCTTGTTAAATTGACCATACACTCATCAGGCATGCACCTTTTTGTGCTTTACTTTTGTATCTGTAAGAGTTTAATGTAGTCAGTGATTGACAAATATTTGCATTCTGCTGTCTTCAGGAAGGCAAAGAGCACCTGTTGAAGAGCGTTGGATTGTGGCTACCTGCCCAGAAACAAAGTGCAGCATCTTCAAGCACAGACGACGATCTGCAGGTGAGCCTCTGAGCTTGCACTTTGTATTTTCTCTGACAGCTCTCAGCCCTCATAAGACCCCGGTTTATTTATAAAGCACTTTCATCTAACTAGGTTGTCACACTGCGCTTTGCTGTGAGCACAAACATAAGGACACCAGTGGAGATGAAAAAATGAGTTGAAGATAATGAAAAAAAGAAAAAAAAAGAAAAGGAAATGGAACAAATGCTTCACAAACTAAAGTGCTGTTGTGCGTATGTCAAGAGCGAGCAGATATTGAAGCAAAAGGTAACACTTAGAGGGTGCATCGAGGATAAGGATAAAAATTACTACAGGGGATTTGACGAAGAGAAGACGAATGGCTGTGATGTCAAAGTAAGGCCTCTTTCTAAACAGCAGCAAAAAAAGTGCCCGAGTTAAAATATGAAAGAATTGTGATATAAGAGGGATGAGGGGATGATTTGAGACAAAATTCCCTGTGGGCCGCTGTTATGACTCTTATCTTCAGGAGCAGGTTGATCTGAACTCAGCCTGCTGACACTTGGGCTGTGATTAACAACCACACTGCCGCAGAATGTTTTGTGGCTGGAAATTGGATCCTGTTTGTATCAGACAAAGGAAGAGCTGTGCTCAGAGGCTTCTTTTAGGAACTCTCACTGGTAGGAATTTAATGAAACATACCGATACCTTTAAAAATGTATACAAATATGAACAGTCTTGATAGATCTGTCAAAAAAATAAATTACAAAAGTACTTTATTAATCAGCAGAGGTGCTGAGAAGAGAGGTGTGCATGCATAATGGATGCAGGTGAAGATTGCAAAAAGTTTTAAGGCTGAACATTTGTCTTCTTTATTAAAGTGTGGATGATACCAAATGGTATCCAATTTCTGTTTGGATACCATTAGGACAAAAATATAAATCCGGGCACCCACTATTTAGTAGCAGAAAAGTCCTACACACACATAATGCACAAATACCCAAATGTTGCATGTGCTTATTTATTCATTTATTTTTTTCAATTAAGACTATGTATGGCAGTTTGCCTGCACTCTAAGATGGATGCATTTCACTCAAACACACCTTTTGTGCAAGATGTCTTTTAAGCTGTTGTCTTTTCCAGTTATCACAATTAGGGTTGGGCAACATAAGAGAAAAAAAAACATACTCAGTATTCTTTTTCTAATTTGGTGTGCACACTGTGGATTTTGTTTCTTTTAATGCAAAGAAATGATGATAAGAAATAATGCAAAAAACAGAATGAGAATGCCTGTGCAATACCTTGGCAGTTAAAATATAAATGCTTGTAATTGCATATTGGGCATTTTTTTTAAATTCTTAATGATTAGAATTGCAGAAAAAACGCCACACTGTCTAAATCAAGCGTCAGCAACTTTGGTTACCACAAGGGCCACACTTTCAGAGGGCAGAAAGCTACATCCTGAAGCGTGCTGTCAATGATGCAATCAAAAAAAGTAGTAAGATAAAAACATAATGAATATTGTTGCTATTGGGCAAACAGCTCATATTTCTTTTTTATGATTTTAGTATACTTCATAAATCAGCCTACCTTAGTTAACCTTCACAGTTGTGACTGGTTTGTTTTTTTACTTTGAAATTAAATAAGTAGATAAATCAATTTAACAATTGCCAATTAAAGAATAAATTAATTGTGTGTACATGTTTGCATTTCCTGATAAAAGTAAGCTTAGAGATATGTGGAACCTGCAAATATTTGAGCTTTTATCAGGATTAATAATGCCAAAATTAATATTTTAATCTCAAAAGCAAAAAGTGAAGTTGAAACTCATTAACTGAACATGGAGTTGAAACCCATTGAATATATTCTAATGCAATGAACTTTTGGGTGTTAAAGTTCATTTGACTGTGTATATTTAAAATTGCAATTATTGATGCTTGAGAAAACTCTTCACAAAAACAATACAACAAGTCATGTCATCTTATTTCTTGTAAATACAAAACAATAAACAGGTGTTCAAGATGATTATAGGAATATTGACATTTTTTGTTGGGATTCAGCTTGTCCTTATACATGGTATTCTAGAGGTAAATCAGACCGAAACACACGGCAGATTGTCATCTTCAGGTTTACAACTTTTGGATTTAGAAATTGTGGGTGGGCCGCATTTAGTGAGGAGGGGGGTGGAAGTGGCCCACTGGATACTAGTCGTCAAACCCTGGTCTAAATTGTTACATTTCCGTATCTGGATTCTGTCTAGATTCTCTATACTCTTAAAAACCAAGTGCTGAAGCTAATCAAATCTCCATTATTTGAAAGATCTGTGGTATTTAATAAACACCAATTCATCTTAGGGTAGCTGACCTGTTGGCTTCAGCAGACTGAATAAAAACGATACAAGAACACGGCATTTAAAATTGGGCCTCCATTAACATGCAAACAGGAAATAAACTCAGCCAAAAATTGATTGCTTTTTCCATTTGATTCATTGTTTCTTTTTCATTGCTATAAAGTTAGACTTTTGAGATGTGCTCCTTGGAAATTCCTGAACTGCTGTAATGCTAAAACTGTACTCATTGTGCTGCCCTATATAAAACATATAACATATAAAACATTAGCATATTAATGACATTTTAAAAACAAAAAAGACTTTTGTTCCTTACTGTAACTGTTATTATTTATGAAGAAAACTGTACGAGGTATTATTATGTTATGCAGCTTCTTAAGTAAACAAGTATTACTTATATTGTTAAGAACCCAACTGTTTTATTCATATTGTTACATAATTAATGTTAGTAACTTGATTTAAATCTTTAGTCATAAAATAAGAACATTGTTTTTTGAAGTTACTGCTGAATTATGAAAAAAATGTTACCACAATTTTATGAATTGATATTGAGATGACAGCTATTAAACATGCTGACCAACTGATTTTACAATATCTATATCACATGGATTAATAAACTTAATCTATATATATCTATATATAGATTTATCTAATCTATATATAAAGATTAGAATGAATTTGTGAAAATGGACATCAATTTTTCATTAATGAACATATACATGTGATTATAAAATGCAAATTTAACTATATTTTTGAGGTGGGGGTGATGGACCCTTGTGGCCAAATACAACAAACGGGGTAGCATTAACTGCACATGACAGAACCTATGGACAAACGGACATCCTGTTGCAGCCCAGTAACATTTTAATACCTCTGATATATTTTAGAAACAGTGTGAAGCCAAAGGCCTTAACAGACTCAGAGCTTGAGTAATTGTGCAGCTCTCTCCTGAAGCAGTTACTGTGATGTAAGTTCAATGCATTGTTCAATTTTTTACATCCTGTCTTGGCTTTTTGCTCCTCCAGAATTGGATCCCTCCGTACGAGTCCCGCATCACCACAGCTAAGCTGCTCATGGAGTGCGAGGAATATGAGGTAAAATCCAGGTTGTTGTGCTCCTAAGCACTCATTTTGTTGTTGGTTGGGATGCGTTTGATAGTAGGAAATTGACGTCTAGCATGTGTGTGTGCAGATGTTTTTGTACACACCTTTCTAGTGAAAAACAGTGAAGGTGAGAAGGCCATGCCTGGTCTTTATCCCCTCTAGAGTTCAGTGTCAATAATTGAAGAGTGGTATTTACAGAGGGAGACGGGGTAAGGGCACAAAGAGGAGGAGGAAGAGAGGGAATGAAAAAAAGGATGCCCCAATGTGATGAATCGCTGCCTTATCTGTGTTACTGCACACTTCTAAATCACTCATCAATTTCCTGTATTAATGGGCTTGATTTTAGTGGCTCAGCGCCATCAGTTCTATGCTGAAACTCCCTAACAGTCATTAATGCTCCGAGTCATTTTGTGTGATGAGAGCCACAGCAGCAGCGTTCTGCAGTTTTCTGTTGTGATCCAGTGATTAATTTGTCGTCACTCTTGTTGAGTGCTTTATGGTTATCACTGTCAGAAAATGAGAGCTGTGCCCTTTTTTCCCCCTCATTCCCAAACTGCTCAGCTGCAGTGATATCTGTTTTACAGATTATTTATAGGGTTTTTACGTTCATTAGAAACTTAGGGTGACATTGCAGAATTAGACCAAATCTGAAGCAACAAAAGAAGAAGCAATAATTTAAGTAGTAATGAGGACGTACTCATACAATAACATGAAAACACCAATCTTACCCATTCTGAAATGCACATACATCCAGGTCAACTTCGCTAAGCGTGCTGCTATCAACCCTAAATAAGTGGAAGAAAACTGCTGTATGGATGTTTATATGAACATCCTATGCCACCTATGCCATCCAAAGCCACCACTGAAAACACTTCTTCATCCAACACTTTCAGCTTCACTCTACTGGACAGCCACAAAAGCACTAGCTGTGTGTATTCCCACAAAGAATTACTACTGAATGTATAAAAGCACACTCACATATCAGTGTTAATTTTCCTGAAGAAAAATATTTTTGTTGTGGCAAACAATTAAACTGATCCTTTTTTAACCAAAACTCTGATGTTAGGTTGTTTACTTTATGTCAACCAGACAACAAGAGACTAAAATCCTAGAGGTGATTTTTCGGACATTCAAAATCCGCGATATTTATGATGTTTTGAGGGGAAATGGTTTGTTTTCTCTGCATTAAGGAATAAGTAAATGACCAAATTATAAAATGAGAGAAAAATATTTTGAGTAGTATCATTAAAAAGTGGTTTGTAAAGGAGTATTGATAATGTTATTTATATAAATTCAAAACTAACCAACAGAGAAAGTGCTTCTCTCCATGAGTCCTTCTTTAAAGGTTTGTCAGTATTTTCATCAGTGAAAAAAATTGGTTGTTCACCAACATGAGTAAAATACATTTATTTTCATTTTGTAATTTGGATAATTAGGTTAGTTTAAAGAGATTTGACAGTTTGACCAAAAGTACTTACAAAATGAATGAAAATTGAAGGAGAATATTTTAAGTGTTAGTTGATTAAAGGGGCAAAATTGCCCTAACTAAAACTGACACTATTACCTTAAGACTAAGACAAAATCCAAAATAGCCGTTGAGACATCCTTTGTCTGTCCACACTCATGTATCCTGTTGGCATCCTGTGTACAAAGACGGTTGTCCTTGAAGCAGCCAGCGAAGGGTTATATCAGGCTTGTGGCTCCCCTCCTGCATTTCTCCCCTCACTCTCTCTCTCTCTCTCTCTCTCTCTCAAATTCCTGACTGTATCCACCGACCTGTTTATCAACTAGACCCAAACTAACCTAAATAAGGAGGTTGTGCGTTTTTAATTAACTGCAGTTTTAAAATTTTACCATTATTCATTAACAAAAGTTTTTACAAATCCAAAGTTAAATAAGGTCAAGGAATTCATTTATCACTTAATTTTTTTTTCAGGAGTAATGTAAGATTTAAAAAAATAATAATTCTTACAATATCACAATGAAGAGCTATTTTAAGTTGAAGTAACCAGAAATGCAGTGTTTTTTTGTCTGTAATACTTGATTAATTATCCCCGCCAAAGAGGTTTAGTTTCTCCTGTTTGTCTGTCTGCCTATTGGTGAGGTACTTGAAACATTCTGAACAGGTTTTGATGAAATTTTCAGGGAATGATGATCACAAGAATGTTGATCATGGCACAAGGAGAAGTGATCAGATCTTAGTAATGCTTGGAGTCTGGATGTAGATCCAGGAATTTTTTTAATGATTTGATAACAGCGAGATAGGACAGTTTTACACACTGGAAATGCCTTGGTGGAGGTGCCCTTGGAACACTTCTTTTTTGAAATTAAACTAAAATTGGCTTTAATAAAAGTGTTAAACATGGCAAAAAAATGCATTTTTTTTCTGTTCTGATCATAATCATAATTATACAACAAGCACCAAAAAGACATTGCAGTTCTCTGGCAGTGTTCCATGTTTTATTAATACTAAGTCTGACAAACATTATTTGTACCAAAAAACAAAACAAAACACAAAAATGTGTTTATGTGAAGATTAATGTACTTCTAACTTACCCTATTCAAAGGTTTAATTCCATAGTAAGTTTTCATGTATGCATCCTCTACCTCTGCCCATGTTGTTGTGAAATTTGCCTCAAATTTATTTAAAGTGGTCAAATAAGGTTTGATATTTAAATTGGAGAATTTTTGTGGACACCCTAATGAAATACAACAGCAAAAGAAATAATTAAAGACTCAACTACAAAGTGTAACTTGACAATTCAGTCCGATCAGAACGAATACAACACCATGCAGTTTAAAACAATGCACTTTAAAGTCCCCTTGGAGAAATGTATTTTTGAAGAGAAAAAGTAAAATCTCTAAAGCTTTTGTTCACATTAGATTTTATTTCAGACATTTAACTGAAAACCTAATTAAAAATCCTGCAGACTTAAAGAGAAGTTAAGCAGGATTGCTAAATTCATCTCTGTGTTTTAAGACTCATTACTGCACTGCTCTGTTTTCCCCAGACCCTGAAATTGTTTTACTTGTGCATTCCTTACCAGTGACAAAACAAGGCCCTGGTGCCTGGCTGCATTCATATCTATGTGTGTGTGTGTGTGTGTGTGTTGTAGAGGTGGGAGATGGGCTGTCAGGTGTATCAGTAAAATGACAACGTCTCGGTCCACAGTTTCTGACATGTCGTTTGTCTTCATCCTCCTGTCGGTGTCATCAAGCCGGAAACACAAACTGCAAACACTCGGGCTCCTCTCTAATGTGAATATCTGCTGTGTGTGCACATACGCATGAACACATCCATGCACAAGTTCTCGTATTTGCTTTTAGCTGTCATATGTGAAAGTTTCCGATGAAAATTGAGCTTCAGGGAGGAAGAAGAGTGAAAACAAGCTGGTTTGTGTCCGTCACTGCTACTGCCAGGCTGGGACATACAGGAACATCCCTCCTTCTCTTTTCTCATCTCCTCTGTCATACACATGAACACATCTTCAAGCTCTCTATCTATCTGAGTGGATTTAAAATGTAAAAACTCCAGACTCAGTGTAAAGTTGTGCGATTCCTGTCTGAAGAATCGTTGGTTTGAAGGCTACCTTTTGAGCAGGTTGCCAGACTTTGACGACTTGTCCTTATCATTTTCCCTGTTGAATCTTTTGTTTGCTCCAAAATGAGCCAAGGCTTTGAAAATCTGATTCATTTTTTTGCCAAAAAACACAAAATGCTTCTTTTTTTGGTTTTCTTCATCTGCATAGAGTATACTACCATTTGTGGTTTATAAATAATAACAGTGGCAGAGGAAGCGCGGCGGTCTTTGCCAGGACGCTCTTGTTTGTCGCTGCGGGAGGTTTAGCTCTTTGGCTGATGGACGCGCTTTGGCATCGGACAATAAGTTTGTCCTGTGTTTTAAGCATGAACAGAAGCAAAATGGGCATATGCCAAAATAAAAATATCATACTGTGATTACATTGGCAAAATTATCTGGGCGTATGATATCGTCTCATTAATTATTGGGGGAGAAAAATCCCTGTAGAGCACGGCGGTGACAAATTAAATTACCAATATGGTCATTTTTTTCCCTAAAGGCTTTCAGAGGAAGGTAGAGGCATCTTATCATTTGTCTCATCACTTTACGAGGTGCCAGTCAAAAGAAAACCTTCACACATTAAACATGTGACCTTTACTCTCTAGACTGGCACCTCTGTGATTTCTTTTTCTTCAAGGTTTCCTGTGTTTGTGTCATTAAATTGAATTTACTCTCCCTGACGTTAATAGAATTGGTCACTTAATAAGCGCCAGTGGAGAGCTTATTGCATTAGTTATTTTTGGAAAAACATGTTATGACTTTTGAAACTGTTAGGACAGTCTTTTTCTTTCTTTTTTTTTTTTTTTAAACTTTTTGCAATTTCTTATTTTCAATTAATTAATCAGAATGTCCTTAAAAAAAGCCAAAATTAAATCTGTGTGTGGCTATGCCTGAGTGTCTTGTCCTCAAAGCAGGAAGCCTGTGTTTGAATCCAGCCTGGGGCTCCTTCCCCACATCAGTCCACATTCTTTTCTTCCCTAGCAGGGTGTCTGCAGGGTTTAAAGAAGCATTGAAAGTTTAAAAATCAATATAGCTAAATATTCAGTCACCCAACACAAATGTTGCAGGAGAGGACAGTTTTTCTGTTGCTTAAGGTGGTCAGAAAAACATTTCTGGGGAGCCAGAATGTTCCTGCATAGCTCCACTGCTCACAATGAGATTAACGAATGCTGTGACAAGCTACTTTGTAAGTTGGTTTTGATTCAGACAAAAAAAAAATAGAAATTGATAAAACAGGTTTTTGAAAAGCATTGTTTGGAAAAAGGGAAAGTCTAGATTTATTTTCACTTTACTGAATTTTCCCCTAAAGTTAAAGTTACTGTCAAGAACTTCAACTTTGTGTGACTTTTGGTGACCCCTGTAAACAGAATGATTATTCTTTTATTAACACGCTGCTCATGCTCAACCAGCGCTCTCAAACTCAGATAAAAACACCCTGCTGGTTTCAGATTATCATTTATATCACACATTCTCAATGTTTACTGCAGAAGTTACAACCAACACACATTTATGCCCGAGTGCCCTAAATGCTAGATATTGGATCGTCGTTTAAAATTCACTTAAATAAAGCAAACAAAAACAAAATCAGCCACAGATATAAATTCACAAGTTCTATTTCAATATTTGCTTCACAAAAAGAGACACCCACTTAAAGCATTTTCATTTTTCCACTAACTGTGATAGTCTCTGTTTTTTATCAGCAAATGAATTCATAACGCTCCAGCCTGCATTTTAATAACTGTGCCCACATGCTGATATACTTGATCTCGATGTCTTAAGAGCCTCTGAAAAATCAGACCACGGAAGCTCTGTGGAATATTAGGGGGGCGATACAACATGGATCAACTGTTATTCTGTGTTCCTTCTTTTGTCAGGAGCAAGGCTGTTTCAAATGTGTCTACTGTGATTTATTTAACAGCTACTAAATGCAGGTTTACCTTCAAAAATTAACCCCAGTTCAGTTAAAAAAATAAGGAATAGTAACAATGGAATTATTGACGTATTCCTCTTCTCTTGTGCCTGCGCATGCTCTCTGAGCTGATAAAAACTGGTCTGTCTGAATCTAAGCACTGCAGAGAGGGAGGAGGGGTTTATAAATATCTACATTTCTATAAGCTCAACTGAAACTAAGTCAATGTTACTTATTTTAATCATTAACTTAAAAGTAATGTGTTTCAAAATTTAGGAACACTTGATGTGAATGAGTCAGTACAACAATTTTGATTGATGAAGTTTATTAAGATGAGTTTTAATAACTTATTTAAGGACTGACCTGGTTGAACTACTGCTTTATGTAAATATTTTGTCAGCTTTTCCAGTGTGGAAGAGATGACTATTAAAAGTGCAATTCAAATGCAAAATAATGGTGTTTTAAATTGTTTAGCTTGTTTTTGATGGTTTTTTATTCTTTACTCTTTGCAGCATTACTTATTTTTATCTCAACAATGCAAACAGTTATTAACTGCAAATTAACTAACAAATTAATTATTGTTAAAAAATAATGTGTGTCTGTTAGGGCTGGGTGATACATCAGCTTAATCAACTAAGTCAATTTTTTTGTGAAAGATTTAAAATATAAAAAACTCAAGATTCTCTCTGCATCTTATTCCATTGCCTACTTTGTTACACCTTGTCTCCAGTAGATAACACTCACCCCATGCCTTATTCCAACAGAGACACAACAACAACTTGAAAATTGTTGCATCATATGTCATGTCACTGTTTTCAGGGCCTGACATTTTTGCTTAGGCACATTTCTAGGCCTGTGTTTTCAGATGAAATTGAATAATGATTTTCTGTTAATACTTTGTGAAAACAGTGCCGCTTTCAGTGTTAACTTTGAGGAGTCTTCACACTTAAACTACTTTTACTTGACCAAATTACAGCGTGCACTGTAATTCATAGAGGGAACGTTGGTTTAATTTTGTGACCAACAATGCATTGTTCAAATCAAAACTTGTGTATAATTTCCATGTTATTTGTACACCTTTACTTTCAGAGGTAAATCATTTAATAAAATCAGAAATTCAATTTTGTGTGTAAAAAATGTCAGATTCTTATTTTAGGACATACCACTCTGCCCAAGTGTTTATTTTAATTTATTTAAACTTAAGCAGGAGAACCTAACTGAGATTAAGAATCTCATTTACAAGAGTCTCCCTGCCAAGACAGGCAGCAGCACATTTAGTTACAGGCATAGTTACAGAAATAAAACAATTACATACTCTGAAATAACCAATCAAGAGTGACAGAGCACAAAATTATTAGTGAAAGCATCTACAGCCTAAAATATCCTCTTCTAACGTGTTCAATCTGCTCCTCATTACTCAAATCTGCTTACTGCAGATTCCAATCAGCAGGAGCAGCACATTGGAAACCTCTTTAACCCATTTCAGTACAAACTTTGAAAACAGATAGCCTAAGATGATATAAATTAAGATGAGGTATACTTTATTGTCTCAGGGAAATCAGTTTTGGACTCCACAAACATATAAATCATCCTTGCAGCAGTGACAGCAGTACAGTATGCTTTGTGTTGAATGGGGGACTGTAGCTCCTAACTCTTTTTACATGAATGAAATAACTTATGTTTGAGTCAAAGAAACATTTTTAGAAATTAAGCTAACTTTTTGTTCATTTTTGTTGTTTGTATTTATTGCTCTGATGCAGTTGTCTTTACCTTTTTCCCCTGAATAAACGTAGCATTGGGTCAGTTACTTAACTACTGTTTTCTCACTTTGTTTCCACCCAAAAATCTGGATTACACCACTGTGATGAAAAATTATTACAGACAACACAATAAGACTTTTCCTTTATGCTAACTTGAAATCATTACATGTACATTTTTTGCTGATGTAACAGAAATCGAAAGCTGCAGCAGCGTCTTAAAGTAAATGGAGGTCTTAAACAGGCCTTAAAAGTATTAAATTAAGCAGAGTTTCATTTTTTTCAGGAGTTAAATGTTGTTTTTCTTGTTTTACATCTGTTCCTTACACAGACAGACTGTCACACTGAAAGCAACAAGTCATTTTCATAACGTAAAGACTTGGTGCTCTTGATGAAAAATATCTGTATCAGCATTAATCAGTTCAGAAATATCGGCATATCGGATATTGACAAAAATCCAATATCGTGCATCCCTACTGTCTACCTTTGCCCACATTCTTATGTCAGCTGCCCCCAATTTTATTTAAGCCTGAAGCTGCCTTAAATTCAGCTTGTGTAGTATATTCAAGATGACCAATACACAATATACAATATGTAACACATGATACACAATTTATTATACAATAGCATCCCACTGGAGAAATTTGGGTAGCACTTCCAGAGCTGTACACATTTAGACACCTACACAGTGGAATTAATTTCAGAAAATATAAGAATAGAAAAAAAACAACAAAAAAACAGCAATCCACTCATTAACCCCCCCCCCCCCCCCCCCCCCCACACACACACACACACACACACACACACACACACACACACACACTCACACACACACACAACAGCATTGCAATGTTGTAACAAAACAAGCTGACCAAACAGACTAAGTTTAAATTATTTTTTTAATTAAAACTAAGTTATCAAGGCCTACAACACAAAAGGGATTATTTGAATTAATATCATGAATATGACTAACATACAGTGCTTAACAATTTCATTAGACCATTTGTCATAAAAGCAAGAAAACATAAATATTTTACAAATCTGTTCAAAACTTAAGTAAACTGAAAATCTTATTGTCATGGGACAAACATTTTGAGCCGGCTCACTGGACTTCTCTGTGAAAGTCAGAAATTAATCACACTTTCAACCACTAAAACTAATTTTCTGTTCAGGAATGCAAGTAAATAACTATATTGACATCTTAATCAATAAACAATAATGTGCTGAGCCTTTTTTTTTATTTTTGTAGAACAGAAAATTTAAAAATTCATGGATAACAATAACAAACATATTTAAATATATTTATGAATTAAATATATCATCTCAGTTACAGAGCTTCTACATACTGGTACATTAACCATTACAGAAACATAAAAAATGGTTTTGGTAATAACAGGTGCTGTTTATTTGGGGCAGCTGTGGCATAAATCTCACATTGAGTGGTGGTCTAATTAATTTGTTCAGCACTGTATCTGATGTGTTTATTTTTATCAGCTTATTGTTAACCTTTTTTAACAAATTGGGTGTCAGCAGTTAAATGAACAGATGCTGAAAGTTTTATAGTGTGTAATTCTCCTTTGTACATAAATTAGCATTAAGAATAATCTATGGGGAATTAGTTCTTTTAACCAAGAGTTTCATGAGGCCTTCACTTCCCCTCATGCTTCTGTCTCAGATGTCAATGTGCTGAATAATTTTGAACAAAAATAGAAATAAAAACAAATCCAAAAAGTTCCTGCCCAAGTCATTTTACAGTCTTTTTAATGTTTTTAAGGAAATGTTTCAGTGTCAAATCAGTTTGTAAATTTCATAGCGGTTAAAATCACTAAGTAACTGCTGTAAATGGAGTATAAGATAGAGAAAGCAGCAATAAGACCAATATAGATGTAATATCAGTGGTCATGATATCTAGCATGTTGTTGAATCATTTTCTGTAGTGTAGAAACAAACACATGATTAATGGACCTATTCAGGCTTAGAGGGTGAATTAATAGGTTCAGTGTTTTAAGTGTTTTATTAGTCCTAAATATAAAACATCTGCTACTCTGGGTTTTCCGTCTTTAAAATACTTAAATAAAACTTGAATAAAACTCAGGCCTCAGTTTACTGGAGGCTGTAAAATTACCCTTTCTTTATTTTGAAAGGTGTCAACAGGAAATGAGCCTTTCGTCATTTTTAATCGAAGTTATGGACAGCAAAGATGGCAAAGTTCATAGAATCTAAAATTTGAGTCAGAAATAATATTTAACAATGTGCACAAATACAGCACTGAATTAAAACGGCTAATTGGGTCTTACTTAAAAGAGAGACCACCTATACCAGCTGACAGCAACACGCAGGAGTGGGAAGACCCTTTTTAATCTATAGTCTCTAATGGCTGCTGTGCTGGCCCATGGGCCTCAAATTGAGACCTGCTCTTAGTTGTTAAAGCGTATGGTAACTAGGATTTGGAATTGATGAGATTTTATCAACACCAATGCTGTTAATGATTCCCTTACCAATTCCTGCGTATTTTCTGTGTGGGCAAAAATTGGCCTCCACTGATTTTCAGTGGCAAAAATGTCAAACACCTGACTGTTAATATTCACTAATGTAATGCATAGATAAATGGTTCATCAACTGAGTTATATTTCCAGTTGCTGAAAGTTATTTGCCAAAAATCAAGGCACATTTTGATCACTTCTGCTCCCTCTATGTCATGATTTTGACTTCTTTATCATTTCTATTGACTGCCTCCTATTATAGCATGATTCGTTTGATTCACAAAACATTCAGGACAAAGTGGAACAAACTGGAAAGGGAATTGATGAGAAAAATAAATAATGATATTGATTCCTTGAGGGAGTTGCTATTGATCCCCTACTGGAATTGATTTTCAATTTCCATCCCTTGTGGCAACACCAGGCAAGTTAAAGGGACAGGACCTTAAATGAGTACAGGCTTTTATTTAAAGTTAAACTCTATTTTGGTATAGACAGCTGATAGAGAAAAATAAGCAAACTGATGCTTGATTCTTTTAGACCAAATGGTTGCCAGCATGATTTATTGATTGATTATTTGATGAAACTCATTTTATATTATGTTAGTTATCATATAAGTTTTCAGAAGAAGAAGACCATGCTCCTGTTTACCATTTTCAGTATCATTATCTCCTGTACTTTATGTTATTGCACATAGACATATGCAGTTTTTACAATCAGGTGCAGTGGTCCGGGGCTTCATGCATCTCTGGGCCTGAAGGCACAGACGAAGATTTGCATCAAATGTGAAGTATCACCTACAATTGTTTTAACATTTAGGATGAGTAATTGAAATGTAAATAAGATGTGCAGAGAGCATAAATGAGACATGACAACGAAATTTGACAGTCAAAAAAATCACTGGGAAGGACTTTTGGCCCTGAAGCCGAGTTAAAACCCCCTGAAATAAGATAGATAGATAGATAGATATAACTTTATTGTCTGTTTCAGTTAAAAAACAGAAATTTTTCTTCTCTAACACCTCTCTGTCTTAATATCAAGGAAATTTCAGCAAGATAGATTCAAAATACTATTGTAATATACAAGTTGACTGTTGTTTCCAAAAATGGAAAAGTATATGCCTTCCTGCAAAAGCCTTTTTTGCCAATATTTACAACCAGTATTTTGACTGTAAATATCCCATATATGGGCTTCAATATTGGCAAAATGTACAATGCACCATGATGGTTTACCTCATCTTCACTGAATGTCATCTTTTTCTTGTCACCATGAAAAGAAAAAGTTGATTTTATTTAGGTGGAGGCCTTGTACACTTGACAGAAAATATTGGTATCGATATTGACCATAATGAGTTGGAAATATCAGATATCAGAAAAAATCTAATATTGTTCACCCCAAATGAAATTGTCAGCATTGTGGAAGAACAACACAATTAAAGTAATTAAAGAAAAAAACATTTGCATTGACCTTTGGCTAAATTGATCTTTCAAGCATCGGTATGGGGCAGATTTTTAAGTTGGGTGCTTCATTACTGAGGGCCTCCTACTGCTTTTTGAATGGGGCCTCTACATTGATGAAACTACACTTGAACACAGCCTATCTTGTGTACACAAAATTTTAATTAATGAATTATCATTTAAATTTTGATAATGCAGACTTAGAGGAACATTTTCCTTCCTGTCACACACTTACAAGGATCCACATGTTACCATCATCACCCTTGCTAATTCACCTGTCACACAGCAGACACCTGGACAGACACCCTCCCCTGACAACTATTATGGTATTTGTTTGGCATTGTTGGCACAGCTGCTGATGGTTTCGTACTCGTGTTGTCACTCTTGTTTGCTCTCATGTTATTCATTGAAACATTGTCATTCTTAAATTTAGCTCCCCATGGAGCATAGTTTGTACTTCCCAATGTTGTTTGCAAAGTACAGTTAGCAGTGACATCCCCTGGATTTATTCACTTAAGCGAACATGTCCCCATTTGTGTGTGAGTGTGTGCTTGTGTATGACTTTGCTCGGGTTTCTGTCTGTTAGAGATACGGCCTGCCCTCGCTTGTAAAGTGATTTGTCTTTCTCCTGTCTCTGCTGTGCGCTCCGGTAAAATGATTCTGTTAAACAAAATTGCCTGAAGATTACACACAAACACACTCGCGCACACACACAGGATGACCATTATAAATGAGTACCGAGCATGAGTTTTATTTTTTCTTAGCAGACTTGAAAGAAAGAGGACAGTATCTCCATAGTGTCTTGACTTGTGTTGTTTGTGTATGTATGTGTTTGTGATGCACCGCTGTTGTTCCGGACCGATTTTTGCATTTTTTATTAGGGTACTTTTTCTACCCCTACCATGCTCCTTCCAATTTTCCCACTTTTTCTCTCGAAGTACCCCCTCTCTTTCCCTTATCTTCACGGGAATATTAATCTTGTTGTTGTTTAGAGCGTGGTGAAGCGGCTTAGAAATCTCTGAATCTTTAATCAGCCGCCCCTGGGTTGACCAGTGTAGTTAGGGGAAGGAGTATAGTTGGAGACGATATAACGGTTCATTGCACACTTATCCTGGCTCCCAGATATCTCTTGTTCTATTTTTGTTGCTCCAAAAACTGTCTGTTCTATCGGTTGTTTAATACCCAGGCAGATCTTCCCTGCTATCTCTTATATATGCTGCGTGGCTAGAATTACTCTGTGTGTGTGTGTGTGTCTTTGCATGTGTGCCCGTCACATTGTGATTCGATGAAAGTCAAGTAGATAATTCTGGTGCTGGGCATGAATCCATTCATCATCAGCTGGGATTAGGTATTATTGTTTGTGTATTTTTAATCAGTCATTAATTAATTAAGGACAATGGGTTTTCAGTTGATAATTGGTCGAGCAATCAATCAAGTGACTCTGTGACACCCACATCTGCACACACCCCTAACGAGAAACTCTCAATTAACCCGACGCTCCCCCAATCTACCCCGTCAACTGACCTCTTTATCTCCGCCGGAAGCACGTCGCCTTAATGAAAAGAGAGGAGAAACTCTGAGGAGCAGGAGAGGAAAAAATTAGGAAGCTCTGCGGCTAATAAGACCGCCTTAACAAGAACCAAGTGCTGCCTGTTGTGCTCACTGTTGTGTGGAGATTTGTTGTTTAGAGTGCGACTTTGCCGTAGTGTGTGTGCCCGTGCACAGGTGCGCGCATGGCTTTCTTTTTTTTCCCCCTCGCCCTTCACCACGGGTGATTGGCTAACAGTCGCCTCCAACCTGAAGTTGACAAAAATCAATACATCATCACCTGGGGGTTCACACAAACACAGAGACAAAGACACACACACACACACACACCACGACTGCAGAATCTGTAAGGAGAGGAGGAGAGCAAAACAAACATGCAGGCTTCTTTAGTCAAGCTCTGTTTTCTGTAAAAGAAACTTCCCACAGAAAGTGACCCAGACGGAGGCGCAGTGGGACAAAGGTCAGCTGACATTTAGCTTCTTTGAGGCCTCAAAGAGCAGGGGCAGTGGGGTTATCATACGTGGGAAGGATCTTATTTAAGATTATATGCTTCTTTCTTGGGGTGGTTTCATGATTCACTTAAAACTGTGAAACTACAAAAGAGTACACACATAATTAAAGGAGTGTCTAAAGGATGTCTAAAGGAGTTAGGAGGAGAACACTACAAAGTTTTTAAGGATCTATGAATTTCTCCCCAATGGTTGTAAGCTGTTCAAAGATTTAAAGCAACAAAACAAAATTTCTTCACTGCAGAGCAGTTGTTTTAAGGTGGGTCTAATAGAAGGAGGACTTTTAACAGAAAGACTGTGGACCTGGATTTAAAGTAGCTGCATGGTTCAAGCACATTGCTTCAGTTTAGTCATAGCTGCCTGATATTGTTTTACAGTGCTGTGAAAAAGTATTTGCCCCCTTCTTGATTTCTTTTTTTTTTTGGATGTTTGTCACGCTGAAATGTTTCAGATCATCACTCAAATTTTAATATTAAACAAAGATAACCTGAGTAAATACAAAATGCAGTTTTTAAATGATGATTTTATTTATTAAGGGAAAAAGCTCTCCAAACCTACATGACCTTATATATATATATATATATATATATATATATATATGTATATATATTAAAAAAAAAAAAAAAAAAAAAAAAAAAAAAAAAAAAAAATATATATATATATATATATATATATATATATATATATATATATATATATATATATATACATATATACATACATACATACATACATACATACATATACATATATGTTATGGTGAGAACTACCTAGAATTGTTTGGTGTATAGTGAATAGCAATGATATGTAAAAATATAATTAGCGCAAATAAATCATCAACCAGAATTGTATGAATAGAAAAAAGAAATCTTAACAGTTTATACAGCAGAGAGTTTTCAAACTTTTGACCAAGGCCCAGCCAAAATCTTAAGGCACACAATATTTATACCCAAACCGAAAAGCCCCTTAAACTTGTGCTATAGCATATATATACAGTTATATACAGTATGCAAGTTTATTATTATTCAGTAATGCCTGATTATTTTTGACAAACAGCTGTGATACTCATGGAATTATTTGTTGACAAAATTAATTACCAACTTATTTGAATCTTTATTATATTCAAGAAATTCTGCAACAAACATTAATAAATGACATAACAATCATTAGATCAGGTGAACTAATGGGAGTGGCAAAAAAACACATTGATTTCCTGAACTAACAGATTGTGAGAACTCTACAAGATAATGTTTCCTGACTTAAACTGATCCATAACGTTTTCCTTAAAGTTACAAAACTTGCATCTGTGCAAAGTAAATTACAGACCTGTAGGAACTGTTTAATAGATTAAAAATATGTAATAGTTTCATTTTGTTTCTGATATACAAAGATTGAAAAATGCCCCTTTGGCTGGAAAAAATAATATATGACTAATATGACTTTAAAACATCTGCAAAGTCCACTGCCAAATGCATATTATTTGTTGTGAAACAAGAAGAAATGAAAACATCATTGACGGAAAACAAAATGTAAATCTGTGCAGGTATTAAGTTGGAGAACAGATTTAAAGGGCCATTGAACAGAGCCGCTAAAGTGACTATTGACTGTGTGATAAGCACTGGTGAGTGTGTCTATCGACGGCCATGTCTGTTGTCTTGTTGGTATCGATGGCGTTGTATACGGGATGCTGGCCTTATAGACGCTTATCAGGCCCTCTGATCACACTGATTGATCCAGCTGCCAGGGAGATACACAACACAGTGCACAACAACAGTCTTTGTCATCAGCTATGTGAGGGTCAGTGGATTCAGAGTATGAGAGGAGACTTGTGGACTTCTTCCATATATTAATATATCTTTTTAATCTTAACCTCTTTCATGTTTGCCTGTTTTTTCTCCATTTATCAGATGGCGGTGGATGTGCTGGAGGGTCTCCTGGAAGAGGATGATGAGGTTGTTCAGGTTAGTGGTAAATTTGCCGGCTGCTTCTTTTTTAATGTCTTTTATTTTATACCAACACGAAAACAGCCTAGAACTGTTTGTTTTTGAAATCTTCACAGTTCTTACTCTTTTAACATCATTGTCATATCAGTTTCAGAATTAGCTTTGTCCGCCATATTTTTAAAAATTCAGGGAATTACACTGTGGTTTACTTTGCTCTTTACTTTTGCCGTGTACAAATTAGATTTTATGTACACATACAAAATTGAAAAGAAAAAGGGAGTTGTATTTAAAGAAATAAAAAATAGAAAACGTACATGCTAACATTAAAGTAAGAGGTAAAAGCTAATGCCAACAAGTCTGTATAGACAATAGTGCAACGCTGAGGAGTGCAAAGGATGCTTAAATAGACAAACTGTTAAAAACGCTAATATGAATAGGGGTAGTTAACAATGAAAGGCAGATTAAAACAGAATTTTCTTAAAAAACTATATATGCATCAACCAGTCGGGGTTGTAAAGGGACAGAAAATTTCTGGTAAATGTCAGGAAACTTTCCATGGAAAGTTAAGCTGAAGAAAATTGGAAACTTTCCATGGGAATGAAATAGAAATTGAAGTTAATTTAAATGAAATGTATCATATCTAAACATAAATGTAAACATTTTGTTTTGTCATGAGTAGACATCCATGCAAAATAATACAAGTAAGAAACATTACATTTAAAAATATTTATTTGTAAGTAGAACTTTGTTAAATTTAATTATTTCATTGAACAGTCATTTTCAACTTCACTATGTCCACAGGCCCAAAAATGTGACCTCAACAGTCCAGGGTTGTAGATCATCTGTGCATGTGATGGAGGAATGTACAGTACATGTAGTGGGCTCAATACCCTACAGTAAGCAGTGTGCTATGTGCATGTGATTGAGGAACAGCATAGGTATTCTCAAGTACACTTACATAATATCTGGTGGCTTTTGGCAAGGCAACAGTAAACTACATTTTCCCAGGCTATATTTAATATCCCTCTTACAAATTTGTAAATTCCAGGTTTATTCCTGTTTATTCCCATTAATTCTGGGTATTTCCATTAGTTACCATTAAGTCCCGCAGAAAGTTTTCAACCCAAGCATCAGTGTATGCGGGTTGGGAGGATGAAAGTTACACATTTTATACGACTTAGTCAAAATGTTGACATTTTAATGAAAAAAGTCCTGGTAATCAGGTTTTCATACAAATAAGTTGAAAGATGAAGTAAAATAAAGGAATCCCACAGATCTTTAAGAAGTTCTAAAAAGACTTTAAGATTTTTTTAAGTTAAAAAGTTAAAAGTTGAAAAGTTAGGCAGTCCAGCAATGATCATTATGAGAGGGGGCTTTTGATTGTTGGGTCAGGAGACCATTCAAAGCTCAAGCAAAGGGTTTATTGCACTGCAATACATAATGCACACCAACAATCTTAAGAAAATGGCTTTCTAAATAATAGTAAACAATTGCATTTAGCTTCAAGCCATTTTATCCACAACAATGTGATAATGGTCTTCCATCTGTGAATTTACATTCAAGATTCAATATTTTTTTATTTTCTTTCAAACTATATACTAATAGTACACAGTAGAACGAAATTCCGCTTCCCCTGGTTCAAGATGCTAAGAGCAGAATAAATAATATTTACATATTTACATAATGTTGATAAAGTATGTTTATGAACAAATGAGTTAGTTTAAAATATCCAGTCACAGGAATTAAACTTTAGTACAAGTATAAGTGTAACAGTGCATAAATATAGCATTGCAGGAGCACTAGAGAGCATGGCACAGCAGCAACTCTGCATACACACACAGTCAGATTGGCACACGGAGTGCTTTGCTGCCCCCACCTCTGTAACACCCCTGTGACTACCTCCGAATCCAACACAAGTCCCATTCACAGAGCCATTTCAACCTGTAATATTTATGCTCTTGTGATACTTATCCTCTGTTCTGAGCATGGGGTAAAAGTTGCCCCCCATTTGCTCCATGTCCAGAGGTAGTATCAAAGTAGAAGTATTAATATGAGGCGTGTGACTCAGGAGTGTGAGTGTGTCTCTGTCTTTGTCTATGGAGAGCACACGCCGTGTCCCACACTCTCCCGCATCAAAAGCGACATTGCACTGTGACACAAATATCACATCCTTGCAGAGTTAATGTGAATGCCTCAAGATGTGAAAATGACAAAGAAGGCTACAGAGAGACATTCATGCATTATGCCTTCAAGACATCCATAATTGAGGTGAAGCATCACAAAAGTACAAATATTATGGCTTTACACAGTATTTTTTAAACAAGTCTTTAGTAATTATTGTTTCCTGTCAACAGAAATATCCACATTAATAGTTTGTTGCCAATCTTTATCCTCATACAAATAATGACAACATCCAATCAGAACTCCTCACTCTGAGCAAACTGTTCTCCCGGCAGTGTGGGCTTTCGAACGTGCTACTTGTCATTGTGCAGGATTAAATGATTAAGAGCTTTATTTCTGTGTCCCCTTGCGGGCAGCCTTATTATAGTGATACAGTGGGCACTGCAGCAACAGACCAATGTGTAGGCAAATCTTTCATCACCCCTGTGGGAAGGAGAAAGCATCAAGCTGAGCGCTTTGTTGCTTCTGCTGAGCCACTGTTTACCTGAGTGCACAGCCCCAGCATCTACCCAGCCAGACTTATGCTTTACTTCCTGTCAACACTTGCATGCTCGCTCGCAGGTTATGACTGAAGACTTAAATGCCTATTAGAAAAGACGTAAATGGCAGTATTTAGTGGAAACTATGTGCTGTCACTCTACTCTAAATCCCCCCATGACAGCTGGAGAGGAAGTGAAGGTGTGCCATTGAGTGTCAGTTGGAGAAGCACAGCAGCGTCTCTACCTCAGGCTGAGCCTCCCACACACTCACCCTTCAGCTGACAGATTGAGAGCAATCATCAGGGTTCTGAACTTTTAAACCCACTCCTGAGACACACAATTGTGACTCCTGATTTGGGAAGACCTTAAGCTAATCGAATACAAGTTGTAATTGTCAAGTTTTTTAAGGATATATTGGAGTTATTTTTAAGAGTGTTTGTTTCAGAAACGACTGTGAGTCAGTGCTGTTGGCTTTTCCACTATATGGCATTGACCTGAGTCCACTGAGCTTGACTCTTGGTTTTCCATTAGAGATGGTACCTAGTACCAGTACCTGGCGCAGGTTTTTGTATACCCTCTTGCAAGATTCCAAGCCAGGCAACTGAAATGTAGCATGGAGACACTGCTAACCATTGAATGGACAGAGTGTTGCCACAAAGACACAGAGGTATCCAGCATGAAAATGAAAAGCCTTCTGTTGTCTGTTTGGTAAATCTGTAAGACTTGCCTGACTTTTCCCTGCTTTTAATAGTATGTTGTTTTGCTGCTTGTACATTAATGAAGAGGATAAACTAATACTGATGCACACTGTACATATAACCTTCATCATCAGTGTGTGAATGTGGTGTAAATGGGTAATGGTGCTGAACCAACTTACTCTATACTTTTTTAGTTTTCCATCAGGGATTGACTGCTACCACTGCCTGTCTCCTTTATTATTCCTGTTTGTCACAGCTGCATTATGAGGATCCTGTCTACATTTAGGAGGAACTGTAAAAGTAGAAAGTATATACCAGTCATCATCCTATGGCAGACTCTGTACCTAGTTGCTGTCCTTTGGGACCATTTATTTATTTACACCATACAAACACAAGAGTACACTAAACACCTATATATTCCCACCCAAAAAAAACCACCCATAAACTTTGCCAAAGAACACACACACACACACACATATGTATATGTGTGTGTGTGTGTGTGGGTGTGTGTGTATATATATATATGTGTACACACACACATATATATACAGTATATTTATTATAACTAGAGTATGAATAATCAAAGAAAGAAAAACAAAGGTCCTTTTTTCTTTTTAAGTTAATTTACATGTACTTGAAGAGCACAACTCTGCATAGATTTCTTTTTTCATTTAAATCAAACCAACAAAAACAGGAACAAAGATATTACAACTTCGTCCTTACACATTGTAAACCAAGCATTTCAGACAAGCTTGGGGCTTTTAGCTATTCATGTCTGTGATTGACTTCCTGTTGGAAAACTTTCAAAGTATTTGAGAAATGGAAACTTCAGCTTTTCAACATTGTGGCCTTGGTTGTGTTTTTTGAAGGTTAGTTTCTTGAAAGGTAAGAATTCACATTAGCTTGCTCAGGAAACATTTTAAAGAATGGGGAACAGTTATAAAGAAACACATTCCTAGCAAAGTATGCACTGACATCCTATTTATTTATAGTAGCCCAGCTTCTGTAGTATAATGGTCAGCTCCAAGGAAGGTCCCTGACTAATTATTTTTTCCAAAATATCATGTGACCCTAATCAGTCAATCAAAATTTTTCTTCTTAGATAAAAAAAACTTTTTCCTGAAATGTGAAATTATTTATTTCAACAGTTTTTGTTTGTTTGAAACACTATGCTTATTGCTTTATTATATATTCACAAATCACTGTATCCTCTAGTAAATGATAAATATAATTTATTTATTATGAACTGGACCATCTCAAGACCATCTCATATTGATGTTCTGGTACATCTCTTGAGGAAATCTTTTCAAACCATACCCTAATACATTTAGTTGGTATATACTGGTATATATTGTTTTAGAGATACCCCTATCAGTCATTAGACAATCATTATCAGATTACTTCCAGTAAACATACATGGTTGTTTGATTAATCTTTAAAGTCAGAGGTTTGTCCCCTTTGCTTAATACCCTGTTGTTCAAAAAAATAAAGCACCTTTCTGTCATCTGCAAAAAACAGCTCAGTCAGAAGTTCTGCTCTCGCCACTGCTTAGTCATCTACTTGTAGCAGCAGTATCCCCACAACAGTCCTGTTTTAATTACTATCTCAAATTTTAAGCCACTATTGAAATCTTTGTTAAAGCCAGAGAGATTAAAGGTGGTTGGATGACTAAACCAGGCTCTAACATTATTTTAATACATAATTAATGTTCCTCTGTAAGATAAATTTCATGTAACCAGTTAAAGGACCCCTAGGCATAATGACTATCAGACGAAGTGATTAAGAACCCATCAATAAAATAACTATTGGCAAAGTGTCAGTAAAGAACCAATCCAAGTAAAGGATTTTTGTCAAAGTGTCTGTTGGTAAAATGACCATAAGGCAATGCAGTTAATGTCTGTTGTTAAAGTGACTATACAGAGATGCATTTAAAGGCCTGTTTGTAAAATGACTATCAAGTGATCCATTCGAGGGCCCATCAATAAAATAACATCTCTTTGTCTCTTGTTCACTGTTAAAGAACACTGAGTTTACATTTGTATAAAATATGCTAAACAGAAATAACATGAAGTGAACAAATTATTCGACAGTGTGTTGAAGGGCAACTTTAAGGTAATATATTTAAGAGCCTACTGACAAAATAACTTTAAGGCAATGTGTTTAAGGGTTTTTAAAACAACTGTTAAGCAATGTGTTGCAGGGTCCATCTGTAAAATGAATCATTTTATTGAAGGACCCCTAAATGCATCACGGTTAAGGCGATGCATTCAAGGGCCCCTCTGTAAAATAATTAATAGGCAATGTGGGTCCAAAGAGCTCATATTGTGTCTTAACTCTGGTTCGTATATGCATTCTTGAAGACTGCTAGATTGTGTTCACTAATGTTAAAAAAAAGCTTCTATTTTTCATCTTCTGAGTTCTCCTGATCCAGCTGTATTCTCTCTTTGTCTGAGATGCGTTGTTAGACATGTTAGACCTGATGTAAGACAAAGTGACTGGTTTTAAAACGAGTGGATTCTTTGCAGATACCACTTAAGAAAAGACATCATAAATGTGACCCGCTGTGTTAAAACACTTTAAGTGGTCAAATGGCGACACTGTACATGCAAGTCCATTAGCCACATATAAAATGTATGACTGACACACTGAACAGTCCTCAGCTCTCTCCCTCCCTCTTTATTCCCCTTCTTCATCTTATTTCCTCTCTTAAGCATGGTTCATAAAGTGTTAAGCTCTCGCCTCTATCTTCTTGCTCTCTCCTACCTCAAAGCTGGACCTTACTTATAAAGTGTTAAGTCTGCACAAACAGCTCAGCGGTTCCTTGCAAATCTTGTTTCAAAGGTTCTCTGTTCATTCATGATGCATTTGTTCTTCCTTCGGAAGCACCATATGGGAAGTAAGATGTGCCGTCACTTTGAAATAACAATTGTCCCAGTGATTTGATTGACAGACGCTGCATTTATTTTATTATTTGTGCCTCTGTCTGGGGTTGTGGTCGGGTAGAGTAAAAGTGGATCCTCTGAAGTTCTTAATTAGCTAACTTTCTCATGTTTTACATTTGAGCTGAGATGCAACAGCCATTGTTATCACACACAAAATTATTTCACATTGGACCATCTGCAGAGAATATTCTTACCTTGTTCTTTTTTTTAAGCATGCAGTGGTTCTCATTTGTGGAAAGTTTAGATTTTGAATTTGAGTGACCCAATTTCACTCCCTCTCCCTTGAATAAATACATATCTATACAAAAAACACACTTCTTCTGGGGCCCTGCATTCACAGAAAATGTTTCAGTGATAAAAAGTGTCACACTGCTCAGTTCTGCAACATTACTTCATTTATCCGGTGCTGCTGTTGTTCTGATAAGTATGGCTGCGGGGGGCAGCCTCCCACTCGGCATGCTGAGCGGCGTTTCTGAATGCAGTGTGGTGTGCCTTGATGTGTTTGTTAGCTAAATGGTTGATTTGGCAGAGGTGCGGGTCCCCACTGCCTCTGCCCTCCATGAATAATAAATAAAGCTAATATTTGTATCTTGGTGCTTGAAAGAACGGTGGGTGGGTGATCTTTGGCCTTAGATGAGAGGCGCACACACACCTCCAAGTTCCCTGAGAGTTGGGCGTGATTGTTTTGAGAGGTGGAAGAGCAGGCGCAGAGCAGTGTTATGATTATGTAGGAGAAGAGGAGATGATAATGGAAGGAAAAGAAATTGAGATGAATCTTAAGTGTTTTATAGTACTAGTTCTCTGTGGATATATCTCTCCATTTACTGTTACTACTCTGTGGAGAAAAAGGATCATGTTGAAGTGATGTCCTCAGTTAACATCTACTTTGGTTGCCTACTGAAGGGAAGTAAGATAGTCAACAGTTTATTTCTCCTCATGTTGTATTGAGTTCTCTTCAAATATGGGATGCTTAGGACCGGCAAACATAGACCAGAAGTCGTATCTTAATGTATTTTGAGTGAATGTCAATGGCAAATGGTTGTGACAATCGTAATTCCAGTAATGTTTAAACTATGTTTATATGTTTTTGATACCACAAAATCAAGCAAAATAATTGGTAGGCACCTAATACAGCGCAGGTTTGTGTTTTTAAATATTAAGAAAAATATAGAGAATTTACATCACCTCGTATAAATTTCACTAAAAATATTCTGTATACTGAGATTGACAAAGTTTTCCAAAAACTGATGAAAATCCCCAGTATTTTAGGGATAAGTAGTATTGAAAACTAAGGTTGCTACCACACCTAAGTTTGGGAGAATTGTTCGGTCACAATCAGGCGTTCTGGCTTTGGCTTGTTTCATTTGGACATACTTGTAAGAACACAGCTATTGAACCCTGTTTCGGAGCAAAGTGCTGCACAGCTGTGCTGAGATCACAGTTTCTATACTGACAACTCCACTGGTGTTGGGGTACAAAAATTTACTATGTTATCTGGTGTCCTCTATGGTCTGCTGTGGACACTGGTGTAACATCCCAGAATATACCCCCAGCCTAGACTGTACCTGGGGTATACTCTGGGCTAGTCCACTTTATACCCTGCGGTGTATTCTGGGCTAGGTTAGTGTATACCCCCCTAGTCCAGATTAAACCCCCCTAAATTTATTTTATTTCACTCTTGAAACATATGAGGTACATAGATTTTTGTTTAAAACATGTAGTATATCTCACTTTTATGTGCCAGTATGATTTTATAAGCAATATTGAGTTGTTCATCACCATATTAGACAGTCATACACTGATGACAGCGGTGAACCACTCAACATTGCATTTAAAATAATACTGACATAAAGATAAAGTGTGATATCATGGATATACAAAGTGTTTTAAAAAGATGTAAGTGCTTTGAACATTTCAGAAGACTTTATAGAAACTGTATTCACTCCTCATATGTTTCAACAGTGATATCAAATACATTTATGGGGGGATAATCCGGACTAGGGGGGTATACACTGGCCTAGTCCAGAATTTACCCCCATGCTTCACACTGGGGGCCTGCTACACCAGCAAGCACTAATCCCTTTTTGTTTGTGTGGTTTGTTATCTTTTACATCCTAAACTGAATTAAATATTGATAAACATGTTCATCTGCATCAACGTTCATGAAATATTTGACCTCCTCTCCTGAACTAGGACTAATTTTGTTGCTAACTTAGCTTGCTAACTAACTTCCTACAATGCAGAGCATGTGCAGTAATCATGGAATAGTGTATGAGTGCAGTGGGAGGAGCAGGCTGTGATGTGATGATATAAAGACATCCCTACCTTTGAGAACAATCCAGCTCCCTTCACAATACTGCAGTGTGAAGCATGAAATGATCCAAAGAAAAAACACAACTTTGATTTTTTTTCGACTTGATCAGAACAAAGCGAATGAGCTGAAGGTGTGATAGCCACACAAGAAACTTAGTGATTCTCATCGGGTGTAGACTTTCACGATCCATTCGGTCTGCCCTAATCAGCTTTTAAACAACTGCTGTAGACAATCTTTTTACTGAGCATTAAACCTGCCACCCAGTGTTTTAACTCTGGACATCAACCATACTGTCTGCTACAGAGGGTTAAATGCTGTATTTTCTTTACCACTCTTCTGTTAGCTTTCAGTCACAGCAACAGCACAGAGGGCTGTAGAACAAAAGATTGTCAGCTAGCACTGATCACTGTGTGGATCTGCAGTGCCATCTTTTTAATTTTTCATCTGCATGAGCGTTTTTCTGTTCTGCCATCCTGTAATTGTTCAGGGTGAGTTTTCAGCTTTTACAGTCATACTAACTGATACATTCAGATATCTCTTTATGGTTTGCCTTTTCTCATTACACAATATAATTTGAAAGCTTTTCCTCTGAAAAATTTAGAAAACAGAGTCAGCTTTTGTTCACCTGCTGACTGTTGTTACTTGAACTGAAAAAACATGCTGCTCTTACAGTGCAAAAAAAGACCTACAGATGGTACAGACCAGTACATCTGTTTTACATCCTTTATGATTTAAACTTCAATTTTTTTGATTCATTAGTTCTCTCCTACTACATTATAGCAAAAGATAGTTAAACCACTGGAGCAGTACAAAATAATGATCTTGAATTCTGAACATTAGGATCTGATGATTGATCTGGTTTTTCTCTGATGGTCTAATCTGATGGAGCTTCAGGCAACTTCCATAAATGATGCAGGAAGTTGAAGGATGAAAGCTGGTCTTTGCTTCATTGATGAATCTGAATTGGTGCGTACAAGCCAGATGGTATTTTTGTTACAATGTAATCAAACTTATGTATTCCTTGAAAGATTTTTGTTATAAGGTTGTCATTATGGATAAAAAGACTTGAGCAAGAGAAGTCACAATCCAATACACAAGGTAATTTTTTTTTTATAACTTTACACCCCAAAATCAAAACTTAGCTTTTGCTTTCTGACTCTTTATATATTTAAAAAAAAATTAACTTTCTCCCTACATCTTTATGTCTAGAAGAAAAAATAAGGCAAACATACTTTAAAGTAAATAAAAAGAAGCAACTTCAGTCAGAGTTACTGTTAAAGGATTCATCCCCCAAGAAAAACAAAATCAGGAGACCAAAAAAGGTTTTGCTGCTATTCATAGGTTTTTGTTTGAATAAGATGTCTTTTTATTATATGAAACATTTCCCCTGACCACCAGTTACTGGAAATAACAATATATTGTTGGAAGAAAATGAGAGATGCTTAGTTTTTCAGACTTTGAATGCTGTCACAAAATGAAGGTCATGCTACTTTCAAACAGTAGACTACTAATGTTTTAACCAAAGAAAGTTCAGTAATTCATATTTTGTATCAACATAGTTATATTAGTAATTACTGTATGATAATGTGATTTTATAATATTATCATAGACTTTTTTTGCTCTTAAACCTCTGTGCCTGTCACGCAACTGAAAGCTATGTTACTCTGTTCTGTCACACCTAACACTGTATATGATGTCACTATGCCCCTTAAATGGACAGACAACTGTAACTATTCTGAAAATAATCTATTCCTATGTTATGTATCTAGTATAAAATAACTGTCATGAGTTTTTTTGTACTTGTACTATGACAGCCTGCATCCTCCTGGATATGTGAATATAGGGTTTTTGAAGTGTTCACATGCTGATTCTTAAACATATTATAAACAATTTAATGACTTCTTTCTTTTATATTTGCATTAAGAGTTTTTAAATAATAAAAAAAACACTTAACATTAGCTAACAATGTATGTTAGCACAAGGAACAGATCAGATCATACAACATAACTCAACATTTTAACAAAGGAAAAATCACATTTTCTTGAACTTTATAGATCAAAAGACAGCAAACAATATATCACACCGCTAAATTTGAGTATTTTGTCCCCAAACACGTCATGTTTTAGTAAATATCTGTTTTATACTTATATCAGGGCAACTTATCTTTTAGACCATAAACGTCTGAGGTCTGATCATTAAGGGCTGTGAAAATGAAATTCATAATTTTTCAGTAAGAACTTATTAAAGGCTCCTTTAAAAGGATGTTTTCTCAAAGAGAGTTCCCCAAACTATAACTGATGTGTAAAAATACTAAGTTTCTGTTTAGCGTCTATCATATAGCACACTGCCATTTTGAATTTTGATAGATTATTTGTATTTATTTAATTACTGGCATGAAGTGACATGACCCGGGAACTCAACATAAGAAAACAACTTAATGACCCTTTGGTCTGTCAAATGTTTGTTTGCTTTAAGATACAGAAAACCATTTAGATGTGATAACATATTCCATGTTGCACAACACACAATTCATCTTTGTTTAAATAATTGGCTGCAGTTGAAACAAAGGCAAGTGACAAATAACAATTGTAATATGCAGTCATTAAAAGAGTCTGTCATTTATAGAAGCAGTGTATTTTATCCAAAATAAGTAATAAACCTAAAATATCTGTGTCGACCTTTATTTCAATAATTCGCACCTGTCAGCTTTTACTTGTCTTTCACATTTTCACCAGTTTCTTTGAAAACGCTACAGATGTATGAAGAGTCAGTGTAAATCAAAGAGTCTCTGAATATGTTCGCAGGAATCGTGACGCTGTTTCTCCCAAAAAACTAAAGGCGGCTGTTTTACATTTTTTGTGTTAAATGCCCTGAACATTACCTTCCCTCTAGCAGGTATGATGTTGCGCTGGAGCTACTATTATGTTGATAATGATGATGTATGTGCATGGCTGGAAAATGAGCCACTGGTGTGGAGGCAGAAAAACCAGAGTGGAGGCCAAGTAAGCCTGTTAGCCCACTAATCCTTGCTTTCTGTGGCATGCCTTAGGACCATGGTATCTCTGCTCCTTTCAATATTTATCATAAGAAAGAAAAACACTCATGAGGAAAAATAATGAAATAAATTAAGCTATGTAGAAAGAATATGGTAAAACAAAACCCCTTTCTTTGATTTAATAACAAGGGTTATATTGTCCACAGCACAGCCTGTGGGGAAGATGTTATTTGAAATGCAAAGAATATAGTTGCCTGAGGTATTTTTTTCATTGAATGTATAATGCTCTACTGTTTGTACCACTAGAGTAATACACAACAAAGATTGAAAAATATATTGGTAATGATAAATGTAAAGATAATCAAGAGTCAAGTTACTTACCCAAAATATGGTTAGGCACTGTGGACCAAAAATAACATATTGAATTGTTTTATCTGAATGTTGACATACACAATGAATATTTTTTTCCCCAGAGATTTAACTGATACTTCCTGAAATACCAGAATTGTAAGTTTTTATATAATTTTATTGTAAAATTAAATGAAACTGATTCGAAGTGGGAAAAATGTCAATATTGCAGTATGTTGTTGTCATGGCATGTGCAATCAACTGTTCTGAGCATTGGCTCCTGGCACTGATATTAGAAAAACAGCCTTTTTACAAAGATTTCTCTGTTAGTTTGATTCGGTGAGGCAGGACTATATGACTCCTTATGGCAATGCCTCTGATATAAGTTAGTGTAACACAGGTAGTAGTTCATAGGCTTCTTGCTGTTTTTTAAATCCTAAGCAAGTAAAAAGTCGTTCAGAGAGGATTTACTCCAGTCAGCAAAGAGTTAATCTTATCAGAATCAGTGGCTTAATGTCCATGGAGACCTACTTCTCATTCACTGTCTGTTGTTTTTAACCCTGGATTTCAACTGGGTCCATGTCCCTTGCGTAACTGTTGCGCTACTCTGTGCCCCGCTGTCCGTCAACACCTATTGGCCCTGCTTTCACAGCACAGAGCAGCAGGGCTAACAAGTGGAGAAGTGGAGTTCCCATGGTATAAAACATAACCTTTTCTTGTTATTGTTGATTTCCTTGTATTTTATTTAAGCTACAGCCTTCAGATATGAGATAAAGCTGCTTCAGAAAAAGATATTAGTATTCTATGCTAAAAAGAAACAGGATGGTTGAATGTAGTTTCCTTGTCTGACTTCAAATGTTGTCGAATTGATGCACAGTGCTCCATCATCCAGCAAAAAGAGAGGCCCTGGTTATCTGCTGCAAAGGGCTCCTAAATGACAGAGCTGGGACAAAATAGGGATGCAGAGCTCATGAAATCACTCTCACTTACTAAAATAGAAACCTGTCACCTCTGCTGCTGTAACAAAGTGGAGATGGAACAACAGCTATCCAGTGGAATTTAGGGGTGAGAGTGGGGATGGGATCTTAGAATCAGTTCTAGTTGAGAACTGATAACAACTCCCTCAAGGAATTGATATCAGAATTCTGGCCCATTTTTCGACAAAAAGGTGCTTACAGCACAACATTCAGTAAGTCGAATCAGCAGCAACTTGCAGAAGCATTTATCTATCCAGTACAGCACCGAATCAAGAGTGTCATGTGTTTGACATTGTTGCCACTAAAAACCTACAGACCAACTTTTGCAAACATAGAAAATCAGCAGGAATGGAATTTGAAATAGTTTAAGCATTGGATCGGTCAGCAGAATTGTTAATGGCTTTGGTATCATTAAAATCTTATCAATTCCCATCCCTAGGTGAGAGTGGTGAATGCACTGTGCTATGGTTGAGGTGTAAAATTTTCACTGGTGCTATTATGACTGGAGTTACATGGGAAGAAGGAAATGACCACTACCTGAAAAAGAAGCTTTGTGGAAAAATGCTAAGTCAGTGACATATTTTCAGTTTGTTTAGTTGTCCATTGGTGAGGTAAATAAGTTGAAGTTATAGTTCCCGATTTAAACTTTACAGTTGAAGTAGATAAGCTCATAGTTATAAAGCATATTACTGTTAGTGTTTCATACTGCAAGCAATCTTTTTACTGAGCATTAGGCCTCACATTTATTTTTGAATCAGCCTCATCATAAACTGTAGTGACTGACACAATGCTGTCTTACTGTGTCTTATTCGAAAATGTGTACCTTCATCTTAAAAATTCAGTATATAACCCAATCTTAGTTTGAGTAAATGCTAAAGCTTTAGTTTGTACATCAACATTTCCATGTCACATGTTTCAAAACATGTTCCCCAAAGACGGATGTTTAATTTCATGCAGGCATGCCTCTAGGTGGTTACATATCGGTCTCCCCTGTCACAGCTCACCTGCTGTGACAAAAACACTCCCTCTCTGTCTGGATATCTGCTCTTCACACCTCCAGACCCACCTCTTTTCTTTCTCTGTGACTCCCAGGTGTGGTATCTCTCCGGGTGGGTGTGTTATCTCCAGCTGGAAAAGGCTAAGGAGCAGCGAGAAGCAGAGGGAAGAGGGGTGACTGTGGAGGAAACAGAGGAGCAGAAAGCATTGACGGACGCTGCAAGATCATACCTGACAAATGCTAAGAAGGTAAATGAGGTCAAGAAAACACACAGTAACTGAAAAAGTCATAAAATCAAAAAAACTCTTAAATGACAGATATACAGCCAGCTTTATATATTGATACAAATGGACAAATGCTTGATTTAGTAATGGTGCACAGCTAGTCAGAATTACATTTAAGATGCTTTTCCATTTTTAGAATCAGCACAATACGGCTTTACTCTATCAGTTTTGGTACAAGACACTTCATTTTTAGTTGCAGTGTAGGACCTATTTAACTTAGGAAGGTTATCATAGCATGGCTATGCAAAAACCTACTGTATTTTCCTTAACAACAAAAAAGAGGAAATAGAGGTTACAGCATGGCTGGCTCTCTGTTTGTGTCTTTATCACCATATGGTGAAAAGGTTTGTTATATATACACTTGCAAACAGCAAAAAAACCCATACAATTTAAAGAAAACTTTGGGAAGTCAGGCAGCATTATAGAGCCAACAACACAATCTGACAATGCTCTCAAACCTTTCAGTGGTCAGCAGTGTCTCCATATTATTTAAGTATCTGCTTAGCTGGCTTAGAACCGCTCCAGAGGCGATGAACAAAATGTGGTAGGTACCACAGACAGTCCCTAATGGAATACCTAACAACGGAGTGGAATTGAATCAAGATGATACCACACAGTGGAAATGCACAATCACACAAGTGAAGAAACAAGCGATTTTTTGACAAATTTGATCTTATCTAAATTATACTTTTTGCAGCACGCTAATGTAAAGGATTTTTTTTACATATCTATTACCCCTGGCAAGGAGGTTATGTTTCTGCCGGCATGTGTTTGTTTGTTTGTTTGCTTTTTTTTATTTTTTTTTTATTTATTTTCTTTGAATGATTGTTAACATTGTGAGATAGGGCAGTTTTCCACATTTTTGCTAGTAACTCCAAAAGTTCTCACCAGATTTTGAAATTTTTAGGGCATGTTGGTCATGGCACAAGGGGAAAGTGATTAGATTTTGGTGGCAATCAAAATCTGGATGTGGATTCAGGCTTTTTTTTTCAAGGATTTGTTTAGAGTGCGAGATAGCACATTTTCCCCACATTTTTGATAATAAGCCTCCAGACAGTTTTGGAAATTCCTTGGCTTGAGGTTTGTGCTCTCAGAGCACTTCTAGTTTTGTTAATGAAATGCTTTGACGATACTGTTCTACAGCATGCATGTCAGTGAGGATTTTTTTTTAAATTCAATTGAATTAGTAAAGATAAAGATATAGCTATTGTACAATATATAAATGTGTGACTCAAGACGGAGGTACAGTATTTTTGCTTTGGACACTGAGAGACCATTGTGGCTAAAATATCTGACTTTTCACTCAAATATAGAATGTTTTTTTTCATGTTTATGGTGGTAATGGTACTTGTTCTCAAGTAGCAGATCTGGTTACTTCTTTTACCACAGTGCATAGTATCCGTGGGTACACACGGTATGGTTGCATCCAGTACTTTGTCACAAATGGAGAGACCCAGATGAACCCGTTCTTGTCAGAGAGGCAGTACATGCAGTACTGTGAACACGAGGGGTTCTTGACGAGGCTGCATTGTTGATTCAGAAAAGCCTTTTGTAGGATCTCAAAGAGGTCTAAATGTAGCCCTGTCTCTCCCTCATAGGCTCATTCTCTCTAGCTCTCTCTTACACACATACACATACACTTGAAGTGATGTGTCTCATTCACTCTGTCACTCTGTCAGGGTGCCGTTCCTCTATGGAGCTGTGATTCATGTTAGTCTAAAAACCAATAGGCTTGTAAATCAGACAGCACAGACTGACGAATGGCAGGCCCCACCTACGATTATCTTCTTCTCTATACTTTCCTCTCCTTTTCACCTCCTCCCCCTAGGTGTCCCGCTGCAGATGAGCAGGGGCAGCTTAGTGGCAATATATTGACGTCCGTCTCTCTGGCCAGCAGTGTAGTGACAGGCTTGTCTAACCAGCATCCACTGGGGCTGTCCACCACTGAGACAGGAGCGATGTGGGTTTATAGAGCTGCCAAGAGGAAGATCGGAAGAAATGAGAAGAGGGGGAAAAAAAGGAAAAATAAAGATTTAAGCTGGCAGCTCTGTGCTGAGGTATTGGGAAAAATGGAATGTGAACTAGGGAAAATTAAGAACATAGCTTTTTTTCATAAGAGAGAGAGATTTTTTTTAATATTATGTTTTCACAATTTTTGAATAAAAGTCATACTGGTACATGGGACATGCATGAACTCACAAACATGTGGTCCAATCTGTCCCAACCACAAACATACAAATTAGGGAAAAAAGATCTTCCTCAAATGTTGAAGAATTGTAGCAATTATGGCACAAAGTGAAGCAGAAAAATGTTACAATGACTCATTCAAATGACAAAGGAGGGCTCTAATCTGGCATAACAGCCAAATTCACCAGATGCCATGTCTGTGGATCTATCCTACAAAGCTAAAAGTTGATCTACGAGTTCATGGTCAGGAAATAGCAGGAGCATTCAGGGTCCTTTGAGGAGAAAAATGCTGTAGCAAAGCCCTGGACTCAGCTGTACAGAAAAGGGAAAAGCTACTGCATTCCTGTGCACATAGGTGGCCTGCATTAGTGGTGGTTTCATCAGAACTGGATCACGTTTTCTCAGTCTGTACATTTACATGCAGGTAACAAAGGTTTGCCTTTTGCTATTGTCTGATAAAACTGGATAAAACCCTGAAATAATCCAGACACCTCTCAGGCGAGCCATATGTGTGAAGGCAAACAGTCAAGTTTTTCACTTGTACTTTACTCGGATAATTTCCTTGCACCCCCCCCTAGTATTTATCTGCGGTAAAAGGGTTGAACGCTGCAGTGAATTATCAGGGCAGTTCACTGAGACAAGTGTGAAGAGCTGCTAATAATAATAATTTAAAAAAAAAAGTTCAACATGTCATGTGACAGTAATCTTTTAATCTAGATTACTCCATTTTCATAACTGTGGAAGGCAGTAATTGTAATTGAGGCTAAAACTCGACTAATTGCCCAATTGTAGCAACAAGTTTATTGATAATGGGATTAAAACCAACAAAGAAACTACAGTAATCAATTTCATCTAAAGAGAGGCAATGGTACTGTTAAACAATAATTATCTTAAGCATCAGCTGCTCTCCATTCCCATGACGTTTTCCTCCTTGTCTAAATGTCACTGTCCTAGTCATACATTTAAGTGAGTTACTATGTTAACTGATGACTTTCAGATGACTGTGTCCATAGATGCTGTAGTCACAGAAGCCTTTGGAAAAAACTGTCTTCTTGAGTGTGTTTTATAAAGTTTTTCTCTGTAATGTCAAAATATACACATCAGATATATATTTATTGAAACACAGCCATTGACACAAGACAAAAAGTTTATAAAACTCCATATGGTCGCTGTTAAACCATTACACCAAACTTTCTTCCATTAGTTTTACAGGTTTAAACATCAACTTATGTTACACAATTCATCTGTTTCCAACTTATTTATCAGACATGTTTGTCTCAATGCAGTGGCAGTGGCACATTGTACTCATATTAAGAGTTATGGTCACTTTTGTTCCTGCAGCTTTGTTGACTTAACTCATCTGCCTCCATACACATCCTACCAGTCGTGTATACTGCATCTCACATCCCGAAGAACATATGCACAGTTTATATGCTAAAGGGCTGCCAACATGCATCAGCATTAACAACGAGTATGTGTTTGGCCTTGTGCAACTTTAGTAGCTAAGATCTAAGCTGTATTCTCTGTCCTTAATGAAAAAGAAAAAGATTTAGAAAAAACAGAATCAAGAAGTGGGAGAATTAAGTACTTAGCTTATAGTTTTTTTCTCTGAGAGAAAGAATCTAAAGAAATGAAAAGGCGAAAGACTGCGAGAAGGATTGGGTGACGCGTCAGAGCGTGACAAGTAAACAGCAGAGTTGTTTCTTTATAGAACGAAGCAACAGGTGCAGAATAAAGTGAGAGGTAAATTCACAAAGACCTTGAAAAGGTGACATGAAATGTGCAGAGAAAGCAGCACCACTCGAGAAACACTCAATTTTCCACTTTGCACAGTTAGGAATATGTGTGAGTATCCCTACATTGTGATTTGCCCTTGTTTATATCCAAGCTCTGTTTCTGAGTGCACTGTGAGTGTTAATTATTAACGATGAGTCAGTCTGCTAGTTAGAATGGGCTCCAACATGGAAATAAGGCCTCAAAGCCCAATGGCTTGTTTTGGCACAGGTCCACTTCTCTGCATACTTCATGACTATGCTCAGTCTGAGTGTGTGGTGTGAGACAGTGAGAGAAAGCATATGGTTATGCATAGGTGCACCTTATGTGGATGCACATTTTAATAACCACTGTGTGTGCCAACCTGTGTACATATTTAATTATCTGAGAAGAAATGTCTTCATTATTTATTTCTGCTGTGATCAATGCACACTCTCACACACACCAGTTTAAATGCTCTAAAAAGGAATGATAGGGAAGAATGAATGGGTCTAGAGGACGAGAGGGAGGTGTAGGAGAGGAGCAGGAGGGCGAGTAGGAGTGGGAGAATGAAAGAGGAGGTGAGTGAGGGAGCAGATTGGATGTTGTGTGTATGTGAGGGTGAAGGGGGTGTAGTTGGTGAATAGTGGCCTGGGTAAAATCAATAGTAAACCGGACGTGAAATGGAATTTGAGTCTCAGCCAGATAGGGTGCGATTGAGGAAGGATCTGCAGTGTATGCACAGAGGACGATGTTGTATAGGTGTGCGCATTAGTGTGTGCATGTATGTGTGTGTGCGCAGACACAGGCGGCAAGGGCAAACAGAGGTCAAAAGCTTTACAATTTGATGTGGCTGAAAGGGTATCCCATGAGCACAGATTGTGGCTATGGTCGACTTGGGGTGTGCTTGTCATGTAATTTTAATGCAATTCCCCACCAAGGATGTGACCAGAGGACTGAAGTGTTAAGTTGTGTGTGTGTGTTTGTCTGTATGTGGTAGTTTTGCGGTCAGCCCTCTTGAGACTTCTGTGACATGCTGTGTTCACACACAACAAAGTCTAATCTCAGTTTGTGTCACACCCCTGCCAAGTAGAAGTATGTGTATGTTGTTCAACAGAGTGAAACAGAGGAGTGATAAAATATTTTTGGAATTGTTTATCTATTTATTCCTCTCTTACTAATGAAGAGACACGCAGTAGAGGCACTCTGGTTAGAAAAAATGTATGGGACAAGCATCTAGAACTAGGGAACCAATTCCAGTTAAAAATCAACAAGTAACTAAAGGAATTGATATTATTATTCTCGCTGCTTAATGATTCTCTTTTAAGAAAATAATAATTTATTTAATATTTTAACATAACTTCAGGCCTGTGAGAAGGAGAAGGAGAAACTGAGTAAAGAGTTAGAGGCCCTAAAACTCTTAAATAGCCCACCAGAAGACTCAGAGAATCGGGAGACGGAGCTCCTAGACATTGTTGCAGATCAAAGCAAAATGCATTTGGGCAACAGTACCTAGTTCTTGTCCGCTGTGTCAATGTTGGAGTCTGCAGAGAGCGTGTAGGAGTCGAGCTCCATCACCACATTGAGGGCTTACTACGCCTCCTCAGCGCCAAAATCTCACTCCATCGTGTCAGGATGCAAACTAAGAAACGAGACCCTCTTATCTGCTGCCCCTCTGCAGCTGCAAGATTGTAAACAAAGTCAGAGATCATTTAGGATCACCTCTCTTTCATGTGCTGCTATATGCCCCCCATTCATATACTTGAATATTTGTGTGGTTGGGCCTCTGTGCAGGTGTGTGCAATGTGTGTTTTACAATTAAAACAAAATACACATGTAATGGAGTTATTGACAAACTGTAAATTTTAAGAAACAGTAATTTTAAGAATCATGCAACTTGTGTGTGTGTATATATATATATATATGTATACACATTGATATACACAATATTTTCTCACCCTATATCTTGTTTGGGGCTGCATGGTGGTGCAACATGTATTGCATGTGCAGAAGGTTGCTGGTTCGATCTGTGGGTTGGTCAAGGGCCTGTTTGGAGAGTGCATGTTCGCCCTGTGCATGCATGGGTTCTCTTTTGGCACTCCAGCTTCCTCTCACAGACCAAACCATGCCCATTAGGTTGATCAGTGACTCCAAATTGCCCTCAGGTATGAGTGTGAGCGTCTGTCTCTCTATGTGGCCCTGTTATCTGCTAGCAAGGGGTTCAGGGTGTACCCCGCTTCTTGCCCAAAGTCAGCTGGGATAGGCTTTAGCCCCCCATGACCCCAAAATGAAAAAAGCAGAATTGATAATGGATGGATGGATAGATATCTTGTTAGAAAATACATCAGTATTTCTTACTTTACGTTTCTACTGTCCCAGCCCTACAGGGGAGCAGGATCGAGGATATTTGGGGATGTGCAGGAGAGAGAAAGCTTTAGGCACCATTCTGCCAAAATGGAACATGTTTGAGTGTGTGCATGCAAGCTCAAGTAAAAGATTTAAAAGTATGAAAAGGTATCTATCTCCTTGACAGCAAGGTCATATTGTGCAGAGTGCTTGAGTGCGAGCAGTGGAAGCTAAAGATGGAGAGCAGGGGGGGAAATGTACAGGAGAGAGACCCGGAGAATGAAGGCATAATGAAATGGAATGAAATGAAAGGAGAGGTGAAATGAAAGGTGAAGTTAAGTATAGATGTGGAACAAAAGGTGGTGAATGATGGAATGGTTAGGCTTTCACCCCATAATCAGCATGTCTTAATTATGCCATGTGAGTTGTAGAAAAAGGATTTTTATCCAGAAAGAGGAGGAAAAGAATCACTTATTATGTGCATGGTACATTAGGCTTTAATATTACACCTTTGTCTGCTGCAGATCAGACTGAAGCTCTTACGCCGAATGTATAGATCTTTGTAAAGAAATTGGTCTGATACGGACAAGTAAGTGGACCTCCTTTAAAACCAAGCAGGTGTAGCGAGATGACTCTTCTGCCATCACTGCTTTTACATGTCACTCTGGGGAACCAAACCCGAGGGATCCACAGGCACCAGTGCTGGGTGCTGGACCTCCAGATCAGTCGTTCGGCAGTTCTTCAGAGCCAATCAACCCGACAGTCATCAGTAGCCCGGACCCTCAACAAACCACTCCAGGCTTCTCAAAGTGGGCCTCTGCTCACCTCAAATGCTCCAGATGGGTTGATGCTGTCTGAAATAGTTCAATTAGTTAACTCCGCTTATTTGATCCTTTCAAACTACTCGTAATTCGCAGTTAGTGTTCCCTCCATAGTCACTCACTATCCTTAGATATATCCCTTCACTGTTCTCAACTTCTTTCATTACTTCAGATTTTCATTATTTAGTATAATCATGCCATTTACTCCTCATAAATTGTTTCATGTCATTTACATTTATTATTGTAGTAAACCATCCTTAAATTTAAAGTCCTGTCTGTAAGTATTCTATTCCGAAGATTGAATCATTGTAATAAAACTTGCACTTGGGTTTATGAGATTGATTCAATACAAAGGCTTATCTCAACGATAAAAGATAAAGGTTAAGTATTATTGCTTGATCTTTAATAGTCAGCCTAAACACTTGATTCCCTCTTTTGTGGATGGTGCCTCTTTGAACGAGTGCAAAAGTAGTTATTAAATTAATATTACTTCCTTAAATTAATGTCAATTACTATCTAACAAATTTTCGCAACACAGGGAATCAAAGCATCCTGTAGTACCATGACCAATAACAGCATGATCAGTCTTTCAGCCTCAGGAGCACACAAACGCCACTCAACACATGAAGCTAACATTATATAGTCATGTATTTAATTCTGTAGGCCCATTCACTTGTTTCATTAAGTCCACAAAGTCAAATTTGACCACTGCACTGTGGTCAGAGATGAATTAAAGTCTAAACTGGTTAAACTTTTAGTAGTTTGCTTGTTTCAATCTGTGTACAGTAGAAGGCAATGAATTTGTGAATTTGGCTAACAAAATACAATCAAAGAATTCAATCGATTATGGGATTGCCTTGTATATCACCCCATATTTGGGTTTTTATGGGACTGAAACTTTTTAATGATGTTTACAGCCCCTCCATCTCTAGCTAACTGGCAGTGGCACTATTTTCCAGTTAAAGAAACATCCGTCTGTCCATTGTATGTACTGCTTATCCCATTTGGGGTTGCAGGGACTGGAACCGATTCCCAAGCTAAAAAGTGTGTTTTTGATCTGTTGGAGGAAATTGGAGTACATGGAGATATAAGCAATAGATATGAAAGGAGAACATGCAAACTTCACATGAAGAAGGCTTTGATAGAGATTTGAACCAGCAACTCTCGTGCTTTGGTGCAACAGGACTACTCACAGTACCAACTTTTAGTCAAGTACATGAAACAGTATGGACAAAAGTTTCATGATTTGAATATCATCATGCTTAAGTATGAACACTAAAATGTCTACAGCCATATTCAGGGATGTTTCTGCTAACTCATTTGTCTCTCCGTGAAACAGAAGTTTTAATTTAGAAATCTAGCTAGGTAGGTTGAGGAAATGAGACTATGGCGTTGAAGGGCAGTGTGTACATAATCTACAAACATAAACACACACACGAGCAGAGGATGCAAAGGATTAAAAGTTTAGGGAGGTCAGAAGAATCTTCAAATTAAAATATTTAAAGGTTTAAGTGCTGACGGACAAGTAAGAAATATTAATGCAGAGTTGAAGTGGATGTAGTGCTGCTTGAAATTGAACCCGAACTTGGTGATTTAATGACATGATACTTATAAGCTTCAGTAGTAGATAGTAGACATACACCAAAAAAAAGATTTTATCATAGCACTGGGTTAGACAGCGATGTCACCAGAATATACATCACTCTGTAATAAGGCAACAGAGCTACTGCAAAGTAAAATGCTAGAAATTTATGGCTATAAAAGTTTCATTTTTACCTGTGAATGGTCTTGAATGTTAGACTACAGACTGACTAAGACTGTCTTCATAATATATTTTTTGGGCTATTTTTAAGGCTCCTTCAGGATACACCAGAAATGAAACTTGGCAGCAGTGTGGGGTTTGTACAATAAACATTTAAGTTTTCTTTCTGCATGTAAACTTGTTCTCAAAGCTTTCTGTCACTTTTCCTCTCTCTGGAATACAAAGCAACTTAGTATTCAGTTATTTGATTAATAATTAAACCCCTGACTTGTTATGTTTTAATAAAATAGATAATATAATAATAAAATGAAATAATGAAAAAATAATATTTTGGCATAATATAAAGTTGTGTCTAACCTGATCTAGTATATTTAAATTATATTAGGTCTCAAGTGTGAGTCCTGAGTGTCCATAGATGTCCTTCACTTAAAATGATCTCAGTTAAGAAAACCTTTCTAAGCATCAGTTTTTCTTTTTTTTTGTCTTTTTCAATAGTGCTTTTGGATTTTGCCAAGAACACGTGCCAAATGAGGCCCTCTGTTGATATTTCTGAATGTTTATTGATCAACATGGTGTATCTAAAGTATCAGGGGGGTTTAACCTTTCTTATATTTGTGTATAAACAGTATAAATATATATATTTCAATAAAAGAAGTGATGTAAATGTAAATGTTCTTTATTTATACAGCCCTTTACAACAACCCTTTTGGTGAACCAAAGTGCTTTACAATAGATAGTAAATAAAAAGGAATAAATAAAAACAATAAAAAGCAAAAAAAACAATAAAAACAATAAAAGCAATAAAATACAATAAAATTAAGTAAAATAAAGTAAAAGTGTCACCACGCTACTGGGTATTAAAAGCCAACCTAAATAAATACGTTTTCAGTCTAGATTTAAAGAGGCCCAGGTCAGAAATGAGACGTATTTCGATGGGGAGCTTGTTCCATAGCATGGGGGCAGCAACGGAAAAGGCTTGGTCACCCCAGTGTTTGTACTTTGACCTGGGCACTTCCAGCAAAAGTTGGTTAGATGACCTCAGAGTTCGACCAAGCTCCCGCACAGTTAAAAGCTCAGTTAAATACAAAGGGACGAGGCCATTAAGAGCTTTAAAAACAAACATTAAAAGTTTAAAATCAATCCTGTATTGGACGGGAAGCCAGTGAAGGGAATTAAGAACAGGAGTGATGTGCTGTCGTCTGTTGGTGCTGGTTAAAAGACGGGCAGCAGCGTTCTGCACAAGTTGGAGGCGACCAAGAGAAGCCTGGGAGACGCCAACATAAAGAGCGTTGCAGTAGTCCAATCTTGAACTTATAAGTGCATGAATGGCTTTCTCAAGGTCGTAACGGCTTAAAAACATTTTAACTTTGGCAAGGAGACGTAGCTGAAAAAAACTAGTCCTGACGACATTGTCTATTTGTTTGTCGAACCTCAGATGCGTGTCAAGAACCACTCCCAGGTTTTTGACAGTCTGACTTAGCGTTGCAAAAGAGGTTCCAAAGCCAGCCGTCACTGTGTCCCCAAACATAATACATTCTGTTTTGCCATCATTAAGATGAAGGAAATTTTGGGCCAACCACTGCTTGATATCTACAATACAAGAAGACAAAGAACTTTGCATGGTGTGACTGTTGGGCTTCACTGGCAGATAGATTTGCAGATCATCTGCATAACAGTGAAAAGAAAGGTTGTGCCTCGCTATTATTGACCCAAGAGGCAACATGTTTTGGATATCTTACTTGAAATATTAAAACCCCATGTTACCTCTTTTCTCAGTTGCTTTGCCTCATATTTTAAACAATCTTAATGTTCTCTTAACTGTAAGTTCAGTTATCAGAACAGTTTTCTGTATATAAGAGCTCTTCACCTTTAAGCCCATCCACAACCTTGCTCCTCCAGACCTTTAGAAACCATTGCACCGCAGGAAACCCTCCTGCACTCTCAAGTCTCTGTCTTCCATCTTCCAAACTGAACTCTACTTGTCCACCAGTGGACCTAGAACCATCAGCTACTCAGCTCCTTCAAATCCCATAAAAACGTCTTTTAAAACTAGCATAAAACTGTTTTGACTTTGGCTGTATTACTTTTAATTTACTTCTAGTTATTGCTGGTTATTTTTATATATTTTTTTCTTATTTAACTCGGCCTTATAAGGAAGGCTTGAGTGGTGTAAAAGGCTCCTGTAGATAAAATGTTGAACTATTATTACCACAGGAGATATCTCAAGGCATACTCACTCAAGGCAACCCATAACATCCTTAAGCATGTTTACCCTAAAGGCCAGTTTGTTTGACTAGTTTGAGTGCTCTGTAGCGTACTCAAGAACAGTACACTTCCTTGGCCCCTGCACAGATGGATGAGAGCTCATGCAAAGGCAGAACCAGAGTGTGTGGTGTGATCGTGACATAATGCGACCATTCCTCTCTACACAAGCCTGAAGTAGCCAAGACATGATAGCTTTATGTTACTGGCAAAAGCAGTGAGTACATAATGCTTTTGATACTCTGTTAAAATTTCTCAATCATTTATTCACATCCCTGAATTACCAATTCTCTCTGGACTTTGCTTTAGAAGAAGTTTGTGAACTTGGCACACTGCTTTGCCACTCTTCATTTGCAAAAAAGATAAATTCAGAAGCAGGGTTCAAGAAATAAGATCTGTTTTTCTAGCTTTGTTATTACTTCTGCTTGAAGGTCAAGAGATCAACCCAATCATTCATATTCATGTTTTGGTGTACATGGATTTCTGCACAAGATTTCAAACCAGTTCATCCTGCTGTTGTTGAAGAATTTCAATGTTGGACTGAGTGACTTCCAGAGTGATTGCTGTTGCCATCCCTGGAGCCATGGTGCTGGCACAGCTACAAACAATACTGACCAGACAGAAGCGTCCATGTGCTCTCCAGTGTTTGTTAGTGTAAAATGTTTGCGAGTTGTTCTTGCGGCGGTCAAGTGCGCTTTGAGCTGTGACTTAGGGCTTGAAAGTGGAGCAAAGTGGACCATGAAAAAGTTGGATGATTATACACACACTCACGCAGAAACACTCCCTCTCCCCTCCCTTCCCTCCAACCCTTCCTTTCCAGGCAGCTCTCTGGGCCGTGAAAGTGAGAAGAGAAAACATAGGCTGTTGCAAATGAGAAATGCCTTGTGTTTTTGGGGCGGCGGTGCTGATCTCAGCAGCGTTCAGTGGCGAATGTGTAAAGAATAGCTTCTGTTCGTGTAGCTAGCTGAAAAGACTCACAATGAATAATCACATCCTATCAAGCAGACACACTGCTATTGATTCGAAGGAGAGAATCACCACATATAAATACATTTTCCAAATAGCTTTCAGTAGCACAACACCCACACAGTTCTTCTCTGTTTTCTTTTTTTTTGTTCAACACACTTATTTTTTGTGCCGCTGAGCCAGCAACAGCCGAGGCTAGGGGCACTATGCCTCTGGTTGTCTGTACGGCCATTTGATTCTTGGAAACGCAGTAAGTTTTTGAGGTATTCTCTTCAAACTTTGCACAGGTGTTAACTCTCACTCATGGATGATCTGGTTCACATTTTAAAGGGTACAGGTCAATGGCCAAAGTCATGGAGCCTCATGTTTATGCCTAGCTTGTTAATGCAATTGCTCAAGAGCACTTAAAGGGTTTTTGTTATGGCTAGCAAAAATGTTCACTTTTCTCACATATGAACTGAGTAGATTTTGAGTATCAGAGGTTAAACTAGTTATTGAGTGTCATGAACCCTACTCAGCTGTGAACTTGGTATTTTTCTCAAATTTTGCACAAACATCAACTCTAACCCAAATTTAAACTGACTAGAAGATGGTCTGATTATATGTTGGAGGTCAAAGATCATTGGGCTTTAAGTAAACCCCCTGCCATTGAAAGTGTTTCCGTCAAACTGATGCAAATGATGACTGAAAAAATTGGCCGATTAGACTTTGGAGGTCAAAGTTCAGTGGAACCCATGTTCATCTCTTGCCTGTGAACAAAGTAGCTCAAAGACCCTTTGAAAGGTTGCTGTCAAGTGCACACTTTTCCACTCTCACCCAAGGATGAAGTGATTAGATTATGGAGGGGAGAGGATAAGGTTGGTGAAACTCATGTTAAACTCCTGCTTGTGCACACAGTAACTCAAGTACCCTTCAAAGGATGTCTGTGAAAGTTTGCATTTCTTTACACAAAGATTTGTAGATGGACTGATACGATTTTTTAATCCAAAGGTAAAGGTAGTTTGGTTCCATGTAAGGCCATACTTGTAAACCTGACTGTTGAAAAACACTTTTAGGCTTTCTGTCTGACTTTGCATGAATGCCCATTCTCCCTCATGGATACTCTGTTGAGATTTTGGAGGTCAAAGATCACTGGGCCTCATGTCCACCCTTATGTACACAGTATTTAGGAAGAAGTAGAAGGTTAGAGGTCAAGGTTACTGTTCCTCATATTCATCCTTTACTCATAATTGTGATACTTCAACATTTTTTGAGAGATTTTTTTTTAACCTTCGTACAAATGTCCATTGACTGACTCGTAGAACTGATTAGACTTTAGAATTCAAAAGTCAAGGTCTTAGGGATAGGGTTAAAGTAGACTCATGCTCATTCATTGCAAATAAAACTTATGAATCATCATTCCACCACATTAATATCATCCCTTTTCTTTGCCCAGTACTTTATGTTTACTTTCCGGCACTTGTTTACCTCACATAAAACCAACAGGCAATTTTTTAATCATATATCTTATGTAACTTTTGTGTAAGATACCCTCCATCTCTTGCCCAAAGCTGCAATGTGCAATTATTTTGTGTATGGGCCCAATGGATTGTAAAACTCAAATTTTAGTCAGCTCACTAGATGTGGATAAACATCTCCCGGCATTTCACAGTGACACTGGCAGAAGAAAATAATTTCTCTTAGTAATAAATGTGTGAGTGTGTTTGTGTGTGACTGTGGTGCCTGAGGAGCCTGAAAGGGTCATCTCTTCTCCCCGATATCAGGCCCTTTGCCTGACCATGGGTCATGCTTCACCTCCCTGGAGCTCCAACCTGCAGAGACAGCATCCACTTAAATATATACACACACATACACACAGTCACAATTTTACACTCTAAATGAGTTCCCATGGGAGTGCGTGTCTCCTGTCAGGATCGGCTGTTGCTTAGAGACTGGTCCCGGGGCAAAGCAGTCACACACACTCTTCTTCACTCTCCTGGCCTCGTTACACTTTTAGTTAGAGTGATGGCACTCAGCTGCTTATTGTCCATGAGCTCAAGTGGAGCCTCTGCTTTTGTGGGTCTGTATGTATGAGGAAAAGAGAGCAAAAGAGAGACTGAAAAGGAGAACATATCTAGATCCAGGAGTGCAAAGTTATAAATCATATTTACTCATGTTACTAACACTGGGTAGATTTTTTTTGAGCGATTATGCTTCTTTGAGTTCTTGTATATCAGTACTTTTATATTGATTTAAAAGCCCCACGTCCTGGTGTGTTTAAACGTTTGCAGCATGCCTAGGGTATGTATGAAGCAAGGATTTGATTGAAGTTGAATAAATTTTTTTTTTAAAAATAGTCTCTGTAGAGGATCAGATGCAGCTCCTTTTCCCTCTTCTTCGGAAATGCTTGTACCTGAGGGGCAGGGGAGGCCTACAGAAGGCTATGTCAATGATATCTGTGCTGATTGGCTGTCCAAACTGTGATAAGAGTGGGAAGGAGGGGTTACAGTCAGTGAAGCAGAATTTCAAAACATTCATGGCGTTTGCCTGTGACGAGCAGAAAACACAAATGGAGTTGGCGCTGTATAGCTATTACATAATAAACCCCAGAAAGTTAAAAAAACAAACAAACAAACAGCATTTTAAGGGGCATTTTATTAAAGAGGCAAAGAACATTTCTCTGTGAACTGAGAGTTTAGTGAAAAGTGTCTGTTTCTTCTGCTCCCCAAGCCCCTTCGAACAACAATAAAAGCAAAGAAAATTGATCCTGTAGGACATGGGACCTTTTAGGGAGGTCCTATAAGGGAGTATTGATCTTCACTAAATTTTTCCACTGCATCTGAGCACAAAAACTAAAAAACAAAATGAAAATATAAACAGATGGAAAATTTCCATCAACCGGTTTTGTCAGGGTACCAATAATGCATACTTCAATACTGATGCCAGGTTTCATAACAGGCGCTTATAGTCACATGATCCTGGTAAAGCGGAAAAGTCTGATAGGGGGCAGAAAGTGAAGAACGCTGCTTGGGTTTCAATATATGGTGGAGCTGGGCAAATAATCAAGTTTTAAAAAATGGAGATTGGAGGTTTGTGCCCGACATCAACAATATTCATGTGTGTCTTTAATATGTTGTTTTATTGTTAATTTGTGATTTAATTTTTATTAGGTCAAATGATATTATATACTGAAACAAATAGGGAGTTTACTCATCACACTCCAGCTACTGTGCAACACAGAAAAGTGCACTGAAAGTTCTTGGTACATTTTAAATAAAATACCTTTTCTTAAGTAGATACAAAAAGTGCCCCTTTTTCTTCAGTTAAATCCAACTCTAATTTTACTTGAGTAAAATATTGGAGTGCTCTTTCCCATCTGCCTTGATCATATCAGCCATTCCCCTCGTTCCCTCTTCTTCTCTCTAGTTTTGTTTCTAGAAAGTAAAGCACATATCTCTTCATCATTTTCCTCCTTTATGTTATGCACATACAAACTTACTGTCACACTTCCTCTACTTGGTGGTAGCACGAGTCGTTTTTATCACCCAGCTCCACTTTGAGTTCAGTAATTACACACAAGCGGAGTATTTTACTGAGATAAATCTGCTGCCTGCTTTGAGAACACAACTTTTTTTTTAATCTCGCTCCTTCACGGCATATTTCACCGAGATAACAACTTTGATTATGTGTGTGTGTGTATCTATGTGAGTGCTACGTGTGCTTCTGGATACATTTCTTTACATGCACGCGCACAAGCGAGAGGAAGATAAATGGTCTTTTTGTCTCCTGTGCTGCTGAACGCTGTATCAAATGTGCTGATTTGCTAAATGAAAGACAAAAACTGTTTACCAGCATTTTGCGAGCCATGACTGCGGCGCTGACAGAATGCAGCTGCTGTTGGGTGTTTCAGGCGGCCTCACCGGCACTTAGAGCCTCAAAAAAACCTCAAGGCTGCTTGCTTCCCCTAAACTCCAAGCTGCTGCTTACTGTTGCAGCAGCGGTGCACTGTTATCTCCAGACGCACAACTCAGAAGCTTTTCACTCGTGTCTCAGTTTTTGTATTGTCTGCAGCATAATTTGTATGGTTTAAACAATCCTGATGCATAACCTACTTTTTGTTCAAAATTCCTTTTTTTTTTTCAAGTTGTCTTACGAGCCTTTTATGCACTTGCATCATATTCTTTTGTCTTTTCTTCTCTCCCTGTTCCCCAGCTGTACAGTAAGCTGCGGTGTGATGACCAGCCAATGTTGGAGCATGTGGAGCAGCTGCTGGGTGAGCTGGGAGGAGAACTGGAAGGAGAAGAGGGGGATCAAGTCTTAGATGATGATTATGAACCCTGTAGTGATGAAGAAGAGGAGGATGAGGCAGAGACACCCATGGACCACTGACCACCACACCCTTTTACTCGTCATATTTCAACTCTCTCCTCTCATGATCCTTTTAGTTTAATTGTTTGAGACTTCTTCCATCAAGTGCCTTTTTAAGTGGCGATCCTTTCACACATATTGAATTAAAGCACGATGCACAGAAACATCTTTATTAAAAACTGCAGTCTACCCAGTTTCTTTCAGTTTTTTGTGTAATACTTTTAGTGAAATAAGTGCATACTTGAGTAATGCGTCGCTTAACAGAAGTTGATGAAGGACATTGGTTTAAAGCTTTACTTTCAAAAGCAGCACAGGGACAAACACCTTTGAATGCTTTTGCTTCTTATACACACCCACACAGTCTCCACAAGCTTGACGCACAAAGGCAGCACATTAATGATTCCAGATCTTTCCAAGTTCAGCCGGAACAGCGGTGTGTCCATTTCAGTTGAACTAATGTAAAATCTCTCTTCAGGGTGTGAGCAGTAACTCTGCGAACAAACAGTTAATGAATTCTTTATGTGTTACGGTTCTGGTCTTTCAACTTTGTGTACAATTCTTGAAATTTTGATTGTGTTCAGTTTATTGGCCTGCTTTGCTTTTTTCCCCTTCATGTTAACTCATTTGATTCAACAAGACAAGGAACAATAGAGAGAATTTCAGAGAGGAAAAACAGGCAACTCTGACTTCTGTTTTTCTTTTATAATTCAGCCTTTGAAAAAATTCAAGCAGTGTTATGTAGGGCAGTGTTGTGATAAAGTAACAGACCAATTCTTTTTACAGTAATGTGTAATATGTCAAACAATATTTGAATTTTAAAGTTTTATTTTTGGGGCTTTTATGACTTTATTAAAACATGATTGTTTATGAAGTCAAACACTATGGAAAGTCTGGAATAGGGGCAGCATTATAAACCGAGAAAAGCTCAAATGTAACCCTCCTACATGATGAGAAACTGCTTGTTCAGGCTAAAAAATTACTGCTCCTAAAAACCTGAAATATACTTAATAGTTTTTTTCCTATCTAAGAGCTCAAAAGTGACTGCTCGTACAGAGATTAGCATAGATGCTAACAGCTTCAGTAGAAGTTTTATCAGATTTGGACCGCATTTCTTTATTAGATGAAAAATGACAACATGACTAGCCTCTCTATAAAAAAATTTTCATTTACTTTACTTCTGACATGTTTTCTTGAGTTTGCTCTATGAAGAGGTTTACCTTATGTACTTTACACCACGGCAGTGCCACCCGCCTACCACATCATCTAATTGGCCCATGATGATTGTGACTGATCATCCGGTCACCTGCCAGATATGCTTTAGATTCTTTATTGTGTATGTTCAAGGGGGTGGGACTAAACACTTTTCAGGTACAACTAGGTGGGACTCTGGAGAAAAAGATCAAGAATCACTGGTCTAGCAAACCTCTTGCTCTATTGGACTTATATACACTCATACATACACATAGGCTATGAAGGCGTTTATAGTCAACTTACACACACAGACACGTGTTAACTTTACAAAAAATGTACACCTTTGTATGTAAACACATTAGCATGCCATTAATGCACCAAGACTTACAGACACTGCCCCTTTTTTGTTTTGTTTTTTGAATGAAGAAATTACATTTTTTTACACATTCAAAAGCAATGCTCTAGGCGGGTAAGGAAATAATGAAGTGCATTATTTTTGGTGCAAACTGTATTGATTTTTTTATAATCAAATAAAAATTTGATATCAATTTGTCCGTATTGTAGGAGCTATACTTTAAATAAATAACACTGACTAGGAAGTATATTTTTATGCATTTAGTAATGTGGGTTAACTAATACTGTAAAAAAAATATAAAATTGACTTTTTAGGGAAAAAGAAGAGATTTATCATCTTTTGTTAGTTTCTTTTTAGAAAGAAGAACATAAAACTCTTCTTCCCCATGTTTGCATGAATAGTTGTGATTTCTTTGTTAAAAAAAAATATCACACAAGTGTATGTGCTTCTGTACATCTAGGTGTATGGATGACATACAAACACATATCTGGACACATGATTTCTTTATTTAATAATCACAAGTGGTTGTATGTCTGTAAATGCGTTGACCATATATTCCTTCTCATGCATATGTAAACAAAATGGAATAGAATCAGCTTGTACATGAGCTTTTATTACAGTAAAAACCTTAACCAGCCAGCCACAACATTTTGACCACCTGTGCAATCCTAACAACTGTTGCTCAAGTAAGGAGCTAGCTTTTATCAGTCCACAAGGGTGATTGAGTCTCTCTTTGTAGGTAACACACATAACTGAAGTTCAGAAATTCACAAACATGCACAAGCTTGATCTCGTAAAGTTTCCCAGAGATCATTAAAAAATCGTATACGATCATTGATTAGATTTTCTTTAAAAATGTAGACAGTAAAAAGTCTTAAAAAGGTATATTCATATGGCAGTGTAGTTCAGTCCATAAGGGCTTGGGCTGGGGACCGGAGGGTGGCCGGTTCAAGTCCAGATTAAAACATACTGCCAAGTTGGTTTGGTAGCTGGGGAGATGCAAACTGACTTCCTGGGGCACTGCTGCTGGTTATGTCAGTTGGTAATGCAGCTTAAAGGGGTTGTTGTCCCTTACCTCTGGAGCTTCAGGGCCCTTAAACTTCATCACAGGTATACACCTGTAATAAAGTAGGGTCAATGTTGCTGGTGGTGCAGACAAGTCATCAGGGATAACGTGTGGCAAAATGTGCTCCCAAACCAGACCTGACCTGAGAGGTTCCATATGTTGGATTGCAAGTTTACTTGGACCATCTTTGTCAGAGCTATCAGGGCTACATAGCCCATTTAATCTTTATCCAGCATCAGTAGGTAAACCCATTCATTAGCCCAGTGCGGGGCATATGTTAAAGAAAGCTGAAGAGCCATTCCAAATGGCATTGAACCACTGGCTCTAAAGTAGAGATCAATGACATTAGATTTTTGCTAATAATCCAATATGCCGACATTTCAAAACTCATTAACGCCAAAACAATACTTTGCGTCAAGAGTACAAATCCCCCTTTTAACAATGACTGACCTGTTCCTTTCATGGTTACAGTTCATTTGTGTCAGAAACAGATGTGAAGGAATAAAAAAACCCATTTTATTCTTTAATAAAAAATATTTTTGGTTTATAAAAGTGGACATTGAGTGATGATGAGGTAAATCATCATGGAACGTGTACATTTTGCCAGTATTACAGTCAATATATGGGATACTTATGACCAAAATATTGGCTATAATATAACAGCAAAAATGTCCTTATCTGCTGATGCCAGTAGTCAACTCTTCAGGCAAACTGCTGATAATGATAATGGTTTGATAATAGTGTGTACTCTTACTTAAGAGAGAAATGCTGAACTGACCAATGACCATAGGGTTGACCTGTCTACCAATCAGAACAGACTGGGCCCACTGGGGAAGGACAGCCATAATGACAGGAGCTCACTGGCAGTTTTGCTGTTGTAAATCCACTCGTGGTAGTTATAAAAACCAAATAGATGAACTCATGTTAAGGCAAAATATGACCACTTTGAAACAGCAAAGGTAATGCTTCCCACTAAACTGTCATCTTTAGCAATAAATATGTGTTAAATTATCATCTTTCCGACCATGTCAACAAAACAGAAAAGATAAATGCTACATGGAAGTCATTTTTATGGAAAAATGTACTAGTTTACACAAATCGTCATAATCTTATGGCTTGAATTTTGTCAACACATTGAGCCATTTATGCTTTCTCCCAAGCTCTGATGTATTTTTAGTTCATGTTTGATTCTTTTTTTTAGTCTTTCATAAACTGACATTTTCTCCCCTGATACCTTCAGTTTGTGGATAGCAGTATGCGCCTTGCATGCTGTTACACACATCCACCGCAGAGTATTTCTCCATGTGCCGTGCCTTTTAACAAACACAACACACCACAGGCATTCGGTGCCGCGTGGCCCTTTTGAAGAATTCTATAACCGGTAAATGGGAGCGTTATCTTAGATGTTTTTTCTTGATAGTGACCAAGCTGCAGGCTGAGAGGTCTGCTGGGGAAAACAGGAGTTAAGATACTACGGTCAGATTGCACAGGCTTGTGTTTTAGGAGCATAAAATAAAGCTCAGGAGGAAATCTATGATATGGTAATGTTTTTAAATGTGTGTGCAGATATTGATAGCATAATGTGATATGATGTGTTTTGTTTGTGGACCTTGCTTTGCATAGAAACATCCATGTCTCTTCTCTTTATTGTACGATAATGCATTAGGAGTGGAGGCCACGTGGACTGACTACCTGGAGCGAAACTGTCAGCCAGCATTTGGCTTCATAATTACAATCCCGTGTGCATAGGTGTGTGTTTCTATGTTTATGTGTGTTTGTGTGTGTTTTACGGCATGTGTCTGTGTGGCTCGTCTGCAGTGCTGTGTGATTAATGACTCAGAGGGTGAGTGAACATCGGCGGTCAGTCCTTTCTGGTTATTCTGAGCTGACCCGGTGTGAGTGGGGCCATGGTAGACACAAAGCCTGAGATGAATGAAAAAAAAGGAAAAGTAAAAAAAAAAATCCTTGGCCATTCTCCCACCTGTGCATGAGTCTCAGCGCTGCAGGAATATGTTCACTTGCTGAGAGAGGGGAGTGCAGTTTCTACACAAGGACACACATTCAATCACAGGGAAAGGACACCCGCCGTTTACTCGCTTCTCTGTCCTGCTCCGTGTTGGAAATCGCTCTCCGAAAGGCCAAATGGCTTTCCGAGAGGCCAAAGCGCAGAAATAATCAGAATTTTATGGATATTTTGTGCTGCCAAAGGTCCAAAAGTTTTTATTTCTCATATTTTCTGCTGAAAACCAACAAAAAAGATGTAATTGTGCAGTCTTTAATCTGAGCATGAACCAAAGCTCCTGTACGTAGTTTATATCTTGTATATATCGTAATGGAACAGAGGAAAATCAATGCCGGGGTCTCTGTATGACCATCCAAAGCAAACTAAAACATCAATAAGTAGACAGATCACTTCTTTTTGGATAATTTTCGTTTCTAAAACGGCTGCCAGGGCATCGAGGTTGATGGTGATTAACAGCACATTAAATCAACATACTTCCGGTTTTTCCAAGGAGACAATGTCATTGAGTGATCAGGGATGTGACACGTCAGGTATGACATTAAGAGGTGATTCACAAGACCCATGAAAATCTGTCAAAGCACATTTTCAAAGCTGGGCAGTGATTAGCTATTTTGGAAAAAAATTCAAAAAATCTTTAAGCTTGATTCTGTGACGATACTTTCTGTTTTTTACATTGAAATGCTAACTGTTTGAAACACAAATATGACCTTCAAATTTATGTTCATAAACAGATAATTTATGAAAATAGTAAATTCACCTAAAAAAAGAGGGGCATCATAGGCAAAAATTGTACCTTGAAGCTTATATCTATCTATCTATCTATCTATCTATCTATCTATCTATCTATCTATCTATATATATATATATATGTGTGTATGTGTGTATATATATATATATATACTGAAAATGTTATCAATCAAAAATTTTGTACAGGAATGGAAAATTTCACACTAAATTCAGCTTTTCATACCCAAATTGGAGCTGGGCTTATCTGAGTAGTCAGAAATTAATAAAGCACATCATTCAACCACTAAAACATTTTTTTTCTGTTCTGGAATGCAAGTAAATAACTATAATTTGACATTGTGATCAAAAAATAGTTAAGTGCTTTTCAATTTGATCTGTTTTGTTTGAAGCAGACTGTCCACACTTTAGCCCTGAGCCATTACTATTACCCTTTTCTTTAAACCCTGTTAACATTCTCTGAATTCAAGTAATGCCTTCAACCCTAGAGATATCTGATGCCACAATCCAGGTAAACAAGCCAAAAACAACTTGCCACCCAGCACTGGCCCACATGTCTGAATGATTGTTTGGCCCATGATGCAAGTCCCACCCTCTAAAAAATTTGGTTTTAAATCCATGAAAATGTCTTCAAAGCTTGAAGCAGATGCTTTTAGACCTGTATGTCAAGCTTAATATATATATATATATATATATATATATATATATATATATATATATATATATATATATATATAAACACAAATGCATATCTATATATATATAAACACAAATGCATATCTATATATATATATAAACACAAATGCATATATATATATACACACACAAATGCACATATTTTTATATATATATATATATATATATATATATATATATATATATATATATATATATATATATATATATATATATATATATATATATATATATATATATATATATATATATATATATATATATGTATATTTAAATATATATATTAGAGGCTTTTCTTGCATGTGTTTAGCCTCCAGGGAAACCTTCCCATAATTGGTATATGTGTGAGTGTGTGGCTGTGAGGGAGTGTGTCTGTATTTTTTAATAAACGACGGTAATGAGATGAGCAAAGGGAGAATAATCCTGGATTAACAGCTTAAAAATGCATGTGTCGTCACAACAACATCATGATGGGGACTTAATCATTCAAATACACACAGACCATCTCTCATTAGCCACACACAAAAACGCACACACAACAACATGGCAACCAATCACCAATTGTCTGTGCATCATATAGCTGCACGCAACAAGCCGGTTGTGAGTGTGTACGTGCCATTCATCTCATGTTGGTGGTATGTGTGTAACCTTGGCTTAATTAGAGAGTTAAGCGGGGGGTTCCTCTGAAGGGATTAGTAGGGAAATTATCAGAATCTGGAGACTTAAAGCTGAAACCAGTTAAACGGAAACAGGAGGAGGGGGATCAGGGTAGGGTTTGGGAGGTATTTTCGACTCTTTATGGGCACATTAGCTCACTCATTTATTTTCAAAATTGTCTTCCTGAATTCGTGCTCAAGCATTGATATTGGTCTCATGTTGTATATACAACACTTTCAGCCTCTCAAAACGTCTTTTAGAGATATTTTTGAGTCATGGACTTTTGAAGTCAAAGTATTTTAAAATAATTTTTTAAACACAAAGTCAGAAACACTGGAAGGAGCATAAAGAAGAACCAAGGACAAAATCAGCCTAACTCGAGGACTGACAGATGGAAACTGCATGTCACTCATCTACATCGTGCTCTTTGTGCTGTGGCCGTGCATTCAAAGTGCGACTTAACGACATAATGGGAGTGATGGTTATCTGACCCAAGGGTTTTACTGACAGCCACTGTGCTAGAAGTGGTAAATCAAGTGACCTTTCTCTTCTGCAGTGAAGCCATTTCCTGTGCTGGATGGATTTCTTGTGTTAATGGATGCAATAAGACTGACCTGTGAAAAGCTCTGCGGCTGATGAATTGACACAAAGGGTTAGTGCTCGGATTTGTGGTGCTAAATATGATCATTAAAGGATGATAATAAAGAGCTTGTGTCAACTATGTGCCTAGATTTAGCTACTAGCCAGTTCTGGGTAACAGTCAGATCAAATTTAAATTTAAAAAAACATGCTTAAAATGTACAAGCCAATGTACAAGCCAAAACTTTACTGGTATTAGCACAGAAATGCTTTTTAGGTACTCCAATTCAGGTTGCTTTCATACCAGGATTATTTAGAGTTGTTCTGAAACAGTTGGGCATTCCTTATTTGGCCCAGGTTGTTTTGACATTTGTGAACAGAGCAATCAAGCACTAGCCGCATTCACACAATATTTACATCCCTGTGACTGTGAACATCATTCAGACAGATAGGGTGGATGAGTTGATACCAACTATTGATAAGAGGGGAGCACTCAGACCCAGCGTGGGATAGAAACGCTGTTTGTATGAGTGTCTGCCTTTGTGTGTATGTGGAAAAAGCACTGTGTCACATTCTTGTGCCCTTTCAAAGCTCCATCAAACTCTGAATTGCAAGAAATATCACGGCCTTGTGAAATATTTGTGAATATCCCAAGGCGTCATGTTGACAGAAGTTTGTTGCATTGTTTTTGTGTATGCATGATGGAACGGGTTGCTGTTTCAGAACAAAACCTTGAGCAACATCCGGGTGAGTGGATACTGGCACAACTCGTTGCCACTACTCCCCAGCACTATTAAATGTTTTTATGGTTTCACAGCCTGAAAGGACAGTATATCTGCACTTTTGTCAGAGCTGCTGCACTCACCTTTCCGTGTTCGAGCACTGACTCATCTGCTTCTCCTGGGTTTTGTGTGCGTTTTCCGCACTGGCTAACATTAGCCTGCCGGTTGGTGCACTAATGCACTAATGCACTGTGTACACATCTTTGCTGTAGTTGTCATATTGGCCTGCAAGTTTTACATCTGGTCCGCACTTGTCTGGACATTCCTATCGTCCTGTCATAATCCTGTGGCAGGACTTAACCGGTACACAGCTGCTGAGCTGCTTGGATATGCTGGCACCTGCCTCAGCCATCACCGCCAGTGCTGCACCAACACCCGGACATCACTCTCCCACCTCGCCGAAAATGCATTCACCGTGGGTCTCACAGGAATTTCCATCACGATAACTCCACATCAATGAAATCCTTCCACCTCTCACCGCCTTCCCAAAACCTCTGGCTGGACTGTTGATCACCATGTTGCTCCCCATGGCAACGGCTGCAGAGAAAGTCTTGCAACAATTCATCGAGAGAAGTTGAAAGTCCTGCCTATGTCAGTGCCTCCAGCTAGTTCATTTGAATGCGTTGTGTTTCAGCTGCCTGGACCCTCTCCTACCATTGTTGCTACTGTTTACCATCCACCTAAACCACGTTGTGACTTTTGTAAATGACTTTTCCACCCTGCTCACTCATCTGTCCACTCTCTCACCTAATGTAACACTGCTGGGAGACTTCAATATCCATATGGACAATATCAATCTGCCCCTTACCAGAGACTTTTCATCATGCCCGGAGAGCTTGGGTTTTCAGCAATTTACAGATTTCTCCACTCATTAAAAAGGACATTACTTGGACTTTATCTGCTGTTCTGGCCTTACCCCCTCCAACTGCACTGCTGATGAACTCCCTGCAACAGATCACTTCCTCCTCACTTTCAATGCAGCACTCTCCCTCTCCACCATCAAGTTTCTCCGTCTCATTTCATTCTATAGAGGACAGTAACATAGATCCTCTTTGCACCAGTTTTCTTATCCAGGACTCTCTTGCCAACCCCAATGATCTGGTCACTCTTTATAATAATGGTTTACCTCACCTCTCTCGCTCCAGTCAAAACACGATCTGTCTCCCTCTCCTGGGGCCACTCCCCTTCATCACTTACCTCCCCCCCCTTGGCCATATCTTCCTCAAATTCAATATTAATTTCCACTGCTTTGCAGATGACACCCAGCTCTACCTTTCTTGCAAAACCAATTCCACACTCCCACCCCCCTCCCTTATCTCCTGCTTATCTGACATTAAATCGTGGTTCTCCTCAAATTTTCTCAAGCTAAACAGTGATAAAACCAAACTCCTTCTCATTGGTACCAAATCCGCACTATCTAAAGTTGACACCTTCTTCCTCACCATTGACAGCTCCTTGGTCTCCCCCTCCCCTCAGGTTAAGAGTCTGGGTGTCACAGCACACTCTCCTTCCAATCTCACATCAGTAACATCATTCGGTCTGCCTACTTCCACCTCCGTAACATCAACTGTCTCCGCCCATCCTTCACCCCCCACAGTGCCTCTACTCTTGTTCACAGCCTCGTCACCTCCTGTTTAGATTATTGCAACTCTCTCCTCTTCGGCCTCCCCCAAAAGTCCCTCCATAAACTCCAACTGGTCCAGAACTCAGCTACCCGCATCATCATCAGAACCCCTTCACACCATCACATCACTCCCATCCTACAGCACCTCCACTGGCTCCCGGTCAAGCATAGAATAGAATTCAGACTCCTCCTGTCCTCAAGCAATACTCTGACAAAATACTAATCAGCACAATTTGTCCTCAGATCATGACATAATCTCTGCATTACTGTGCACAAAAAACATGACAGCAGAACCAGGGCAGATGATGTTGTAGTATCAGTTGACTACGATGCAAATTGAAAAAACAATAAAATAGAGGAGGCATCAGTTCAGATGTATGTTGACTGAATCAGATGAGTCAGAGCACAGGAATTTTGTAGCGCTTGAGACGAGGGTGAGGAAGCACACGTCTGGTATTACTGACAAATAAATTTAACATGTTGAATTGTCATCTGCAGTCATTTTGTCACACCATAGTTTACAAAATCATGTCTAAGACATTCTCAAATCAGTCACTTGATGTTGTATAGAGGACCAGTCAGAGGGCTTGCAGTCCGCTTCATTTTGAAGTGCACAAAAGGCGGCCCACATAGTCCTCTATGTTGCTTTATTGTACCACAGACGCAGAGTTAAGGTTATGGTGTGGCTTAGAAGAAAAAGTATAAATTAGCCCTAACAAATCCATTCATAACACTGTAGCTGTAGTAAAAGTTGCAGTTTTAGTAATGCAGCTATCAGGCAACTTTATAATTGATAGCAAATTTCTAAGGATGACCAGACCAATTTGCAATCCAACAAGATAGCTTTATGCTACAACATACAAAAATGACAGGCCAAAGTTACTCATGTTTCATCTGCAGATCATCAGAGAACTTGATGACATCAACTGCTTCAAAACTCTTTTAAGTTGTAGAATGTTGTTGATGTTGTTGAAGCAGGGGAATTTATCCTTGTCATCACTTGAACCGCCACTTGTACAAAATTGTCTTTTCTGTTCAATGTTTCTTTCAGAGTTTGTCTGTGGATACTGTTACAGGTACAGATGTCATGGTTGAAAGAGCTGCCATGTTAACAGGTGATCTTTGTGATAACTTCTGCAGACACTGGTAAGCATGACAAGTCCTTATTGTTTGTGCACAGACTTTACTTACTTTTATGAAGTAAGTCTTGTAAAACATTAGACACTTACGCTCATCTGTCAAAACAAGACGTTTGGCCTTTTTTTGTTCAAGGTTAAACAACAACTCATTTTGACGGTAGCCTAGATTGCTAACTAGCCTTCCATGATATAGACTGCGACCAGTAAAGATGTCATTGATTACCAGCACAGAAGGAAAAGCTGATTACTATGTTATGAGGTAAGGACAGTCCTGCCTCGGTGGGTGCTTTGGCCTTCACATAAAACAAACAAAATGAAAAATGCAACTACTGAATGTATCAGTTTATGTTTTTTACTTGAATCAGTGCAGCGCAAACAAGCTTTAAGTGTGAAGGATCAGCCCAGGCTGAATGCTATTACTGCAGGTTCAAGGTTTTAACCTATTTTGAGTTATGTCTTTTGTTTCTTTAGTTAACTGGGTTTTCCCCTTTTTAACAGTTAAGAGAACAGACAATCAGATGCAAATACCATATAGTTGAACACAGTTATCCCAGGTTTACAAAATTAACTATTATGGAGAGAGCACAGTAATGAAGTCACAATATAAACTGAGTTCAAGATTGGTTTAAAGTAATCTTTATATGTGCCTTTTACAACACTAAAGGTCACCTTACTCTACAGGCTTTAGATAAAAATAAAATATATCTGAAGTTTTTAGTAGAATTTACCATGAATAAAACCTCAGTATTCTGGCCAAATTTGAAGCAAACAGATAAAGTATCATTTTGAAAAAAATAATTTTCAGACCAGTTTTGAAAATGGATAGAGAGATGGGGAGTAGAGTGGACAAAGGCTCTAGATCCCATGTCAAACAAGCAGGTGGATACTACAGTGATGTGGCTGGAAGGGAAGACCTTCAGGTGCAGAAGGGTGTATTGATGTGTGGAATTTCAGAAAAGGTATAACGGAGCAAGGTTATGGATGTCCTCAAAGCTGAAAAGCAGAATCTTTAAGTTAATGTGGTAAATGATGAAGGGCCAGTGAAGCAGTTGATGAACAGGAATAGTGAGGTCAGTGGATGGAGTTCTGCAGATGACTTAAGACATTTGGAAACCGGACATTGCTGCAAATTGCCTTTTAATGTTGGAACCCTGATGTATTGACTGGTCATGTTTGCAATGCCATCCAAAACAGCTGGCATTATTGTGCTTAGGAATGACTGCTATATCCCAGACCTAAGGACTGAAATTAACTGTATTATATTATACTCAAAAGGAGCTTTAGACAGAAAATGTTACATTATATATTGTTAATCATTATCAAACACATACCTGTCAGCTAATTCCTGCTGGAAGGAGCCACTTGCCAGACACCCCAGAGTGGTCAGCACCTGTATACGTACTCAGAGCCCTTATAGCAACGTAAGTGCAGTCAATTGCACCAATTACATTTGGGAAACAGGACATTGCTGCAAATGAATTTTAATGTTGGAACCCTGATATATCGACTGGTTATGTTTACAATGCCATCCAAAACAGCTGGCATTATTGTGTTTAGGAATGACTGCGATATCCCAGACCTAAGGACGGAAATTAACTGTATTATCTCATACCCAAAAGGGGCTTTAGACAGAAAATGTAACATTATATATATATATATATGTATATATATATATATATATATATATATATATATATATATATATATATATATATATATATATATATATATATATATATATATATATATATATATATATATATATATATATATATATATATATATATATATATATTTATGTAATAAATAATAACATATAATATGTATATAGTGGTTCCGGGGGGTGGTTTTGTCTAACACTGGGCCCAGTTTACTGCATAGATCCAAGAGCACTGCTCTAGGGAATCTAAATCTTCCTTTTATTTTCTCTCTATCCTGATCCTACCATTTGCATGATCTTCCTGCAGCACCAGTGCATCCATTGTATAGCATTACGCACAAATGTCACTGCACTATTTATATGGTTACTCAGCATTTAGACTGATTGTTACACACCTTGTCACAATTAATACTAATCAATCAGTGCTATCCACCGCTCTATATCATTTGAAAATGGAAGTATGATATATGAATAGTGCACACAGTAGAAGGCCTAATGGCTTACCAAAGAAACACATCCATAACACTGCAGACTTGGGTATTTATGATTATGTGGGTCTAGAAGTCTGACATGTAATAATGTTAAATGTATGAAATGAATCTGGCTTCAATTCACCACCTCTCCATGTGTGCCGCCAGTTCCCCTGTCTCCAAAATGTTCGTGCGCCATGATCAAAGTTGGCATACTGGTGTGCACACATTGTGCCCCAAGTTTACTTTTATAAATCACAACCTTTGAGTTGGGAAGGTGCTTACGCCACTTTCAAGCCCTGTTTTGTGTGCAAGCAAGCTTTATAAATGAGGCCCCAGCCCTGTTGGAGGTCTGTTTGGCAAGAGGTCAGTTTGTGAAGCATGCTTACTCTGTTGTTTTATATTTGTTGAGGAAAAGTCCATGTAAAAAATGTTTTCTTTGCAGAAACTCATTATATCATGTAATGAACTCAGAGAAGTTGGCTACATCATGGATCTGCATTTTTAGTCAATAAGGCTTTTTCAGTCCTTCCTGCTACTGCCATTGTCTGAGGATTGAATGTGCTTAGGCATCTCTGCTTGCACTTCATTTGTGTGCGTGTTGTGTTTTGTTTTGTGTGTTTGTGCACAGTAATCTTTGTTGGAAACATCTGTCCCTCAGAGATAACATACCAGTGGAATTAGCTATGCTGTCTTGCAGCAGAGGATCACATCTCACTATTACAGCCTGCTAAATTATACCCTATTACACCTCTGTATGTGTGTTTGTGCGCATGTGTGTGTAGATGAGTGTAAGCAATGTGCTGACAGTGTCGTGTCCTTGGGCGCCTGTGCCAAGTTTAAGAGTATCACCAAGCCCACTACCTCTTCTAAGCTTTAAATCCATCCTCCAACAGAATTCACAGTTATTTCAACACAGTATAAGTCCCACACAGACAAGTCTCTCCTCTTAAAGAGAAACAAACATGCACTAAATAAAAATAGCTAAAAAAAAGGGACTTTTTTCACAGGATAAAGGTGTACTTTTCTGGTTCAGGGGTATAAACAGTAATATATCTGATTAATGTTGAAGCTCCAAACAGCCTGAGGCCATTTTGCTTTCCATATGTCGCACCTGAAGCAGCAGAACAGTGTCTTGGCACATCATTGTTGACAGATTACCTTTGGAACTGAGTCTTTATAGGAATTCAGAGGCACTAAGTTAATAAAGTAATGCATTCACCTGAAAAATCAGAAATACAGAATGTGACGGGATCAGCTTATCAGACTGTAAGGCAGGGGTGTGTGATTTGTGGCCTAGGGGACACATGCATCCCCACTTCATGGACAAACAAGCCATATGAAAATTTTGAGAGAAAATATTACACAACCTGTTACAAAAGTTTTGACCCAAGATGCCGATACAATACAAAAGGAAACTGTTTTAATAGTAAGAATAGTAAGCTTTCCTTGTAAATGTTTTGTTCTTTGCGAGAAGGTAGCAAATATTACACCATGTCATAGCTGAGCGTGGGCTGGATGTCGCACTGCATCACGCACCATCGCAACCCTGCTGTCCACACTGCATACATTAAAAATGTAATTCTATACCCTGTATTTTCCCCTTGTAAATAGTTCATCAGGTGCTTTAACTGTTCAGGTAGTGAAGTGGGGTGCTTTGTATTGACAAGTGGCTGACTCAAATGCTCATCAATACACAGCTCTCTGTGAGAGTTTCTCCTCCAGTGTTGAAAGTGAAAGTAAAACATTTCACCCACTGAAATAGATTAGTCCCTCTATCTCCACTATGTTAAACAGATAAACCTGTCCTGCTAAGTGAGAAAAGATAAAGAAATGCAAGAAAACCCCTCCTGCACATCATCAATTGTCCTCTGTCCTTACTCTTCATTATGATTTAATTCAATTATTCCGATTTTGCCACTGATACTTCATTCAACTAGAACACAGTGTGAGGCCTTCTTCACACAGTTGGGTATCCAAAAAAAGTCACTGAAAACTCCTGCTCGGTAGAGACTTGAAATTTCTGTTCACAATGTTCAGGTGTAGGTGGGAATAAGGGTATTTTCAGCTCAAAGTGTTGCATTGGGTACTGGTTTCTTTTCTGTGTGATGTCACTGTGCAACATCTTCACTTCTGTTTACATGAGAGTTGTGCTTTGAGGATATTTAAATTTTGCTGATTTCAACAGTGCTAACTGGACTATTTACATGCTTCACATACATAAACAGTTTTTTTTCCCACAATACTGCTGCTTTTTACAATGACTGACAAAACAAACCCTGCAATCACGTTAGAAAAAAATCCAGTGTTATTGTTTACAGACTGGTGACCTTTCGCTGCCTGATTAGTTGACCAGTCTGCTCTTTGGTGTTTGGACAGCTCAGTGCAGCTTAGCACCATTTTGCAGAGGCTCAGCATTCTGTCTTGTCAATACTTTGCACTGTCCTTGAAGCCCCAAGCCAGTGGGCTTGAACTGCTGACAAAATAATGGTAGGACGTCACACTGGTAGGTCTTTTCAGGGAGACAGGGGAACAAACCATTTCAGGCAGCTACTGGTGCTGTATACAGGAGAAGAGGGAGAAGTCCTGATGCTGCAGACATTTTGTCTTGTGTGTAGAAGTCCTCTTTTATGCAGAGCAGACATATAAAACACACCATAAGGTATACAAAACTCATAAAAGCATAGTATGAGCTCTTTAAGTGTCAAACACCACACCCGTAATATACTCTTGTGTGTTCCCATAGCCTACCATCCAAGTTTATTACTACGACATGGTAACATCAAGCATTATCCAAAGACTGCAAAAAGAATTGGACGAAGCTATGTGACATCAGCTGTTTGATTACCAAAGGAGGCTTTGGAAAGTTGTAATGGATGCTGTCATACTGCACATGAACATGTTTTTTTGCACTGAAAGGTTAGATAACATAAATAATGTGTATAGGTTATTCAAGGTACCATGCCCTGCAAAGTCATTTTTCTTTGCTTTTAATGTTAGAGGGGGCTTTGGCAGCCGAACATAACACTTTTTACTAAACTCTCAGTTCAAGGAGAAATGCGTGATACCTCTTAATTCCCCTTAAAATGCTCTGTTTTTTTTTTTTTTTTAACAGCCTGGGGTTTATTACGTAATAGCCTTACAGCCTCCACTGACTTTTGTGTTTTCTTCTCAACGCAGGCAGAGGCCATGACTGTTGTGAAAGTTCCCTTCATGGCCTCTAACCCCTCCTCCCCTTTTCCATCAGACATTATATTGGGGAGTCAATCTGCACAGTGATCATTATCATAGCCTCCCTGCCCCCTCAGATCTGAGCATTTCCAAAGGGGAGGGAAAAAGAGTTTTTTCTCTTTTTTTAACCTAAATCAAATCCTTGCTTAATAGACGCCTAAGACATGTAAACGGTCAAACACAACAGGACACGAAACCTTCAAATCAAACTTCTTTCTGCATACAAGCTTAAAAATATACATTTTGGTATAAATCTGCTGAATGATATATTTCCTGTCTTTGTTGGGATATAGTGGTCAAAACTGACTTATTAAGATACTCAACACCTTATAACCATGTGGCCCTCAGCACTGAGAATAAACCTGTTTGGCCCTCTTGGTAACCAAAGTTGCACATCCAAGGTATTAAGGGGTTATTTGGCAGATGATAACTAGACTTCCTTCTCAGTTTGCAAGTGTTACTCCTTTTTAAATATTGTAATTTTTAATTTTGAATGGTTAGTACATTTTCTAAGAGGCACAGAGATTCAGTAGAAAGATGTAAATTAGAACAGAGCAGCCTGAATCTGTATGTCACACTTGTACAACTCAAGAAAACTTTTAATGAACGTCACAGGGAGACAAAGGTGGTGGGAAGGGCTTTTTCTATTGGGTTAAATTTCTATGCTGTAAAAGCTCATGCTGTACAACAGTATTCGAACACTTTCAAAGTGTAGACTTTGAATGAACGGGCAAAAACTGAGAGGACGGAGAGTTATGGTACCTTTTCTCCTGCACAGTCGGAGAACAGCCGGGGGAGTTGAACGCAGCCCCACTGACCTGGTTCGATCAAAGGGAAGGGTAGGGGGCGAAACAGAGAGAAAAGAGAAAAGAATGGGAGCGAGCGGGAGATGGGAAGTGTCTCATTTATACAGCATTGCAATTTAGGTCGATGGATCGCTTGAGTAGCCGTGAGGGGCTCTTTTTTTTTGCTCAATGCAATCTATACCCACAATCTTACAATCAAACGTGGTGCCAATAGAGGTGATCCTGCTGCTGCACTCAGCTCCCCCCCACCCTCTTTCTCTGTGCTGCTGCTGCTGCTGTATTTGACTGAGTGCCAGCTTTAGTTTTTATACCTCATTAATTCACAGGAGCGATTGAGTGAGGAAACTGCTTCTTCTCCATCATAAATCAAATGGCACTGCTGCATGTCCACACAAATACACACAGGGGCATACGGGCACACACACACAACAGCAAAACATGAACACACCAGGGGGAGAATATCTCAGGGTTCCTGTAATGATTTAATCAGTCACTGACAGAAAGTACAGGGGGATTGTGATTACTAATTTCCACATGACCCCCGTGTGGATGACTGAAGTAAGAAAATGTGCTAAAATAAAGTGGAAAAAATGACTTAAATTTGTGTGTGAATCCAGCATTTAATATTATGTGAGTATGTAAAATCTCTTTTGGGATCTCAGTGAAAACAACAACCCACCTCCCCTGTTTACTTGTTCATTTTAAATCAAGGGCACTTTTCAAATCAGGCTGTGCTCCATAAGGTGTATCTTTTAATCCGAAAGACACGGTTTTTATGTCATTGATGGGTTTCACATAATTCATTTTCAGAGCTTTTAAATGTGGCCTCACTGGTTCACAAAGCATTCTTGGATCATTCAGAGCCAAAATCGAGAAAGCCACTTTAAATAGCTTTTCTCCCTCCATATTATACCCACGAAGAGAGAATGGTTGATTACATTTTAGTTTATGGGAGCAGTATTTGTTGAAAACAGTCCTCAGTTTTAAGAAATCAACAACAAACAAAACAAGTTAGCAACTGAGGTGCATCTCTTCCTGACTTTGAAGTGTCTAGTTTAGCCACATTGCTAGTGGGATGGGGAAAGGATTCAGGAGTAATAGGGAAAACTTGGTTGACAGAGTGTGGACCATGTCAAGTGAGCAGCACAAAACATGAATGAGATACTGAAACAGACCAATAGGTTCTAGCGTTAGATCCTGCAGCTTTGTGTCATCCAGTGTTCCCATGAAAATAATAAATATGCCATGTCTTGTCTTGGTGACTGCAGTAATAAATCAGTCAGTTTCAGCTATGGAGTCTTGTTTTAAAAACTGTTGAATATATTTGGTTCATTTAAGCACTTACCCAAAAAAAGCTTTATTAAAAGGTGTACCACCATTGTTGGGTAGCGTTGTTTTTAAAAGCCCCGTTTTATGCATAATACACATTTTTATTTTATTTTTTTTTCAAAGAAATGCATCCATTGCATGTCTACAAACCTCCAAAATATGGGAAAAAAAAACATTTTTTCTCCCTTTGTCGCTTGCTCCACTTATGCAAAATGTGTGTTGAAACAGTCTGTTCAAAGATTTTCCCCTCATGATGTCATATGGGAATGTGCCACCTTCTTAAAATGCATTCCCTGAGGCAGGTGCTTGCTCAGCCCACAGTGAACTGCATAAGAAATGTTTAGGCATGTCTTTACAGCTACAGTAAACATTAGAGCACACTACTAGAAAGCCAAAGCCACAACCACTTCTTAAAAGGGGCTGGTTGGCCTTGTTTTATGAGAATTCACACTAAAACAGCCTGTACTAAGCAGGGTTAAAACAGGTTTGTGCTTTTGGAGCACTTAGTATCTTAGTATCTTAGTAACATGATCATAATATAATGCTGATAGATTTTGTCCCCTTTTATCTCCAAATTTTCCCTTATGATCACCCAGTTTTTACTTATATATTACTATATTTACATTAGCAATTGTTGCCTTTAAAATATCTTTATTGACATTGGTTTATATTGCCTTTATATGGTAATTCTATATTCCTTGTAAGGGTATTCTTACATATATAAAATGGAGAAAGGAGAAACACGAAAACCTCCTCAACAACTGTCTATCCAAAATGTGTGAGACCACTCTGCTCTCCACTCTGCTCCTCTAAATAATGCCAATAAGCATTTAGTTAGTGGGGAATAAGATAATCTTAGAATAAGTGTTATCCTAAAAGAAGAAATTAAAATAATTCATTTAGATAACTAAGGCCATGTTTCTATGCAGGTTTTTAATTAATAAAAAATGAGACTTTCTTCTTCTGTTTTAAAAAATAATCCTTACACATTAGGTGCTCTAATTTCGTAGACCAGGTGCAGGCGGGGCGCACCTGCCCTGCGCCACGCCTGTGCTGCGCCAACGGGGTGTGTCCAGGGCATTTTGCAAGTTTCGTGCACGGCGCAGTCTGGCGCAGAGAGGCGCACCCACGCCTCTGTCCCTCCTACCGGCGCAAGTAGCAGAGAGGGAGGAGAGGAGGCGTGAGTGGGTTAAACACAGCCAAGTGTAATCTTCACCAATCAAATGAACGCCTCTCCTCACCTTTAAATGCGCCGTGGGCAAGGCGCAGTGACAATTTCACCTCGGTGGCGAAGACGGTCGGATTCGCTGTCACTTTTGCAGCAACTGGGAGAGCACAGGGGCCACCGGGCCACGCATCGGAGGCCACGATGCGCGTCACTGTGTGGACCACCTCACAGGACAGATGTAATCTGTTCCTGTGTCATAAATTGGAGTACAAAATTAAGTGATAATTACATTTAAATACAGCAGCAGGCTAATTCATTCATCATGCTTGTGAACCACCTGCATTCCTGGTCTGTCATCGCCAAATAGCAACGTTTTAGGTGAAAATATATCTCCTCCTCATCCTCCTTGCAATAATGTACTCCATCTTTTTAGATCACGTTACGAATAAAGATTAAAACAGAGAAAATATGGGAAATCACAGGTAAATCCTTAAGACACCCAGTGACTTACATTTATTCAGAGAGCGTGTCTCTCTCTTTTTCTTTTCTTTTGAATTTCATGAGATGAGAGAAGCCGGATACTCCGTATCGGATGATATGTGGCTGTTTGTGGTTGGCTTGAGAGATATGAACTCGTTAGTTATGACAAACGTCTCTGATCTGACATCAGATGTGACGGACAATTAATATAGATACAAATGTATATGCTGGTTCAGACGGTTACATTAAATAGTGGTTGCTGTGATTGTTTATTGCATTGAAATGTGCCTGACACTCTGGATACCTGCCTGTGAGGTTTTGGTGATGTGTGCGCACAGTTCGCCTGTCAGCCAAATTACCACTGCCCCGAGTACGCCTCGCCTGCGCCGAGAATAGACCAGGATGGAGCTGGCGAGCTTTCAGAGCACCTTCCGCGCGTTTTTTTGGCACAAAATTGTCACTGCACCAAGCTGAATCTTTCGGCACCTCCCCCTGGTGCGCCGTCACTCCCATCTCAGCGCAGCTGGTCTACCAAATTGGCTGCGCACGGCGGTGCGCTGGACGAAATTACCACTGCGTGGGGTGCGCCAGGCTGCGCCACCCTGAGTTGCGCCAGGAAATTAGAGCCCTAGGTCTTAAAATTAATTTTCATCCACATGAAAATGTATTATTGCTCTGTAAAATGCTGTTAACGACATGCAGAGGTATTTAAGTCATGCATTATTTTCTTGCCACTCCTCTTCAGTTTTGAATTTTGTTTAATTGACTGGAAGTCTGGTGTTATGGTTTAACTGGTGACCATGTTAGATGGTGTTAACTGACCTATTTGGCAAATGTAACTTGGTTTAGTTTTCAATCCAAGAAATATCTGATGAGCTAGTGCTAAAAATACAATGAAAAAAGAAAGAGTGGCAAGTACCTCATCTGAGTTCAAGACTGTTGTACAGCAACCACAGACACTGCTTATCCTTTTTAGAGTCACATGGGGATGGAACCTATCTCAGCTGACATTTGGTAGAGAGGCAGGGTATACCCTGTGCCAGTCGCCAGCTGATCACAAGGCCACATAAAGAGACAGACAACTATTCACACTCACACTCTACTTAAGGGCAATTTAGAGTGGCCAGTTAACCTACCAAGCATGTTTTTGGTTTGTGAGAGGAAGCTTGAGTTCCCGGAGAAAACTTATGCTGGCACCTGGAGACTATGCGAACTCCATACAGAAAGAACCTGGTCAACACGGGGAGTCAAACCAGGCAAGCACACCAGCCTGCTGCGCCACCATGCTGCTCTGCATAGAATAATGTTTCATCAAAATCAGATAAATGTTAACATATGTCCTCAATATTCAAAATAGCCAGATTCCTTTTCTACTTGTATTGGCTTAAAGAGTAGACCTGCCACAACCAAGATGGCGGTGACTTTGACATATTATGAAGTTAGTCAAATGAGGGCATATTTATATGTACTGTAATTTCCAGACTATAAGCCGCTACTTTTTTTCCCACGCTTTGAACCCTGTGATGCAGCTAATTTAAAGTATTTCTACATTACATCTAGCCATGTCACATCAAATTTAAATTAGGGTTAAAAAATCTGTCTGTGTAACGTGTGTATCTCCAAATATCTCCTGTTACAACGTGGACAGTGCCAGAGCATGCGAGCGGAGTGGAGCAATGAAATTCCAGCTCCTTGCGCACAGATCTGTTCATGCACCCGCTCATCCTCAGAGGAGCACCCCCTAAGTATTCTTCCACCTTCCCCTTCTACCAGCTTCAAACGCATGGGCTGCGGTTGAATAGTCCCCTCCATTCTTTCTTAACCCCGATGGAAAACGTCATGAGGTTAAGAAAAGGAGAAAGGAGAATTCAGAAGGACTTAGGAAAGGAAAACCAACTACACTTTCACTACGCTACTTCATCATGCGATGTGGATGCAGATGTTAATGACGTTAATATGCTGCGGTGAAACTACAATTTTCCGAAGATGGACAACAAAAGGCGCATCTTAGAAGTGCTTGTGTATCATGACAATGTTGTTCCTTGCAGACAATTTGAACATTAACAACCCAGTAAAAATTACGTCTGCATAACCGATGTTGGAAGTGAGGATTTAAATAAATTTGTCCACTTATTATCAACATGGATACCAATCAGTGCATGAACATAAATGGTAACTGAATGAAAGAAAGGCATAAATTGTTAAACCCCAAATCTAATAGTGTACAAATTATTAATATTGAACCATATTTAAAACATAATCAACATCATCAAAGCCAAGACACTTTAAATCTTTACCTTGACAGAAGTTTAACAAAATGTGTGCTTCTGTGACCTAAAATGCTGTTTGTGTGTACAAAGGCCAAAACAAACATTAAAGGCTTACTACCCAGTTGCAGAGGACAAGGCCTTGAATGTTTTAGTGCAAAAACTCCACATACTGTGCCTTCAGAATGTCTTAATTTTTCTTCTTAATGTTCTGCAATTGCTTATAAGCCTCGATCCTGTAAGTGTCTGTTCTCTTTCATTTCCCCCTCAGGCTGTGTGTGAGATTTTAATGCTTCTGAACTAGAGAGAAGATGGAGGAAAAGTGGAGTGGGTTGATTTAGTGTCATCTTCAAGATTATCAGTATTGGAGGACTTAGAAGTTGCAGTGCGTTTATGAGTATCTCTAAATTAAACTGTGGGATAAGGAACAGAGCAGCATGGTGTGTGTGTGTTAGAGTGAGTGTGTGTGTAGCCTATATGTCTGTGTTGCAGAGGGGTAGAGGTAGAGATGGAGAGGTTTGATGCTGTAACAGCTGCTAATTATTGCTGCTCTATATTTCACACAGTCTGTTTGATCTTTCGTCCTGTGGAGAGAGATAGGGATTCTCTGTCTCTGCTTCTTTCAGAATCACACACTTTACACATAAAGCCACATATACACACAAGCTCAAGGGTCAGGGGGAGGAGAAAGGCGAATTGTGCTCTAATTACCAAATCTCTGCAGGGGTTGACTTATATTTACAGCCAGCACCTCAGGACAGAGATTGTGCATTTTATGTCTTGTTTTAGGGTCTGTATTTGTGTCGCCCCATGCTGCAGCCCCCCCCCCCCCCCACCACCACCACCACCATGTGCTGCCCTGTGATCACCGAGGGCAAATCAATCCAATCTCTCAAAGCGCTCTGGGTTGTCCAAGTCCATAGACCATCTGGATGCCGCTCTGTTCTCTTCTGTGCTCTGCTCCCTGAGTGCCTGAGTGCTGCAGTCGTCAACTGTTTGGCACGATGCTGTAATATATTTACTGTTCACCAATCACAAAGCATAGACACACAACAGTTACTTAACACTGTACAAACCACTGTGACCTTTGGTGTAACATGGACAGAGAATGTCATTAAAGGCTAAATATGCTGTTATTGTCTCAAAAACTAGATATTGCCCAACACAGCTAATTGAATGTGGATTTTGTTTATGCAAATTTTGCTGTGTTGTTACAACAATTCTTTTGGAGCTTCATTTGAGGAAGTCTTTTAGGGGTTTAAGCTGAGGTGAATTAGGAAAAGGAAGTGAAGTCGCACACCCCAATGACAGCTTTGCACTCATCAACTGAAGCTTAGGTAACACTCCCTCCTTAAATGCGTCATGTAGTGAGGGGCATTACCTGTAATTTCCACATGGACCATCTACAAAATGCAGCGATGAGCAGTAACGTCACTACAAATAGCGACTTTAGTAGTTTAAGTTAATTTTCCAGGAGCTCTGAGGTAGCATTGTTGTTTTCTGAGCCAAATAGCTTTTCAGTAGGCATCTTATTGATCAAGTCGTGCAATAGCATCCTATTTCCCTCAGGTAGAAGGGGGTAGTGTGCTCTGCCCCTGTCCTAAAACACTCCTGTAAGGATATGTAAAAATCACAAGCAGACACGTGGATAAGTATTTTTAGCAGACGGTGGATGAGTATTCCTGCATGACTGAGATGAAAAGTGATCCTTGAAGCCTTTGTCTGTGTAACTGCTGAACCTGCAGCCAGATAAACAAGACTTTCACTATTTTTGAAGCTCAAATAGAATCAGTTTTTTAAAGACACAATGATGCTTCAAAACTCACAATTGGGGATATTTCAGATGTCTATTATGTTGTAGGGAAAACAGACAGTATTTTGGGCTTATTTTCCTAAGAAAACACAATCAAAAACTATTTAATTTTCTTGTTTTAAGACTAGTTCCTGTACCACCCTCTTACATTGTCCCTCTTACACGCACAAAAGTAAAAGACATTTATAGCCTATTTTTTTTCCTAACTAAGCTTATGAAGCACCATTACTCTTAGGGTATGGTGTGTTTTATTGAGGCTCAGACATCCTAAAGTATTTTTAAATATCACATATTGATAATAACAAATTTAAACAAAGTAAACAACTATTATTTATACAACGACAGAACCAGAGAAAAAGCTTTTAATTAAACAGATTCAACAGTTCATGGAGACACCCTTTCACCTCGAAAAATCTGTTTCCCAAGGCGCTGACTTGGTGTTTAAAAAAATCCTTTTTTTAGAGTCCATCAACTTATAAACAAAAATAAATCTGTTTGTAGCTGCTAAAATAAAAAGTAACTAACCTTTGTACAACCTTGCTGCTATGTCTGTGATGAGTACACCTGTCCATGGGCATTTAACCTATTTGTGAATCTTTGAACTACATTTCCTGATAATAATTTACATTTTACAACCACACAACAGGTACCTGATATTTCTTTTTTGGATTAGATAAGTTAATTTCTGTAACAATGAAGACTTATTATTCAAGATGGAGAATAAAAATAAACTCAAATATGAGAAAGTGCAACACACTCATTTTTTTACAGAAACAACGAGGAAACTGACACAAGGCACTTCTCTTTTCAATGGATACATAACAATGGATTTCTTGATTTGCAAAACTGACCTGTTACAACCCATTACCTAAGAACTTGATTGGTTGATTACCTTGTAAAGCATTGTACCAAAATGTGATATTCTGTGGTTAAAACCCTCAGGATGACCACGCCACAGAGTTTCGAGTGAAGTTCTATTGTGAGAGAGAAAAGGAGCTGCCGCCGCTTATACAAATAGTCAAACAACCCGCTGACTAAAACAAAGGAGTGCTTCCTGGACTCAGAAGAGTGTTTTTGCTCTTTGCATAGGACACAGTCATCAAATTAACAAAAGAAAACTCCAAGGCCCTCAGTTTCACAACATTGAAGTGTTGACTTTAAAAACACACTTTGTCATCGTCCCTGTTTGTTTGACTTCTTGATGAAGGCCTGATGCTGAATGTGTTTTAACAGCTTATACAACCATGCCATTAAAGTAAAGGCACTTTTATTCTTCAAAGAGAGTGTGCTTTGGAGATTTATTTTCTTGTCGAATTTATCACCCACCAAATGATTTGAGTGGATGCAGAAAAAAGGATGAAGGAAACTGAACCTGCTTACCCATGACTGACACAGCATGACATTGTATTTTTTTTGACATGTTGCAATTCTAGATGAAATAAATAACTAAAGTGACATTTCACAAGGTTCAATAAATGCCTAAAATGTAGTAATCAGTGTGTCAATGACTGTTAAAATGATTATTCCCTTTGTGGCAAACTGGAGGGGTTTTAAAAAACGCTGCCCCATTCAATTTAACTGAGCCCACAAATATTGTGAAACAAATGATTCCCTCGATTCCAAGACCGTTTTCCAACACCAGTTGTGTTTGTACGTATTGCTTTTCCTTTCAATGTCTGTTTTATTTCCTGAAAAATGTTTCAATCAGCTCTGTGGGCCACAATAAGTTTTGTGGACATACTTACCTCTGTATGCCAGCTACATATTGTTTTACTCTTGCAGAAGATAAAAAAATAAGACCTAATGCCACAGAGGTGCTTTACAACAAAATGATAGAAAACAGACAATAAAAGACAAAATCATAAAAACAGACAGAGAGGTTTAACTGAAGCAAGTTTAAACAGATGGGTTTTCAGCTGCTTTTTTAATTTGTCCATAGAGTCCCAGGTCCAGCAGGAGACAGTTCCAGAGTTTAGGAGTAACAGACTCAAATGCACAGTTATGAGTGATTTATGAGAGATAACCACTAGATCCTGGTCAGAGGACCTCGGAGCCTTGCTGCTGCTATACAGCTTCAGAAGTTCCTGAATATAATCTGTCTGTTCGAAGTCCAGTTGCCTCTAATCACCTTTTATCCCCTCCAAATTAGACCCGAGTTTTGTTTCTGGCATAACAAAGGTCTTTTCGCTAATGGCTGTTTTGTGTCTTTCAATGAACTCTGAAATATCTTTAAATGAAAAGTTCTTTAAGTGCTTGACCATGCAGAGCTTTGTACACAACCACAAGGAATTCAAACTAAACCCTAAATCTAGGTGAAAGCCAGTGAAAGGTCCTCTTATGGGTGTAACATGAGACACACTGGAACAGGGTGTCCAACTTTTTTCACAGAGGGCCACACACAAAAACATAGAAGAATTAGTGGGCTCCATCGTCCTTAGTAAATTAAATCAGACAGACCATTACAATGGTTTCATCAGTGGATTGACAGGAAAAATAGCCATTATTTCCAATATTTTTTGGAAATCCAGGTGATCTCAGCGGGCCCTGGTTGGGCCTAGGCAGCCCTGGTAGAATGAGACCAACACTCTGTGCAGCAGAAAAGGCAGAAAATAAAGGTATTTCTCCACATTTAGACACAAAAGAAGGGACAAATTTTGTGGAGGTGTAGGTTCTTTAAGACAACTGGCACTATTGGTTGTACGCTTGACCTTGAGACAAAGCAGAAAGCAGAGAAATGAATGTGACTTGTGATTTGTGATATCAGTTTAATGCCTGATCCATTTGACATTATTCACCGGTGGAACACAAGCTCCATTATCACTGTAGGCAAAATTTCATTTTATTTTTAAAACTTGCTGCAGCAGAGACCCTTTGAATAAATTTATTATTTCATGATATTTGTGGGCTCCATCCAGATTACTGGGCCAGAAAATTTTAAAACTTTCTGTCCGTCACAAAGGCAAATAATAAATGTGAGTCAACTGTAATATCAATCGAACACACTGAAGACAACATTTAAAACCAGATATTGAATGTTTTGATAAAATAACTTTAAGATTGAAGACTCTTCTGGGTTTGTTGTCCTTAGCTCTGTGTTCACACAAATGGAACAGTACACATTTAACCTGTTTATCACTCAAATATTTAATTTCTTTTATTTTACATTTAGCTTTATTTTTTTATATGATACTGATGCCAATCATCTCCTAAAATTCTAACATCAATTTTATGAATTTTCCCTTTTTCAGTGACCAAAAGCACATAAAGGAAACACATCGGCTATGGACCACTGAATCTATACAGTATGATTCAAATTTTTGGTCAAAAGAAAACAAATTCAAGTGATGTTCCACTCTTAAACAATGATGCAATTTTTTATTGTTTTTAATAATGTTTAATAATGTCTTCAATTTAATAATTACTCTATAAAATAAAATACTTCCAAAAAACCCCAAATAGGCCTGCATAAACATGTAAGGCTTTGTTACACTGGATTATACATTTTCCTAAATTAAATAAAAACAATAACAAGTTACTTTAAAATATTTTGCTGAGTTAAAAGCAAAGTAATGCTCCATAAGACTGTTGCACTTTAACAAACTATTTAATCACTTTATCATTTAATTAGTGAACTGCAGGATTTTAATAATGATATGGCTGTTATTTAGTCTGTGTACTTTTCACTAATTGGTTTGAGAAAATGCGAAAATACTAAAGTGACAGTTAAAAAAAGGTAAAACTGCTGTAGAGTAGACTATGCTGAAAATAACCTTTGCAAATAGCATTTGCAATTGAGTTTGATGCAAACTTTAATAACTGAAATTCCTACCTGAAGCTTTGATCCAAAGAATCTCTGCTGTGTAATTTTTTAGATGAAGAGAGGGTGCACAGATGTGACTTGGATAACAAAGTTGCATCTTCTCAGAGCAACCTCCATGTGTCCTCCTGTCTTTAAAACTTGTTGGAAGTTTGAAACATTCATTCATCTTGCTATTTTGAGGTAAGCTGGCATACTGGATGGACTGTATCACATATCCTTGGGATACATTTCAAGTCCATCTGGGCAACAACCCAAAGAAAAAGGTTAGGAAGAGCAAAACAAACACTGGTGTATGCTGCTTTCCAAGTCCACTTGTTGCTCACGGTGGTTGTACAGGAGCAGAAGATATTGCTGTAAAAACCATTACAAGCTCAGAAGCTTCTGCAACACAAATGTGAGACTGTACTCGCCATTGTTTCTGTTGTTGTCAGGTTAAGTACATGTGGTTTTAGGGAGAGGCAGTGCTATGAGATAATCATTTCTAAAAATATATGTATTTGTTGACTACACTAATATTCCAGGTCATTTTCTGACTTGAACAATAATTTCAGCTTGTAACTCTGCAAGATGGATCTTCATGATGACAGACATAGAATCTGGCAAATCCAGCTGATTGCAGATTTAGTTTAGACTTTGTCATACACAATCAAGTTTGTTTCAGAACTGATGTGTCTGTGTTTAGAAGTATACTGTAGGTGGAGCTGGGTGCTGTTTGATATATCTGATTGGTCTTCACAGTCACGTGACACAGAAAGTGGTGCTGTCTTGGCACAGAAAAGAGAGACTGAGTGAAAACAGTCTGGAAAAGAGCACAGAGATACATTTTATTCGTGCACTTGTTTGGTCTTAATATTTTCAGAAAGAACTAAATAACAGACTTGTAAAGGCAGTGGTACTGCAGCATCAACAATGCCATTTTTTTCCCCAGAAAACCCCAAGAGAGAAAAGGAGTTGTCACTGGACACTGTCTTAAGGGTACAATGACTGAGTTTGAATGGGTGGAAATGACTAAAAAATGCGATTGTTTGACCTAATCTGACATGTGATAACCACCCCTTGCACTTTGAGATAAATATAATAATTAAAAATGATCAGTGTTTCTAGATGTTTCTGCTGTTCTGCATTTCAGAGATACTTGAACTAAAACAGGAGGAAAAGGGCAGTGCAAACGTGTTGGCAGAGGGAGAGGTTGAAGTACAAAGAAAGTGTATCTGATAAGAGTATTTTTTTTGTCTAGACTGGACATCTGCTCAAATAGTTGCATTTTAAGCATTGGATGATGAAAGAAACATTGTTTAGTGTTGTATTGCATGCTTTAACATACAGCAGAGCTTGCTCTAAAACTATAAAGGGCAGACTTGAACCAAGCCTTTATTCATTATTAATTTTAACTTTTGGTAACCTCAGTGGATTGAACCAAAGGTCAAAGTGGACCCAAGATTGAAACTTTTTGGATGAGCCATTTGTTCAGTGATAAAACAGACAACTCTTATATGCACATAGTAAAAAGAACATTGTGAGTTTCAAAGGGCAGCATCTATCTCAGCAAATGACACAATATACACACTTTCACAGTCATCCTTCCCTTTATTAGATAAATTGCTACACTTGGGGGATGCAGAAAATGTCACCATGACTTTTTCTTCAAGCCTGTGGGAACTAAAGGATCAGAACCTTTACAGGAAAGTATTTGCCAGGAGATAAATCCAAGGGGCTGAGATTATTTCAAGTGCAGGGGGTAAATAACATTATAATGTCACAAAAAACAGGTAAATTAGGTGAGTATTCCCTTTACAATCCCTTTTGACAATATAAAACATGATCAGATTTGTTTTCCATCCTCTGAAAGATTTCTCCAATTTAAGGGGTCAAAAGAATGAAAGATTTGGAGTCAGAGCTGTAAGATCTGTTCTGAAAGGCTTGGAGTGGCATACTCGTAAACCACAGAGTATTAATTCTTCATGTGGAACATGTTGCAACATGTTGCACGATCAACACAAATCAGAGACAGAATAAGATGAAACATCAAAGCTCGTTTATTTCCACCAAAGTTTTAATGCGACAGCGTGTAGTTATTTGCTGTGTTCGTAGACACTGATTTGTTAAATGCATGGTGGATAAAAAGAGTATTTTATCTTGGTTGTGGGATTTATGGTTCTTTTCTGAGATCTGGATCTTCTGTTGTTTTTGGCTCACTAATGACTCATTATTTGGTACCATTTTGTCCTTTATGATATCAGCCTACTTAAACCATTTTAGTCACATATTTCTGATATTTTGTGTATGTACCTTATCACAAAATATCAGCAACTATTATTCTAAACTGTATCATTCCAAGAATAACACTATTTGACATCATGTTTTCTTAAAACCAGAGGTATCACATTACTATATGGGGCACTGAATGTTTCTTCTTTTTATTTTGCATCACTTAATAAAAATATATGTCAATGGATGTTATAGGGCCATATTTTGCTTTCTAAAAATTCCATAATGCCTCTTGGTGTGTTTTACATGTCTCTTCCCCATGATAGAGTATGCACAAGGAAAAAGTCAGCAGCATCAGGACTTCTCCTTCTCCTTTGCTTATAGTGCAAGTAGCAGCCTAATCCTAAAATTGTTTCATTGACAGTTTAAGCTCTTTGGCCTAAAGTGGCAAGACAAATGCAAAGCAGAGACTGTAGAATGAATGCAGAGTTGTTGACATCACTGCACTGAGCAGTGCTAAACTGACCTGTTACCATAGAGCAGACTGGTTCACCATTTAGAACGGACTGGGCCCATGGGGTAAAGGTAGATCAGGGTGATTTCATACTGGATTCATGTGGCTGATGTGCATGCCAGCTTGGCTGGAGATGCTATGGCTTTCATACCAGGTGGGTATGAGTGCTATGTTGTGGCTGCATCTTTCTGCTATCTTTCTGCCTCTACTTCTCCATAAATTTCAGCCCAAAAATAAGCTTCGTTAGAAATTTCAGGAAGGACCACAATAAATCTCCCCACAAGTGACTTGATTTATTGAACAGCTGACCTGGAAAAACTGCAGAATGAAAGCATGCTGAATAAACAAAGGGCATTTCTCCACAAAGATGGCAAACTGAATTTGAGCAGTGAGGCACAGACAGGAGGTGATTGAATAGTTATTGCCTTTTCTGTGAAATATACTGGACATGTATACCTGCTGAATTAAGGTTAAAAAGGTCCCCTGGTTTCATTTTCCTGTCTGATTTGGCTGAGACATAATCATTATGGAAAAAATATCTTGTTCCCAGTAATTCCTGACCAGGCTTTTCAGCATCCTTTTATGACAGAGGCAGTAGCTATTAGTTTGGGTTGGTTGTGCTGAAAGTAGGAAGTGACTGCAAGCCTCTGATTGACCTGTCATGTAACATGGACAAAACATTTGTTTAATCACCTGCGGTTGTTCTTGAAGTATTGAAATATATTTCATGGATATGTAAAACTGTCCATCTGGTATGTCAGTTGAGTTCACACACAAGAGCTGTCTCTTTGAAGCAGCTTGTTTGTGACCAACAACTACTTTGTGCTCTATAAAAAAGGAGAAAAGTTACAGTGATTTTACCATTTACTGTAAGAAATGAGTATGGGGAGGGAAAAAAACATCACAACACAGAGCAAAGTTAAAGTCAATTTGTGGTTTATTCTTGACTGATAACTCTAATATAATATTTTACTGTCAGAATATTTACACTATTGAGATATTGAGACAAAGCAGGTCTTCATATGTGCCAAATATGGAAAATTAGTTGTTTGTCTTCCTACTTAAAGATGGTATGTGTGTTTTATTTCAGAAAAAAAAACCTTTTGCACACAAATATCATTTGGTTAAAATCACTGTGATTTGTCCCCATCCCTGGAACATGGTTTATGTTTGTTGAAGATACAATTGGTCTGATAACCTGTACGAAATAGAGGGAAGGATGGAGCATTATTACTTTTTTCTTGGATTTCTGTCTGTAGCATGAAGGCTACTTCAAAAGGCAGCTGGTCTGTCTGTAGCTCAGAGGGAAAGGGGGAGGATGACACAAGCCCAGCTTGTCTTTGAATAGCAGGTGCACCTTTCTCTTTATTGTAAGCCTGAATGAGGGACGAAGGAAAAAGCAAAGGATCAAAGTATATTGCCCCACTATCTGCAACACAGCAAAGGCTAGATGGAGAAACAAATTTTCATTTGAAAACAGTCAATAGCCCGGCTGTTTGTGTGCGTATGAGTGAGTGAGTGTGTAAGGGCATATGTGACTAAGAGTTGGAGTTGATGCTCGTAGAAGCACTGACACATCCACATTTCAAATAGACGGCTTTTATCCAAACCAAAAATCCCCCCCCCCCCCCCCCCCTTACTCCTTGTTGCCAAGGAAGATTAATAAACATGGCAGGGACTCTAAAAAAAATCACAACGCCTTCTGTTGAAACCGCACTGGCCATGCTCGCTCTATGAAAGGATGTGGGTTCAACGGTTGCAGGGTGACAGGAGAGAGCGGAGCAAGTGGAGCTGGGTGGAAAGCGGGTGACTGTGGAAGGAGCTGGATGGGGTGGTGGGAGAGCAAGATGGATGGGAATAGGGAGGAAATGGAGAAGGGGGAGAGGTGGAGGTGATGAGGGAGGTTTGGTGGGTGTAGATGGGGAAGGGGTTGAGAAAGCTGAACTGGGTGTGGGTGGATGGTAGGGGACGGGGATGAGATGGATGAGGACGTGGTGGAGGGAGGTAATGAAAGGGCTGCGTGCTGCAGAATGACATGATGGAGGCTCGAGACAGAGGGAGATGGTGGGAGAGGAGGGATACTGGGGACTACAAGAGGCATGGGCTGGGTGAAGTTCTCTTGGTGGGTCGGAGGTGGTAGTGGGAGACTGACGTGATGTGTGTTTTGTACTTGTGTTTGCAGTGTTTCCGTGTGGATTGACTGAGTATGCAAGGGTGCAGAAGTGTATTGTTCCTCTAAAGAGTTCTCTGACTGTGTTGTTTGTGGGTAGTTTGTCCCTGCGTGTCTCTCTGTGTTCTCGTGTGTCTGTTCCAGAACTTTCTGCATATGCACTTTTGCTTGTTCTTGCAAGATGCGGTATTTGTCCATCTCCTCTGCTGTAAAGATGATTGGCACAACACTCCCAACACCTGTTTGTTCACCATCTGCACTATTCTGTGACAAAGAGAGATTTGGTGAGCTGCTGGAACTTGACTCAACTGTTCCAATTGGACATTTTTGCCTACTGATGACCGTCCCTTCTGCCAGTCCACTACACTTGCCCTCATCCTCCTCTCCCTCCTTCTCTTGACTCTTCTCCAGCAGTCCTTTCCACCTTTTGGCTTTCCTCTGGATTGAAGGAAGTTTCCCAATCAGAGGGAGAAGCAGAGTCCTGGCTGGTTTCTGTGGAAGAGACCTACTTGGGGATTGTCCTTGAACAGTTGTGACTGTACTGCTTGATGTTATTGGGGTTGATGCACCATCAAGGTGGGCCTGTGGAGCGGGTTCAAGTTTTTTAGAAAGATTTGGGTCAGAATGGTTTGTATTGAGGCCTTGGATTGTGGATGTACCTGGTGACAAATGAGAGAATGAAGAAGAGCTAGGGCTGGGGGATGAGTTCATTGGACTACTCTGGTTTTTTGCCTCACCAGATAGAAGTTCTTGAGCTTTTAAGGAAGTCCTACAGGAACTCCTATTTCCTGAGCAGGTGCTGCTTCGACTCCACTCCAAGCTGAGCTCGGACATGCTGGTGCTGCTACAAGGGCTGCAGGATCGTGGACTGTGGCATCTGCTTGCCCGTGAGTTGACCCCGCTCTGGGGGCCATACGTCTGTCTGCTTGTCCACCACTCTGGACTAGAGAACTGTCTTGAGCTTGACCGCCTGATGCTTGAACTCTTCCACATGAAGCCTGGGCTGTCTTTGTCTAAACCTGACCTGGATCCTGACATGGATCTTTGTGTCCCCCAGTCCTCCCAGCTGTCACTGCTGCCCCACGTCCATCTGTCCCAGTCTACATCCTCTGTGCTGAGGTGTCTACGTCTCCTGCCCCACCTGCTAGGACTTGGACTTAACCTTGCAACCTGATCCCACTCCTCTGCTCTGCTTCGTGATCTCCACCAAGGCCTTGATGTACTCTCATCAGTGCCTTGAAGAAAGCCCCGTCTCATCCACTCCCACTGTTCTGTATCACAAATCCTCCCCCTGTCTTGCACTCCTGCTCTCCTGCCTCTATCTGTCTCCTCCCAGACGTCCCCATGCCTTACACTCTTCCTCTTACTATGAATGAATTTCCTGTCCCTGCGGAGGAATTTTCTCTTTCTCGCTGGGCTGCAACCACCGCTGTTGTCAGGGTAACAGCAGTCAATGAAACTCCTGGGCTTGCTATGGTGACGCCGTTCCCAAAACAGCTCTGAGTTACATCCTGGTGAGAAGGAATGCGCGGAGAAGTGAGACCGCCAGGGAAAAGTGCCTGCGTCTCGCCTTCCCTCCCCTTTTGTGTTTTTGTCTGCTATGTGTCTGCCGAGCGGGGAGGAAGGAGAAGCACTGCGGTTCTCTGCCTGCTCCCTGTCTGCCTGTGATGGGGATTCTGCGCTGTGGCTCCGGTGAGGCCCCCTCCTCCTGACAGAGACAGACACTGGCACGGTGTCACATTCCCCTAAAAGACAGCTGCTCCCTGCTCTCTTCCTCGTCCCCGGTTTCCTCACCCTCCTCACCTCCCCCCAGCTCCCTCCGGCATCTCCTCTGCTCTCTCTGCCTGTGGAGACTGCGGAGACAACACTCCTCACTTTGCACTTTGCTGATAGCTGCTTTTTTGACTCTTTCTCTCTCTTTTTCCTCTTCGCGAGCTTGCGTTTCTTCATGCTGGCTTTCTTTCTCTTTTTGTGCAGTTCTTCTGAGACACCAAAGTACTGCTGCCGTGGGGATCCGGCGAGCTCGCACGTTGTCTCACTCCAAAACTCACACCTGGACGGGCTGATGCATGTCCCCCCTGTGCCAGGCTGGATGACAGACTCTGATTTACAGCTCAGGGCTGTGATTGCTTTTTCCCTGATCCCCCTTGCACCCCCTAATCTTCCCCCCAAAGGATTCTGGGAGTTTGTGTCAGAGCTGTCACTATGAGCGAGGTCAAATGGATGGGAGGCGGCCCTCACACTGCTCTCTATACTTAGCATGCGTCTGTCTCTTTCTGGTGTTGTTTCTGATGATGAAAGGTTTGTGTTCTTTAGGAACGGGTGTGCTTCGGTGTCTACATCGATATGTTGAGCCGCCTTGAAATTTGCCTCTGTTTTTTCCTGACTTTCTGCTCTCAGCTCTTGTCTCGCATGTCTTTGTAAACAGGTATGTGCGTCTGGTGTAAGAATAGCTGGCACACGTGGATTTGATTCGACTGAGGGAGCACACGACTGATTTTGTTGTGACTCCCGCTGATCCTCCACTAGTTCCTCTTGTCGTTGGGGATTGGAGCAGTGCGGGTTGCAGCTGTAGCAGATGTTTGGCTGAGAAATAGTGAACTTAAGCAAGCTGACAGGCCATCTCAGACAGGTAGAGCCATCTTTCCCCAGCACAGACATAAACTGAGTCTTCTCCCTAAATCCTTCTGTCACATTCTGTCTTTCTGTCTCTCTTTTTGTTCCCCATATGGTCACCTGTGTTTGGGATTCTTGGCTCTGATAGTCAATGGGTTCTATTGGAAAAGGAGATTTGTCTCTTTTTTCCTCTTTTAGTGAACCATGTGGGATCTGTCTCATGTTACCCCGCTGAACATCGTCTGAGCCGCACTTTTCCCTCTGACTGATCTTCCCTTCTTCGACTGCCCCAAGTTCTTTGTCAATATCCTCCATTATTCCCTTTATCCTCTCTTTCATTCGTTCCCTTTTCTCCCTCTCCTCCTCCTCCAGGTCAGAGAAAACAGAGGCAGAAGGTTCAAGTCTTGGCCCCCTGCGAGAGAAACAGAAGGACACCCCAAGCCTGCCACCCGCCTTTCCCCGCCTGGTGAGAGGCAGCTGGGGGTACATGCCCAGGCGAGGCTGGGGGCTCGCTGCAGGAGGGTTTGCAGTGGATGCCGCATGTGTGATTTTCGAGGACTCTGTGAAAGAGATGGGAATTTGGTGTGAATCTTCCAGCTGGTGGCTGAGATGAGCTGTCCCTGGTTGAGAGTGAGAGGGTCTGTGGGCAGGGCTGAAGGGTCTGTTTTTATCACCCCAGCTGTGGTCCTGAAGGTCCAAGTCTTTATCCTGAGGTTGGCTCACTGTCCTGACTGCACTTCTCAGTCCATAAGTCCTTTCTGAGACTCTGCAACACAAGGAATACAAAACGTCTTGTTTTAATTGATATACTATGGCTTTAGTTAAGCTTGGCTATAGTGGCTTGAATTTAAATCAGTTTAAATAAGGAAAGCTTAAGCCATCATTACAACATGCCTCAGCAGTAACGATAAAATACTTAAGAAACCCAATAGAGGAATTAATCTTTACTTTAAATTAATTATGGCAGCTTAATCAAACACATAGATTAAAAACACAAAACAGAAAATACTACATAACAACCCAAAGCAATTTACTCCCTTTAGTCTTCTAAGGGGAATGAACAGCATTAGTCAATAAAGCTTAAATGAAAATAATTATGAGGATGCCATGATGGGCACATACGTACATCTGATTTGAATATTTGTAGACATTATTAAAACTAGAAGCACTTTGAGAGCACAAACCTCTACCAAGGCATTTCTGACATTCTTAGCCAAGTAATAACCCAAAATGTGGAAAACTGCCCTATCTCACAATGTTAACAAATCACAGAAAAAAAATCCCCTCAGTTGTAACCTGAATTATTTATGACAGACATAGAAAAACGTCAAAATAAAAATATTCTAGGCAAACTGAGCTTTTACTTTGAAGGTCACAAAGAGGATGCGTAACCGAAATGTTTCTTTCTTGTTTGAGAGATATTCTACCAATATGGTCAAACTCCTGAAACTAGGTGAACATGGCTCTCTATTTTTCACCACATTTTAATCAAGATTTGTGCTGCGGCTAATAGCAGGCTAAACTCCTGTCTGAGATTTTCAGCATGTAAGCACTGCTCACGCTCACAGTCTGAAAGTTCTGACTGGATAGCAAACTTAAAAACATGAAAACATGTGTCACACTGCTTCAATGCTCCCAGTGTGAAACTTCATAACATTATTTAATTGTACTAAAACAAGACGGCTTGTACATTGATTCTTGTCTCTTTTATTAGCTGTTCTTATCTAATCCTGTTTTATGCTTTTATATTTTTGAACTCATCTCAACTGATCTGCATATTCGTTTATCTTGATCTCACCCCCTCTTATTCTTTTCCTTGTCCTTCCTCATACAATCTGATAAAGCTGTCCTTTCACATTTTTTTCTCTCTTTTTGCTTTTTCTTTTTTCCCTGTTCTGTCTTATTGATCATTTTGTTTTCTCTTTTGTCATCTTTCATCATTTTTCTTTTCTTTTCTTTTCTTTTATAATTTAATGACATTCCCCGCTGTCCTACATTTTTATCTAACCTTATTTCTATTTGTTTATGTTTTTCTCTCTTGATATCTTATTTAAATACTACCATACTTTTTCATAAACATGTTTGATTCTTTTATCCTTTTTTCATCTCACCCATCTTTTCCTATGTATTTTCTTGTTTTTCATTTAATCTCATTTTATCTCAATAAATCTTAAATGATAAAAACAAAAAAAATTAATAATAGTTTAATCTTATGAGCATTTTTATACAAACTATTTGCTTCAGCCAAAAAAGTAGAGCTCTCTCCAAAGGGGGGAATACAATCATTAGCCCTATAAACACATAAACCTACAAATTTTTCAGAGTAAGCTACTAATAAACCGCCTACTGTACACCCATCCCTCACAACAGGGAGCTTTCCTGCACTTTGCTTGTTGAGCAGTGGAGTGGTGGGAATGGAGAAAAAATAGATAAAAAAAAAAAAAACTGAAGTGCTACATGCGAAGGCATTTTGACTGTCAGCCAAGTAATGTCTTTCTTTCTTGATTTCTTTTTTGGCCCAGGTGTCACCCAGAAATGTTCCCACAGGCCATAGTATTTTGTCTCCCCACCACTCAATTGACTGGCTGCAGAAAGAACTTCCTGCTTTGAAGGCCTAGTGTGAACTAATAAGGGGATTTTACACTGATTGTTTTCTTGACATTTTTAGGTTTGCATGTTTGAAAAAGGGCCTTTCTCGAAAACCTTGCCATTTGTGTTCACACATGCAACTCACACAGGTAAATTTGGGACATTTTCAGGGTTGTTATGTAAGTGTGAATAGGAACAATTCAACCCTTCCAAATTCATGAGAAATTAGGCATCCCAAGTGGTAAGGCTTAATTTGCCTACTCATATCTTTGGAGTCTTCTTATGGAGACAACTTTGTGTGGAAGTTCACTCGTTTGTCAATGTTTGAAGAGATTGAGGTCAAATATATCCCTTCCAAAAATGTTTTATTCCAGCCATAAGGTACGGCTTTTTTTTTTTTTAATCGTATTAGTGAACCCACAGTGATATACACATCAGTGGTGATTTTTATACCATTTTAAAATGAAAAATGTAGCAAGGATGTTATTAGACCTCAATTTTGACCCTTAGAGATAGTGTTGAATTTCTGTCTGAGTACTGACCAATCAAGTGTTTCCTGCCCATTCCCAAAAGAATACAAAAGGAAGTGTGAGTAATGAGGTGGGCCTTAATTTGTTCCAAAAGTGGGACAAATTACAAGATGGAGCAAAAAACATCTGGAGAAATAAGTGTTAATATGTAAATAGCTTTTGCTATAAGTTTTTTTTCACAGTTTAATTTTGTTCTCTGAACAGTGGGTGCTTGGCAGAAACATACTAAGATGTGAGTTCATCATTGATTTATATGTGATCAGAATAAAATTCAATGAGATTTAAAGTTTGTTATGATAATTTATTTGTCTCTGTGGTCAAACAACTTTTGATACACCATTCTGACATCATCATAGCAAAAATATCATGATACCCCAGGATGTCCCGAATAAAGTCATGTCTTTGATTTTATTCCGCTTAGAAGGGTTGAGGTTCTAAATGCATTATTGAAATACAAATCCAGGCTGACTGAAAATAACAAGAATGGGCTGAGAGCTGCAAGGGTAAACTTTATTCGCTGGTCTAATCTCATATAGATAAGAGATCTCTTTTTCAAGGGAGACCTTGCCAAAAATAGCAGCAAAAAAACCAAAACACTCCAAATCTTGTAGTTTATATTCAATAGTAAGAAAAAAAAGAAGAAAATCATCAGTTATTTACAAAAATCTTTTCACAGAGGATTTGAAAAACATTCTGTTAACTACGTTTTACAAAGCAGTGATGAAAATAACAGTAATTATATCAAAATGAAATCTAATTAAACTTCACATTAAATAAATACAGGCAGGCTTTAGTAATATGCATGTATGTGCGTATGTAATAATACAGGGATGATGGATCTTAACATACAATAGATCATTTTAATAACATGGTCTGCATAATAATTAAAGAAAAGGAAAAGAAAGTAGGTCAGATTGAAAGCAAAAAAGAAATGAACAATGAAGCACGAGAAAAAAGCTTTATATAAACAAGGACAGAAAGAAAGTGGAGGCATGGTATTTGTAGTCATAGTGATGCCGATCACATATCATTGCTTGATTATAGGAAAGCACATTTAATTGCAGAGGGAAAAGGTGCAATCAAGTTGCTGATTATGGGATATATTGTTTTTAGCCGTTGTTTTGATTGCCTGAGGTGTGAAATCCCGGAGGAAAGATTAATATTTCATTTGTTTTGTATTTCATTTTTAACAGGAGAACTTACTTCCGTGATAATTCCTCTCAACAACCCAATATTCTACCACTTATAACTATATATAACTATTGGAAACATTATTTCGGTTGATTATTTCTCCCCTTTGATAATGCCAATTATTATTGGATTTTGAATCACTGGAGAGCCTAATTAGTCACCACCAACTAAGTTAAACTAAATTAAAACTAAGTTTTAACTTAGTTTTACCGAACTTGGTCCTAAGTTTGGAAAACGGCTGACACCAAATACAGCTAAAACTCAGCGAACTGCACCACCAGCTTCCAGTTGCAGGGGATTTTGGCACATTTTTTGGTGGCACTTAGCTGTGTTGCTAATTCCACAAATGTGCGATCCTTAGAATTTGTACCTTTTTTGTAAAGGAGACTAATCAGACTTTCTAACAATATAATATATAATACTAATTGTTGTAATTAGGGGCAGGGATAATCAACCAAAATCACATTCTGAAACTTTTCTTTTGAGGAGTATATTTACTCACAACAAAGGATGTGTCAGCACATTATTTTTACTTCACCTGTGGCCTAACAACTGAGTGCTTTCACATCTGTGGATGCATCCATCAGATGTAGAAACACTGACTGAATGTGACGCTCTCTAACCTCTCAGGATCATGCCCCTTGTCTCAGCACGTGCACACAAACACACACTCACAGAAGCACACAAACACACACCCTCACTCACCGCTGTGTCTCCTGTTGCAGCTGTGCCAGCTGGTGAAGACGCCTGAGAGCCTTCTCCTGTTTGCGTTGATCCTTCCATGATTTCGAGGCCACGTTTCTAGCAAACTCCCTGTGCTGGAGTTCCTTCAGCCTCTGTAAGAAATGAAAATAAGAGAGAAGGAGATGGAGGAAAAATGGAGGGCAGGGGGCAGAAAGAAAAGAACAAAGAGAGGGGAGAGATTAGTCTAAGGAAGCTCTCAGCAGGTAGCTGTCTTTCAGAACCGCACACATCAGTCAGCAGCATTTGCAGATGTTCTCCTAAAGCTTACGTCCAATTAACTCCATTCAGCCCGGGAGAGAAGGTCTTTTCTCCAACACACAGCTTGAGAGCAAACACAAACCAGGCCGGTGAATAGCAGATTACAGGCACAGTTTGGGGTGAGTGACAAGAGCGATTTAATGATAATGACGCTCTTTTTCTCTGATATTCAATCCTTCATCACAGTTTAGTCTTTGGAGAACATGTGCTCCAGTGACATTTGATTTTAGGCATTTTAAGACCTTAATTAAGGATTACAAGCCGCGCAGCACAATGGCCTTGCCACTTTGTATTGGCAAAATAACCACCGAAGTGTTAGAGACCAGGGAGTTTGTCAGGAAAAGCAAGGTGTTTGCATACTCTGAGCGTGTGTCTGGGTATGACACAAAATTGTATGAAACAAGGGCTATCAAACACTTTAATGATTGTATATCAAGGCTTTTTTTAATGTACACCCTTGTATGTTAATTCAGAAGCATTAGTAGACCCCTGACCAGTACTTGCCCTTCTGGTCCTGGCTGCAGTCAGAGCTGGCTTGTTGCAGGTTTTAGCATTGCACTGACATTACAGTATAAAATTTAATTCTAGAAGGACTGCCAAAATCATTAAAATAACAATGATAAAGGGCCATGCCATTTTAAAAAGATGAGGTTTGCACTCTGAAACATGCAAAAAAAAACCCAAAAACTGTTATATAAGCCTTTTGTTGCTGAAGTTAGTAATACTGGGCATGAGGGTTTTAACTAAAAAGGGTTGTCTTTGGGTAAATTTAGGGTTGACCATGTCTTTGCTTACCTTCATGGGGACTCACCATTATACTATGCCCAAAAAAAGTTTCCACTTTTCCTTCTTAAGGGCAGCTTTTCATTACAGCCTGCCACAGTTTCAATGCCTTTTTTAAATTCTATGAGTTTCTTAAATTTGAACCTGTTAATGCAAATTTGTCCGGATTTATTTTCCTTTAAATAAATTCAAATGAGTGTTGTTAATGCTACAAGATTAAAACTAGAAGCACTTTTAGAGCACCTCTAATTTAAATGATCATGGATGTTAACAAATCCTTTATAACCATACCTGAATCTGTGTCTGGATTTGGATCACCAAAATCTAATGACTTCCAACTGTGTCATGACCAACACTTCCTTAATATTTCATCTGTTGAGAATTTTTTGAGTTATCTTTCTTACATATGGATGATCAGACAGAAAGATCTACAAACAATCAAATGCTTGGAAAAATACTGACTAAAACATAACCTCTTTGGCAAAAGTAATAATTAGTGCCTCACTGCTACACCAGTGTGGACTAAAACCACGAGCTTTAGTCCAAAGATTGTTTCAGTGTTTATTGACACTATTGGAGATAAGTGGAAGTACATGTGGGCTGCATGGTGTTGCTGCAGGTAGTGCTGTTGCCTTACAGCAAGAAAGTTGCTGGCTCAACTCCTCAAGTTGGTTGGGGCCTCTCTTTGTAGAGTTAGCATGTTCTCCCCACGCAGGTGTGGGTTTATTGTGGTTACTCTGGTTTCACCCATGGACTAAAAAAATGCTTGTTAGGTTAATTAGTGACTCTGCATTGGTCTTAAATGTGAGTACATGTAGGAATGGTTGTCTGTATGTGCTGATCCTGTGATTGGCTAGCTACCTACTCTAGGGTGTACCCTGCCTCTGGGAAAGGCTTTTGCCCGACATGACCCCAAAAGGACATAGCTGATGGATGAATGGATGGGAATTCATGTACAACATGACTCACAGGTATCAAATGATCCCATTCAGTGTGACATGGTTTACACTTTTTAGATGTTCTAGTTTATAGATTTTCTATGACAGTAATCAGTTAACAATTAAGCTTAAATGAAAGAAAAGTTGTTTTGTTCATGTTGATATGCTTTTCTTTGATATATTTAACTGTTTCAAGATGGAAGTGATTTTTTTTACAAAATGCCTTTTATTTTGGAGAAAATGGAACTTCTGGTTGATAGCAACATTAGCTTAAACAAACTACAGATAAAACCACCTATGGTTAGAAAAAATAATGAGCATAGCTAAGGGCAAGGTTAAAACATTCAGTATTTGTCAGCACATGGTGAAGTTTACTTTTGTTCAACGTGAAAGCAAGTAGGTGCCATGGAGAATAGTATCCAACTACTGCTCATATAGGGTGGCTTTATTCCGGAGAAAAAAAAAAGACAAAATAGCACTAGATTAATGCAATAGAAAAGTTTAATACAGTATGAAAAGTAATTGCATTCACATAAGAAATTACAACTTAATTATTTTTTTAATTCACGACAAAATAATCTTGGAAATACTAGATCCATTTTGGTTAATTTTCTCTTTTGCCTATGCCAGCTCTGCCATGCAACTGCACAGCACTCTTGCTTTCAACCCTCAACCACCCAGGCATCTACATGAAAAGATCTGACAGGTGGCTTCAGATACTATTTCATCACTCCTCAAATTTAGCTCAGAAAATACATTTGCAAGGAGTGATGAGCCTCGGTGTCAAACTGAAACTGCATTTCCACTGAGCAGCCCTGCTCACTTTGTCTTGGCACAGTACCGCAATTACAAGTGTTTCCACCGCCGAATGAAGAGAAAGGTTCCCAAATATCTGACTCATGCCATCCCACTTTTTGGCACCCCTGCACACTGAACCAACCCTGAATGTTTGAGCTAAACATGCTGCAGTCTTTTGATTGGCCACAAAAATTGGCAGGTCCCATGCAACAGTATCTAAAACAAAAACATGTACTGCGCCATGTTAACATAAGCTGTGGATATAGAGTCATTTGTTCACTGCTGTTACTGTAAAGAATATCCACACAAAAATGATCTGTGAAGTGCTGGAGTACTGGAAGTCCTCCATTATTACTAATTGTTTATAATCACACTGCTTGAGAATGCTGCATTGCTGGGCTGCTGTGATGTCACACAATTGACCCTCTATTTAGCCCTCCATAGTTACTGTTAACTGTTAAACAGAGGCTGGTGTTGCTGGCCTCTCTCCCATTAAAAACATTTGAAAAAAAAAAGCTTTTGGGCAGACATTTATTCATGTTCAGTTAATTTCATTTTATTTTAAAATAAGCCTAAGTGAAAAGCAAAAATAGAACTACAGTAGGGTGTATTAAAAAAAAAAATCAAAATTTTAATGAATCTGTTCAAAATAATTAAAATATTACTGATGAATAGTCTTATCAATGCCATCTGACATTGGCTTTTCACATATAAAATGCTTATAATTTTGATTAAATATTCATAGAACATGAAATACTGTTGGTATTAAATGTGTTTTCTTACATTTAAGTGTAGATGAGTTTTCTTTGTGATTTCCATTTTTCAAGTGACAATTTTTATGATTAAATTTTCACCACAGAGCATTGAAATAGACTCTGTCAACAATGTCTGACTGAATAACCCAGCAAGGGATGCTTTGAGAATTGGCTCTGTGATTCTGATTTGGTTGGACTTTGAACCAATCAGAGAGCCAAAAAAGGGTCAATTATGTATCTGGTGCAACTCTCTCTTCCCAGCTCACATCCAAGTAAAAGCACAACTGGTAGTGGAACCAAGATCATGGTTTACTGCTCCAAACTGGGCTGAACCAAATCAGACCACACAGTTGAAACACAGCTAAAAACTTTGTCCTGCTGCTGCAATAACTGCTTTGAAAAACTCGAGCTTTCTGCCTGAAATAACTAAACCTGACATAAAATTACAAGGAGATTTAAAAGTGATTTAATTTAGACTAGACTGGTATGCTTGAAATGCATCATAACATAGAGAAAAACAATTATCCCTGCTGTGTCAGTGTGCATGTGTAGATTTGTGTGTCTGTATGGCTATAGGTGTGCCAATACTCCAAGGGAAACAATGATTCATGCCTCATTCTGTGGTTTCCTTTTCTGTCACACTTTAATTCCTCCTTTATCCATGCTTGGCAGGTGTGTGAGTGTGTATGTTGGTGGATCTAAGGAGGGACTACAGAGTTTTGGAAATAGCAGCAGCATCATACACTGCTATCCCTCCTATCTCTTGTCTTATTCTTTTCCCCCTCCCCTGTATAAGCCACCTCATTGTGCACACGAACCACAGCTTACGAATCCAGGATTTGTTGTTTATCTTATGTCTTTGCAAACTTACCCTGTAGTGTACATTGCAACAGGATTACACCACTCTCACTTTTAGATGATGCTATACTATTATCCACTGGGTACAGTTTGTATTACACATACACACACATCAGATTAGCCCCTCAGACATCAGATTTATTTATATACGCTCCCTCTTTCATACCTAGATCTCCTCCTGCAGCTGACACTCTTCAGGTTAATCTCTGCTGAGTCGAACACAATCGTGTGTCTTTTTACATTATCTCTCTGTGCTCACCATCCCGCTGTCAGGGAAGCATTAAGGATGTGCCAGCAGGTGCTTAAACATACATGACATACGGTGTGGTATAGGTGCTTGTGCATGTGGAGATATGTGAGCGAGCGTGTGTTTGCTTTAAGAGGGCTTTGATGCCAAACTCATTCTATGGGAAATATTAATCATGTTCAAGCAAAGAGACATGCATAATGAACTGCTACGGACAGAGCCGGGAGAGAAGAGGAGGAAAAGATCAGTGTTTCTACTGTAGCTGTCCATGACAATGACTGGGAGAGAAAGAGGGAGATGGTTCACAATGGATGGAATTTATGAAGATGAATACTTCCTCCTTCCTCCTGCATTTGCACTCTGCCAGCTTATTGTTCTCCCTTAAAAACAGGTCCCACTGCAGGCAAACCTGTAGCTATATTTAGAGCCAAACAAAAATACTGCACGCCGAACCTTTTTTTTCCCCACTGAGCAGAGTTATATTTCCGTTATCCATTTAAGAGCGAGAATTCTTTTGTCTTCAAAGATGATGTCATGTACCCAACAGCAGGGAAGCATTATGACTACCGCTCTCCAACACGCCAGCCTCGCTGTGTGCTATGAAGCTCAATCGGTCTGTCAAAGCGTAGATCAATATTCCTTTAGATGTGTTACGGAGCGCCTAGGCTGAGGCAACTATGGATGAGTCGAAGTTGATTCGTATCCACCATGGGTCTCTGAGTGAGGGATGATGTATTCTTAGGTAGGATGTGAGGGACCACATGTTTTACATTTTAACACACAGTATGTAAATTATACTGCCTGGGGGCTCTCAATCTAAATAATGATAAAAAATGAAGAGTTAAGATGCACTGTCAGCCTTGCCCAGCTCCACTGCTCACTTTTGTTAGGAAGGACAGAACTTTTAGGAATTTATTTAATTTGCCTATATTCTTCTTTATTTACTCATCAATACATTCCACTTTCTTCAACATGCCTTGTAAAACAATGACGCCATGCTCTTGTGAGAGGCAGTCAGCACAAATGACAACAAAGAACTTAAGAAAGTCATCATAGAGTCAAGAGACATTCTAATGTGTGACTTAATTACCTTAGCTATCTCATAACTATTACATAATTCATAAAACAAAGCGTTTTTAGGGGCATTTTTTAACAGGCATAGCGCATATCTCCATGAACTAAGAGTTTAGTTAAAGGTGTCATATTCCTCTGCTCCCCAAGTTGCATTTTGCAGGACATGGGACCTTAAAAGAATATGTTTGACAGGGCAAATTTTACACATTTTTGCTAATCACTCAAGAAGTTCTCTATGAATTTTAATTTAATTTTATGGAAATGTTGATCATGGTGTAAAAGCGATGTAACTAGATTTTGGTGGTGATCCAAATCTAGACGTGGATTCAAGAATTTTTAAAACGATCTGTCGACACTACACTATAAAGCAGTTTTCAACTATTAACTTCAATAAACTATTTCAGAAATGCCTTGGCAGCTGTTGTGCTCTTGTAGCACTAGTTTTACACAGACTGATGACAACAGTGCAACATGCAATATCTGTGGCTGTGTGACTTCAAGCAAGAGTGGAAACAACAGCAGCATGTCAAATCATCTGTTGATGCAGCACAGTGGTGTGTATCAAGAGTTACTTGTGTTTGGTGATAGTAACATAGAAAACCTGTGTAGACCTTCATTTTTCCACACATATGATTGTCAAGAATCAGTGAAGTAACCAAGGAAAAATTGTTTTTATATATCTTAAACACCAAATGGACTTTTTTGTATATCCACGAGATATATTTTAACAATCCAACTGGAGCCCAGCCCAAAATGAATGTTTGGTAAGGGCAGTCCTTCCAAAAAAAGAGAAAGCTCACTGAAGTTGCTCTGTCAGTCACATACGGGTTGATCAGGTGTTGTAGCTGAATTAACACTTCTGCTTAGGAGTAATGTACATAACATGAGCAATTTGGTGAGGCAGATCCCCTCCACAACCTTTCAGGAGAGAGACAGAAAAAGCTTTCTGTCAAAAGCTGTTCTTTACCACTTATTTTTATGAAGAAATGTCTGGAAATACCATTAAAGCAGCATCTGTGCTAATCTCTTCATGAGCCACCATTGTTTATTGGCTTGCAGTCACTTCTCATTGTTGTCGCACCTGTAACCTTCACCTCCCTCCCCTCCAACAATGCTAATTGGTCAGTGCCTTTTTTTGATTATGCTCAAATGCTCCAGATTTAAGGTTTTTGACAAGCAGAATCAGTAATAACACATTAAAATATAATTAAAATAACAACAACAACTCACATACCTGGTCATACATAAATCAAGAGTATAACAAAAACAGTCCTCCAAATGGCTTTTATTACTGGTGTTGCCGGAAACCTTGCAGTTATGCCCTTAAACCCCCAAAACAAAGGCTGTTATCTTTAATCTGGGCAGCCAGCCTTTAGCTCCTTTCCTCTTCCCTTGTTCTTCTCACTGATTCCTGACTTTGTCCACTACCCTGCCCATCCAGTAATGGCATAAAAGCTCTTAGATGAATCTCAAAAAGGGGCCCTTTATACCACCTTTGCTTTACACCACAAGTCATCTTATCCACATAGCTTTCTGGTTATTGTTTACAGTATAAACTAGAGAGTCCACTTTTAACAAGCTTTACTCCCCTGCCATGTGAATTTATCTATTACAGATCCTGCCAAGGCCTTGTTTGCAACACTGATCTTTGTCAGGTACATCGAAAATTTTTCTGTATGCTTAAAAATTTCCAATGACTGATCCAACACGCTTTTAAATACACCAGTGATAGTTGACCTCCACTTATCTTCACTACCCTCAGTTAGATCAGTGTTTATCTCTGTCAGCTCCAGCTGCCTCCTCATAAGGACTGGACTCCTGTTGTATGACTTGAGGGGCCCTTTTGGGGACAGTCGTCTCTCATTCTCGAGCATGATGTCAGAAAACTAAGACCAGCTTCAGCTGTATTGTTTGAAATGGCATATATGTCCGCTTCCTAAGGTGCTCGATGAGTGACATCACAATATGTTGGTACATCATTCAACTGTGCCTCTACATTATGCCAAAGTTCCCCCAAGTTGAGTGCGCTACCCAAACGTTACATCTAAGTTGGTAAACATTTTAAAATCTGCCAACAATTAGTCTGGGGGCTATCGGAAAATGGCAAACTCCACAAGCACAACATTTCTTTACGCTTTAGATATATTGACCCAAAGAATGTACTTTCTGAAATCTTGAGGATTTCTCGATGTTGGTCAATGTCAGCTAATACACTCTGATGTGTGTATGGGCCTTAAGAAAAGGCTGGCTGCTTTTACCAGCAGTTTCTGCATCCTCATATGGAAGCCTTTGATGGTGATATCCAGTGTTTTTAATACAACAGTAAAAATGTATTTTGTTATGTCAACCACCAGGATTACTTGGACTGTCATAACTACAGAAAACAAAAATTGTTTTAGCTTTGGAAACTTTTGGAAATGCTTGAGGTAATGTGAGTACTTAACAAAATAGAAATAGTCATTTTCTAGTTAATTTGGAAACCTCAGAGAGAAAATTCTACATAATGTGCTATTGAAAATGAGAGTGTAACTCTGCTCTAATGAGGAATTTCTGTAACGCTGATAAAGCACCACATTCCGACATGTTGATCGCAGAATCAATGACGGGAAAGGAGACAGAGCAAACGCAATCAGGTTCCATTCTCCAAAGCCAATACTCCTGCAGGGACACTGTCCTCTGCTAGAATTTCCTCTGTTGTCTCCTCTGTACGCTGTGTGAGCACGCATGCCTCGACATGTGTGTGTGTGTCAGTGTGTGTGTTCCTGCGATGCCAGTGGCTACTGTCAGCTCAGTGCCTCATGCAGCTCATTTCATGTGCCTGCCGCAGGCTAAAACAAAACATTAACATTGGCCTGCAGTGGCTTCAATTCATTTTCAAAGAACAATGACAGTGAAGGAACACTTTTATTTAATGTTTATTTCATGTTGCACAGTGTGGGCGTTCTAAAGTAGGGAAATGGCTCGGCTCAGTTGAGAGATCGCCCAAGAGTGTGAGCGCTGCATGTCTGTATGTTTTGCGTGTGAGTGCATGTCTTGGCATGACAACAGATTGCTGTAGGAGAGTGTGCTATCAGCAGAACCTTCAGCTTGTTAGTCCGGAGTGGAGGTTATGTATGAAAATGGATGTGAAAGCAGAAAACAGGAGGAAACCTGCTGTAGGGCCTGTTCCTAATGGTCCATTGGCCTCATCTTGTCCAAACTAGAAAAATGGAATCAAACTTAAGCTGTGACTAAAAGCTCCATGTTTTCTTTGGCAAAGCAGGTTCATTCCCCTTCAAAGAAAGAATAAAGGGAATCTTGAATGAGCAAATCAATGTAGATGGATTAAAATCAGTAACTCAGACTTTTGAACCAAAGCTGAGGAACTTGATGATTAAAAGTGCAGTTATTTTTTTTACGAGTTGCTTTGGGTACTTCTTTTTTTAATATCTCAAAGGATAAGAGCAAGTCACTCCATCCACCTGATTCCAGACCTCAAATCTGTTTTATTTTCATTGCATTTATTGTTGTCCAAATGTACTTGTGAATGATGCAATTTTAGTTTTTAATCTCTCTTAATTTTTGGTAATCTTTAGCCTCTAATTTGCTACAGAAGATGATCATTAGATTGTGTTTTTAGATTTAAGACAGGGTGACCTGAAGAAGAAAACTTGTGCTTTTGGTAAGGATGGTTCTTTCATGCAGAATCCCCCATCCCCACCACCCCAAACCAGAATAAGATAAATGTACTTGACATTCACCTAATCACAGCTAAGTCTAACAACCTTAAAATTGATTGGACTCACTGGTTTCTAAAAGGCTGGAAACACACTAGACAAATTTCTAATCATATCTTTTTTCCAGTATTTTCCTGATTTCTAACACAATCTTCTAAGTTCATTTACTGAAGGATTCAGTCAGATCATGAGAAAACACATCTGCTGACTGTAGGAAAACTTTTATCATTCCAGACATGTGATCTCATTGAAAAAACTTCCAGAAGTGGATCAGTGGTCAAGGTATCAAAGTATTATTTACTGTATGACCACTGTTTATTTCAAGAGCCAATATTTTTTCTTACTCAGGCTAATAAATTTCATTTTGATGACTGCTAGAACAGAGGTCTTTAAATTTTTTTTTTCCCAAGACACTCAAAAGATCAAGCCAGGATCTTAAGGCACACTCATACTCAAGGCATATTCATACCCTTGCAACATAGCATCTTAAACAAGAGTAACATTGTCTGATTTTTCTGTACATGTTTATTTTCATCCCTTAACAACTGAATAACAACAGTGCTACTTGTGAAATATGGAAAATTTGATATGTTAAGAATTCTTATCGTAGACTGATTTTTGTCTCTCTTGATGCTGCACTTAAAACATCATAATGCCAATATGCTTAAATTCGATTGGTTATTTTTCTGAGCTGACCTTTAACACATCATGTTGTAACTGTAAGTCATCTTATTAAGTCAGAAAATTAACTTTTTAACAGTAATGATAGTTTTAACAAACAGGAATCAGAGTTACCATTTTTTCCCATGCTCACAGTCAAAAGGTATGTTATTTTAGGTTGTTCATTGCTACATGCTGATGTTCTTGTAGCTTTATGATTATAAGTTACTGGTAAGTTTGAAATTAATTTGAATTTAGGATAAAAAAAGCCTTTTCTAACCTGCTTACTCTGTTACCTGCAAAACTCTTTAAAGTTTTAAAGGGATTTTTTTTAAGTTGCTAAATTTTAATTAACACAGACGTTTAAGAGCATCAAGTACAGACAGATTAAATAGAAAATCTAAATAATTAACTAATGTATAGTTGTAGTATTGACACAGAACTGTAAAAATTTCAATGGCACACCTTGACTTGTCTCAAGGCACATCAGGGTGCCTCACCACACCATTTGAGCACCACTGTCCTCAAGTATGCACGATCCCTCTTCAAATCCAGACTCAAAACCCATCTGTTCAGGACCGCATACTCCATTTAACTAGAACCTGCCATTTACATCCCTACATTAGTCTGTTGTGTTTTGCTGATTTTATTGTTCTATTGTTGATTTTGTTGATGTTGTGTTTTTTATTTATTTTATTTTAAGCCAATGGGCTTGAATTGCAGACTAAACAATGATAGGACTTACCTCTGGGGGAGGTAAAGAGCTGTTTTAGGCGGCTAGTTACAAGGTAAAGAGGGGAGGAGGAGAAATCCTTATGCCATGGACTCTTTGTCTTGTCCATAGAAGTGCTTTACCACACAGAAGAGACATGTTTAAAATTTAAGGGGAAAATAAAACTTAAATAAGCATAGTATGGGCTCTTTAAAAAGAGCCTACATCTACTCAGGTATCAAAGTTGCGTACTTTGTCCACCACTGACTTTAATCTGTCATAAAACAAAAGCAAAAGGGTGCTTTATTGTACCCCCCACTTGCACTACTTTTGCAAAGCAGACCTGTTTTTAGAAATATAGATCAGCTAAGTAATAAGAATCTATGAGCTTTCAAACTGCTCTTCATGTGGTACATTTTCTTGTGTATATTAATCAACAACAAAATGGAAAAAAACAAAGCTGTCTTTCAAATGTGAGCCAGCTCCGGTAGCTCACATGAAAGAATTGGTTGTGTGGGTGCTGGTTTGGTGGAGTGGAAAATAAAACATATATTTTTTTAGGGAAACCTTAAAAGAAATAATATTAAATTCTTCATGAGAAGTACAGTTGTTTTCCAGTTTTGGAATTTAGTTTAGAATATAGTTTATTATCAGGTCTGGTCTACATTTCTTTTTAAAATAATAATTAAAAAAAATAACGACAGTGAAAGCATTTCTTAATAGAACAAGTGTTTTTGCTCCACTTCTGAGATGTTTTGGCATTAGTTTGTTCTACCAAGTGGCTTACGTTTTGAATTTTACATGTCTGCTTTCCAGATTATCTGATTGGCCCAATTCTTAACACTTCCTGTAGACCCAGATGGACTGGTCAAATATAATGAACAGGCCATCTGGTGTGTCAGGTTAGTGAAAGTAGCTTTTAAGAAAGTATTTCCAACACTGATGTGCTTCAAAAGTCTGCTCCAGAAACAAACAGGGGATGTCACTAAGAAGCCCATAATTTTTTAAAGGGCATTGCCAGAAGTTGTTATTTCAGAGACCTTGTTGTCATGAAAGCTTACCTACTTCACTTATAACTGCATCATGTACAAATATATAAAACAGAACTATATAAGAAATAAATATAAGAATAGTACAGAACATATACATGAAGACATGAAAATGTAGATACTCAAATAATGCTAACTTTGAGATAAATATTTTATGAGCTCATTTACTGGAGAATTTTACCTTTTTAAAACTACAGTGGCTTAAAATCTTCCTGCATTGAATCAAGTTTATTTTAAGATATCTTGTTCAATGCAATGCCACACTATGTCTATATTTATCAGTGTGTCTGACTCAAGATGAGGTGCTAAATGTTGATGTGCTGTCACACTCCCACTGTTACCTGCTGGGAAACTGTACCCAATGGGCAGATTAACATGAAAACCAATGTACCTTTCCATCAACACACACAAATACTGCTAACACACCCAGATAAAATGACAAGAGATCACAAAAAAGTCTTGCTCGCTTGCTTGTGTATGTGTTAGCGTGCTCTTACACAAACTGTGCTCTTTGGCTGGAGTGTGAGTGGCTCCCATGTACCTGTTTGTGTGCATGGTCGTAGGAATTGATGTGGTTGTCAAACTCCTGGTGTCTGAGGTACTGCTTGTGACACAGCTCGCAGTAGAAAAGTGCTTTCAGATCCTCTGCTGAGCAGCCCAAAGCCCTATCTGCACGCTCCTGCAGAAAGAGAAAACAAAATGAAAGAGGGAGAGTTGAGAAAGAGGCGTAAACAGGCACAGACATTAAGGGTTAGGGGGGGCAGAACTGGAAAGCAGGAGGAGAGGGGATAGAGGGGTGAGGAGGGGGGAAGAATGGCAGATTGTTAGCCATTTAGAGCAAATCTGCATCCTGGAGACATCAGCAGTAATAGCCTCTACATGTGCTCTGCATAAAACTGTTAAACGGCATCCCATTAAAGCACGCTGCCTTTTTCTGCTGCTACTGGAGGTTGGACAAAGGCAGTGAAACCCCACGCTTATGGCAACTTGAGCCTGGGGACACATTTAATACAGCCACTATAATAAAAACCTGCGTTTGTACTGTAATGGCAAATAGTCCAAGTTTGACTGCAGGGAAAGTGGCAATTGTGCACGGCATGCAGCATGCAGAAAAACTGCATGAGTAAGACTTTTGTGCACCTGCAAAATCATGCATATGAAGAGGAGTAAGTTCTAGAAAACGATTAAACATGCACTCATATGAAGGTGTGTAAATAGCACATAGACTGACATATTCGCGCACACCTGCACTGAACAAATGGCACATGGTCCTGGGGGGATAAATCGCTTGATGGCATGCTCACATCAGCCAGAGGGGTTTTGGTTAGAGGACATGCACACTATTGTGTACTAGAAATGTGTGTCCTTGTGTGTGTGTGTGCATTCATGCCATGCTCTGCTTCAGAATGTAATTTCCCTGAGGCTGGGGGCTGCCAATAAACACCATTGAATTCTGTTCTACACTGACATGATGGGAATTTAATTTGAGGTTGTCACTTCTTTCTCTCCTCTCTCCCTCTCTTTTTCTTTCCTGTGTCCACTTCCTCCCTCTTTTTTTCTCTAGCTGTCCAAATCCCTCTTCCCTCCTCTCCTACCCCTCTCTTCCTCTCCTTTTCTTCCCCCTATTTGGATTTTTCTCTCTCTGGCGTGCTCCTTTTTTTCTGTTGGCGAGCCCTGGGTCATACGGTGACAGAGTCTATTGGCCTCAATTTGCTTCAGTAATATGCCTGCACACGGGCGCCGAGGTGAGAGGAGGAGAGAGAGAAAGAAAGGGATGGGAAAAAGAGGATAGACAAGAGGTGACCTTTGCGTGGCCTCATAGACACATAATCGCATAAACACCTTAAGGATTGGTATTACCACAGCATTTAATAGTCCCATGCCGTCAGTTTTTACAATGGCTGTCGGTGTTAACACATTTATTACAAAACATTGTTACAGTAAAAAGAACATGTTTATTAAAGTGAATAAAAAAGAATAAAGTTGGTATAGTTTATCTTTGTTGTCAAATGCTGCACAGAGGTAAATTTGTTTTATTCAACCCGTCCATTTTTATTAAAGAAGGATACAAGTTATACACAATTAAGGACAGGGCCAGTTTGACTGACCAGGGCTTTCAACTTATGCTTCATGTTTGGATGTCCATTCAAGCTTGGTGGTAAAATTCTGCACTCGGACTGTAAATACACATTCAAATAGAAAATATACACTTCTGCAGCACTGGAGCAGTGAACTGTCCCATCCAACAGAGGGCGCTTCCAGTGCAACCTGACCATGTATTGCTCTCTTGACCTCAACAAAGCATAAAGTGAATTGAAAGTTCACTTTGAAAACAATTTGGGCATCACACTACTGGGAAGGGAGGGGGGGCTTAAAGATCTCATATTTCCACAATTTCAACAAGTTTACAGTAGTCCCAGATATCCCCAGAACACAATTTTTAAGTTTCTTGCCCAAAGTCACTTTTACATATTAGACTGTGACAAGCTTCTAAACCCTGTTTCAGCCCTGCTCAGAACATACTGCTTTATTGTAAATCCTCATGGTCTTTGTCTGACCAAACTCCTCTCCAGAAGTGGATGTAGCTTTGGCTTACTAGTGCTGTGCACTAATGCTGAAGTCCGATTATACAATTTCTACATTGGGTACGATGGTCACTGTGTCATATAAGGTGATCATCGAACCATGAAAAAATGTACAGACTGCACTGTTGTAACCAGCTTGATATAACAATTGAAGTGATGATGTTCAGAGAGGAAAGAGTGACACTGAAGAAACAAACTCATCGTGTTTACAATAATAGATGTTTGCTTGTCTTTACGAATGTTTTAATAAATGATATGTTCGTCTGACGCCAAATACTAGCAGTTACTCATTGAGGTGCTAAAGTGTCTCTGCTATTTCTCCCTTTTTACCTCCGCCAAGGAGGTTATTTTTTCGCCAGGGTCTGTCTGTTTGTTTGTTTGTTTGTTTGTTTGTTTGTTTGTTTGTTAGCAAGATTTCGCAAAAACTACTGGATGGATTTACATGAAAATTTTACCAGAGGTATGGTTTGGTCCAAGAAAGAAGCCAATACATTTTGGTGCTGATCCAATCCAGACTGACGTCACAAAAAACATTTAAGTTTATAACGGCATTTAAGTTTATAACGAAAAATGTCTAGTTTTTCAAGCCTATGTCGCTACATTTCCCAGCTTCCCTGCAATGCCAGGGAAGGAGTTCTCCACAACGCTCCGTCTGCTGTCTCACGGAACACCGAACAGTCAATCAACAGTGAAAGCTGTGCATGCACAGTTCTGCTCACAGACACAGCGGAGAGGAGGAAATGTTTTGCTAATGGAGAAAGCCCGGCGCTGTTCCTGGAGCCTTGGTTTCTGAGATAAATTAAGGCAGCAGTCTCTCACGAAATTGTAATAAACACCCCAATCCTCCACAACTCACAACTACTAGTAACATTACTGTGAGCCCATTAACGTTATAGAGCAGCTCTGCTTGCTCACAGTCCCGCCAGCCATGCCTCTCCATCACTTGAAACAAGGCTGCTGATAATGTCAATATAGACATAGTCCGTCATAGCAGTAGTCTATATGTGTGTGAATGTAAAAACCTAACCCCCAAATTCCACATAGAGCAAACACGCCGCGCACCAAAGCACAGTGGTTTTGCTCCGACTGACAGGCTGGTGACATCGCCCACTGGAAGCACCGTGGCGCCTACAACACCAACATCTGTACAAGCAGCAGCAAATTGGTTCAGTCAACAAGTTACAAGACCCACCACTAACTTGGTCACTCTATTGGATGATATTCATGTCAACAACAATCACACTTCTTGCAGATTGATATTTTTCATTCCACAATGTGCATATAAAATAATATAGGACTATAATGTTGGGTGGAAATCACAATTTAGGGCTGGAACTGAGCTGCTTGGAGAAGGCCTGTGTTCTCGGAGTGCTTTTCTAGTCAGTTTTGTTAAGTTCACTTTCAGGCTTGTTAACGGAGCAGCCTGCTTGTTTTAGTCTGTAGTGGTAATTTCTATATGAAACACACCATAAAGGTAGGGACCTTTTTATAGGGCTCCAAAGAATGTTCCTCCATTGCATTGTTTCATCTTGAAGCAACGATTTTACTCTTGCTCTACTGGTTTTTATTTTACACTCGATGCTCTCATAGGTCAGGATCACTGACATTAAAACACAAATCTCAGGAGGCAGGACTTTCTGTTGGGAAGTCATGAAGCATCCTCAATATGATTTTGTTTGTCATTCATGACACACTAAACAAGGCAACACAACTGATTTTTGCAACTGAAAAGTCCAAAAACCCTCTGACTGTCAGGTCAGGCAATAATCGAGATCTGTGTGGTCTGACATCAGCATGAAGTTTACTGTGGTTGCATTGACATGAATGCTTGTCCTAGTCTAGGGACGTGAGATTAAGATTGGCATTAGATAAAATTTTGGTATTTTTGCAGTTAATAATTTAAATTGCTTTAATTGTGTGCTTAGTTTGCTATTTGGGTACACCATATTTCATTAACTATAAAGGGGCAACAGCCTATTGCATCTCAAATGTCCCCTTCTCATTCTATGGGATGGCACAGATGGCTAATTGGATATGTCAGAAGTAATCCACAGCTTTTGATATCAATCATTTCACATTTGTTTTTAATATTCTCTCTAGCTGTTTCTTTTTTTTTTTTACTGATCATGACCTGTGATCTGATCTGTGTCTTTCTTTACATTATTAAGCCAAATTGTTACAGATAGACATTTCAATTTTCCCCTTCCAGCCAAACACCTGCCAAGTTCCAGCCAATCACCAGCAAACTTCCAGCCACTGGGAGTCCCCCCTACCTCTCTGGGGGCTTCAACCTTTGCCCTTATCCATGTAGCTATTCAGGGGATCTCATTATAACCACGGGGGTTGGCCTGTCCCATCACAGACATGTCACAGCTCAGCCAAGACCCAGTCCAGAAAAACTAGGAAAAAACAAGTAGCTCTATCTGTATCAACCAGAATTTCCTTATTTAGCCTTAGTATGATAGCAGTGTTTTTTTTTTTTTTTTGGTCTGAACAAGAAGTGAAATACTGTACTGGAGATCACTGAGTGTTAGGGAAATATTTTGTGCCTTCACCACTTTATACTTCAAAGGTTTAACATTGTTACATGATGTATTTTGCAGATCATGTGAACGAGTGCAGCACTTAATCACATGATAAATCTTAAAGTCATAATCATAAAGTAAATTTATTTTCATTCATTTGAATCCAAATTTAAGATGCAAGTAAGATTTTGCTTCACGTTGTTAATATAGACTTGAAGAAATGATCTTGAATGCAAAATGCAATAATTTTAAGCATATTTCTTAAGTCTGAATATCAAAATTAATTGATTTAAAAAGTGTGTCACTCTATTGCATTAAGGTGAGTCTTGTTTCCAGTCAGAGTGAGGGAAGAGCAGTGCAGGTTGATAGGACTCCTTTAAGCCCAAATGAACAAAAAGGTAACAAATATACATTGATCTTGTGTAGCTGTGTTTGCGTGCAGGGTATTGATCCACGCTGCAGGCTTAAGGCACGACCAGGAAACGATCCAATCACAGAAAGAGTGGCCATCCTGCAAGTGTGCTGGAGTGATGAAATTGAGATAATGACTCCTGTGTATTTGTCAACCTTTGGGCTTATGCAAGATTACAAGAGAAGTGTGGGAAGTTCACTATAATGTACTCATTAAAAAATGTGTGTATAGGTGTGTTTTTTTTTTTTTTTTTACAGAGGATTATTAGGGTTTGGTATTAAAAAAACAAGGTTAGGAAGGCTTTTGCTGAACAAAAAGCAAATTAAAATGTTTAGAGAATAAGGGTCCAAATGTTAAAGATAAAAAGTTGACATGTAGTTAAAATCCAGAGATAATAATACTGAAGACTATACTTGGGGTAATAGTATCATGAAGTGGTAGATGTGGTTTGAAGGTTTAGATTGGGGGGTTGTCAGTTAAAAGCTAAGCATATCCAGTTCAAGAAAATGTCCTCAAGGGAAGGTCTGGAACATTTTAATCATGAGCCTGTAATAAAGTCAGAGGTTATGCCTTTGTTATGCACAGCTTTAGACCTGTTCTTCCTTATTTCCTCTTGTACTCTTAACACTGTCTCTTTTTTAATAAGAGAAATGAGTTTCAGCTCGTCCTTTTTAGGTTATGAATCCAAGCTAAATGTGAAACAGACAACTTGTGTTGGTCAAAAAGATCACAACTCAAAACTGTTTGTCCAGTGAATTGGTGTGTACTTAAATTCTGGGTCGTTACCTGGTTTGTTAATCTATAATTGTCAGGAAAATGACCCAAACTGCCCCTGACTCGGCAGCCCATGTGGAAAGAACGACAGTCTTTGGATCATTTGCTTCGAAGGAGTGACGTGCAGTTTACAACAGAAGGCAACTTCCTCACGCACTGAATTGTGCGTCTAAGCTTCTCATATTTAACCAGTCAAGGTACCCTTTATCACACAAGCATCAACCAATAATATTGCAGTTTCAGAGTTAAACAAATATGTTCACAGCAGTGGTCATCTTTCTCATTCAGAAACTGCGTTCTTTTGTTGAGGTGACGCGTTCTTATCAGGGACAAGATGTTCTTCTGCTGATATGATGGAGCAGTCCTCTGCTATCAGAGACAAGATATTCTTGTTTCTGGTTTCTAGTTTCAGCATGAAGGCTTTTCACACAACCATGTAAGAGGATCATAATACATGTATAATCATTATGATAATAGATGTATATTTTCTTTACAATAATGATTGGACTTTCCCAAAAAGAGAGAGATGCTGGTTTTAAATTGCCTATTGAGAGAAAAAAAAAGCATGTAAGAGTTGCTTATTCTTGATTAGAAACTCTCATTTTGTTGTCTAATTATGCACAATGCCTCTTTCCCCATTCCTTCCAATGTGTTTCTCTGACCCTCCTGACTGCTGTGTATGTTTCTGTGTTGTTTGGCACAACACAGAAACATTTTCTTGTCAAGAGCACAAAGCCTCCACTGAACTAAGATGGGCCTGCTCCTTTGTTAGTGACAGTTTATTTAGGTTGAAAACTGATGTGAAGCAAGAAAAACATCATTTTTCTTTTGATTTATGTTCTTTTGACTTTTGATTCATGGAAAGCCAGTGAAGATGAGGTGAACTACTATGGTAAATTTGTACATTCTGCCTTTTTACAGACAAAATATGATGCATATATGGCCAATATGTAGCCAAAGAAACAGCTGTTTATATCTGAAATTTATTAATCAAACTAGAAGTGTTCTGAGATAACTACATTTTAGGCAATTATCTGCCAGTGCAGGTATTATTTTGATAATATTGTGCATCACTACAAAATATCCAGAACTTTGAGAAAAAAAATCAGAATGATGAAAAATCAAATGTGATGTAAAAAAAAAAAAAATAGTGAGAGTTGAAATGTTAAGAATAAAGTCATTATGTACCAATGAATAAATCTATGTGACAATTTACAGAGCCAAAACACTGAGGTAAAAATAATCCAACCGTCCATAAAAAAATACAAGCATTGAGAAGTATCTCTTTGACTTAAGACTTTGGTCAAACTTTTGGTAATAATTTGAAATATAAGAATAGAGTCAAAATTTCTTGGGAAAAAAAGATAAAATGTTGGGAGTCAGTGAAAATGTCAAGGATAAAGGCAAACTATGAAAAAAGTCAAAATGACTGAATTCAACATGCGGATAATAAAGTAAAGACATTGATAAGAATATCAAACTAAGATGGAAAAATGGAATAATAAAAATAGAGCTTGAGCATCAGGACAAGTATCAAAACTTGAAAAACTGAAATGTCAGGAAAAAGGTCATGAAGTTTTTTAAAGGCCATAAAAAAATCAAAATGTCATGAAAAAAATCAGGAAAAGAAAAAATTTGAGAGAAAAACTTGTGAGAATAAACTTAAAATGGTAAGAAAATGAGAAAATGTTGATCCAGAAGGTCAAGATGTCAGCAAGTCAAGTTTAATATATCTTCAACATCATTTTGAACATTTTGACATTTTCCCCAGCATTTCTGCTCTTTTTTTTTAAAGTGAAAATCGAAGAAATAAAAACTTCCCTCTGTAATCTTATTTCACTCTCATGCCTCCTCCTCTGTAGCTATTTTTTGAGTGCGCCTGACTTTTGTATTTACTCCCATGCCCTGTCTTCTTACTTTTCTTGCGTCTGTCAGGGTAATTATTTTGAACAGGGATAGACGTCTGCAGCAGCGTGTACAGGATGGGAGGTGTAAATGAATGAAAGCAGACGTGTGTGTGAGTGAACTCAAGAATAATTTGTTTATGTTGGAGGAAATCTTGACAGGAGATTCTCTATTTTTCTGCAAAATGCTGTAATCAAAACATAAGAGCTTTCATCATCTCAAATATATGGCAACACCCCATCTGAGCCCTACCTTCATGTGCAGGTAATGAATATACATACAAAGAATTACATTCAGCCCAAACACACACACAATTTATGCATGCACACCCGCTTGCAGTCTGTCAACCTGATACAGCAGTGCTAAATTAATCTAGACCTCAATTTACCTCACTAGCACAAATCTGTTTGCAGAGAAAGCACAAGTGATATCTGCTGCAGCCCTGAATAGACAGTGATTGTTTGCATGATTATGTGTGTGCGAGTGTTTGTGCGAGGTTGTGAATGTGAATGTCTCTTTTTCCTCCCTCTTCCTCTCACAGATTATCCTCAATTTGTGGGAGAAGTGCCATGTTATCCCTCTTCATAGCTGAAATTATGCCAACAAATAACAGTGTTTATGAGCCATAACCTCAGTTTTTTTTCAGACATGCATGCATGTTATTCAATGTCTTAAGCTTGTGTGGAAATGAACCGGTCACACTTAATGTGTTTTTAACACACGTGGTATGTCGATGCTTGAGAAAGTGCACGCTGAAAACTACTGATACACAATATATTCATGTAAAAATCCTCAGGAAGAGAGTCAGAGAGAGAGAGAGAGAGGGAATGAGAGAGAAAGAGAGCGAGAGAGAGAGAATAGGTCCTGTGAGAAATCTCTGGGAGTTGTGCAGATGGAAACTGTGCGGGCACCTTTCTGATGCAATCACCATGTCACTGACTGCCTACCTACTCAATTGCCCTCTTGGATATTTGAATGGCTGACTTTTATAGCACATAAACCCTTGTTTTTTATTCTTTTAGTTGCAAATATACAGTACAGAGACCAATGCCGAGCAGATAAATATAACCTCAGGTTTTTTTTCACAATCCTCCGTCTGTTGATTTTAGGATTAAAGACGACATATTATCCTTATCACTAATCATAGCTGAGCTCATCAGCTCAACAAGGTCAGATGACATGTGAAACCTTTTTAAGGTTGGGGTTAGGTAATGTGCATTTTTGCTTCAAGCCACTCTAATAGTTTGTATAACAAGTATCAGAAATATTTTAAAACTTAGAATAAAACCAACACCAGAACACAAAAGTTGCAGGATTTCTGACAAAAATAACAGCATTCATGCCCTGAAGATTACGCCAGCATGAGTATCCCAAAATGCACTGCAGTTATGTGCGCAGATACAACACAAGAAAACTTTCGCCAAGGCTTTTTCAACATGTGTTGGGTGAGTTTTTGTCAAAAACATGGAAAATTGCCATGCACTGTTAGGAAATCCTTAAAAAAGAGTTGAATGCTCATACAGAAACAGATCCCCACCAAAATCTAATCGCTTCTCCCTTACATCATGAGCAACATTCCATGTAAAAGCCATCCGAATCTGTCGAGAGGTTATTGAGGTTTTTTTTTTAATTGAAAATGTGGTGTACTGCTCTATCTAACATTGTTAAATCCTTTAGAACAATACCTGGAGCTGTCCCAATTTGGATCACCACCAAAACCAAATCACTTCTCCCTTGTGCCATGACCACCATTCTCTGGAAATTTCATCAACATCCATCCATAGCTAACAGACAAACTGACAAACAAACAAAAGCCAGCAAAGACAGCACCTCCATGTTGGAGGCAATAAAAGACACAGTGATGGGAAAGCTACTTATAAAATGAGGCAGGATAAGATATAAGTTGCTAATGAAAAAAACAACAGCTTCATTACATAAAAACTACACCCAGGAGAAAAAAAGTTGCTAGCCAAAGCTACAGCAATATGACAAAATGCTACATTAAAGCTGCTCTCATTAATGGCCGAGATATAACAATAATAACTATAATACCGATAATAATAAGAACAGTAATACTTATTAATAGTAAACTGTTATTTTTCACCACTAACATTTTTATAAATTTGTATATTATGAAATAATTATCTTTCTTGTTACATGTTTTTCTTCTGCATTTTTAAAGGACCCATATTATGCTTTTTACTCCCAAGTTTTATATGTCCTGTTGTATGTTAAACACGTCTCCTCTGCATGATAGAAAAGAAGACAAAAACTCTGTAGCATTAGGATTTCTTCTTCTCCCTCCTTATTAGTTGTCCACTTTTTTCGTGAATAACAGTAACACAATATGTTTTAGATAGATTTAGATACCATTTTCAGGGGATGTTGGCCATGCCACAAGGAACAAGTGGCTAGATTGTGGTGGTGATCTGAATCTAGGTGTGAATCCAGGACTGTTTTACAGGATTTGTTAACAATGTGAGATCAGGAAGTTTTCTACATAATTGACAAAAATCTGACAATATTAGATATGCCATGGTGGAGGTTGTGCTCTGGGAACATTTCTAGTTTCAAACACCATGGTTTAATACCACATTATGTCAGAAATATGCCACATTTCCTTTTGTTATAATTTGGCTCAAGTTGATGCTCTAACTACAAAACAGATGTAACATAAAACAACACAATAGCGGGGAGGAAAACTATAAAAACAGACAAAACCTGATAAAACTGAAATAATACCCACAAATTATATGTAAAACAAAACAAACCAACAAGATGTCAGCCTGGATTTTACAAACATCATCATAATACTGACTGAAATTTATGCTGATGCCTCCATATGATCCCCAAACCACATAATCCATTCACTAAAAGTAAGGTTTTTTTTTTTCTATTGTTGTCTTCAATGCTTTTAAACACAGCAGCTGGTACTTCTATAGCAATAAAAATGCCTGCCACAGAAAAACAAGTTGCTTTTGTCCTATAAGAGTGAGAAATTTCATCAGAAAAAACATACTTTGGCATGCAAAAAACAAAAATAACACACAGGGGCACGTCAGTCCAAACAAACCAAAAGTTCCACATTTGACTTACTGCATGCACCATGTTTACGATCCTTACTACACAGAGGAGCAGATTTCAGGGAGCATGACCTGATGATAAACACTAATGAATTAAAGTTGAGAAAAACATACTTGGGTCGTCAAAGTTCCTACAGGTCATTTTGAATCTTTACCTCATTCCACTGTTTAAAGGGATATTTCAGTATTTTTTAAGTTGGGTTGTATCAGTGTATAGTCAGTGAAGTGGCTGAAAGGGCTCTCAGCAGTGCTGTACATTTAGGGAGAACAAACTAAGACTACCTGTAAGGTACACTGCTGTTGGCAGGTAAAATTATTTCACATAATTGTGTGAGTTTTATATAAAAATGAGCCACCAAGCTATGCCGGCTCCAATATACAATTGGGCGAAAATTTCAGAGTACTGAGTATCCTCCAGGAAGTGTTTGGCATTATTTTACAATGCAGTAAATGACTGTGCCTTCCTTTGCCTGTGCACACTGATTCCACAGAAGTTTGCCCCGCCTTTCTTTTGGCCCGCTGAATTTTGTTCTAAAGAATTTTTCCTTATATTCACTTATGCATTCATAGTTAAAGAAACATCAACGTCACTTTAATGAAAATCACTCTTATATATCAGAACAAGATTCAGTGGGCTGTATCAATGAGCACAGGTGGAAGGACACATAGCCATTTGCTACACTGTAACATTGTCTCAGATTTAGAGACTTCCTTATCTTGCAGCGCAGTTGGATCAACCTGATTCAATGTCTAAAATCAGGCAGATCCTTCTAGACAAGCTCAAATCTACAGCATTTATGAACATCCCAAAGGAGGATGGTCCAATCAGTTTCCTTTAGAGCAGGAATAGGTGGAAGCTGGGAGTGAGACGACAACAGGAAGTGACTATTCATACAGATATAAGCATAGATGCAAACAGCTTTAGCAGCATTCTTATCTGATCTTGACTGCATTTCTTTATCAACTGAAAAACAAACAACACACTACAAACTTCTCCATAGACAGGATATTTTTGCTCCACGTTGGACAGGTTTTTGCAAGAGTTTGTTTTACAAAGTGTCTCATATTCTGTCCTTTACACTGTGGCAGTAGCACCTGCCTTCTTCATTATCTAATTGGCCCATGAAGGAATTGTTGGAACGATTGTCCAGTCCCTGAGTTACCCTGAGTAATTGACATAAAAATTTGCAAATCATCAAAAGAACAAAAACTAAATTAGACCCCAGTTCATATTTATCATTATATATGTTGAAAGTACAGTAATGCACATGAGGTGTCTAAATAAAAAATATCACAATTATGACTAATTATATCATTAGAAATTAAAGGAAATAAGGTAAGAAAGGCTGATATAAAGTACTACCTCAGTTTATTTTTATAGTAAAAGAAAAATAATGCTACTATTAATTGTTTTTTCCATGAAAAACCTTATGGAAACTGACCTGATTATGTAAATTACTGCTCAAGATTTACATAATTTGTTATGATTACAGCAATTACATTAAAGCAGCACTCAGCCACCTATACTGCACTTGAGCTAAATAGCTCCACTTGTCTCACTGGTCACCTTCTCGCTGGTTGTAATTAAATATTGAACAGCATTTTCATGGATGGCCGGACTCAACCTAGAGAAAGTGTGAGGGAGGACCTCTGGTGCCAGCAGACTTTTACCGTACAGGCGCTCCGACACAGCAGTTTGAGAGTGTTTTGCCTCCTACATTTGATGTATTTATCGTTTCAGGAGCTGGATGGATGGACTGGGCATATATCAGGGAGAGGTCTTTAAAACCATTAAAGGAATGGGATTTTCAGTGTGGGAGAAAATAACAGTTTTATTTGACAGAAGAAGCAGAGGGGAAGAATAAAAACAGGCTTATTTACTTTTACAGACTTAAACAAGATAAAACCACTACACATAAAATATGACCTAAAATACTACAAGAGTTTTGTTTCTTAATATTACATTTGTTTGGGGAATAAGATAAAGATTTTTGCACTTTTCCTTCCCCTGTGTATCCCTTTTTCTTCATGTGCCCTTAGAAATTTATAAGGAAACGAAACTTGATATGCATGGAAAAAAATCAGAGCACTTGAGAACTATTTCTAGCAGCGTGTGAATTTGTGCCTCCTTAGATCTGTTCACCATGTTTGCTCCGACACACTGAGATGAAACCGATCAGATGTGATAATTGTTTGCAACACAAGTTTTAATTGCAAACTTGGTTCAGTACCAAATTCAGATCATATCTGATATCGCAAAAATTAGGCCATAATAACATTCAGCATGCATAATAAATGCACCAACTGAGAGAAAGAGAGCCCAGCAGGAAGAATACTAACTATAACAGACTCTCTTTGCTTTAATATATTTATTTCTGCTCAGGGGCACAGCCATGAATTGTGGGTCTCCAAAGATATGGCATTAGGCCCCCACCACAGCCCAACCAACTCTGCACAGTTGGTTTTACCCACAATGTTGCCTTTAAAAGAACTGGCTGAACCATGTGACGTCAGCTATTTGATTATCATAGGGGCCTTTGGAATGTTGTAGATGAATACTGCCTACCTAACAATAGCTCAACCTACTCACAGACAGAGAGGCCTTGTTAAGGCAGGACTTGATCTGATCAATGTCAAGGCTGTGTTTCAATCACCAGAAATCCTCAATGAAAGAAAAACAGGCAGATGTAAAAAAAACATTCCCCTTCACAGTGAGAGCTCATAGATCCATTATAAATTTAGACTGAGGCTGTTCATTGAACCAGGCTGTAAAGATGTGTATTTAGGCTGCCAAAACCAGCCTCTACCCGCACACAATCATTTGGGTGTCAGCTCCCTGCAGCCAGCGGACAATTGAGGTACTACAGGTTTTGGCACTTCTGCAGGGGCCGCCATTTTCAGCCCTAGAGGTTGCCACCTGGCCTAACCACACCTCCATGACAGAAAGACAACAGACCCCTTAAAATAAACTAAACACTCAGCATACTTGTAAGCAAATCAATACTGCAAGTTTAGAGAAAAAAAGTCAACAAGACCACATATGCAGATATTATTTAAAAACTGGGGTTGTTTTAAGAATGTCACATGTTTAAAGAGTATGAAACCTCTGTAAGTATGATCCTTTAATCTTAAATCCTGAAGGTGGCTCATAAATGTTTGAAAAAAAATATCACCAATTATTTTCTGTTTGTAATTACAATTTATATGAAAGAAATATAAAGGATGTGACACAAGATGAAGGCTTTTTTTTTTATTAACATTTATCAAAATTTCTAAACAAGCAATTTACCTTAAATACTATAATGAGTCTTACATTATTCTCTTCTTATTTTGAATCAAAGCTTCCTTCACGCTGGAGATGCCCCAATTGGTGGAATGCTGATGATTTGCCTGATATTTATAAAAAAATATCTACATGCTATTGCCACCTCTGCTGCTCTGTTATCCTTTTAAAGAAACTACCTTGTACTCCCCCAAATTGTTATTTTAGTCCTGTTAGTTACGAAATACTAATCCAGGGTCAAAATCTGTTTTGAAATCTGCATTGAAATTAACAAAATTAAAGCTGGTCTACTAACTAAGCAAGCTACACAACAACTGCATGTTATTTGTTGTGATGCATTTGAGGTCCAATTGGAAACACCATGGTGAGTTTTGTTGGCTCAGACATTTTGACAAAGAGTAATACATACTGTGTTCAAATGAAATTTCAAGTGGGAAGTAAAATTGAGCAGAATAAAATGTACGTATTTATGTCCTGAAACATTTCCTAACTCCTAATTTCTGAAATAGCAAACTTTGAAACATGCTTGCCTTGTCTTGCCTCTGTGGTTGATCACATATTTAATCTAAGGTTCAATATGCTTGATTTTTCAAAAGGTCTTTATTTTTAGTCAGTGAAACCCTCACTGACTTTCCTGATGGACTGATGGGGCTTAGAGTCAAAAACTCAATGTGTGCACATTAGTCATGGGCACACTGTGTGAGTTATAGGCCCTGAGAATAGTCCCAACTTTTGTCTAAACTTTTTGGCATCCTGTTTCTTTTAAGGACAACATTAACAGCAAAGGCCTCATGAATGTTGCTGATTTTTAATCTAGGCTTTGAAGAAGACATTGCACAGCTTATAAAACCACTTTGCAGGTCCTTTCATTGACTCATGTTCGATAAAAGCTGTTATTTTGTATGATTTTATTAATATCTAACTAGGACTGGTGAGCAACAATAGCTGACTCACAGCATACACCTGGTTTTATTCCAGTTTCAAGTGTATCTTGCGTCTGTGTTTTGTTTGTATCTATTGTGCCAAATTTCCTTGACTAACAAACAGGGTATTGAACCACAGAAAAGAAGAAAGGGAGAAAAATAATAAGCGTATCCTTGCTAAAGATATGAGATTTTTTTTTTTTTAAATTGAGGCCACCTGCTTTTTTTCTGAATAGAATTAATTTGCCAGTTGAGCACTAACTGGAATTGTGTTGTTAAACTAAAAGTACTGCCTGGATATGCCTATTCATGATTATGGGAAGAAACAAAATAAGATACAGAAGTGGGTGGTCAAGGGGAGGGACTGTAGGAATCTATTTTATTTAAAGACGTGAGTACATGTTTTTTGTTACAAGATTCAAAGTCACAGTGATCCTGACCTTGTACTCACAAAATGCACTTAGGTAATCCTTAATTCAAAATGGGTATTAGTTTAAAGTAAAGTTTGAAAAAATCTTTGTAAGTGCTCTCGTGATACTGAATCGACAAGAAAAGGAAAAAGCATGAGTCCCAAAGATTTTGACCTTTGACCTACAAATATAATCAGTTCAGGCTTCAGAAGGACTGGACAATTGTGTACATTTTTCTTGGAAGAAGGAAAACCTGAGAGTGAACTCAGTGGCCAGTGGTGCAAGGCTTGGGCTAACATACAGGCAATGATTTCAAATAGAGCAACTCTCATTCACTGATGACTGATTAACTACCAGCTTATACAAAAATATTTAATGCCTACAGACTTGTTTTAGCCTATAGCACTGTGGCCGTACAGCACTGACTGGAGGCAAAACTTAACAAAACTGGAAGCAAACATGAACACTTACTGCAGACTAGCAGACAGAAAAGGGGTCTTACCATTTCTATCGTCAGTTAAAAAGAAACCGTGAATCAACATGTACGCTGTCAAAACACTGTCCTGTCAGTTAACACCATCTGTGGTGTTAACTGGTGAGATGGCCCAGTTAGCGTCCCTTGGAGCAGGAAGAGGAAGGAAATACGAGAGTGACAACAGCAGAAAGTGGCTTTTCATACAGAGATTAGCATAGATGCTAACATTATCAGTAGCAGTTTTATCAGATCTGAACTGTATTTCTTTATCAAATGAAAAAAAAAAAAAAAATCAACACCACAAACCTCTCTATGGAGAGGATATTTTCACCCCACTTCCAACATGTTTTTCCAAGTTTATTTCACAATGTGGCTCATGCTATCCCCTATATCCAGTGGCATTAGCGTCTGCCTGTTGCATTTTCTAATTGGTATGTAATGAATAGAACTGGGTTTAAAAAAATCGATTGATTGGTTTGAATCGATTTTCCATTGAATGGCCCAATATCGATTAATAAAATCCTTAAATCGATCTTTTAATACGTCTTTTCTCAATGTGTAATGCAGCCTTCAGTTTGATGCCTTGTAGTCTCACGTGACCAGCCATTCATTTCCCATAATGTCATGTCACTTCTTGCGTGACCAGACCAGAGATCTTGCGAGATCTCGTGACTCGGCGAGGAGCGTTGTTAAACAAAACATCATGGCGGGAGCACTGAAGGCACCACCAACAAACTTTAAGGCAGGTGTATGGATGCATTTTGGATTTAAAAAACACGAAGGCAGCAATGAACTGGACAAGAGTAAAACTATATGCAAGATAGGCAGCGTGCAGGTAACATATTGTGGAAACACAATGAATCGAAATGAATTTCATTTCACGAGACACAACATGGAGCGCAGTCCGCAAAGGATCTGAAGCAAACGTAGCTGAGAAGGCATTTGTATGTAAGTAACCAAACTCTCCATGAGCCCAGAAAAAAACCAATGCTGTCGCAGCATTCTTATGCAAGGACATACGGCCATACAATGTTGTTTGTAGCCACCTTATTTACACTACTTGCCCTGTGGTTTGATTTGATTTAAATTATTACATTTTTTTTTTGGTCAGGTTACGTTTGATATAAAGTACATGATTACTGTAACTGCTTTGGGCTCAATTCTTACAGCATTAGTTCTCTGAGAATCTTTTCCATATTCAAGTCAAATCGATACTCTGGCTGAAGTGTCCTTAACTGAATTCAAAATCAATTAAATCAAATTATATCGTGAATCGAATCGAAAGGGGCCCTTGTCAATCGAATTGAATTTGGGAAATCTGAATCGATACCCAGCTCTAGTAATGAATGTGATTGATGTAACGATCATCCAATCACCTGCCAATTATGCTTTCGTAAGGTTCTGCATGTTCCCAAACACTTTCTATGGGCTTTTTCCCAAATCGGCTTGTGAAATAGGCCGATAATGAATTATCCATCTGATGTGTCAGGTGTCAAGTGTTTACTGCTCAAAGACAGAAAGAAATAACAATAAGCACTCATTAAAAGTAGTCACTGAAGATAAATTACTCCTGATTTACTCAATGTTTTATGTAGTGACTCATCACTAACATGACACTTTTCTGTTACTTTGTTGTAAAGTGTTGGGTAGCTCAGATGCTACATAAAATTTGATATGTTTAGCATTTTAGCAACAATTCTTTACAATTTACTTTAGCAAACATGGTTTAACTTCTCTGATAGTTGTAGTGTGGCCATACTTTCAGTGCTCATTTAACTTGTTTATTTTGTCAGTATAAACTCCTCTGTTGTCTGCTGTGGCAAAGCTAATGTGTTGTAATCTGTCTTTGGCTATTATGGATGGGAGAATCCAGTGCATTGGGTGCCACTTTCTTCATGGTCAGTGCAGGTTGTTCAGAAGCAAAAATAAGGTTCTGGTCTGTTTATTTTCCTTTGTGAACTTTTTAAAGCATGGTAACCATGGCAGCCTATAATCCAACATCCCTATCATCTACTCTTACTCTCTAAGGTATATAGCAGAATAAGAGAAGAGAAGAGAAGAGGTAGGTGGAGGATAGAAAAGAGAGACAAGGGGACAATCAGTGAATGGTAGACGCTTAAAATTCTAAACACTTCTAATTGCTGCACTGCCTTCTGAGAACAATTCAATAAACAATTCATAACTGTTTATCAAGCCCAATTAAGCCTTTAATTATCGCCTGCTATAATTATCACCCTAACTTGGCCACCGTAATGAATAGAAACATTTCCATTTGTGCTAAAAAAAACCCCTAATTTTCCAAATCTGTTTGCTTGCTGCTCTGTCCTCCAGTCTCTGTCTATTTGCAGGTATGCAGTGTCTGATTCTTCTCCTCCTGTGCTCCTATGATTGTGCCCGCCTCACACACGTGTGTTCACACATGCACGAGAGGAGACAGAGGGAGAGTGGGTCTGGCATTGTGACAGTCTGATGATTTCTGGCTATTCTTCTGTAGTTAATGACAGCTGACCTGAGGGCTGAGATGCTTGTTACTGTAATGACCCGTAGATCTTGGCTTCAGACACACAATCTCACACACATGAAGACAGACTGCCAAGCCGGATATCTGAGTGATAATGAGGTGATATCTGCAGCCCTAATGCATCTCCCCTGACTCTTTAATTTCGCTCCACGGCCAGTACACACCCATTTATTCATGCGCTGTGTGTGCCTGCATGTCCAAGTGTCTTTTTGTCTTTGTGAAACCATCTGATTGAATTTGTAGGGTCTTTTTTGCTTTGGATCCTTAAAGCCAGACAAAATTAGGGCCTGGAGGAGTACATGGACCAATTGTATCCAGAGCTGCAGATGTGCTGACCGCAGATTGGTCATTTGGGTTCTCTTCCATCAAACAGAGCAGATGTGTTAGCATCGGCAAGCTACTTAATCTCTAGAGCAGTAGAAAAATTTGGTTGACTAAAGTTACACCCTCACATGATCGTTTAATGGGTTGTTAAACAAACTAGACATTATCACATTGGCTGGCAGTTCTCCTAAAATCCAATCATATAAAGAAAGATTGTACAAATAGCCAGAATAACATGCATCAAACAGCATTAAAACACACAAAACATTATGTATTTGTTTCATTTGAGATGACATATAATACCCTTTTTCCACCACCTTTTAAGTGGTCCCATGTGGTCTTAAAATGTGACACAAATGTACCATTATTTGATGAGGGAGTCAATAACCAGGGGAGGATTTTGGCCCAAGTGAATAATTAATCTAACCTAAATGAAGGGGAATACTGAGTGTAATTTTTAATGGAATACAATTCATACCTATAGTTAGAAAGTCATAATATATGTATATATGTACAGGAATGTAAACCATAAGATGAAGACTCCAAAAAGTGACTTATAATGAGATACAGAGTCAAACTAACAATTATGAGAAGAATGTAAATTTATGGAAAACAAGTGCATCAGACAAAACTGAAGAACTATGAGACATAGTTATTAGGAGTGAAAGTAGAAATCATAATTAAAATCAAAAATCATTTTAAAAGATTCAAAACTTGTGAATTATGAAATTCAATGTTATTATAGTGAAATAAATGCCAATATTACAAGAGGAAAGTCAAAGTTATGAAGTAAAAGTAATATATTTAAGATTAAAGTAAATTAAAGGACAAACTTTGATGCAGAGAATAAATCAAAACATTAAGATAAAAGTCATAATTGTGAGATAAACATCACAGTCATGAGGAAAAATAAAATAACTATGAAATGTCATTCTGAGATAAATGTATAAATTAAAAGATAAAATTATTTAAAAAATGAACTAAAGGCACTCTGGGAGTACAGCCCTCTGCCAAGACATGTCTGAAACTATTTGGTCTTTCTGGCAATGTTAAAGAAATCCTTTGAAAAAAATTCCTCTCCTGAAGTTGCATTGAGTGGGAGAGAGACCAAGGCCGTGTTCACACGTAGGCGAGTATTTTTGAAAACTGAAGTTTTCCTCCTCTGTTTAAAAAAAGTCTCATCCACACAAGTTTAAAGAAAAATCTTTGTCTACATGAAAACACAAAAAAGCATAACTGAACTGATAAATGTTGCATTTTGACATGAAAAACTGTCTGTGGCATACAACTATCTCAGAATTTCGATGCAAAAGTGTTTCATTTTCAAACCCATTCACACCACACATCTGTCCGGTCTTGCAGTTTAACTTGTGACCATGTTAACTGATTGATGGCAGGCAATTTTAGCAAATACTTAATTGTTTGGATTTTAATCAAAAACATATTATATGAGCTTGATCAGAACTTGTTATTGAAAAGTATTTACGGGTAATCTTGTCGGTCACAGCTATGCCAACTGTGGAGACTGGAAGCCATGGGTCACCAGTCAACATGGTCACTTGAAAAACGAAAACAGTGGGCCTTGTCCAAAATGTCAGTGGCATTTGTGTTGTTGGATTGTTGTTTGAAGCAGCTTCATAGTGAGAGGGCAACCAAAATTTGCAATGCAATACTGTATATAATATGCAGAAGCAACAGCCAATGCAGCACACCCTCTACGCTCATGTGAACAGTTGACTTCAGAATTAAACAGCAGTGATAATGTTGCATATTGTGACCTCCCACAGAGGAGATATTAACACACAGTTAATATATGTGTTTTGGGCATTTTGGGCCAAAACTCTGTTTTCTCTGTCTGCACAGAGACACACTAAACTGAGTTTCTGAAAATCTTCTCTCTGGCAGGATTGTTCAAGTATTCCAGGTGTGGGTTTCCAATGACTCATGTAATTGAAAATTGTCAATGTATCAGTGAAAATGAAATGAAAAATAAAGGATCTTGAACCAAATATTGCCTTTGTAAGTTTCTTATTTGAAACTACAGAATACAGGCTTGCAAATCAGGAGACAATCGTGAGCATGTGGAGACAGTCTGCAGCATACCAAGAAGTCCAAACACAAAGGTGTGGGTTGATTATACATCACTAACAAAAACAAACTCATTTGGCAGCTTCTGCAACTGTCAACAAGCTAAAGTTCAGCTAAAGTTTGTGTGAACAAAGGACAGACATCTGGGTATGATTAGCTTCTGGTTCATCTTGTAAAAAAACATTCATGAGAACAAACTTATCTGAGTTTCAGTTACTGAGTTTAATAGATTAAACTTAATTAATGTGATAGCTCATAAGTGATATGTGATTTTTTTTCCTAAGCATCCAGCATTGATTGCTTGTGGACAGAAGACCAAAATGGACAAAAAAAATCAGTGTTTTCAAAAATATCCACTTATGTGTGGTCATGGTCTAAGGTTGGAAGATTGCTTTCATTCCAGAAGTCCAGGGGGCCAGGGTAAATTTGTATAATTGTTTCATTTTTCACTTGGTTTGGTTTGCTTTTACTCTGCACCTAGTCAGGATGACAAAAGCTTGTCAAATGTTTTGTCATCAAGCCTCCTGCCAGTATTTGGGCCTGTAGCTGCAGTCTTTGTTTCTGCCATCCAGCCCATTGTTGAATTATGTCCTGGAAATACTTCAACAGCTTCAAATAATGTTAGCTTGAAGCAGTCCGGAACTGTTCTGTATTTAGGCTGCATTGGGTAAACCTTACAGATTGACTTGAGCGATGTATAAATGTATACCTCAAACATTTGTAGACATCAACTTGTTGAGAGAACGGAGAGGCTGGTGGTGCTAGCAATACAAACAATAGCCACACTCAGCTTGATATTGTCAGTAAACACTACAGAAGCTTTCTGACTGCTGTGGTATTCGGCTAAATCGAAGTCATAAATCACTCACTTTTGGTTTGCTTGTCCTAGTTGGTTCTTGTTTTGTTTGATTTGCATTTATACCCACCTTGAAACCATGTTTTGTGGCTGACCAGAGTTTGTATGAACTTTCACACCACAAACAAGCCAAACTAGACTATTATTTGAGTTAAAAAAAATCCTCACAGTAACAGGTTTTAAAAGCTAAAACAATATGTAATGAGTAATTATCCGAAGTTGCTTAGTCATCTGGCTATTGTGAAGGTTTTCCAGTAACACAATTTTACCTTAAAAAAAAAAAAAAAACCACAAAAACATCAGGTCTCATCCCATTTTTGCTGATAAAGGAATCAGCTCTTTCCAATTGAAGTACATGTGATTCTTCAACAAATAAATTTTGGTTGTAATAAGGACCCATTCACCAACTAATTGACCAAGAGACAGTAGGATAAATAGTTATTGGACATGACCTTGAACGCCAGTTTTTTTAGTTGTCTGCCTGCTTACACACTTGATAGGAAATCACATTCACACCCATACACATTTACGTGCCACTGACACACCAGTGGGAGCAGACAGAGGTTAAATGTCTTGAATGCTGACATGACTGCAAAAGTTGGGGATCAATTTTGCAACTTTCTGGTTGAAAGAAAACTGACTCTCCCACTGATCCATAGCCGCCCCAGGTGCCAGCACCTGTCATCTCACACACTGCCAGCAACCTGCTCATTGAAGGAGACACCTTACAAGCTCAAATGATTCATAATCCTAGAATACATGTTGGTACAAAGTGTGCTGCTGTGATCCAGACTGAGGTGGGTCATGACTCATCAAGTTTCAGTGTAAAAGGGTTTGCTATCTTGAGCAGCGTCCTCTACATCATGAATCACCAATGTTTGTCTCACTTTCTGTGTTTGTGTTTTGTTCAAAGTATTTTAAAATGCTCCATCTCTCAGTGACCTTTAAGCAGAGCAGCATGCAGGTAACAAACTGAATAAATAAATGATAAATACATTTGCTAATTTACCCTGCGCCCTTGGTTACATCGTTGGAACAAGGACTCTTCTCTAGATGTAATCCCTAACTGATATTCAATTTGCATCATTCCCTTGTCAGAGAGAAAGTGCCTCCCAGCATGCATTCGTGTTATTCATCTTTATTTTGTTGGCTCTAAACTCAAGTATATGGTACTCACAATGAAACAATGGCCATCAGTTCAAGTGCCAACTTTTGTTTTTAAAGGGGAAATCATCTTCAAAGTGCAAAGAGAAGAAACTAGGAGACCTGCAAGAAAACAATAGTTGACAGCAGAAATATTTAGTTTTACATCTTGATGAAATTTGGAACTTAAAGATGCACATTTGCAAAATTCTGGATAAAACTGTAGAAGCAGATTTATCCTCATATTTAGGACCCTTGGCCCTTTATAACCTTCGCCAAGAGGTTATGTTTTTGCTGAAGTATGTTTGTTTGTTTGTTAGCAAGATTATACAAAAACTCGAAGACAGATTTTGCTGAAATTTTCAGTAGATTTGGTAATGGCCCAACTTAGAAATGATTAGATTTTGGTGGTGATACGTATATTTGTCTGGATGCAAAATAATCCCAACATTTAAAAAAATGCCATAAATTAAAATTGGGCTGAATTTTAAAAAGTACCGATTTGCTTCCAATTTTACAGGATAACATGGGGTCCATGTCTCTACCATCAAGGTAAATTTCATCTGGATCTGATCCAGATTGACGTCACAAAAAAAACATTGAACTTTATAATGGGAAATCCCAATGACAACATTCACTAATTCATATAAAATCAAAATATTAAGTGATGTTCCAAAAACTTGTAATGTTCATACAGGATAACAACCTCCATGTTGGTCCGGATCCTGGTACTATTCTGGACCTAGTGCTTCAGAATTGTATCTTGTACAGGGGTTATTGAAAAGCCATTGCTTGAAACTGAACTTCTTGGCAGAGGTCTGGGCTCTCTGAGTGCTGTTCTAGTTTCTAATAACCTGGTTTAGGGACAGAAACAGACTTATTTGGACTTCAGTGATTTATCCTCTTTCATAATGCAGGAGTGGCAGGTTGTAGTAATACACACAGATAAAAGGTATTTACCCATCCATTTCAACTGATCATTTTTAAAATGAACAGAAAAAAAACTAAAAACTGTATGGTAGGGCTGTCACTTTATATTCAATATTTGAAGATTTATTCAAACTTGGGGAGAAAATAATATTTTAACTGTAGAGAGTCTTTTGAATTGACACATCAGCAGCATTTCAGGGCACTTGGAGCAGTACGCCATTTGATTCTGACCATGCATGCACTCCTGATGTTGACAATATTGATACCAACGTTGGTATTGATATTGACTGATACCAATCTAATGAGACTGATACTTTAGCTTCAGTTTTCTTCTGTATGTACTGCTGGGGTTTCAGCTAAGAGGCAATCTGGCTGTTTGTGTCTGTGTAAGTGCCGCTGCTTGTGTTTTGATGTTGTACCATCATGCAGAGTCCTGCACCTAAATATCAAATGTTTTGAAGCTCCAGTCCTCCTCATCAAGAACCGGAACGTAATCACTGTGAATGCTATTTTTGAAACTTTACGCTGGCAAAAACTGGTGCAGTGCTGAATACTCTGGATAAATCATGTTATCGACTCTAGGAAAGACAAAATCTCTAATTTTCTCAGTTTGAATTTAGTTGAAAACTTTTTCAGCCTGATAGATACTACCTGCTCTCCATCAGCCCTGCAGGTAAAAAGTACTGACGGCACTGTTGGCCTAAACATGAGAAATTTAAGGCTGTGGAAGCCTTTTTGCCAATAAAACAATTGCATTTCCACAGCCAATTCTGCCCTTCCTTGGTGGATTGCAATGTGTTTCCAGCTCCTTAAGGGTCAGATATGTTTGCATATGTTGTGTTCCCACCAAACAGGCCTGATTTGGTACAGGGCACACTTATTTGTGTTTCCAGTAGGACTGACTGATTGTAACAGCACAATTATTTTGATTGAGGTTGAGCTCATGGTTGCTAAATATAATACGTCATTATTTAACAAGGCCACATATTCTACTCCTTTTCAACATGTTCTCAGCCAATGTGTTGGTATTGGTGAGACAGACTGAACAAAGCATTTTTGTGTTTGTAAGTGCTGGACAAAAGGAGAAAACTGCTTTTGCGCTTAAGTTAAAAGATTTACAGATGAGCTGTCTCCCTGTCAGTAGAAGCATGCATTGTTAAGTGTCTGTGTTGTCATGAAAGAAAAAAGGAAGAGTGTGAAAAGAGATACAGAGAGGTCTTCTGGTAATATTGTAAATAAAAAGAGAGCACTTGATCCTATATATGTTGGCTGACTTGTGTCACTAGTGAATTATATCAGAAAATCGAATAGTCTATTTACCATTTGTTTTGGCAGAAAATTTTGATGTGATGTGTTTTAATCTTTTGAAATTCTCTCCTTTGTTTTTTTTGTAGCAATTTGTATGCGGGATGGCATTTTATCTCAAATGCATAGAAGATTGCAACTTTTGTTGTGCTTTTCTACTGTTGTGTTGATCAAGATTGAATAATGATCTGCTGGAAACTTTTAGTGTTGCAGAAGATCAGAGATGAGGGGGTTTGGTTATTCAAAGATTAGCCTGTTATTTCCAAATCGGTTTGAAATTGTTTATTGAGAAAAGTGACAGCTCTGTTTTACAATGTTGTGTGTAACCACAGTCAGAAAAGTAATATTATTACAACTGACATTATAAGTAACTGGTTACTGCCATACGCTGGTATTTATGTTTGTGGGATACATTTTTAGAAGTATGTTGTTAGTTTTGTCCTAGATTTTGTAAGTCTTTTCCTCTAACATGAGAGTTTGTGAGTGTGTGTGCTTCTTGTGTGTAGCTGTGTAATGTACTGATGAAAGTGAGCATAGAGAAGATACTGGGGAGGAAATGGTCTCTCAGTCTTTTGTCCCATTGAAAGCTACGAGTAATTGTAAAGAAAACGGACAGGTAACAAAGTGAGGAGAAATAATAATGCAGTGCATGCTTTGTATCTGGAACAAACTTGGTGGAAGTACATTGTGAACTCACACGAGCAAGCAGGCTAATTTTATAATGTGTCCTTTTAATAATGAGAACACACTAGAGCACAGACCTGAGACCAGGTTTTAGGCAGTCTAATGTCAATTAATTCACATTCTGTTTGCACAGCTGTCTGTCTGTGTGTGGCACTCTGCAGCAATTTGCTCCTTTTCAACTTCAAATGTCCACATCCATGTATTCCATCTTACCCTAAATTCCATCAGATATGTGTTTGTTCTGTCTCTTCCTCTTCATGGCAGTGAAGGTTATAGGTTTTACTCTTATTCAATGTTAGTGCTTCCACTAGATGCACTGCGCCCCTACTCAGTCTCAGCTCCGGCAGTTTGAAGCCCTCTGCAGTGTATAAGCATGGCATCTTTTTCAGTCGGACGGCAGAGCACTAGGCATCAATTCGGATTGGAGAAGAGGCTAGTGATTATACTGAAATGCTAATTTGCTACCCCTGTCCACATGAGGCTTTTAGAAGTTAGTAAAAAATAACTTTTAGAAAGTTTGAAAATTGTCAAGATTCCAGAACAAATATAAAAAACAGCAGAGTTATAATTGTGAGGCAATATGAAACAAAAGTATATAAAAGAAGGAAGAAGGATAAGTAGACAGTGGATATATGGGAGGTTTTGGTTCATATGTGGCTATTAGCTATGATTCAGGACTTTTATGAATGGACATTGAAATTGTTTTGCATTTTCTTGACATGGAATGAGCAAAAACAGAACACATAGGACAGATTAATTTCAGACATCATATCACACATCACATCATTAACATCATATCGAACAACCTATGAATCAACCTCACACAGAGTATCAGGTTAAGAATGTTGTTTCCTTCCTTCCTCATAATGAGTGAGCTTGTGACCTTCTAGTCTCACCAACCAGCCACTGTGCTCTAACCTGTGCTCCGCTCCAGATTCGAAGCCCGATGGGTGAGGAGATGTGCCACAGATGGAGTAAAAATTGATGGAAATCTGTGCAGATGGACTGTGTGGCATTAGGAGTACATACACAGTCATTTTCTATGTCCTCCAGACAGGAGTGCCCCTGCTTTGTGCCGAACAACTCACAAACAGGATTAAAAGTCCATTTTCTACCAAAACAGCATGAGCTCTGGGTGTAAATATGAAGATATCAGGTAGAAAATATAACTGACACTTGTGCTGTTTACTTATACATTATAAAGATAATTTGCACTCATACAATAGGGCAAATTTCTGGATGGTTGCAGCCTGTAATACCCATCATGATAGATATGTTGGAAGCATTAAAATGTTAATTCTTTGACTGATATCATTCAAGAATAAAGGCATTACAATGCATTTTTGGCATTATCAAAAAAACAAGCAGATACACTGTCATTATAGTTACAACAAAAACATAACCTTAAATCACTGCATTAAAAGGGTTTAGAAATCATTTTAGTCTATGATGCATAAAGACAGGCTGTGTGTGAAGCAATCACTTCTCAGTTAGCAAGCAAAGTGCACTGCTTTACCACAAAACATTTTATTCTAATGACTTTATCTGTATGTTAGAGATCTGTGCCAAGTCTTGATTATTCAATAGAAAACTTCAAGTTTCATTTTTTCCACTCAGAATAAATGCATTCTGACACACTTGAGGCTAAAAAGCTAAGATGTAAACCTTGAAGTCATTGTTTTACTTGAATTCCTATGTGCCACAGAGTTCATAAAATTACATGAAACATGACTATGCAAACACTTGAGACTGAAATAAGAGCTGCTTTCATGCTCTGTTTCTGTTAAAGGGGACATATTATGCATAAATCACTTTTTGATGGCTTTTGAACACATTTTTGGGTATTTGTCCTGCCTCTCAGCCCACATCATGTGAGAGCAGAAACAAAACCTGTATTTAGCAGGCTGCATAAATGTAAACTCATGGTATTTGGCGAGCTGTTGAGTCTGTGGATATACAGTTACAAAACAAGCATTTTCATTTGCATAAGCCTACCTCTACCTGAGTATCCCCACCCCCTGCTTGAGAAATTTCTGTGCGAAGTGCCGCCATTGTTGATTTCACCATTAGTGAGAGATCGGCGTATACCATGTCTAGACAAAACCTATCATTGCTCGGTTGTTGGGTGTAAACAGCTACATATATCCTTTACATACAGGCTACCAGCCTCGGAGGGCCAAAGGGCTCAGTGGATTAATTTTATTTTTGAAGGGAATGTGCCAGCTACAGTCAGCTAAAACCTGTATGGGTGTGCCAATCAATTGACATCTGACTGCTTCTCCAACTTCAGTCAGTTCAACGCAGGACTGGCAACTAGACGTTTCCTGAATCCCGGCTCAGTACCAACAATCCATTGCCAAACCTGATGATGGAAATGTGAGTATTTTATTGCTGTATAGTATTTACTTTGTTCACTGCTATGAGCTAATGCTAACAGCAGGGGGAACTAGAGGTAACTGCACAACATGTTCGTTAGTGTTCACATTACTTGTTGAAAGTCTGAAGGATAAACTTCAATGTATGAGCATTCTTACATTAGTCAAGAGAAGTTTAACAGTTAGCTGAATAAAATAAGGCCTTTACCCACCCCATTGCCCCTTCGTTTCTGCTTATGTTAGCCTGGAAGGTTGGCTGAGTTGTGGCTGTGTCCCACTGCGATGACTAGGCTGAGGTTAGCATGCTGTGCATTATCCTGTGATGTCCTTCGCTGTTATCTGGTAACCGGCAGGAATTTGTGGTTTGGGTGTGTTCAGGACTGTAAACGGCACGTGGCTGGAGCAGCAGTGTGCTCCGCTTCACGTGAGATACGCTGCAGGACTATCGTCAAGTCCCAGTATGTTACTGCGTTGGCCGCTGCTCTGCTCTGGCTCATTAGCATATTAAGGCGACCGCCGTCAAAACCAGCTGTTCTGAACAGAGGGGTTTTGTGAGCATGGAAAGAATGCAGCTGTGCTTGATTCACAGGCTTTTTGGACCAAAGCATGTTACTAATGTTTCATGAAGACATCAAGGATCCATGTTAAACTGCAGAAAAGGAGCAAAATATGGGACCATCCAATAAACTGTGTAGCTGATGTTAAAATTAAATGTGCTCTTAAGATTTTTCGCTGCAGACTGTGGAAGTTAAGTCCCTAAAAAGGGAGATAGCCACAGGGTAGCATCCTGAGTCCTTATGTAACCTGTGACATATCACATCCACTGATAGAGGAAGGTGAAAAATAATGAGAGAGCTGTGGTTAAATGTCTCAGAACGACTGTACTGTATTTATGTGGGGCAACAGCAGACACCCTGTGGCACAAACAAATCACAGTGCTGTACTGTAGTCGTAAATCTCTGATTAGTTGCAAGGCCCGACTAAACGATCATTCAGCGAGTGATCAAAATTTAATTCCCTGTCCATCACAATGCAAGGCCACAGAGTCTGTCCAACCTTCCTCTTCTTCATTCTCTCTATCTCTCCCTCCCATTCAGTGGAGCCTTTTCTGTCTTACGTCACTCAATGTTTCATTGATCAGTCCCACAGGTCGTCTCAATTACAATCCATCTACCTCTCAACTCTTTTCCTGTCATCCCAAGATCTTTCTGCTCTGTTGGGCTGACACCCTCCAGTTGTTTGGTCAACCGATTTGTCGATGCTCTTGTTCAACCAAAATTTTGTGGTTCAGAAAAGGCAGGTGTTACTTTCAAATGAACCAAGTCTTGATAAATTACTTTGTAGAGTAGAAGGTGACCTGATACACCAGCGCTACATAAAGGTCACACAATATGCAAATACACTTTTCCTGCTGTTTTCTCCTCAGCCAAGGTGGTTATGTTCTTGCCAGTGTTTGCAAGTTTATTTTGTTTATTAGCTTGTAAACAGGATAACTCAAACATTGTGAGATAGGGAAGTTTACCCACATTTTCACAAATAACTCAACAAGTTTTCAACAGATTTTAATGATATTTTCAAGTAATGTTGATCATGATTGGTTTTGGTCTGAATCCTGATGTGGATTCAGCTTTTTTTTTCAAGGTTTTGTTACCATTCCACCATAGGGCAGTTTTCCACAATTTTGACAGTTACTTTCACAATTATGTTGGAAATTCCTTGGTGAATTTTTGTGTTCTCCGAGCAATTCTATTTTAACTTCTATTTTATGATAATAACTGACTTTAAAATGGTGTCCTGTGATATTGACCTATATATCATGTTTTATCTTGTGACAATGCAGTGGCTTTACCCCGCACATCACTCTTTCATGATTGTGATCCATTGATGGAGAGCACTTGCTCTGAGAGCCCAAACCTCTGCCAAGGCATCTCTGACATTGTTTGTCAAGTTGATTGACAGAGAATGGGAAACTGCTCTATTGTGAAATTTTAACAAATCCAAAAAATGTGGATCTGCATCTAGATTCAGATCACAAACAAAAAAAAAAAGTCACTTCTTCCTTGTATCATGACCAATGTTCCCTGAAATTTCCATCAAAATCAGTTGAGGACTGTTTGAATTGTTGGAGAAAATTAGGAAAACTGCCCTATCTCACAATGTAAGGAAGTCGTAAAAAAATCCTGGATCAGAATCCAGATTTAGATCACCACTAAAATCAAACACCTCTTTCTTGGACCATGGACAACATTTCAGTAAAATTTAATCAAATTCTGTTCACAATTTTTGTATTTATTCTGTTGATAACAAAAACATACCTTTCTTGGCAGAGGTAAAAATGCATCCAGGGCCGACAGACCCCCAGTCATCAGCCCCCCCCCCTTCAGTTGTTTGCTCCATCTTTCAGAAAATGGATGCTCAAACGATCTGCTCATAATTTTTGTTCCTTAATGAACCCCAACGAAAATATCGTCACTGTCTGACAGAAACCTTGTATCTCCATTTTTTTTTCATAAAACAGTACTATCAGTCATCTTCCATATTGATGAGTGGATTTTATAAACATTTTACCAAATAAAATTACAAAAAAAAATTTAATTTAGCATGGTACAGTATTCATTAATTTATTGTAAGGGCATTTTTTTCATTTTCTGAAAAGTGGCAAACATGGAGATAGGAGATTTTTTGCCCGACAGCGCCGATACGCTACCTCACAAACATGGGAGACACACCCTGAGCCAGATGTTGGTTCAGCTCGCAGACAGCTCTAGCGGAAGAACATGTCTAAATCACAGTAATCGGTAAACAGGACCATATTTGTGACAAGTTTTACAATGTGATTTTCCAGACCCTTTATAAAGGAAGTTTGCTGGAACTAGACTCAGATAAATTTGAAATGATGACCCCTGGTGTAGAGACCAGAGATTTCACATGACCGACTCAGTTGAACAAGTTATCATTTCATTGACTACAGATTTCCTCTTACAGTGTTACCTCAAATACAATGTGAGCTGTGAAATGAACTGATTCCAGTGGATTCACCCTGTACAGATAAAGCAGAGGAAATCTTAAAACACTTTCACCATTTGAAAAACCATGACCCAAAGTTTTGTTTTTCTTTTCTGCTGGTTTGCGGACAACATTTGTATTGTGTGGGATCAGAGCAGAGGCATGAATACATAAAAAGCGTGCATGCAAATTCCTAAAATACCCAAGCGCTCTACAAACTGTGGTCTCCTCTGTGTCTGCTAATGTGTTTTTATGATTCTACCACTTGCTCTTCAGGGACTTGAATTTGTTTCTCTAAAAGGCTGAAGGTTTCCTCTGCTTTTCCTCACAGTTCACACAAGGAGAGAGAAGAACCACAAGCAGGGATAAATGAAATTCTCTGCATTTAAATACATGCGTTTAAAATATGTTTGTGTGCAGGCTGTTATCTTTGCATGTCTTGTTTTCAGGAGTGAAAATTACATAAAAGAGCCTCGCAATGCTGGATGGTTAACATGTGGTCTTCTCTTATCTTCTTATTCTCTCCCCATACCCCTCCTTTACCTCATCTTTTTCTTTTCTGTTGTAGTCTTTTGTGGTATATTAGGAGCTTCTCTCAGTTCTTCTCTAGTATCTGTTTCCTTCTTTCAGGCATTAAAAGCACTTGTCAGTTACGTGTCCCTCCATCTGTGTGCCTATTACTGAAGCTTCCCTATTCTTGCACTAAATGTCATCTCAAGTATTAAAATGCTTTTCTCTCCCAGCTGGCAGAAAAATGGAATTACATGGACCATACACTCTTGACATTTAAATTACAGACACAATTGAAAACCAAGCATGGATAAATGGATGTACAAGTTGTTTAACGAACATACAGAAAATAGATAAAATATAGAAGTGGATGGGCGTGCACTGACAAGCAGGGGTGACTCCCCCAGATGGTCTGTGGGTACTTTAGGTGGTACCCCAGAGTCATAAACTCTGACTGGCTATTGACCATTTGCACACTCTGTTTCATTTAGGCTGGATGGCGAAAATGTTGCTGTCAAGAATGTAACTTAATGGATGTTTACGCTAAATAAATGAAAATGTCCCCATGGTGAACTTAAACCTGCAAATCCAAATATAATTATCTGCTGCTGAGTAGTGGACCAATCTAACAAAGTATAATGTCGGTTTTATATGTCTGTGAGCCATTTTATGAAGCTTACATGAAGCTTACATCACATGCAACAGATACACGTTATGGGCTAACACTTATGCTAGCAGTCATCAAGTAAACTCATTAAAAACATAGCTGTGTCTTTATCCAATAAGGAATCAGTGTAAGCCAAATACTTACTTTGAAGATAAACTTTCATTATGCCTCTCTGGTTTGACTTTTGAGTTTGAAAAACACTGATTTGGGGCTGCACAATTATAAATGTTCATTACAGCAGGGAGGATCTGCATGGGAAGTGCCACAGACTGCAGAGTTACACACATCAGCTGCTGGTATCCTCTGATCCTGAAACATACTGAACCATCCTTAAGTGTTACCAAGTCGCACCGGTCTTTCACCAAATTTGCCGGCATATTATTATTATATTATTATTATTGTTTATTTATTTATTTATTTAGGCCTGTTTCTATGTGTTGAACTATTGTTCATTTTTGGATATGGTCCGTTGATGTTGTTGCTGTGCACACATTGCTCCAGCAGTGTGTGGGTCTACTCTTGTCAGCTGTGTGAAATGTAGGGGTGTAGTAAAACTGCTTGACCGAAAGGTGGAGCAAAATCAGCTGCTTTTCCCCACACAGCAAATTGAGAAGATTTAAAATTTTGGTTTTGGCGAAATTCTAGCAAATTAAAATTAATTCTACACTGGATGGAGTCAAATCCCTGGAAAATTTGCTCTCAGTTGATAATGAGTTGGTGTCAAAATAACTGTTAAAATGATTAATATTTAGTTTCATTGAATGAAATCTAAAGGTGTCAGTCTATAACTCTGATCTTTTCACTCTTTGAGCTCCCCCATCATTAAACAAGTACCAGGAAATGCCACAAGCTCGTGTCATGAAAATTGCAGTGCAAATGATTTCAAATTTTTTTGAATGAATGTACTCTAATCAAACATGGTATCTATATTTCAACTGATTGTAACATTAATATACAGTAAATAAATACAGTGATGTTTACACTTTGCAGTATTAAAATATAGTTTACACATAGGCAGTTGAAAAATATAAACAATTTTAAATTAAAAAAAAGTCAACAATTACACCTGAGAAGAGTTAAAACACCAACCCTTTAAAAGAGTGAAAACACTATAGGGGTCTAGACACCTAAAAAATGTTAATATTAACTAATAGTGTTACTGTGTCCATGCAGATTTTGCTGTGAAGGTCAGTGTTAAATTTACTGAATATTGTGTTGCATGAACAAGCCAGTGTTTGCATCCTGTGAGTGATTCAAAGGTCTAAATATGTGGGGGGCTACACTGCATGATTAATAAAAAAAGTAGCATTCTCCATTTAAACATGAATGAGATCTCATTTATTTAATGACAGTGATTTACTTCCTTATGCATTTGGAGACAGCTGCATTCACATGTTCACTTATTTGCTTCACAACAAACTTTCCTACTATAACAGCCACACCGCATTTAGCAAAGCACACACTTAATTCATTTATCAGACCATAAGAGTGCAGCGTAACTCAATCATCTCTCTAATTTCTCTTCCTCATGTACAGTACTTTGTAGACAGCCACTGTTCCTATGGTTACCACATGATGTATTTCTACACAGCAGCCCAGTTCAGTACACAGTTGCTGATGCTTCCACTGTCATATGTTCGCGCTCTCATTTTCTCTCACTTTTTGGCACCCTTCTGTTGGGGCACCAAGGGTATTGATCCTGTCTATTGATTGGCCAAGAGAATTGTCACTTCCTCTTCTAAAGTCCTAGATATCAATTCACAAACTTTCTTGTATTTTTCAGCTGTATTTTTTTCCTGCAGCCAGCAACCCTCTAAAACAAAGCTTGATTTAAAGTTGTGTCTAGAAGAAAGATCACAAGTTGTTGGATGTCCTCCATACTCGTTCTCTCTTTGCTGTATTGCTATGCTATGATGTCACACAGTTATGTTGTCAATGCAACTATCATCTTCTGGCTTACACCCTTGCTCTCTAGTAAGGGTACAGTCAAATGTGGAAACACAAGCAAGATTAGGGCATATTGTATCAAGAGCTGTAACTGTACCACAGTCACTTCAGGACCACTTGTTCATAAAATTCTTATTATTCATGCAAAAAAGTAAGAAAGAAATAGCAGTACCTGTTAGAATGTTAAAATGCTGTTGTTGTAGTGGACAGATTAATATTTCAAGGTTTCACATTGCTCTACTTCCTCTGAAGATTACTTTAGTTTTAAAGTGTCTTGCCTAAAAACCACTCAAATACTGAAAAGAGTGTTACAGGAATGGGTCCAAAAAAGCAGAGGTGAATTAGCATTTAGCACTTCCTGGCTCTCAAGCCTGAAACTAAATAGGAAAGTTTCGGAAAAATGTCTGAAAAAAGGTTCATGGTGAACACACACACATGACATTTCAGTGTTTAATGGGAAATAGTGAAATGCAGCTGATGTTTTGAATCTTAAACCGTTGCTGTGTGTTTAAAATGCTGCTTACGAACACATTATTGCTACAGCCATGAGAACCAATGTGATAAGGTCGATTGATTAAGATGAAATTCTCAAAGATAAGGGTAAAATAAGACATTATACAGTGGGAATGTTGCTGTTGCTTCTAAGTTGAACCGTCATGTTGTAGTTTGCTTGTTGCTTACTAATAGCATTTCACTCTTGACAATTATGTTTAAGCTTTAAAACTGTTGGTTAATTTGTTAAGATTATCACAAAGAACAGAACATTTAAGTTTCATGTTTTTTCTGGTCTCCGTAGTTTATTTTCAGCAATCATCCAAAACACTATAAGTTTGTGGGATGTTGCTAACCTCCTTGTGGCCTTCAAAAATACGTCATCCCTGCACCACTCTGACATGGCATGCCTATAAACCCCTTTGTTTCTCCCCTGTTTCAAACAGGCTGTTTTGGTGTAAATCCTCATTAGCTCTGTGTGGCTTAGGCTTTCAGACACTGCTCTACTGTTTTTTGTGGCTGCACAGACAAGCCTAGACATATTTCTTCCACTGTAGTTAGATAACAACATCATTAGGAGAACAATTTCAAGTGGACTGTTAGAGCACAAAAGATTTTTAAGGGTTGAGCGATCAACAGAGGGATTTTAAATTATGTTGGGGGTGTCGTAGACACATATTTCTGTATAAAAACATTAAAATGTTTATTTTCACATTATGTGACCTTTCAAGCAAGGAGGGTTAAAATAGATATGATTAATGAAAACAGGTATGGTAAATAAATACTGTTCTGACATGTAAACTTCACACAACCAAATAAGGATGACTGACTGCCTTAAAGAGGATTGAGTGCCTATCGGTTAAAGTGATCAAACACGGACTGTAATCTGTCAGTGTGATGATACAGATTAGTGAAAGACAAGTTAAGAAGATGAAAGTAATCAGTTTGGGAAGTGACGGATTTAAAGCACAGGATTAATACAATCACAGATTACACGCTACTTTCTAAATGCTCGTCTAAGTCTTACCAACTCAGGGATGAGGGGAGAGGGGGGCTGTGAGGGAGGGAGAGCTTTGGGCTGCTGTTGTGAATCGAGGAATGATTGCTCTCTTTCAGGCATTTATGATTGCGGTTTCTTTTGAACCTTTGAAGAGCTGGTTGTGCTATCTGTGTGTGTGCATGTTTCGCTCTGCGTGGTTCATTTGTGGCATCAGGGGACATCACAAGAGTGTGTCCAATAAGAGTGAGTGATCTTTTCTCCTGCATATTAGAGAGCGAGTACATGGACACAAATGGTAGCATGGAAAAGGATGCTGAAATGAACTGTTTGCTATCACATGGTGGACGCCACACAGGCGCTGACAAACTCGGTGGTGCACATCAGTCTGACTTTTGGTAAAGCCAGTTTTGCTGTGCTCAAAGATTGTGTATCAGTCAAGACCCTGTGCAGGCCTCAGGGATTGAAATCCCGCCAAGACTTCCCTCTGCTTCAACATCCCTCCATCTTTCAACTTGCCTTCTTTCTCTGTGTGTCCTTGCTATCATTCCCAACTTCTATCAAGCCCTGTGTACGCGGGCTGCATTAGTATGTATGGCCGTGTAGCTCGGGGTTTAGAGGTTTATGTCTCCTAATAGACAGAGATTTGTCCTGTCACACCAACACCCACATACAGCTTAAAAAGAGAGAGAGAGAGAGAGAGGGAGACAGGGAGAAAATGACTCCCTCCACTATGTGTGAGAACGAGCATTTATGTCCCTGTCTTGTTTCCAGAGAGAAAGGTTCCATTTCTGTACGGACAAATTATAGAGCATTCATTTGTGGCCTTCTTTCTCTTCTTTTCTCCCACGCTTTAACATCCTCTTCTTTCCTTGTGCTCTCTCTTTTTCTCTTTTCACTCTCTCTTTCACTATCCATGATTGGATTAAGACCAAAGAAGCCGAGTGACGAGATGAAGAAGGGATGAGAGCTTAGTAAGCATGTGAGAGGTGAGATGACATAAAGCTGTGTGGAGAGAGATGAAGAGAGGAAGTGTGTGACCATGTGTGCTGAAGTGTGTATGTGTGTGGCACTTTTCTGTATTTATCCTTGCACAAGGTATAGGGTGAGAAGAGGAAGGGAAGTGAGGCGTTTAGCTGTGGAGCACTTTAATCAAGGGGCGAGCAATCCTGCATGACCCACTCTGTCATCCATTATTGATGCCTGCCTGAGCCAGGCTGATGAATCATTAAGCCACTCATCAGGCCTGGGAATTCTGCCTCCTCCTCGGCCGATGACACTCATTTGCATAAATCACAAGCCGCTGTTTTTCACACGATCGCTTGGGAACACAAACACACACACACATACACACGGACACCCACCTTCAGCTGCGCACACAAAGTTTGAGCATTTTGGCTTCATTTGCAGCATGCATGGCTTACACTTTCTCAAAATCACTTATCCTTGGGTCCTTTACAACAGCAGGAACTAGGAAGCTTTTGAAACAGTCTGTGCATTTTGATAGCATAAACCAGAGTCTATATTTAGTTCAAAGACAATTGATTTACCATCTGAAAAGTCCCCTCTCCAGGGTTAGCACTTTCCAAATTTTAAGGGAGGGGCAGAAATGCTTAATGTTTCTGATTGCTTGAGTGCTTGCTTTAGATTCACATGTTTCTTGTGACAACTACAAAGGAGGCAAGCTTCAATTAACCAGCACCCCAAAAAGATTTCTTAGCAAATACCAGTCACAATTTCCTTTGGACGCATATCAATAACAACATGAGGGAGAAAAGCTGTCAAAAAGTCACTGCTAGCCCCATATGCTGCATTTCCGCCAAACAGTCCGGTTCAGTTTGGCCTGGTATGCAATTACAGGTGTGTCCACTGCCAAATAAGGAGAAAAGGTACCAAAATAACTGACCAGAGCCATCCAACTTTTTGGCACTTCACCAAAGAGTACCAAACTGACCCTTATGGCTGTAACTAAAATGGTAACATTCTATTGACAGGTCACAAATTTGTCAATTTCCATGTGACAGCAGCTGAATCAGAATAACATACCGTGTCATTTACAAACAAGCCGGGGATTTAGGGAGATTGCAGGAAATTCAGTTCATTCTTCTATGTTCATTAATTAAAAAAATCAACCTTATCTTTCTCCTTTGGGTTTTTGAGTAATTTTTGGATTTTTTATATGGATTTTACAGCATTGGTACAGTAGGGCTGTCTCCTTACACTTAATGCTTGAAAATCTGATCAAGCCTGGGAGTGAAAATCTGTACTTGAATTGTAAATCAACACTCAAATTCAAAATAAACAGTTCTGAATAACAGCAAAAACAAACAAACCACCTGATCCAACAGAGGTCACTCCCAGTGCAAACTGACCATCCATTCACACATGTTGCTCTCTTGACTGCAGTAGAAGGAAAATTAAGTACACTTGGAGATAATAAAGGCTGTAAGCAGCGGAATGGGTCCTCATGAATGTCTATTGCGGTTTAAAAACAAGCCCGTGGCAACCTCTGATCCGGCATTATACTGTGCAAAACATTTGTGACTGCTTGTTGTTCCACCCAAGATGGCCAGTCTTGGACTATATCTTACTACGTAAAACTTGGTCATGGTACAAAAAAATAGGGGACCAATGCCTTAGAACATCTTCACAGAAGATTTAGGCTCACAATTTGCTTCATCTGTGTTGGGAACAGTCCTTAGTTGCCCAAGATACGGATATGCTGTGATGAAAAAGCACAATCTTTGCTGCTTCATCTTTCTGAGCTCATAACCACTGTGGAAATGCAGACAAAAATGCCACAGACATTTACACCTTTGAGAAGTTTGTGAAACAAAAGTTTTCGGAAGTTTTGGTCAAAGATCAACTTTTGTCTTACAAATAACTCAAGTGCTGCAACACCTGCACACCCAGAGATGTACACTATACGGTGCACCACATCCCGTGGACCTCTCATTAAGTCTCTTTTCCTTTACAAGATGACAAACGTGCTCTACAATTGTAATCCAAGAAATGATACACCCAAAGATGTGGACAGCTAACTTTTCATCTGGAGAGAATAAAGTGAAACAAATGACAGGAAAAGAAAAAAAAGAAACAGAGAGAAGCAGATCTTACAGAGTTTGTGTTTACTTCTTGCCTCAGGGTTTTATGGCAGAGAAAAAGCAGTGAATCTTAGGGAAATTGATGAATACCCATGGCAGGCAGGCAGGCAGGCAGGCACACATGCACTTGCACATCCACCCACAGATTCCTTCTCATCTTTGTGGGGGTTTCCCTTCCTTTGGTCTTCTCTCATCCTCTCTCCTCTCCCTCTATTCTCCTCCCCACCCGCTGTTTCCATGTCTCCCCATTCAGTCTTGTGACTAATCCCATACCACAGGGTAAGAATATACCTCACAGCAAGGGTAAGAAGGACCCATGGCAGAATCATGCAGAAACCAGCAAACACGATCATGCCGAACATACAAACACAAACAGACAGAGGAAAAACAGGCACCCTGCCCATGTATAAGAGGTAGCCAAGGCCTCGTGGCTGCTTGCTGGAGGCTGCATGCAGACCACTGAGATCCTGCCATTCTGGCAGAGCAAAGCCAGGGCATTTCTGCACGACGCTAAGCCAAACGCCTGGCATCTTCAATCTGCTAAACATAGTAATGTGGCCGTTTGGGATAATTGTTGTGCCTTGTACTTGCCCCCTCTGCCGGGTGAACACTGGGCGCAGCAAATGGCATGAATTATTAGTGTCGACTCTATAGCTTTTGCTGCCGGTGGAGGTAAGTCTGATATAATTTGATGCATTGTTACTGATGCATGACCGACCCTGCGCTATCAGTATGTCCTGGCAGGCCCTATCTTCTGTCATACATAAACATGAGAGCACAGCAGAGCGAACACATGAGAGAACGTACAATCTTATTATAATGAAACATGGATTTTTGACCCATTTGTGCTCTTTTGGCTTCACAATATGTATACGTAGTGGCACAATCTACTGTATATACTCCCACACAAGCACTACTCAAAGGCATTATAAGGTTAAAGTTCAATAAAAGCCCCTTCATTTTCAGGAACTTTTGACCCTTGAACATTGACCTTTTCATCACATTTTCTTTCTCCAGGGCTACCAGTCAGAGGTCAAAGAAAGGAGCATGGCTGAACCAGCAGAAATATGAAAGAGACCTCACTTTGAAATTCAAACATACCCAACATTTTAAAAATGATCTGGAATAAACATAAACCTACTGTAAGTAAATACAACCAGAGAGCATGAGGGATGTAGCAATGCAGTCAATTTGAAGTTCATTACATGGCTTTGGTTATTTGGTCACAGGTTTTGTTCTAACAGCCTGAGCTTTTGGAGTATTTTTGTGCCTTTCAGACAAATTCTACCAGAACAGCAAAGGGTCACTGAAGAAAGAAATAGTTTTATTTAATTTCAAAACTATTTCTATTGTCTGTCTTAACGAAAATAACTCTTTGGGCTCTATCATATGCCCATAAAAAAAGTAAAAAAAAAACATTTTGATGTAAAGAACAGGTGTTGTTTCTTGTTTCACCTGACCCAGTTGTCATTTATACACCCAGCACTTTATGCAGTTTAATTAGCAAATGAGCATGTGCTCTTGTTTGTGCCAAGGGCTGTGTAGTCTTAAAATGAGGATTAGTCTCATACAAAGGTGTTGTTTTTTCCTATCTGGATGATGTGGAAAATGACAGCCTTAAACTCCTAAAGCTTGGACTTAAGTCGAAAGTCTTTGGCACAGTGTGTTTCTGGCTATTTTGAGGACACAGTGCAGAGATGAATTCACACCGAGAAGATCAAAACTTAATTGAACTTTCACTCACACAGGATGCACAACAGTACACCCTCTGCATAGATAAATATCAGAGCATCTGTTGGTGATTTCAATTCCAGTTTATAAGTGGACCGAAAGCTGAGAGAGAGCACATATTTTTGGAAGAACTCCTCAATGCACCATATCCATGTGCGCTCTGGCACATTAATACACCAAGAAATGCACACACAATGATATTTATACATACGTATGACAGCCACTAAAGTTGCAAAGGGGCTAAAAAATCCTGTAAATTTCTAAAGACTTTCCAGAAACTTTCTGTGGGAAGTTAAGCTGGAAAATTTCTGCAATATTCCAAACTGGAAACTTTCCATGGGAAATACAGGAAGTTATTGGAATTAATTACAATTTGGGGGCAATTAAAGAAACTGTATCATATCCAAACTTATATATGAGCATTTTCTTTTGTCATAGGCAGCCATTCATGCAAAATAATACGAACAAACATTACATTTCAACAGACTTATTTGAAAGTCTATCACATTTTAATGATTTTATTAAACGATCAATTATAATTTCACTTTATGTAATCCATGGACTTAAATGTGTGGCTTTAATAGTTTTGAGCTCTGGGCTCAAAAATGTGGCCTCAGTAGTCTAGGGCTCCAGAAATCACATTTGCACGTGATGTGGGAATGTACAGTGCATGAAGGGGGCACAGCCTTAATACCCCTGCAGTAAGCAGTGTTCTATGTGCATGTGATAGAGGAATAGCAGATATATTCTCAAGTAAACTTGCATGAAATCTGGTTGTTTAATGATTCATGATTATGCTAAAATATATTTTCCCCAACTACATTTAAAATCTCTGTTACGGGTCAACCTTTAAATTCCAGGTTATTCCTGTTTATTTCCATAAATCCCAGTTAATTCACATGGACAATTTCTAATTTTGAAAATTCCCAAAAATGTGCGGTCCTAAATACCACCAATAGTTGTGCTCACAGATATTATTACAGGCTTTAAAGTGTGTTCTACATTCATAATAGAGAACAGAGCCACTTACTCCAGCAGAGGAAAAAAAATCTTTAGAGCAACACTGATTTGATGTAAAGAAAGAATTTATCGAGAGCCATGTCAAAAACAGAAGATACCTATGTTCAATGAAGGCAGATAATCCATCCTTGTTCTGTTTTTTACATTGCTAAAAAATACCGACCAACCAAAGTAAACTTTAAAAAATTCAATTATTTAATTATTTTGCAAAATACAAAAATATTTTTGTAGTTACATTTAAATGCATTATGATTAGTAAAACTGACTTAACTGATAAAACGCCGACCTTCATTGGCCAATACTTGTCGAAAATGAATACCTGAAGTCTCTGATATGATCTCCTGTGGTTTAACTCAGTGCTCCCCTTTGGGATGCTAACAATCACCACTTGTCTGTTGCTCCTGCTGCCCTGTCATTCTCATAAATAAACTGAGGTAGAGTACCTAAAACTTTAAGTCCTTTTAGTCAAATTATTAATCCAGTGTTAAAATCTGAGTTTAAGGGTAAAAGCTACTCAGCTGAGCTAAATGTTGCTGCAGAACACATGCGCATCATGTTTTCATTTGGTCCAGTTGGTAAAATTATGTTATATTAAGGCCGACTTGCTCGAACGAGTATTTGACAAAAATGGGTTCTTGATGTTTCCAAATGAAATTTCAAGAGATGTAAATTTAGATTTTTGCTAGATCTTTGAATAAATGACACATGGGTGAGAAATCCGTTTGTCTTGTTAGCCATATGAAATAATTGAATCAGATGCATAATGTTGATGATTTCATGTCCTCAGACGTACAGCCTTTTGTTTAGTATAGATTATCTATACCGCTTAGCCTGTTGAACAGAATCAATCGTTTTTTGTGTCTGACGATTATGCTGTTAACTCACAAAAAAAAAGCAAGTAATAAATAAATCATTACATTGTGTAATTCAGTTTTCCTTATCATCGAGTGCTTGTTAAATTGCTCTGTAAGAACCTGCCATTCTTTTCTTGAGTTGAGCAAACACTCAATTAAAAAAACAAAAAAACCCCAAAACATTATAAATGAACGATACTGGTATCAGTTTTGGTTGATCTAACTAAAAGGTGAACTGTGTATGCCACAAGAAGTCTGATCGAGGAATAATCAAAAACTGTTTATTTGCCTCGTAGTTGTTTTCCTGAGCCGACATTGAACACATTATAGTGTAACTGTAGGTGTTCATCAAATTATCAGTTAATTTTCATCCTGCCGATTTCAACACAGATTTCACCATTGGATCAATACTTGTCCGCACTAGAATTGAAGACAAGGTCTGAATCACTTCTCACAACTGATATGAGCGAAGGGGTGTCGCAGGGTTCTTCCTGGAAAAATATATGGCGTAGTCAGGAAGGTATGTTTTCACAGTTTTTATTCACCAATCTCCCAACAGTGCCAAAAACTATATACAGGTGCCAGCGAGAAAAAAAAAAAAAACTATTTACAAAAGCTATGTACAAAAAAAATCAGCAATGGCTGCACTGGGTTCTTCAACAACCTCCAAAGTCAGCAAAAACAAAAAAACAGCAACACGGAGCATATCAAAACACTCACGATCAAAGGTTCTCTGTGCTCATGTACCTGCCTTGTACTCCCAGCTCTCCACACACAAGGCCAAAATGGCTGCCCTTTTGCAAATTTCCTCATGTGGGACGAATAAAGGTTTATTCTATTCTATTCTTTTAAATCATAAGCCCCTCCTAGTGGGCGTTGACAAAAAGAATAATCAAGAACAAAATTCTTCTTCTTCTGTTCTATTGGTGGTTGGCAGCCAGCTTAGGGAGCATTACCGCCACCTACTGGATTGGAGTGTGGTACAGGAAATTGAGCAGGAAAAAAAAAAAATAAAAAATAAAATAAAAAATATAAAATAAAAATAACAATTAAATATATGTATATATATATATCCATATAAATATATAAATTTATATATATGCATTTAACCTTATTTACTCACAAAACTCCAAAGTTAAACTCTGTACAATAAGCCAGTCTCCCTCAAGTACTTCATTAATGACTTGAATATTTTGTCAGATGTTGACCCTAGCAGATTCTCTACAGTGAAATCCAAATTTTCTTTGCCAAGTTGGTGACTAACCTGTCGCCTTTCCTGTGTGTGTTTTGCACAATCAATGAGTACATGTTTTACTGTTTTACAGTATTCACAGAGTCCTGTTGGATGTTTACTTATCAAATACAGATTCTGATTGAGTCCTGTATGCCCTATTCTTAGACGGGTAATTACTGTCTCTTCCTTAGCGTTTCTGCCCTGTGTAACATTTCTGCCAACATGTTTTTGGATGTTGTATAGATGTCGCCCTGTGTCAGATATATTCCAGTATTCTTGCCATATTTCTAAGGTGTGGCTCTTTATAATAGACTTAACTTCTGTTTTGGAAAGTGGTACTGCTATGTCTATTTCCTGTGATTTCATTGCAGTTTTTGCTAACAGGTCAACTTTTTCATTCCCTCTGACTCCTACATGGGCAGGAACTCAAAGGAAGGAGATAACTTGTTGTTCGACATGCTGGCAATGAAGAAGTTTCAGTATGTCATAGACAATGTCCTGTCTGCATAACGATTTTCCTGATCTTAAACTTTCCAGCGCGAAGAGACTGTCTGAGGCAATTACAACACTTTTTTCCTCTTTATTTTCTTGTATCCACTGCAAAGCTAAAAGTATTGCAGTTAATTCAGTTGTGAATACTGAAATGTGATCCGAGAGTCTCTTTTGATTGCTATGCCGTACTGTGGGATGTAAAAGGCAGCACCTGTGTGTCCTTTCTCTGATTCTTTAGATCCGTCTGTGAATATAATTACCTTGTGTTGATGCTGTTCCGAATGTTCCTGCACTATTATCCACTGTGGTATTAATTTGGATGTGTTCCTTAGTTTTTGATGCAAACTGGTGTCTACAGACGGCATCAAGCACAAAATACGCATTTCTTTCACATATAAACATTCAAAAATGCCTTTAACCCCATTCATTAAATAAGAAATATTCCCATTATCTTTTACCCCAATTCAAATGTTTTTTTTTTGTCAGCCTCCCTTACTGCAGAAATGTGGGGGCCATTTTCCCGCTAAGTGCCCTTTAAAACCCCAGAAGTAGGTGCGCCTCTGTTTGGCTGACGGTGCATCTGACAGGGGCAGCGGGGAGGACAACTTGGCGTTTGTGGTGAGTGGAGTGTTTATGTAGTATGTATGTATGAATGTGTGTGTAGTATGGCGAGTGTGCACTCTCGTGCGTACTACAACCTGTAGGGTGGTGAATCCAACTGACAGAAAGTGACCGCTGCGGTGGACCGGAGAGGAACAGGGGAAAGTTTGACGTGTGGTGTGTGGCGTGTAGCATGTAGCGTGTAGCGTTTGCCGGTTGCGTATAGTGTGTGTGTGTGGGTAGCTTGTAGCGTGTGTGTGCGCACTCTATCGTCACTCAGTGACGGGGTCGCTCCGTCACAAGGGGGAAGTGTATTTTTTTCTGCAGAAGAGGAGTTTGGTGATACTCAGCAGCAGCAGCAGTCAACAGGGTTTCATATTTACCTCCGCCAAGGAGGTTATGTTTATGGGAGGGTTTGTTCGGCTGCCTGTCTGTTAGATAGTTAGCAACATTACTCAAAAAGTTATGGACGGATATTGATGAAATTTTCAGGGAATGTCCGGATTGGGATAAGGAACAAACGATCAGGATCTCCGTCTGGATCCAGGAATTTTTTTTAAGGATTCTTTAACATTGGGAGATAGGGCCATTTTCGACATTTCTGCACATAACTCCACAAATAATGGTCAGGGCACTTGGGAAAAAAATACAGGACAAGTTTCTAACATGCTCTACAGTATATCAAAGACTGATCCGGATAAAGGATGCTATGATCCAGAATATGAAAAAATAGGGGACCTTTGGAATTTTCATCATAGGAAGAGAACAAATGCAGCTATAAACATGCAATAAACACCATTAAAAAAGCCAAGGCATTGTGGAATTTGGAAGGTGCCAACAGATTTGCTGTATCTTCAAAAGCTGTGGAACTAGATCCAAAAGAAAACTGCCATCACGGAAAATGCGATTTTCGTGAATAACTGCTGAACTAATGTTGATATCATTATGAATTCAGTTGCCAATGGTATGTTTTCATGGTCAAGGAATCTAAAAATGTAGTCAAAATAAATGTGAATCTCAACTTTAGATTGTTGTCATTGGATTTCTTCTTGTGTGCAAGAGTTTCTTATCGCACCATGTTGACTCGGGCACACACAAATCAGAGCTGACACAAAGACAAATGGGTATAATTAATGGTAGCTAGTCTTGTGCAAAACTGAAAAAAAAACTGCAACTAAACCTTGGATGCCATGGCAAACAATCTGATATGTTATTGAGAACTGTTGCATTCCAACAAAGCACCAACCAGGATTTCAACATTGAATTTTGAAAAGAAAAGAAATGAATCAAGTCTGAATGTTCAAGAACTGTTCCAATCACACAGTCACATCCTCAAAATGTCAAACACACTGTTCTGCTTTATGATTTTATCACCTGTTGGATCTAGTTTTGAAAGGGTGTCAGCAACGGTGGTTGTAGTTGCATTGCTTCAAAATCCTTTTGTAGTGAAAAGTGAAATATAGATGACTCTTCAGAGAGCAATGGCAGAAGACGAATTGTGAGGTGTGTAGCAAAAAGATTTTGGTAGTTCAATCATAAAAAAACTTTGGGCTTGTTTTTCTGTAAAGTTGCTAACAAATATTGTGCATCATGGGTTGCCTTTTGTTTGTTTGTTTATTTTAAACTTTCTGTCTTCCCTTGCACCAGTAACACCAAACACATCAGTCTGTCCTTTTGCAAGACAACCTCATACACCTGCTAGAACAAAGGTGACAGAGTGACAACAGTCACATAACTGATAGATTATCGTCAGCCAAAGTTTGACAAAAAAGGAAAAATACTAGAAAAACATAAAGAGCTGGAGAGAGGAAGAAAGTGTGATTGTAAAATGGACTAATCAAAAGCACTGTGTGGATTTTATATGAATAAAATACCTGTGCATCAAACAGATCTAAATCATCAAGGCATATGATAAACCAGGTTTCATTTAGTCTGGGTGGTTAACACATTAAGAAAAGATTAGGACGTTTAAACAGTACAAAGTAAACAAGAACATTTTCTGACGCTTTAGACGGACCTGTATGTTCCATATCTTACTTCCTTTCTGCTGCATATAAAGATTGTTTATACTTTATTTGGTGGAAAATGCTTTTTAAATCTGTTTCACAGGACCAGTGCATACTTACTCATACAAATATATATATGCTATAACTCCTCTTTGTGAAGTCAAATGAACTAGTCATAAAAATATGTTTTCATGCAGATGAACAAATCAGTGATCATTTTTAGTGTACTTTAGCCCTTAGATGGTTTCTGTATCCTGAGGGGAAATGGCCAATCACAGAGTAGAATATTAAATTGGCCCCTGGGGTGGCCAACAGAAATTCCTGCAAGGCCAAGACCCTAGTTTGGCCATGGCCCCTTTTGTGTGCTGAATGGCAGTGTGGTGACAAAGACTCTGAGACAGTGACCATGAAATATATGTTTTTTTTGTGTTTTTTATTTTTAATGTTTATTGAAATTTTGGAGGCCTTTAGTTTTTTTTCTTTAAAGAAACGTGTTTTTGTCAAAAACTTTTTTTTTCAGTTTCACAATCAGAACTGAATTTGTGTGAAATACTGTACATTCTTCTTAAATTCTTCAGTCTTTGTTTTTGGTAATTCATCAGTGAACTTGTGTTTAATGGGCAGAGCCCACAAAAGGCTTTGTATTGTTATGGGTCAGTATGTTTTATATACTATCACAGGACCATCACTTATAAAAACAATATAATATTTTTTTCATCACTTAGGAGTATTTTTTAAATCATATTTTATTGCATAATTGAATAGCTACTGTTCAGTTGTTTCTTTTCAACCTTGTCTGAAAAACAAGAGTGAAAGATGCAAATGGCTTGATTATTGTTTTTTTATAAGTTGACTTATTGCTGTTTGGAGAAACAGAAAGTATTGCATTTACTCTTAAAGATAGTGTGAAATGAACAATAATTTTAGAAAAAAACATGGAGAAACAATCAAAATTGTATTGTATTATCTCAGACAAGACAATGATGTAATTTTACAAAATGATATCTATGTCGCCTATTAAAAGGATAATCCCTCTGTAATCAATTATATATCTATATAAGGGTTTATAAGATTTTTTTTAATAACCACTTCATCCTTGCTTGATGATGTGAAATGCTTATGATTTGCATAAGATGTGTGAACTGGTCAAAGAGAATTATAATTTGTTGAGAAGTTAAAAATATTATTTTTATTTCACTCCTATTAATCAAGTTTAGTCAGTTTACACAGATGTTTCCAAGCATATTTTTCAGGGTTCATGCCAAAAGTCCCCTGAAATTTGGGATTAGGCACATTTTTAAACCACCTTCTTCAGACTTGTTCAGAGCAGATTGTTTCAGGGTAAATCCTCATAACCTGTGCAAGACCACACCCTTAAGAACTGAATGGGGCTTTGCTTTCCAACATTGTCCTTTAATGTTTATTGGGTCTGCATAGACACTAGACATGTTTCAACCAGTGGGGAGATGTGTGGGCTGAAAGAATACCTGGTTGAGGGAGTGCCTTTTACCTGGGCAAGGTGGGATATACCCTTTATAGACATATTTCAAACCTACTGTATGAGCACACAACTTCTGAAAGGTGGAACAAGAACAGATGGAGAAGAGGATTTTTTTCTACTGTTTTGAGCAAGGGTGTTACAGACAGGTCATGGGCATTCACATTTTTACAAAAAACCTTCAAAAGCTTATTTTTCATTGTATGGGATCGTTAAAGACTTCTCTTCCAACCATATTCAGACTATGGGTATGGGAAATCACAAAGACCAAGAAAACCTTAAAAAGGTTGTCCAAGAAGGTTATTAAGAATGGGCGACTACGTTTAAATGAAGATACAAAATGAAGAGTTGGTATGCAGTCAAGTTGAATTCAGAATACAGAGTACAGTGCATGCCATGAGCCACAATTTAGGACACTTTTTTCAGAAGCAAAGTGTGCTTAGGTCCGCCATTTTCTTTAGAAAGCACACATCCTTTGGATATCTTCACCATGAGAATAACCAGTCCATGTTGAAGAAAATAACCCTCAAATACTGATACCAGTCCTCCAGCTCTACTAATCAGGCTTTAATGTGAAGATGTCTGCATGTTTTGATGCCACAGCAATGCAAAACATGAAAGCCTTGACCAGTGATTTCAGGGTAGTAGAACTTTTTAATAATCATTAAACATTCTCTGACACCTTATTGTATAAAATGCAACCGGCCTGCTCTGCTAGTTTCAGATGCACTTATTTTTCATAAATTGACCTTTACAAGTGACATGACTATGATCTTAAGATCAAGGATGACATTCATGTTGCTTTTTCTGTATAGAAAAACCCTCGGTCTCTACATGGCTCAGAGTTTCCCTGGCCTGTGCTGGTTCACAGCCTCGCTTTCAGTGAGTCATCTCTCCTCCAGAGGAGAGATAATTAATTTGTCTGAGCTGCTCTTAACCCTGGCCTGTGTGTTAGAGCTGGGGATGCACACATGCACAGAGAAACATATATGAAAGCATTCAAGCAGAGAAGTGCAAACGTGTGTAAAGTGCACACCCAAATGTGAAGGGGGCTCATACTGCATGCATGCTAAGTTAATGGAGCTTTATCCTCACATCTGGTCCTGTGTGACAGAAGCTTGTTCAGACTCAGTGACTGGGGAGGTCCGTGCTGGACTTTGGATTGGACTGTGAAATCTTTACGCCACTAAATCAGGGGTGGCCAACTGGCAACTTGTAGTCCACATGCAGCTCTTTAATCCCACCCAGTTCAGCACGCAGGTCAATTTGAAACTTCCAGAAATTGTAACCCTTAAAAAGGAAAAAATCCTCCATGGATCCCCAAATTGCATGACATATGCAAAATACATTAAAATATGCAAAATTGAAATTATTTACAAAAAAATATCTAAAATAGCTTTTCTTTTATGATTTATGTGAAATTACCAGATTTCATTAGCTGTAATGATTTCTGTAAAAGTATTTTATGATATATTTTTAATGCATTTGGGACAAAAGGAAGTCAAAGGACTTGAAGTAATTATCAATAATGAAGATTTTATGACTGCTAACATGGCCAGGTAACTTTTGTACAATACATTTTTATTATCAATGGGAGTAACTGGTAAAATACACGCAAAATTTACAAATTAAATATATGTTAATTTTGTGCATTGAAAATAAACCTTTAATGAGCTTTAATTTAACATTTAGTTCATTAGATTTTGCTTTGCTGTTTGGTTTGGAGATTGAAAAATGATATATTCTGATAATAGATATTTATTGTTTTCTTAAATTACAGGTACTCTGATTGTCTTTTTGATATTAGCCCTTTATGTTCAACAATCTGGCCTTTTGAAACTGAGAAAACCATTAATGCGATACTAATTCTTATACTATACACCTGCCTTATTAGATGGATGCCAAAGGTATGTTTCTCAAAATTTAACAAACAAAAACTTTTATCCTACATATAAATGCAAAGAAAAAAGTGTTGATTTATACTTTAAATCAGCTATTAGAAAAAAAAAAGATAAAGATAGTGATTTAATTGGATTTTAGGGTGGCTCCTTCTAACCACATTTACAGCGGGGCCTTTGCTATCGCTGGACCCATGCGACATACGTCTGTTATTTGGGAGAAGACTCTCGAGATGGGGAGAAAAATGAAGTGTTATTGGAGAACAAAAGCTCTGGCCAACAAATAAAAAAAACACTGATTGTTTTCATACCTTCAAGGATTTTTCGGCATTATTGCAACTGCAATATTACCTCTAAAGCCTCCACACACAAACTCACTTATAGGCACACTGTACACACATATGCTCACCTCAACAAATCCTCTATGCACACACACACACACACACATAAAAGACTCTAAGGCCTTGAACAGTTGAACCTTTGACCTGCTTAAAAATGAATGGGCTGCTGAGATGAGATGAGAAGCAATAGGAGAGGCAGATAAGAGGGGTGTCGGTGAGAGAGTGGGGGGTTGAGAGCAAAGGTAATAGTGACAGGTAGGGATGTGAATAGAGGGACAGATGGACAGCAGAGGTGAATGGTAGTTTTTAAGAAAGGGGAAAAGGAAGAATTCAGGAGAACAAAACACGAGAGGATCAAATACTGAACAAGACACCACAGCCTAATGATTGTGAAACAAAATGCTCTCCCCTCCTCATCTCTCTCCTGTCATCTATCCTCTCACTGCTTATTTTATTCTCTCCTCTGGACTCTGATAGCAAAGATTTGAGCTTCTCTATGTGCATGATTTTGTTTGCAGCATGTCAGTCAGACTCTAGCTGAGCTGTTGTTCCAGATGGTTCATCAAACATCCCCTAATTATCAAACACTCACTAATTGTACGTGAGTGTGTGTGTTTATGTGCGGCTGTGTCTCCAGGTAATTATCTGATGCTGCGATCGCTAATGACCACACAGACAAACATCTGTCCTAAGGTAATAGACATAATGAGAGGGTGGCCATCTGTTGTGTCTGTTTGTGGGTGCTCAGATGCTTCCACGTGTGTCACTCTCAACATATTACCAATACCTGAAAGTACATTTTAATGATGTTGGCACTAAAGTAGAACATAGTAATGAGATTTAAGGATGTATTAATAAAGGCTGTAATACATATTGCTAATTTGGGGGAAACTACATTAGATAAATGAAAAACCTGTAAAATTAATACACAACTATATAATCTTCAAATGAACAATCAAACAGCTCTTAACCACCTTGTACTCAAAGTGCACTGTGGTTCAAGCCCCCAAAAAAGGTTGTGACACACACGCAGGATTAGAGACAACATGCAGAGGAAAAAATAGTGAAGTAATATGTTAATTCAATAAAAAAAAAAATCATTTTGCAGCTCGAGAATATACGACTTGCACTTTAAACATTTTTTGCTTTAAAAGAAAAAAAAAGAATTTGGTGTTTCTCTATGGTGTTTCTCTAAGGTGTCAGGGGCCCAGCACAATAACTTCTGTTTTGTCTGAGTTAAGAAGAAGAAAAATTCTGGCCAACCAGATCCCAATATCCTTCAGACACGCTTCTAGTTTAGACAACTGATATGTTTCACCTGGCCTAATTGATATGTACTGTGAAGTATTGTTGACATAGCAATGAAAATTGACAGTGTTTCCTCATATATAAGGAAGAAAGAATTGGACCTAGCAGAGAACCTTTAGGAACTTCTTAACTGACTTTAAACTACACAGATGACTTATTGCTTACATGTACAAACTGGTATAGATCAGAGAAGTGGGACTTAGACCAATTTAAAGCAATCAATGTAAGCCCAACAGCCTCCTCTAATTTATGTGGTAGAATGTTATGATCTATGGTATCAAAAGCTGCACTGAGATCTAACAAGACAAGCACAGAGAAAAGTCCACCATCTGATGCTGAGAGTAGATCATTTCTCACTTTAACTAGAGCAGTCTCTGTGCTATAGAGAACTCTAAACCCTGAATGAAAATTCTCAAACATGCTGTTGTTCTAGGAAACCACACAGCAGATTGGCCATAACTTTCTCAACAATCTTGCAGCATGGAGAAGGTTGGATACAGGCCTGTATTTAGCTAATGTACCTGAATAAGGGTTGTTTTTAAAGAAGAGTTTTGATTACAGCTACGTTAAAAGACTGTGGGATGTAGCCTGTTGATAAAGATATTTTGATTGTCTCCTCAAAGATGAACAAACTAAGGGAAAGAGCTCCTTGACCAGGGTTAGTTGGGATCGGGTCTAAGGGGCAGGTTGATGGTTTGGAGGATGAGATAACAGAATTTAGTTCACACTGTCACTCTATGCACACTGTCTAAACTGCAATAATATGTTGGCAACAGTGGTGGATTTAAGTGTTGGTGGGCCCCCAAGGCTTTGAATTTTGTTGGACTCACCTTGGTCATTTTACTTTACCAGAAAAGAAAAACTATTCCTAAAAGTGTGATAGGTGTGTTACATGGCTGCACATGCTTGAGATGCACAAATATACACTACACGTTTTGGCTACCATTGTGAGCTTGAGTGTTAGCAGTATTGTCAGCTGTGGGAGTTGGCTTTGAAAGCTGATTTAAACTGTTTACTCTGATATTTTCTAATTCTAATTTTGCTCAAATCAAAACTATTGTGTCATTTGAAAATAAAATAAACTTAACTGGCATGGGTTTAGGAGGCCAGCTGCTTAGTTGGTGCTTTTATATGGGATGCAGTCAAGAGCTAATTTGTAAAAAAGTATCTTATGGAAAAGATGTCGGTGCTAGTTTCCTCTGTAACTCTTAATGATTAGATGTTGGCTAATCTATGAAGCCACTGCACATGTTGGACCCTTGGCTGTAGCCATGGCAGGCCCATGCTTTAATCCACCTCTGGCTAGCAACATTTTGGGAAAAGCATGGACAGTCTTTTCCCATTTCCCAAAGTCCCACACAATTTTCCAAATGTTGCTAACTCATTTATGCAATTATTGTGTATTGCTGCTGCATGGTGGTACAGTGGATAGTGCTGTTGCCCCGCAGCAAGAAAGTGTCCTAAGGATTTTCTTTGGGTGCTCAGTTTTCTCCTAAAAACCAAAGACATTCTTTTTACAAACCCAAATTCTAACACAGTTGGGACATTGTATAACATAAATAAAAAACATTATAAAAAGATATGCAAATCCTTTTCAACCTAATTCAGCTGAACATTCTACAGAAACAAGACATGTAATATTCACTTTAATAAACTTGATAGGTTTTTTTGCCAATATCCACTAGTTTTGAATTGGAGGCCTGCAACACATTTCAAAAAAGCTGAGACGTGGGCATGTTTACATCTGTTTTACATCACCCTTGCTTTCAACAACACTCAATCAGCATTTTGGGAACTGAAGACACCAATTGCTGAAGCTTTGTAGGTGAAATTATTTCCCATTTTTGCTTAATGTAGGTCTGTTTAACAGTCTAGGGTCTCTGCTGTTGTATTTGCACTTCATAATGCACCACATATTTTCCAGAGGGGATAGTTCTGAACAGCCAAAGCAGTCCAGTATGTTATAGTTACACATGCAGAATAAGTTTGGCATTGTTTTGCTGAAACGAGCAGGGACATTCCTGAAAAAGACATCACTTGGATGGCAGTATATGTTGCTCCAAAACCAGTATGTACTGTTCAGCAATAATGTTGCCTTCACAGATGTGCAAGTTACGCAAGCCATGGGAACCCAGTCCTTTGTTGACCCTTTCGCAGCTTTTTTTTTAGAATACCTTGCAGGCATCAAATTCAAAAGGTGTGAAAATTTGCCTAACAAATGTTTATCAATTTAAACATTAAATATCCTCTCACTGTAATGTATTAGATTTAAAGGCAGTGTTGGTAATCAGATTTAGATACACTTTTTGTTATGCTGGTTAAAATGAGATGCTACATTCAAATTCATGCTAGTTTTCCGTGACTACCAACCCCACCTTTAATATAGATTTACAAACAACTGTATTCTGTTTTTATTTGTTCTACACACATCCTAACTTCACTGGGGTGTACGTTGGTTGGTGGCTCTAATTTACCCTTTAACATGAGAGTGTATGGGAATGGTTATTTGACTCTGTGCCTCAGCCCTGTGATTGGCTGGTGATCAGTAAGGGTGTATTTTGCCTCAAACCCAATGACAGCTGTAATAGGCTCAAGCCCCTGCGACTCCAAAAGGGATATGCTCTGGATAATCGATGGATAGTGTGAATGGCTATTCAGATAAAAAGTACACATGCAGTTTATGGCTGATCGGCTGAAATATTATTTTGGTCCTTATTGTCCAGCCCTAGTTGGCACGCCTCATAATGAAAATATTAAGTCAACAGATTCAGCCCATTTTCATGATAACAGACGGTGACCAAACACTCTGCCCACACTGTACCTTCCAAACGTGCTCGCACACGCCCACACACAGCTCCCGCAGGTCAGGTCAGACACAGATTCTACCGCAGGCATTTGAATAAATAAACACCTCCAATTCATAAAGAAGCATCTTAAGACTGAGCGTTTAGTCCAAGAAGAGGAATGTAAATGTATGCAAACAGAAGTCCTCTGGGTGAAACATCCTCCTTTGTGCCAGTGAAAAAAGTGAAGTTTAAATGCTGTTAAAATTCATGCATTCAAGTCAGGCTGTGTGTGAGCGGGTCAAAAAGGCACAAATCAAGAATTAGTCGGTCGTGTGTAAATTGAATAAAAATCTTTCTGTCTCAGGAGGTGAATAAGCATCATAGAAGCGGTGAATACACTCCAGCAAGAGCACAAAGACAACCTAAACATAGACAGGGATGAATGCGCCTGTACATCATTGCTGCTCTCTCCTCCTCTTCTTTTCGGATTGTTGCTGAAGGCTTGCTGTGTCAAGTGGCAGGTAATGTCACCTCAAACAACGGGTTCATTTACAAGTTACACAATGCAGCTCAAAAAAACAGGTGAGAAACTTGCCGAATGGGGAAAAAGAAAACCAAACAAAATAAAGGTGGAAAAACAAAAAAGGCTGAGATTGAGTTTGGAGGAGTCAGAAAACACTGAGGCCAACAGAGTGAAGACATAGCATTTTCCTCCAGGGAACCATCCTGGTTATCAAGCAGAGGTTATTATGCTATGAAGCGCTAATGAATTCATTAGCTAAATGAAATGTCAATAAAGGCTTGAGAGAGTGTTGAAATCAATGCCAACCGTCTCTCGCTCTCGTCCCGTCTCCCTCCTTTTTCGCTTCATTCTATCTCACCCATCTGTCCCAATTATCAACCTTTCTCCCCCAACACACACACACCTACACACACCTACACACATACACACACACACACACTCACCCTCACTCATTCTCAGGAGTGTTGAGTGTAAACTGTGATGGAGGACATTAGCGGTGATCAGTGGGAGCACTTTGCAGCGGTCAGCAGGAATGCTGGAGTCATACAGGACTTTAGTATTCAGCAGCACTCACCTGCTCACTCTCAAACTGCTCCACCAGCCCCTGATGGCTGTTCTGCTGTCTGTGTGTGTCGGTGTGTGTGTGTACTTGAATTAGGATTACACTTTATGAATGTGAGTGACTGCTACATTAAGGGCCTTGACTTCTAAAGGGGCATGTGAAAGAAACAAACTGCTTTTTTGTATTTTAACACATATGTTTGAGTATCTGGAGGAAGTGGAAAGAATGGATGAGCACAGGAATCTGGTACCAATGTGGTACTGGCACCAACACGTAAGATACCCACCAAAATGTAATAACAACACACTTTTTGGTGCTTAATTTCTGAGACATTTATCATATAAAAGATTTTTTTTTAAAAATGCTGAATTTTTAGCATTGTTATCTGCTCTTTGTCTTTTCTAATGATTCACTTTGCCTAAAAAATGAAAATAACAGGCAACAGAGGCATGATCATATGTGTGCTAAAATCGGAGCTAAGATTAGCACATTTTTTCTAATTATGTATTAGGAAACTATTAGTTAACTGGCTCTATTTTAAAAGTATTGATTGAGCCATTGTTATCTTTGACAGCACTTTTTAATTTAATTTCAGTTATAGCCTTTTGCCTAAAATTTCTTTTAGTTCATAATTTAGTCATCTAAATTGTTTTAATTTCAGTCTAGTTTTAGTTGATTAAATTTCACAACATTTTAGTCGACAAAATCTACTGTGAATTTTGTCAACTTAAATATGAAGTGTAAAGTGTAAGGCATTTTTTATGTTTCCTTGAATTTCTGCAGTCATGCTTTACACTTGGATAAAATGAAACCTCTAATAACCCTTTATTGAAGGCTAGTCAAGTTTGAATGTATAAATTAACAGAAAGATTTTTTCATATAATTTTGTAATGTTTTTGAACAGTTACCAAACATTATAACACCAAATCAATACCTCTGAACAGAGACAAACAAAGGATCACAATAAATATTCTTAAAAATAATAAATAAATTAATGAAAAATACATATGTATACATACACACAGACACACACATATATATGAATGTATATATATATTTATATATATATATTTATATATATGTATGTGTGTGTGTATATATGTATATATATATATATATATATATATATATATATATATATATATATATATATATATATATATATATATATATATGTAAGCAACTGTTTTACAGTTAGCCTTAATTGTCTCCCCAAAGGATTTTTTTTTTCTTTTCCTCTGTGGGGCTGCTAGTTATCATTTACTAGCAGCCCCACAGAGGCCAAAGCAGGCACTCCACAGCTTCCGATCAAGCTCATATAAAAAATGTGAGGTTGAAAATTAAGTTGTGCTTTTACAGTTTTATTTATTTGTTTATTTATTTTGTTAGCTCATACCAACCATTCTGAGCAAGGCTGCTTAGGGCTGGTTTAACAGGACCCAAACCCTCTGGATGATTGATTCATGTATGGTTCTGGATTTTCATTTAGACAAGGGCCTATGTGAAAGATAGAAAAGAGGTATGCAACCTTCAACCAGATTTTCAAGGTAACAAAAAAATGAATAATCCCCAAACTTCTTAACCTTAAATTCTTAACATTAAATCTCTCTTTTTTGCTGGCATTTGTGGAAATTCATAAATGTTAAGATACTTAAACCTGTTTATTCGTCCCCAGGGACTTCTTTTGATACCAGGCCTCTACCATTAATCATTATGATCATCATTAAAAAGTGTTCAAAGATTCATGGCCTACATGTTTACACCCATGAGCAAACTGGCACGCCAAATGGCTAACCATTTGGCTCGTCTAACCTCTGTCCCCCTCATGATGGCGTAACATTTGCAGCTGAGTACTTGACTTGACTCATTCGGAAGCACACTCGACCGTGTTTTGTGCAGGCAAATACTTGTTTCAAGATAATTGTTCAGGGGCATATGTTTAAATGCCACCTCATTTCCATAAACACTGTTCAGCTCTCCGAGGAATCAATAAAAACGTGGGGTGCAAAAGCAGACTCACACACACCTACACTCACACTAACAAACCACCTCGCTCACACGCTCACACATGTACATGCTGGGAAACTTGCACTCTCTCTGACACTGCACTGTATAGCCAACGATTCATCTGTTTTCTGCAGAGGCAGGGAAATATAGATCAAAGAGGAGCATGCACATAATGTTATTCTGATCTACAGAAGAATGGGCTCTGAAAGGAAATCAGCAGGCAGATGGAAGGGGAAAAGAGGAATTTTGAAAATGAAGTAAAAATGTTTGTTTCGATTTTTATTGGCACAATATGATTGTCAAAGTAAAATGTTAAATCTGATGGAAATTTCAAAACCTGTTTTAATTGTATCAGTGGTCTGATATTGGCAGGTGCAATGCCAAAGCAGCCATGAGAAGACTGGTGGGAAAAGACTTGCTGTGAAGTAAAGCTGTTTCATACAGAAGTGGATACTTGAAGTTGCTGTTCTGTGTCTGTGTCTCAGTCATACTTTTGGCCATCTTCCTCATTTTAAAAGATGATTCCCAAGCTTGAAGATGCTCATATTAAACATATTCGGTATTTACGATGAGATATCCTGTTGTGTGGGGAGAGTACAGATAACAGCCCAACACAACCCTTTTGTTTTGTCACATGGTACTGAACAATAGCCAATTATAAGCAAACTAGCTAAATCAGGAAACATAATTTGTTGACTTGAGGCAACAAGACAAGTCTTTATGTAATGGATCCTGTAAAACGTACCACAACTAAAGGGAGGCATTGTAAATTGCTATTGTTATGAATGTCTCGGGTAGCTAATAGACAGTCAAATTTACTTTAAGTTCTCTGCAGTTCTCTCTGCTCATTGTCTGCCATGTTTGTTTACACTGTGACTGCATTTGGCCTCACAAATTCATGAGCTATGAGAATGGAGACTGTGGTTGTTGGTGATGGGGTGGTTTGGTGTTAGGTGTTGATAATTTTGTTGCACATCACATACTAAAGAGGTATATTCTTAAATTCGTCAGGACATTTGGGATTTCATTTTGTTTTGGCGTGTGTATGTACCAAGCATTACTTTACCAGGATTATGTTCTACAAATGGCATTCTCTCTCTAATGCATGACCCCTTGCCATCATCCTTTCATCACTCAGCCCCTTGCACTATGGCAAAAGTCAACATTCCCAAGTTCAGTGGAGGCATGTTCTTCAGCGATGTCCACTGCTGCTTCCTTGTAAATTAGGACTGAACGAAGCTGGAAAAAAATACCCCAATGTGTTTGTTTTTTAATATACGGGTTTCTAATGTGCATCACAGCCCTTTGTGACTATGATGCACACACATACACAAATAGACAAGGGAGAGCATAGTGACACATTCTTTCATAAACCTAACAGCTTGCAATGGTATAATTGGTAGCTTTCGATATTGATAATTTTGGACAGTGTTTGAAATCAGCTCTCCAGGAGCAACCCTGTGTCTCTTACTTATGAAAGCTAAGTGTATTGTTCTACTTAGTATTTGTGGTTGTCCCACATCTGTTTTAAGAGACGGAAAGTGTCCTGAGAAGGTTGCTTTGTTAAAGTTTTCACTGCAGACACATGAGTATGTCTGTAGTTATGACTTAAATGGCTAAAGAAAAAATATCAGCCAAAAGTTGTAATTTAATACACAGCTAATTGTGTGATGAACATTATCTGTGCCTTGTACATTTTACAGGCAGGAACACGAATACTTACAAACTACTGCAAATGTGCACATATTCTTTTCAGCCCTATTTTACATTTTAACATCTCAGATTTTGGACAGTTAACCGTTCTTTTCAACTCCTGGGTAAACTTCTCAAATTAAGGGGAAAATACCATAAAAGCATTCCCCCACTGTTGAGCACTGGTATCCTTGAGCAGTGTTTCTCAACTGGAATAGCCTCAAGAACAGACATCAAACTCCAAACTACATTCAGTGAAAAACTGACAGAAAAACATATTCAACTAGTTAAGCAACACAGAAGCCCTTGGTTTCCTGAGATTACAATACATGTAAATATTGGTTGTTTAGTGATCACACAAAACAAATAAATTATCATGAAAAAAATGCCTGTCACAATGGCATATTGGTGTATGTCTGTGAGGGGCTTCACTTCATCAAAAGCTTTTTCACTGTTTTTTTTCTCAGTCACCTTCCATGATCCCCCTTTGGTTCCTGACCTACCAGCTGGGAATGTCTGGCCTGCAGGTTGTATCAGTGCAGCCGGATCTGGCCTGTGGAGCCTTTCCAACATGGTGTGTTGGATTAATGCAAAGTCTATAGGCTGCAGCCCAAGGGCGTCATGTATACAAGCCCTCCTGGGTGGCTGGATGAGTTAGATTGACTTTAAAGGCCCTGGTAACTCACACAGGTGTTAGTGAAAAAACCCTCCTGAGAAGATGTCTTGATTAGGCCTCTTCTCAGGATTGTGTGGGCGTGGTAAGGTTTGTTTGACAGCTTCACAACCCTGTGAAATTAGCAGGACCTGTGCTTGTAGGAGGACTTATTGACCTAATTTTATTTCAATAAGTCCTGTGCTGCCTGTCGGTGACCCCCTGACAGGCAGCATGTCAAATATGCGCAGCAGAAGTCATTGTTCATAATATGATAGCGGGCAAACAATTTATGTCCTAACTTCAGTGTTACATGTTAAAAAGCATATCAACAGCATTGATTAAAGAGTTGAGAGGAGCACTAGAGCACATGGGAGTTAATATAAAGTGGCGTCAATATGTGCACAGTGATTACACCAAAAAAGAAAGCAACTTTCATCTCCATATTCAACAGCGATGAGACGACTCTTTAAGACCAGCTGGTGATCGTTTTGTAGCAGATGTACAACAGAACTTGATGATCTGCTGTGGAAACAACAATTCTGATATCCAGATACACATTTGAATTTATGTTATCCCCTTATCAGATAACCTTCTCCATCTTCAGCGGTTGTTTTGATCCATCCTGTCAAGTCTCTTTTTTTCCTGGTTCACACTGGTTGCACAGGATGTTGTCATCAGCCCTCCCCACTCGACTCAGTGAATTACCCTGATAATTCTCTGCAGCATTCAGACATGAGCCTACTCGGACATTATCTGGATAAAATTCTAGGGGGGCAAGATTAAATTATAAAGTCAGTGAAAAACTTGAGTATTTGCGTTCACACATATGGATTGTCCGGATAATTTCAGGGTTTTTTTGCAAGTGTGAGTGGGATTTTAGACCTTGAAAGGGAACATCATTCTAATTTTGCCTGTATTAAGTACAAGTTCTGATGTACAAAGGCTTCTTCAAACAACACTGAAGCTCGCAATTCATTTTGACCTCTTCCAAAGACGACAATGAAATATATAAAACTGCATCAGAATTTTGAAATGACAGCATTTTGAGTATATATATGTATATATACACTGCCTGGCCAAAAAAAAAGTCACCACCTGGATTTAACTAAACAAATAGGTAAGAGCCTCCTGTTGGATAATTACTGCACGTGTGATTATCTTTCAGCTGGCAACAACTTATTTAACACCAGCTGATGCAATGAGTAGCTTCTCATTTCTTAAACAACCATGTGGAAAGACATATCCTGTGGTCATGGAAAAGATGTTAGTCTGTTTAAGAAGGGTCAAATTATTGGCATGCATCAAGCACAGAAAAACATCTAAGGAGATTGCAGAAACTACTAAACTTGGGTTAAGAACTGTCCAACACATTCTTAAAAACTGGAAGGATAGTGGGGAAGCTTCGTCTTCAAGAAAGAAATGTGGTCGAAAAAAATCCTGCATGATCGTGATCGGTGATCACTTAAACGTCTGACCAAATCAAATAGAAGAAAAACAACAGTAGAACTCAGGGGTATGTTTAATAGTGAAAGTAAGAGCATTTCCACACACGCAATGCAAAGGGAACTCAAGGGATTGGGACTGAACAGCTGTGTAGCCTCAAGAAAACCACTAAACAGTAAGGCTTCCTGGAAAAAAAGGCTTCACTTTGCTAGGGAGCATAAAGATTGGACTCTGGAGGACTGGAAGAAGGTCATGTGGTCTGATGAGTCCAGATTTACCCTGTTCCAGAGTGATGGGAGCATCAGGGTAAGAAGAGAGGCAGGTGAAGTGATGCACCCATCATGCCTAGTGCCTACTGTACAAGCCCATGGGGGCAGTGCTATGATCTGTGACAAATCTTGTGACACTGCAGAAGCTTATTGAAACAATGCCACAGCAAATCTGTGCTGCAATCAAAGCTAAAGGCAGTTAATGAAATATTAGAGTGTGACCCTGTTTTTTGGTGGCAACTTTTTTTTTGGCCGGACAATGATTTTAAGAAAAATGAAAGTCAGTATCCTTATAGTCACAGGGACTTGTAATATTATTTAGGGCCATTGCATTGACAGTGAATGTGCTGTGATTTTTTTCTGAAGCTGGACTGCAATTTACCAAGAATGCTATTCTGAAAGAGAAACATATTGATTTCTGACTGCTGCAGGCTGAAAACACATTAAAAATATTCCTTAACAACTTTTCCCTGTTTATTCTTAAGGCCAACAAGCATACTTTTATGCACTAATGGTGCTTTTCTGTTTGTGGTATTTGCTCAACTCTGTACGGTTTGGATACTATCTGCTCCATTTTCCATTATGACATAGACTTTATCAGTACTTCTTAAAGGTAGGCGGTATACGATCATAGCATGGCTGAGCAAAACTGAGATGGCATCCTCACAATAAAAAAGGAGGAAAAAGACAATAGAGATGACAGCCCCTTTGTGGTTATTGTAACAGTTAGAAGATAATTTTTGTTCCAAAGACAGTTACAAGCAGCTAAACAACATGCTGTCTAAGCAAAGGAAAGTTTAGAGAGACATGAAGCCTTCCAGAGCTGACAACGGGGGCTGTTTCATTTCTTTGTTAATACCCACAACTCATGCCGATACTCTGACCATTCATCTGTAAGCAGTGTCTCCTGCTTACCAGTAGCAGGTATTAGGAAAAACCTAATTGAAAACCAAAACAACCAAGTACAGATTAGCCGAGTCAACGTGTTAGAAAAGCCCCATAAGTTACATTTCCTGGTAAAGCATGATTAGTTAGGTGGGCCAAACAAAAGAATAGCCTAGATGCCCATATCTATCTTTAGCTGTCACTGCCTACATGTTCTACCATATCCTGTCTATCCCTAAGCTTAGACCCTACTCACTTTCCTGCAACTCAAACAAGGCATAAACCCCTCAAATAAATCTCTGACTCACAAACGAAGATGTTCCTGGTTTTTGCTGCAGGCAATATCAAAGATACTTGATGATTACATTGAACTGTAAACAAAGAAAGTGACTTTAACAGCCTTTCTCCCTCTCTTCTAAGATTCATCCATTAAAGTAAAGGAGAAGTTGGTTGTTTTTTTCTGTAAACTCACCTTAGGGAGTTACTTGTTGAATAAAATAGAATAGAATAAGTCTCTATTGTCCAAGTGGGTGGAACTTTACCTTTGGCTCTTCAGATTCAAATATCAGCACAATATATTCATTCAATCATTAAAAACAGACACACAGAGCAGCTAAGTATACACAATAAAACAATAATACACTCTAAAACAATAAAAACAGTTCATTTTGGTTTGGGTCTCATAAGTCATTGAAAGAAGACATCAATTCAAAACAAGTAAGCAGTGGGGATGGGCAGAGCTAACACAATCTGTCATCTTTTGTTGAACTGATTGAGAACCTCTGTATTTTTATGCTGTGTTCAAATTGATGGGTGCATTAGTGAAGTTCCTGCCTTTATCTTTTTTTTACACATCTCTCCGTCCTCGTGTCTCCACTCCTGTCCTCCCTCTTTTCACTCCAAGAATAAAAAACACCTTTGAATTGTTAATTAGACTTTAAAGAATGATACAAAAATGGTGATTAGGCCCTAATATACATACAGGAACCAGAACTTAGTCACGTCCAAGAGGCCTATCACGATGACTAATTAGTGGTGATAAAGTAGTAACGAGCAAAATCCTCATCCAGACAAACCGCAGCACTCCACAGGGACCCTAACTAAACAAGGTCTCTTAACAAAAAACAAAGGATTTGTCTGTGAGGGGAGGGGGGCGTTTGTGTGATTTTGTGTGTGCGTGTGTGTAGATGTGTTTTCTTAACGGTGCAACACCTTATCAAAGTGAAGATGTGAGAAGTTACCCCTGACAAATCCCGGTTGTAATATCCTTTGTACTGCTCTGATCCAGGCTGAATCAAAGCGCGGCTAGCTGTTGTGCCGGCTGTCACAGTATCCTCTACAACAGAATTAAGGAGGGGAGTAAAAGATGCTGCTCAGCATGACTAACGCTCTTTAAGGGCTTTGTGTTCGACTCGCAGCTGCACGATTTTGATTCACCTTAAACAAGAGGTCAAGTTTAAACAACCTGACCACAAGCTCTGCTTTGTCACGCTGACAGGCCCATAAATTAGGCGGTGTCTAAAGTAATATGGATAAATATGAAAGCACATCTTTTTATTTTTTCGACCTTCCGTACATTCTTAGCCAGCATTTGACAACACCGGAATATTTTCTCAGGTAAATTTATCAACATTAGTGAGGACACAGCAGTGAAGGTGAACAAGTGCATCCAACCATGACTGGCAACTGTACCTAAAGAATAATATGTACACACCACAATGTGCACCTCTCAGCAGGGTTAAAGCCAAGATTTCTGGGGTCCATGACAAGGTATTATATTGGGCCCCTTCACCACACATTTTAAAGGATACAGTCCCTTATTTTAATGATTTAACCCCTTAAAGCCTGTTGTGTCATATTTGATATATAACTTTTATGATACCTCTATTTAATCAACATGATCAACAAATTACTAAAAAAAAACCCATCTGAATACAATCAGCTAAATGATAAAAATATCCTCAAGTGGATTATCAGTTGCCAAAAACACCTAATGTATCAAATGAGACACAAAAAATCTACATGTTAAATTTTATGGAAATTTAGATTTTTTTGGACTTCAGTAGAAAGTGAAATAAACATATCAGCTCCAAAAACATAGAGTTGTCTGGCTAAATTATGTTTTGAGGCTTTAAAGGTTTAATCAAGACACCAAAGCTTTCAAAAAAAGTCTTTTTCATAAGACAGGAATGTAGCGGAAAAAAGAGAAAAAAATCCCACTCAAATTATGGGGTGTCAGGTATTTCTGCTTATGTTGTTATGACATCAAATAATGTACAATATTAGAATTGGTTCAAATTCAACAAATGTTTAAACTTTTTAAAATCCCCCTATTTTGAGTGCTGAAAGGAAAATTAAAACTTAACATTGACCTTTGGTGGTGGTGGTGACGGGGAAATATGTCTTGACCTGACTTTTCCATCAGCCACAAAATAATTCAGTTAATGACGCATTTGGTGAAAACACCTTAAAATGTACTTTAAACAGCTTTTTCCCTGTTAATTCTCAAAGCCATTTAGAATTCTTCTTCTTCTTTAGATATAGTTTCTATGCATTCTAGTAACCTTTCCTTGTAAAGTGTGATAAGTAAGGTGCGTCCAACAAAAACAATAGCCTCAGGGACCATATCCATCTTTACCTGTCACTGCTTGCATGTTATATCTACTCTATCAACCCTCAGAACTTGGCCCACTATTCTGTCACTCAAATAAGGGCATCAAGTCCCCTAAATACATCACAAACAAACAAAAAAACAAGGACCTCCTCCTGATGATTTCAAAATGCTTGAAGGTATTTCTGCTATTCTGACTTTTTAAAAAGAAACAAAAACTTTATATTTAATTATCACACCGTTTTTCTAAGGAGACAAATAATGACGTTTGGTGGTGGGGGGTTAGGGGATAGGTATACGATACACCCTCTAACTCCTTCATGCCTTCTTCATCAGCTGCCATGTCATTCAGTCTAGGCTTCCTTTGTGAGTTTAATTATTGGCATTACGTCATAACCATCCAATGTATTATTACAATGCTAATTATACATGCTACCTAAGTGTGGATCAATCATAGATACTTCTAAAACACAAGTTTGTTTTTATCAGTTTTTCTTTTTAAAGAAAAACATGATTTACTTCTCAGTATTGGCAAACTGACGACACTTCCCACAACTCCAGAGTGTTAGAGTGATGTCTCTGATTAGTGGAGCCGGCTGTTGCTCACAAATTTCAGCTGTCGACTGCTACTGGTAAAGATAATGATTGTAGACAAAGTAGGTTTTCACTGCAAATCCACTGATGATGGTTGTTAAAAGGGCTAAATGATTTTTTACAAAACTGTCAAATAGATATTTTCACCCGCATGCCCTCACGTGAATTAATGTCTGCCTCAAGAGTTATGTCAGTATATCTGGATGCTCATGCAGAAGAACACATGGACCGTGTATTTGCATGTTCAGTTTTCTGACCACTGAGGTTGATGTCAGATTAACCTCCATTGATTAATAGCAATAAAACCAAGACAACTGGCAGTTTGGGCTACAATCAGTATAAGTATTAAAACAATAGATCTTTTAGCTCGAGTTGTCACAACATGTCATCTATTTCCAGATATCAGCCAGTGCTAAAAAAATAAAAGCAGTAGCCAGTTTAAACCTGTACAATCAATCAATCGCTCAATCAATCCATTAATCAAAAAAATCAATCTTTTTTTGTATAGGCCCAATTCATAACAAATGTTATTTCACACACATACATACATCGAAACCCAACATGAATATAGCATGAACACTCGCACCTGTAGGAAGCTTACAGTGACAGTGATGAGAAGGCATACTTCCTAAACATAAACAGAACTGTATTTTTTATCATTGAAATTTGGACCATATTTGATTCTCAATTTGAGTAAACTTCTATTTACATAATTTTTTTTTGGGGAAAAAAGGCAATTGGTAATACATTAGCCTTTAATATTAAACTTGAATGCCTGGTCATATCAACAAAACATAAAGTGTAAAGAAATTGTGAGAGCAGGATTTATGGTTGAACTGTTGTTACTATAATAAATCACTTTAATTTGGTGGTCATAATGTCATGCTTTTTTTACACAAAAAGATTAATCCCATTCATGCTTCTGAGACCCTAAAGCATGTTTAGACTCTGATTTTAGTCAGTAACATTTCAGCATGTTGAAGGCTTGAATCCAGATATTCATGTTGAAAGGGAATCTCCTGAGTCTCTGCTTCTGCTCATGTTGTTTGCTCACATGCTTTTCCCTTTGATGGCATTTCTACTTTTGATGATATTTAAAGGGTTATAGATTTGCATTTCAGCTCCACAGACTCATAATTTTCAACTTCAGTTTTTATTTGGCAATTCATCACAGGGCTTTTACACAGAAGGGCTTTTGACAAGTATAGCTTATGTGCCTTTTTTTCTTAGTTTACATTTCTGCTGTGAAAAACGAGCCCATTTAGATGGCAGGGTGCTGAATAAAAGATGATAAAACATGGACTTGTGTTAGCCAATGAAGCTTTACAATTTTTTAAGATAGACTTGGATGTAGAAGATGTTTACACAGAGTCCTATTATGTCTTATGTAAGCCAAAATTCATCTGAATACAATACTTTTTCTTTTGTTCTTTACATTTAGGTTGTTAGAAAGAGGTTTTATGGAGATAAATAAATGAAAATAAATCATTCTATTTGATCATAGAAACGTACACATAAAATAAAGATTAGGGTTTGAGTTTTCCAAATGTAAAGCCTTAAATATTTAACCATAAAGCAACCAAATAACACACAGCATTTTTTAAGGACTACAAGTGATGTTCAGGAGCTCAAAATGATCCTTTAGTTTATCAGTTAGTTATCTGTCTATAAAATGAAAACTTTGCATTTTTAAATTGTATACTCTGTCAAATTGACTTAATTTTTACAAAACAAACAAAAAAGAATCAACTAAACCATCAAACAAAAATAAACAACGGATTGACAGTTTTAATTGATGATGTGACCTATAATTCATGGTAACTTTAATACAAACCAATTTTTGAAGCGACTGTCACATTTTGATCTAAATCCAAAATTATATTTAGATTGGATTCTTACCTCTTACTGTAACCTTACAGTAAATTTAAAGTCTCTCATCTCATGATTAAAAAACATGGAATGAAAAATATAGTGTCTACTTTTGCATGCAAAGGTAAAAAATCTTCTCTTTGGCATGCACGAGCAAATATATGCCATTTAAAGCACAAACAAGGCTGCAAAATACAAAGTCATTAACACACTTAAAAAAACATTTCTATATTGATACTTATGTGTTAGATACACATGTGTATGTGTATATATGTGGATATATGTATGTGTGTACGTATATATGTATATATATGTACATATATGTATATGTATATATATATGTACATATATGTATATGTATATATATGTGTGTGTATATGTATGTATGTGTGTAGGTATATGTATATATGTTTATTAATTATATATTATATATATTTGTTGTGTTTATGTAGATAAACATATTTATATAGATTATATGTTTTGTAATGGACATATGTATAATATATTTGCATCGATAGCAGAATTTATTTTTATAAGACCCATGAGGAACAGTAATGAGGGGTAGGAATTCAAAAAGTATTTACTTCTTCCTACTCCTTTTCGAACGCGTATAATGACCTCATTTCTCTTTTTTTTTCTTTGTATGGGAATTGCATTTCTCTACTTTTATTTCTTTGCATACATGTTCAAAATAAAATTCAATTCAAATCAAAAAAAAAAAAAATTAAAGTCAATGTCTCTCCAGCCGTTAAGGCACTCTTGGTGATCAATACTGTCACTCATTGAATAAAAATGGCATGGAAATGATGTATGGGCTGTTATTTACATACAAGGCAGACAAGTGAGCTCTGATTTCAAATAGTCACTTGATACACATTGTTAATGCATTGAGTGCTAACACAGTCACACAAGTATATGAATGACAAAAACAGATGTTAATCTTTGTTAATGTAATGTACAAATAGGCTCCCAGACCACTTCTGAATGTAGTCTAAGGTATTGGAAATCATACCATTTTCAGTATGCATTGAAAGGTGTAATCAAATCATTATGGACTTTGTTTCAAAATGCACAAAGGCTGTTAAATCATTTTAATGCATGTTATACACAGGTCCATACACAGCTGATCTTACATAACTAACACTAATTAGATACTGTATTTTATGCAAATGATACTATGGATTCTTAATGGACTGTTCAGTTAAAAACAACACATTGCTCTTCTTACAGCATTTGGATATAATGTGATGTAACAAACTGTCACCCCTGTATTGGGGTTAATACGATGTATCCTCAGATTCTTGCCAAAACACCTGTAAGCGCAGTGAAGTGAAACAGTACTTCTGCTGCAATATAAATTAATGGGGGCTATATAAGCTAAAAAAGCTAGCAGTGCCTCTTTAATAGCTTTTCTCTCGTTTTGTCATATGCTTTTAAAGCAATCTGTGACATACTATGCAGCATATAAACCTTGAGGGGCTCTAGATTGTTTACTTTCTGACACATGAGTTCAAACCCCAGTCATCACTAGAGATGTAATGTTATTGCAGTTCAGCCTGGTATCCAATGTTGATGCAAAGTGATGCCAAGTTATCAATGTCAAGTCTCTCCAGATGCATTCTCATAATGTGAACCTAACCTGGAAGAGAAAAGTACGGAGCCCCAAGGGTGCCACGGAGAAAAAAATATATAAATCGTGCGGACGAGATAGTAAAACGTGCTCACGATATATTAAAATGTGCGCACGTTTAAGATAAAACGTGCACTCGATTTAATTATACAGGCAAGCGGCAACAGACAGCCGGGCTCATCAGTAGATGGCGGTAATGCCCCATAATATTGTGGTCACCTGCCGGTAAAAACCAAGAAGAAGAAGAAGACACCCGGGCTCGGTTGAAGCATCCCAGTAACCAGCCAGCGTTAGCTGTGTCTGTGAATGTAGAAGTGCAGGGTATGTACAGTCCCTTAGGCTATTTATCAGTACCTTAAATAAAAGCTGCACAACTTTCAAGACTCAAGCAAAGCTCGTGTCTTGCAGCCACCCGCTGAATAAGGTGGAGGGGGTTAGCCCCGAAGTTAGCTACAACTTCGCCTCTGTAGCAGCCAACAAGTCCCCCCTGTGCATCCCAAGACACTGACTGAATCTGAGTACTCCTTCCGCCAACTGAGCCTGTTGTCTTTTAGTATGCGCAGCAAAGTTCTCCAATTTAGGATTATTCCATCTCTCATGGCAAGAGCAGCAAGAATGTCCGAGGTGGAAGTAAAAGTTAACTAGCTCACTTCTTCTCTCCATTGTGTGTGTCTGTAAACATCTGACGTCACAACAGGAAGCCTTAGTGGACAAGGACAAGTCAAAACGTGGTAAATAACGTTATTTCGAGCGCACGTTTTAGCTAAAACGTGCGCATGAATAAGTATTTCGTGCACATGTTTTAATATATCATGCGCATGTTATAGTATCTCGTGCGCACGTTTTAGCTAAAACGTGCGCACGAATAAGTATTTCGTGCACACGTTTTAATATATCGTGCGCACGTTTTACTATCTCGTGCGCACAACTTTTTTTTTTTTTTCTCCGTGGCACCTTAGGGGCTCCGTAGAAAAGTGCCTCCATAAAAAAAAAAAATGTTTAAATGCAGAGTTTAAGCAACTAGACTATTTCTGAGAAATCAGGCTTGTTTCTGGGACAAGACTTGTTGCAGGTGTGATAAAAATCTTTGATGGTTCTACAAAGAGATGGATGATTGATGATTGGAATAATCAAATTTTAAAGTGGAGGCCTCATTGCTAGAAACTGAGATAAACAGCACGGTATGTAAATATAGCCTCTTTACATAAATAAAGAGAGATTTGGGGAGAATGTGCAGTAATATCTCATTAGTGGCAGTTATGTTGTCCATCCGGGAATAATGTGTGTGCATGTGGCCTTATTTAAGTGTGTAGGAAAATAATATGTGTTAATATGACTCTTTGCAGCATCACTGCTTGTGTGACTGTGTGTATCTTAACACTGCTCGCTCATTCCCATCACATAGTGAGCGCAGGCTGAACATGACAGACTGGTAATGACTTGCGTACAAGCAAACACACACACGTAGACACACTCATACACACATACCAGCTGCTCCTTTCCTCCTTTCTCATCAAACTTGTCATCAGCTCCGCCAGTTTGTCTCGTCTCACATTAAGAGCTCATGAATAATGTGCGATTACCAGAGACCCTCGGAGCAGCTTACAACACACACATGCACACAGCTCATGTATATATTTAAGCTACAGTATACATGTACTTGTCCTTTTTTTCTTTCTTCCTCTTTGTCACTCGTCCCCTCTTTGTATATGTATATTGCTCAACCTGCAACTACACCAAGAGGGAGTTTACAACTCCCAATTTGATGGCTCAAAGAAACCACAGGTACAGAGGAAAAGTCAGGAAGTTTCCCAACTACCCTTAAGAGGTCACACATAGTCACCTACAAACACACACACCTAATAAGTACTCCCCCAGTAATTAGAGCTATTTTCGTCTAGGGCTCATCTCCTACTGAATGTAATTTGACTCCTTAAATTCCAGCAGCCAAAAAATGGAGGTATAGAGGGACAATGACTTCATGGTTAGATTACCAATTTCTTGCTGTTTAAAATATTCACATGTGCCTTCCTCTTGGAAAGAAACGAGAGTAAATATATTCTGAGTCATAAAAAGAAAAAGATTTTGCCTGTAAGAGATTCTTCCACCTCCTCATTTATGGCACTGAATCTACTGAATGTGCTAGGCTGTTGCTTCACAACCTGCACTGTTTACACACTTACAAACAAACCGCCTCCTGTTACATCAAATACGATGGACAACAGATTTATATTCAGTATTTCAGAAAGTTGCAGCAGTACAGTGGTGCAGCAGGTTAGTGCGTGTGCCTCACAGTAACAAGGTTGCTGGTTTGACTTCCTGTGTCGACCAGGCTCTTTCTGTGTGGACTTTGCATGGTCTCCCCTGTGCCTGTGTGGGTTTTCTCTGGGCGCTTCAATTTCCTCCCACAGACCTTAAACATGCTTGTTAGGTTAACTGGTGGCTCTAAATTACCCTTTGGTATGAGTGTGAGCGTGAATGGTTGTCAGGTTCATTGTGACCCTATCGGCTGGCAACTGGTTCAAGGTGTACTCCACCTCACCTCAATGTCAGCTGGGATAGGCTCCAGCCCCCCTTGACGCAAAAGGGATAAGCAGTATAGATAGTGGATGGGTTTATGTTTGGAAAATTACAAAGTTGATATGCTGTAACCAGTCTTCCATCCATTATTTAACTCAACAAAAATATAAATGCACAAAACAGTGTGAATGAATGAACTGGTCACGCTGACTGACCTCCACACTGTCACGTGGCATGAGACTCATGGATGAATTGTACTCACTGGGAGCGATCAACTGAAACTAGGGAACTTGATTTGAGCAAAGCAAAGCAATCCGTACACAGATAAATAATATTTTTGGGCATGTTAAGGGAAAGGCCATTTTAACTTAACCTTCTGAGTTTGTGCATTTATATATTTGTTGAGTATATATGGGGCTCACAGACTCTCCAGCCCATGACCCCTAAAACTAGAAGAGTACAAACCTCTGCCATGGTATTTCCAACATTATTGTGCAAATTAAACGCTGCCATATCTTGGAATATTAATAAATCATTCTATAGAAATCATAGATCTACATCTGGGTTCAAATCACCACCAAAATGTAGTCACCTTTCTCTTGTGCAATCACCAACATTCCCTGAAAATTTTATCAAAATCTGTTCAGAACTTATGAAGTTATTGTCAAAAATGTGAAAAACCGCCCTATCTTGTTAATCAATGTTAACAAATCCTTAAAAAATATTTCTGAATCCACATGCCTAGTCTGATCACCACCAAAATCAAATCAACTCTCTGTTGCGCCATGACCAACATTCTCTGAAAATTTCATCAAAATCTGTTCAACACTTTTTCAGTTATCTTGTTACTAAAACAAAAGGTGTTTTTTTTTTCTGGGCTGTGGGGGGGGGGTGGGGGTATGAAATTCATAACTTCATTAATTGATTCACAGTGTTTTGGTCTAACAGGCCTTCATCAGGTATGGTGGCAATATCAAAATCTTTTCATGAATTTGTTCAAACTAAGAGATCACCTCAAGTTTCATCATCCAATATACTATAGTAGCAGTTAAGCAAAGGAAAAGTTCTTATGGTTTGACTATTTACTTCAGATTATTTATTTACTTATTCTGTGTGTTATGGAATTTTATGTCTGATAGGTCTGTGAAATTAATGTGTATCACTGTATCTAGATGTGTGTGTCTGTGTATGTGCTGCAAAAAAACGGTCCCCTGGGGATATGAAAGGTTTTCTAAGTCTAAGTCTAAGTAGTTTTTGATCACCTGGAGTTGATTTTTTCATCATTTTCATCAGACAAAAACTTCAGAATGTCATGATAAATCCCTGCCAATCCCCTTTAACTGGTGTCGCATGATTTAAAGTTCATCAGTGTGAATAAAGTCCTACAGTAGACGCAGTAGATGCATCTCCTTAGAGATCATTAAAAATTGAGGTCTCTTTATTAGAATAAATGCATAGAAATATTTTGATGCTGTTACCGGACACAATACAGGTTGAGAGACAGGGCAGTTTTCCACATATCCACTAATAATTTAAAAAGTTCTCAATCACAAATATTTGGCCTTTTCTTTTAGCCCCATTCCATTATCATTACAATTCCTGATATTAACTTCAGAGAGATCAAAAAAATTCTTGCAAACACGTCATATATTAGTATGATCTTGACTAACAAACATGAATGACCTGCTGCTGCGGACCTGCTTGACTCCAAGTGCTTTATCTTACATTATTATCAACACAAAGTACATCATTTTACATAAATTCATACTTTTAAACCAGTTAAACCCAATTTAATGGCCGTTCAATTAGATGCTGCTATATCAATCAACATCATTCCTCTCCAGTTTATAATCATAATAGGCGTTAATGTAAATATGAGAATGAACTTTCTGTCCTTGGTTGTTATTGATTAGACCTCCATAGTAACTATCTTTTAGATCATATAGACATGAGGACCGTCTTGAAAACAAAATGCCACATCCCAAGAAGCTAACCTCAAATAAATGTAGGCCTATATTCAGCAGATATAAATATGGTAAAGACAGATTAATGGTCTGGGCATCCATGGGTTTGGCGTTATCATGAATTTTTAATTTTGGTCCCTTTTTCTCCGCCTGTATAAATACATTTCTGGATATATATATATATATATATATATATATATATATATATATATATATATATATATATATATATATATATATATATATATATACATATATGTGTGTGTGTGTGTGTGTGTGTGTGTGTGTACACCATGTGTATCTATAAATTTAAGAGTATGGCTTTGGCCTACTCTACTATAAAGTGCCTTGTGATAACACTTGTCATGAATTGGCGCAAGACAAATAAAAATTGATTCATTAAATTTTTTCAGGGATCTGGTAACTGTGTTAGATAGAGCAGTTCCACATCTTTGCTAATAATTTAAAAGGTTCTTAACAGATTTTAATAGAATTATTGAATAATGTAATGGTGAATTGATTAGATTTTGGTGATGATCCGAATCCAGATGTGGTTCCAGGAATTTTTTCAATGATTTGTTAACAGGGCGGGATAGAGCAGTTTTCCACATTTTTAACAATAACTTGCCTGTCAGTGTTGGAAATACCTTGGCGGAGGTTTGTGCTCTCGTACCACTTCATGTTACTGTTAAAATATGTATTTATAGTGTACATGTAATCAACAGAATGTTGTTGTTCATCACTGGTCATCTAAATTACAAGATAAAACACGTTTAACTCACGGTGGAGTCCAATGTTTACTGTGTTATATGTGTGTTGAAAACAAACACACTGTAAAAAATAAGAGTAACAGGTGCATTTAATTGGAGAGACTTGATGTTCTTTAGTTTGTAAAAAAAGGTATCAGCTGGATCAGTTTGGAAACATCGGCCAAAATCCAGCACCATGCATCACTAACTGATTGCCGTGAAAAGTGCAGAAAAGTGGCTTCAAAGGGTTTTCCATCTGATGTGTTTGAGAAAGAAAATAAGCTAAAATCCACACATACACACACACACACACACACACACACACACACACACACAAAACGCTTTCAGCTGTGTCTGTTTATCTCCCACACACCCACCTTGGGAAATCCATCAATCCCCGCGTGCTCTCTCCCCGGTGAATCACAGCTCGCAGTGGGACGCAGCGGTCCTCTAAACACCCCCTTGACGCGTCTAAAGTGTCCGTTGCTGAGGTGTGTGGAGCTGATAACCAGGTAGTAACACGCGCTGCACGCCATTCCAGGGGCCTTGCGGGGCTGGGGGCCCACACACTGACTGGTCCCTCTTCCTCTATAGGTTTCCAAAGTAGTGGAGAGTCCTGCTGCGCGTTGGCTGCGCAGGTGAAAGCACAGAGGACGTGTCGCTACTTTCCTCTGTCAAGACTGTTGGTGCGTAAAAAGAGGATAACAAGATGATAGAGCAGGAGAGAAGTTGACACGATGAGGTTATAAGAGACAGAGAAAAAAATAAGATGAAGGGATGTTATACTGACCGAGCTCTGCCGCTGGAGTCTGCGCTTGGCATGCTCCCGTTGCTCGGGCGTTCAATAAATGAATGAGCGCCTGTGGAGTGCCAGTGGAAGAGAAGCATCCATCCACTCTCTCTTTCACACACTCTCTCTCTCCTCAGCGTGGCTTGCCCCACCTCCCCTCTCTCCTCTCCTCTCCTCCTTCTTTCTCTTCTGTCTCTTTTTACAGTCCACTGGTCCAGTCTGTAAAGTGCACACAGCCTCAGCCAAGCAGCCACAGAAACAGCGGCAGCAGCAGCATCCCAATAGGGGTTCCTCTCAGCCTAAAAAAGGGGAGCAGACACTCTGGGCTGGTTCGCCCCCGCGTCATGCACGATTAAGAGGAGAGAAGAGGGGAGAAACATCTGACTCCTCCTTTTTATTCTTGCCTGGGGTTCAAAATCAACAGTTTTGTGAATGAATGGCAGTAAATTCATCCAGAGCAGCACGCAGTCCCGTAGTTGTTTTCGTGCGCCAGCCAGCGCAGGCAGACTGAAGTGGTTCAGAGTCTTTCTCAAGGAATACACTCACTCTCTCTCCTCCTCTTCACCTCCTCCTCCTCTTCAACCCCTCCTTTCTCTCTTTCTCGCTCTGTGTGTGAGTGTCTGCCTCTCTTTTTCTCAGGGGCTGCACAGGACTGAATCCCTGTTGCAGCCTGTAATGAGCAACTCGTGCCCGCGTGCGTGGGGCATGGGTGGGGGGATCATTTTTGTCCACGGCGTGCTTCAGTGACTCAGGATTGAAGAGCATCCTCCCAAATCCTCCTCTCACATCCCCTACCCTTCTTTATTTTCATCTGTACCTCTTTTCTGTGAGTATTTTCTGAGGAGGATCCAAAATTTATCCTATCAAATATGATTTAAAGAAATAATTAAGATGGAAGAGCACCAGTCAATAATGCTAACTTTGTTGTCCTTAAAGAATTGAACATGAAAACATTGATTGGGAGTTATAAATGCTTTACCATTTCCATCTGTAAAAAGTGTTACCGTTCCACTTTCCTGCTTTATTTATTAGGATTTCACATTTATGAGTGTATTTTGTTGGCTTTGAACCAGTTTGAATCAGTTGTGATTGGTTTATAAGTTGTGATTGGTTTATCTGATCATTTGAAATTAAATTTCCGAGCAGTATTAATTGATCGGAATTCCTGTTATATATATATATATATATGTATACAGTGTCAAAAAAAACCTACTGAATATTTTCTAAGGCTTTACTAATGCAAGCATTTATTGCTGAGGTGATTAACAATAGATATTAATTTCCTGTGTTAAAAAAATGCCAACAAAAACATATGTTGTGGCCCTCATGCCACACTGAGTCAAATGCCTTCTATTTTAATGGTTATGTCAGTTTGATTTAGCTCTAGTAGACCCTTTTTCAAGCACTATGGGTATGCAAAGCTACAAATAATCTGCATAACAGTAGAAAGTTATCCAAAATCAATGCCAGATTCAACTAAGGTACCAGGTTTAGAGGGAATAGCAGTGGACCCAGTAGAGACGCTTGTGGAACCCCATGCTAACCATCACAGGATTTTCAGAGTTCGTACTAGGTTGAATATTTACAAATGCTTTTTTGATGCATCAATACAACATTATTGTTTGTGTTTATGAATGACATATACATATGAAATCATGCTTCATACTGTAACTGGTAAAGCATTTTTAAAGCTTTACAATGAATTAATACATCATTTATTGTTGTGTTTATCAATTACTTATACCAATTGAATTATGCGTCATAGATAACTGATGAAGGATTTTTAAGGACTTACTGATGCATTAATAAGACGTGTATAAATGAAATGAAGATAATTAATAATCCTTTTACAGGAACTGTTACAAATGCTTGATTATAAAGTGCATCCACTTCAGCTCCCGCTAAGAAATTCTCAAATGTGTGCCAATACCCCCCCCCCCCCCCCCCCCCCCACACACACACACACACACACACACACACACACACACGCACACACACACACTCATGTTTTTCTTACCCTCCGTCCCCTCGCTCCTTCTCTCTCTTTCAATGCTTTGAGGGCTTCAAAGTAAAAGCCCCATGCCTCTACAAGGTCTGGGTATCGTCAGGGGAAAAAAGGAAAACCTCACTCAGTTGCAACCTCCGGGGTAACGATTAGATTACAGATAAAAGGCACTTTTTCTCCAGCTCGGCCTGTCAAACTACTGCCGTCAAAGCTCTGCTCGCTGGAGCTGCCTGTGTTTTTGGTGCTGTTCGCCAACACAGTGCTGAAACCATTTCATTGCATGCAAGCACCCACAGAGGAGTCATGCATATTCAGCCTGGGATTAAGGCACCTTTTTTGTTGCTTCACATCAGTGCTAAACGCTGCAGACAGCTCTGGGTGTTTGGAGGTAAACATGAGGTGGAAGGACACAGTGGGACAAGCATGGGAGGGGAGTCCACTCTGCACTCTACTGTGCATTTTAACTTGAATTATTGTGACCAAAAGAGACTCTGTGTTTCAAGCTGCAGCAAAAGTTTAAGTTTGTTTCATTTGAGGAAGAATGCCTGTCATTATAGATGAGATATGACTCAACAAAAATGTCTAACCTTGATAGGCTACTTATCCTCTCACGTCAACAGGCTTTAGATTTAGTGCAGTCATCAATCCAGCTTTGAGGCCTTTAAATACCTGCCTTCAGTGACTACATCAAAGTACCACAAAGAACCAAGGTGCTGCTGCTGTTTTCATGCACTAAAAAACAGGAACCATAAAAACAAAAGTTTCTCTTATCACGTTTTATTCCGCAAACACCCAAAAGACACCTTGAAAAAAAAAAAAAAAAAAAAAAACAGAATACAAAAGTCTTTGGTTTCTGAGGCAATTGAACCTCCAAACTCACTGCACAAAAACATGCCTGATCTTTGTGCTACTGTGGCTCTTTCAAAAGCATTATTCCTGACAGCCTCCTACTCTTTGACAAACTGTTGCACCCTTGCAACCTACTCATTCTTTCTGTCTCGCTCTGTAACATTTTCCAGCACTTAACCGAGTCTGTGTCCAGTCCTCAAGGCCGGCTCTCTGCTATATCTCGGCCCTTTTTGACCGTGCTTCTTTGTAGAAGCCTGCACTTCTACACAAACTGACTGTGTATCTCAAAAGCATGTTGCATCCTGGGTTTGATCTGGTGAGACTGAATATGTGTATGTGTGATGGTGTCGTTTTTGTGTGTACACGAAAGACTTGTTTCCCCGGAGACTAAGTTTACTTGAAGTCACGGTAAAGATGCAGAATAAAGAATGGATCTGTCTGCCTGTGCAGTCTATATGGGCCTGCTAATGGATCTCTGCTCCCCTACTCCATGATAAACACACACTTATATCATCTTTGCTTAAACATGCCAGCCCTTCCGAGAGTCCCATGGGACTGTGATAGATTCCTCTTTGTGCTGTAATTGTTGCAAGAGGTGTCCTGTGTGCCCTGCCTTTATTTGATATTGTAAGAAACATGTACATCGAGAGATGTGTCCATGTGTGAGAAGAGAACATGCAAGTGTGTGCAACATGCATGCATGTCTGTTTTTTGATAATCTCACGGATAATTATGCCTCTGCACTGCAGACAGCTGAGGCCCAAGAAATTGTGTCTTCAGGTATGCAAGGCCTATTCGGTTGAACCTGATTTGTCCAGAAAGATTTAGGAGAATTTTTTCTGACACAAATGTTCACTCTGACTCAAGGACGAACTTATTTGACTTTGGAGGCAAAAGGTCAAAGATGGAGTTCATGGGGTCTCATGCTCATCCTTTATGTTCCTTTAGAACACAATATGTTTTGAAGTCTTTGACTGATATTCTTAAAACTTTGCAAAAATGTCCATTCTGACACAAGGATAAGCTGATTAAATTTTGAAGATCATGGACCCAATTTTGATGCTGTGAAGCGTGTTGTCTCAAGTGCACGGTCTACTATTTTGAGAATGTAGGTTCTTAGTAACAAAGATCAAACCAACCAGAATGTCTGCTCTCATTCCCTTTAAATCGGTGTGCTGGGCAGCTGGCATTTGCTATTTACACAGAGGGTTTAGATGTTTGGCCTGATTTTCAGATAGATTGTTTAATTCCTCTCCTTTGCTTGTGCCACTATATTCAAAGACCACACACAGATCACTGAATGATATACTGTATGTGGATACCCAGATTCAAGTAATTTTCCTCTTTAAGCATCCAAAGCACAAAAGATGATCCAAAAGATCAGTAAAACACTTCCACATAAACAAAAAGGTGACAACACAATTATTTAATTAGCCAGTTAAAGATGATGGGATCAGGCAGGTTTATGTTAATAACAGTGTGGACTTTAAGCATTTTACTCCTTCATTTTCTTGCAGGAATCCTTGGCTCTGTCTGGACAGTGTGTTTTATTATCTTTTAGCACACTTATTATTGAGATTCATCAATGTGTGCAAAATAAAATAAATGCAGCTCCGTGTTTTGAGAAAATCTTTAGTCCCCTTGTTTTTTTTTTTCTTGTTTCTGGAGTTTTTGACATGCACTGGAGTCCATGGGAATAGTGCTGCAAAAAGGCCACATTGTCTCTCAGCTCACCATCCTGTTATGAACTGAATATTTCCAGTATAAAAAAAAACAAGCCTTTGAGGGACTTGCTTTTACGTTTAAAAATGCTTATTATTTCTTATCAATGAACCAATTTTTTTTTTTCAAAATTTGCACAAATGTCCACTTAGACTCAACAATGCAGTTTTTAGCTCTAGAAAGTCAAAAATGGAGGTCATAGAACCTTATTTTCATCCATGTTTTTAATCTAATATCGTAACGCCCCTTTGAGGATTATTTATACCAAACTTTGGTCAAAGATCCACTTTGAATCAAGGAAGAACTGATCAGATATTAGAGGTTGCAGACTAAAGGTCATGAAATCTTCATGTCGAATGTCTTGAAAGATTTTCTTCCAATTGGCCCAAAGGTCCATTTTTGATGCAAAAGGCAAAAGTCAAGGTCATGGAGTCTCATGTATCCTTTCCTCGTGAATTTGATCTTGTGAACAATATAATGTTCACCATCACTTAAAGTGGAGTTGTTTACAATATGGATGCCAGAGGTTACAGGTCAATGCTTAAAAATGCTTAAAAAATGTCTTTGGGTGCTGGTCTGGCAGAGCGGTAAGCAACCAGGCATGTCACATATATGCTTTGGTTGGCTTGGGTACAATTCTGGCTGAGGCTCGTTTGGCAAGAGTCCTCCATTGCTCTCTCTCACCCACTTTTCACAAGTCTTTCTTGTCTGTCTTTCTTAACACTATCAACTAAAGACTAGAAAATGAAAAAAAAAAAAAAAAAAGCTAATTGAAATAAGGACAACATAAACTTAGATTAATCCCTCAGACTCAATGATAAAAAAGCTTTCAAGGTCACAGGTCATGATACCACCTTCTTTAGTCTTTTGAATCAGTGAATCAGAGAATTCACATTTTTTTTATCCAATAGCCTAAGGACAATTCAACAAACTTTCTTTAAAAATGCAAAAATGTTCACTGTGAATGATGGATAACCAAATTTGAAAGGAGGCCATAAGTCAAAATTCAAGGCTCTAGATCCTCATGCTCCCCCCGTTATTTTAAATGTAATATCTTAAAGATATTTTGAGCTTTTTTAATCTAAAACTTTGCAAAAATGTCCACTTGGACTGAAAGATGAACTGATGAGATTTTGCTGATACAAGTTCAGGGGTCATTTTGCCTTTCGTTCTTCCCTTGTTTGTTAAACTGATAACTCAAGAATGCTGTAAGAATTTTCAAACTTAGCACAAATGTCTGACACAAATTATGAGTGCTTAGATTTTGGTCTTCAAAAGGTTTTAGGAGATCATGTTTATCTTTTGCTTTTAAATTATCTAAAGGTCACACTACAGTGAAAAACACCCCAGCACTCCCTCCTGACCCACCACTGATCTTTCGTCCTTTACTTGCTTCCCTCATTGAGGCATAAAACAAACCAGCAGTACTTCTAGGTTGAGCTCTTTTATAGTGAAAATCACAGAGCTCTTGTTTTATGCCCAACATGTCACCTTGATATCCTCTGCTTGACAATTTTAATATAGAATTCCTGCTACTAAGAATGAGGTCTCTCTGATTCTTTTAAAGCAGGTGTTTGCCTATTGGATTCTGGCGTGATTGCTAAGTGTTCATTGAATCAAGGATACCATTCAGATATTGAGTTAAAGACTTCTTCACCCAGCACATCCAACTAATTACAAACAAGCTGTTACTTTTTCTTTTCTTTAAAACCAAAGGAGTTGAAAAGAGAGAATCAGCACAGAAAATCTCTACAGTGCTGTCAAGGTCCAGTTTTATTTTTGGGGTTTTTCAGACCTTGAGAAAGAAATTCTGGGTTATGAAAGATAAAATGATCTCCAAATTGATGTTTTGGATGAGTATTTCCTGTAAATGCATATGTGACTTTCTAATACCACAAACTGAAAGGTAATTACGTTTCTGTCAAACATTTGTGTAACTGACACATGGAGGCAGTGGTGCTTTTACAGCCTGGTGGGTCTTTTGACAAAAATCATTTTGTGCTCCTTTAATTTCTGGAAACCATAATTTTGTCTGACACTAATATTTATTGCATTTTCAAAGTTGAGATTATTTCCAGATTGTAAGATTCATATCCTCTAAAGTAATGCTTGTGAAGGATAAGCTACAGTATTTGAATCTCCCCTCTATTGTTAAGCCAAGATCAGCAGCTTTTAATTATTAACGAAGATATATTATTGACCTTATTTGCTCTACTTACCACGGTCAGTTGGGGCTCCCTTAGGCAGGTTCCCCACTGTTATTGCAGGCTTTGCATGTTTCCAGCTAATGCCTTGGTTAAAAGTTTCTCAGTCCTCTGGGCCTGCCCCATATGCTAGGGGCCCTGTGCAGTCACCTGCCTTCCTTAATGTCAAGCATAATTTAGATAGCCGGATCACTGCACAGAGAAAATTATGTATAACTGCATTTTTTCAAAACTGATGTAATCATTTTCAAAATGCAAAGAGCAAAGACCACAATACATTAGTTCCCAGTCTTTTTTTTTTCTTTCTTTTTTTTTTTTTTACAGTCAGAGCACCCCTTACTGTAGCTACACCTAAGTTGAATCAAAGTTGGGAACCAGGGCCACAATGTAAGGCTTATGTAAGTAAAGTGGCTGTTGTCCCTTAACACTGACTGGGGCAGATTGACTAGATTTCATTATTCACCTAAAAATGAAGTTGTTTTCAGCTTACTTCAGCTTACAACTTACTTGCATGTTTTTTGTTTTCTTTTTGTCCTTACTTGATTACTTCACTCATTTTCCTTTGGAGAATTTCACTAACAAAGGGAGGTTTTAACTAAAAGGAAGCTCATAGTGTAAGTTAAAGCACACTGTTGTGTATTAATTCAGTTATTCATTATTTTTTCTACACTTGCCCTTTCACCTACCCCTAGTGCTAAGATGAATGGGGACGTTCACTCTCTTAAGTACTGAACTAACTAGATCCTGCCACAACTTAGTTTGACCATACTGTAGCTATTGTGTTTTCCAACCAGGTTTCTTCTCCCTCTCAGTCAATCATCTGTTGAAGTATGATCTCAGAAACCCCCCCAAAACCCCAGGCATTTCCAGTGATCTCATCAGCGAGTCTACACATAGGGCCTGATCTACTAAAGATTTGCGTGTATAAAAACATGTGCAAACTTGATGGCATGCAGAAAACTGATCTACTAACTGGGTGCACTGAGGATGGCGTCTGTCAAATGAGCAAAATAACACGCGCAATCCATTTAGTGTGTTTGCCTTCATGAATATGCAGAATACATGCAGATTAACAGAACGTGCAAAATACTGGGAGGAGATGCAAATGTAATCATTTAGCACCCACAATGTGATTCATTGAAAGGCAGGTGCAAATTGACTCAGTGTTACGCACGGAGGGCTGATGACGGAGTGAGAGAATCTTCCGTGTGCTTGTCAACATGTTTGGACTGTCATAAACAGCATTAACTGAATATTTTCCATCATTTACCAAATTTTTTGATGAATGACAGGTAGACTTGGAGGCTGTCTGTCATTATGATGGACTGGAGAAAGAGGGACGATCCAGTGTGCCATGCAGATCATGCATTAAGTAAATCCTCTCTGTTTGCACTCTTAATACATCATGGAGGAGGTCCTTTAACCTATGTAAAAAAAGATCTCCTCAAAGCCAGAATCACTCCGTTTGTCACTCAGAGCTGATAAATGGGTTGTGGAGATTTTCAGTTAAAGGACGTTAACGATAAGTTATTGATGATAAAGCTGTGTAACAATGTGAATTCCATCATTTAGATTATGTTTAACTGGAATCAGAAAAGGAAAATTAAAAATGATTGATAAAAATATGGCATGAGGGAAAAGTGATGACCTTGTCTGTTCAAATGACAGAGAGCAAAAAAGATTACCACAACCTCTGGTCAGAAATAAAATAGAAGAGACATATTGTCTATCTACTAATAACAGTTTGAGCTGTGTGCTTTTCTCAGATGGCCTCCCAAATCACGTTTCTTCTGGCAATGTTGAGATGTCTCTGCTGGAGTTCACCCATAGTCTTATCCTGCATCCCCTCATCACTACTAATGCCAGTGTCTGGACTCCAATGGGTGTATCCTATCCTGCTGTTGGCCTCAATACCACTTAAATTACATGAGACATCACTGTTACTGCCTAACAGTGATGGTTCATTGAGATGCCTTAGTGTTTACACAGGGGGTATTGGTATTGCTGTCTGCTGTTCTGTTGTCAAAGTTGATTGCACCTGTGTGTAGATCAGAGAAGTTAATGGCAGATCACATGCTATATACTAAGAGACAATTTGTGGTCTCAACCAAGACTGTGTATATATTTGTGAAAATTTGTATATCAATAAGACAAAAGGGCATAAAGTGCATGGAAATGTGGAAACTAGGGTTAAAGACCACCTCAACAGAGAAAGCAGCCAAAAAGTGTCCGCTGAAGGTCCTTATTAGTGAACGGCACTGAGAGAACTTCAGCAAGAGATCATCAGTTGACAATGGGACTGATCAGCAGTGATGAAATAAACCTCCTTAATGAAGATGTATGAATCACAAATGATAGTGCACAATTATCGGTTGTAGTTCAGTTCAGATGAATGATTGTTCATTTAATTTAAGTCTCTTCTGATTTAACTGAAGATTTTACCCTTAAAGAGCAAGGGCAGTCTGTTCTGTTCAGATGAGCCCTCCTGGGGTGGTTTTCTTTTGTCATTGCAGATTTTTGCAAATTTTGTGCTTTTGCTGTGATTTAAAGTTTTTAGCCCTAAGGGGCTCCCCACTGGCCTGGGGCCCCAGGCAGTCCCCTGCTCAGCTTATTGGGAGCAGCAGAAATAGGGAACCACAGGAGCTTAGTCTGGAACTTGCTAAGCACTCTAGTATGTGTGCAACTTCTCACTCTGACATGTCACTATTTGTGCATGATACAGGATCATGTCTGAGTATTTGTGTCCTGTGTATTTGTGTGGTTATGATATGGGGCCAAATTTCTGTTTAATTAGTGTTTTATTGTTGAGTTGAGAGGCAGGAGGAAAACAGTTGCTTGGTGACAGGTACTAAATGTATCCATATTGAGAGCACTGCTTAACTTATTTCAAGGTGACGTTGCCCTGCCTAGTAACTTAGCCACACAGTTCGCCTCAGGCAGAAAATAAAGTTGTGTAAACTTTGCAGAAGCAGACATACGATGGCTGCCAGGCGTCCCCTGCGTCAGCTCAGCACTTTGACTGTGCACACTCTCCAGGATTAACACAGTGTTGATGCAGGATGCGCTATACACATGACTGTTAGGAGGAGTGTAGAGTCAGAGAAGGGGTTCGACAGTCAAGAATAACTGGAAGTTTTGAAGACAAACTTATGAACAAGTCCAAAATTTTCTTTCTGTATAATGTATCATTGTCATTGCTCAGTGGTTACCTTGCAAAGCAGCTTGACTGACCTAATTCCACATCTGTCATCAGACAGGTCTATATTTCAAATCTTAAAGCAGACATTTAATCCCAGTCAGAAAATGACCAGGCCAATCAGTGTAACCAAGAAATTACTGCATACAACACACACAGTAGATTCTTTCCGCACTTTATCAGTGCCCTAAGATTATCTAATGATAACATTGATTTGTGCATCCTATTTTGTACCTTCAAATCTCAGATTAAATGTAGTCTGTGATTTACATATGACCATCAGGTAGTAGCTTCCTGGTACTCCTTCAAGAAGTAAACTCTAAACATCACAAACCTGCTGCACCACAGTGCCAACCTACTTATCTTAGTCATTTGTTTTGTCTTTAATACAATAGTTTACCCCTTCTGTCTCAAGTAGTCTTATCCAGACATCACCAAACATGCCTTGTGTATGGGCAAGTATACTAGTGCTCATGGTGCAAATTCAAAAGAAAACTGTACCTTTACATTTCCAGTTTTAAAGAGCCCATATCTTGCCTTGCCTTGTTTAATAATTTCATTTTGATGACTGCTGGAGAATGTTTATAATCAGTAATGTTCAAAAGACCCTTTCTGGTTTTTATATACAGAATTATCCCTGATCCAGCTGCCAGTTTGTCTGAGATTCTCTGTTAGAACCCCTCCACCTTTCAGGCCCCCTTTCCTACATGGGCCAAGCTTACTCTCATTGGCTGACCAGTCTACTCTGTGATAATTGGTCCATTCGGTGCTTCTCGGTGCCATGTTGTCAGTGACTGCAAATGTTTTAACTGCTGAATAAACAAGGAACAAGTCATTGTGGGCAGCTGTGGGTGCTATAAAGAGCTGGAGATGTAAAGTCCTGATGCTGGGGACTTCTTGTCATCGGCACACATAAACAATCTGAAGGGCATTTAAAATTGAAAACGTATTATACTAGCTTTTAAAAGGTTCATGCCACATGTTCAGCTGTTACAGTGTCAGACCCTGACCTGTGTGTGTGGAGGTCATGTTAAAAACAGAGTGTAAAAACAATTTCCTCTGGGGGATTAATAAAGTATGACTTCTTCTTTCTTCACAGGCACTGCTTCTTCTTGCAGGGTCACTGCACAGAGCAAACTATTCACCAACACATTAAGTTATTATGTTCTCCTTCTATTAAGGCCAGACTATTAAATTATCTATAACACTGACAAAAAGCTAGTCAAGGTTATCTCTGGACAAAGGCCTTCATGTTGGAAATATAAATTTTAGATAATGGCTGTTGAGAAGCAAAAAAAAGAGCATTCTTTTATCACTATATAGAGGTTTCGTCCAAGCTGGTTCTTTTTTAAATTTTTCTTTGTAAACTCCAAATGTAACC